>JAFEMN010000001.1:11200000-11800000 GCA_018801565.1 Epichloe coenophiala | reverse complement strand
TGGCAGAACAGGGAGGGACGGACCGGCGGGCACTGAGGGAAGACCAGCATTGATTATGTAATTCGGCTGCGCAGCCACAGGCATGGGGTGATTAATCACTTGGCCGCATTTTTGCTTTTAAAGTTGTCTGATTTGTTGCTAGCCACCGTCCGTGCTTCCGTGATTATTTACGAGACCTGCCTGCGCGAACGATGTACACGGCAAGCCTGATTTCAGACTATAGACAAATTTCGGGAAGTCGCAGGTAAGTCGGTAGTAGAGTCTCTATCGTAGCTCGGGAAGCTGTCTGGAGGACGAAGCTAGCTAGCAAACCAAAACTGCTTCCTGGAACGCACCGTACTGACTGCGAGGGGTATAAAACATAATGGGCGAACGCCATGGTTAATGTTATTACACAAGAGAGAGAGGCTAGCGAATGTCTTGTGAAAGAGAAGAAGAATCCTCAGTACTTCATCGGGAATAGTACGATTTGTACAATTTCCAACGTTAGAACAAGTTTAAAACACCGCTTATTCTTGCAGGCTGTCTGGGTTGGTGCAGAGCACGTTTACTTTCCATCAGAATCGCATCAAAAGTTGACAACCAGAACCCTGCCCCTCTCATTGAAAACCATGGGCGCTTTGGTAAGTGTTATTATTCATTGATGCAGCGACGAACAACACGTAATATGTAGGTGTGGCATGCATGCATGTGGTGCTGGTGCACCCGTCAGCAGGCTACAAGTTCATCCGGCCACCCCAATCGTCGGCGCCAAAGCGACTTTGTACTATGCTTTCTAAGCTCTGTAGTCCCACTACATACATAGGCGTGTGTCTCTTTCCTAGGGCACACCCCCTAATCCGTACTACAAAAGATAACGCGCTACGAATGTCCCACCACACCAGCCCTGCTTCATGTCCCCTGCACCCACCCGGTTGCTTTTGGGTCGTGGGTCTTAGCGCCCCGCCCGTCGCCTGCCGTGCTTGAAGTCCACCGTGCTTAAAGTCTCGCTTCCATACATAGCTCCACTAATCCCATCATGCCCAGCGACGCTTTGCTTCCTCCATCGTCTTCTTCCATTCTTCACCTTCTTCCTTCCCCCTACCCACTTATCTCCACCAACGCGGCCAAACATCTCAACTTGCAACCATCGCTGTTGTGATTCGTCATCTGCGCGACGCCGGGGGAAGAAGTGTCAACTGGCTGCCAGCCTTCCGCGAGCAGCTTCGCCCCTAACAGCCTTACCGTCACCGAGTGAGCTCTCTCCGTCAGCGCTTGGCGTTGGTTGGCGCGCGCCAGTATCGTTGCCTCGACTGCCTGCCTACCTGCAATCTGAGAAGAAAACTTGCGGCGCCCGCGACGTGGCTACGAATCCGAGCCTGTCTTGGAAGGCGATAACTAGTGGCGCGCTTCCATTACATTTTCATTTTGCGACTGTGCCATTCCGTCATATCCAGATTTTATCATGTCTATGTACTCTCATCGCGGCATGGGGGCCGTTCCCCCAGGCAACTCTGCACGTCTGAACGAGCTCCTGGACCAGATTCGAGCCGAGTTCGAGACTCAGCTTCGACAGACCGAAGGCTTTGAACACCAAAGTGAGTTGTGTAATGCTGGCTTTGCGATTCAATGGCAAAATTTGTTCACTAACGTGAGTGTGTAACTACGTAGTTTCTGCTCAGGTCAGCGAAATGCAATTGGTCCGAGAAAAGGTATACGCAATGGAGCAAACACACATGACTCTCAAGCAGAAGTAGGTTTAGTGACTGGCTGCACTTGGAATAACAGCACAAAGTATTCGTACTGACAAGCCCTTTGCCCAGATATGAAGAAGAAATCAGCATGCTCCGTCACCAACTCGAGAATGCCCGCAAAGGAGGCCCCGGCATGCCGGGCCCCCCACAGCATCCAGGACCCTCGCAACAGCCTCCTTCAATCGCACCAGGAAATGGTCTTTTCAGCGGCATAATGGCTGGTGGTAATCAAGCTGGACTTGCCCCTCCTCAGCAACAACAGCATGCTCCTCCACAAGAGCAACAAATGGGACCTCAACATCAGATGGCCCAGGGACCCCCAGGACTTCCTGTTCCCCCACCGCATCCCAATGCACAACAGCCTCCCTACCAAGGAGGCTACCCACAAGGACCCGTATCTAATGGAATGGGTCCTCAACCACCTCAAGGTACTGCTTCTCCAGGTCCCGGCCGACGTGGCGTTGGTCGTCCACCAAACGCCGTCGGTCCTGCTACTCCTCAGATCAATACTCCCGTGCCGTACCCTGGCAATGCTCAATCGCCTCAAGTCAGCCATCCCACACCGGATCACGGCCGCATGGCTGGACCTCGTGTGCCACCTGTTGGCAATGCTTTGGGCGAATTGGAGGTCGAAGCGGTGGCACCGCATAACAAGAAGACCGGCAGCGACTGGTATGCTATCTTCAATCCTGCTGTTCAGCGGGTTTTGGACGTGGATTTGGTCCACTCCCTCACTCACGAGAGCGTCGTTTGCTGCGTACGGTTCAGTCATGATGGCAAATATGTTGCCACAGGTTGCAACAGATCCGCGCAAATTTTTGATGTGCAGACAGGAGAGAAAGTATGCGTTCTGGAGGATCATAACGCTCAAGACATGACTGCCGATCTGTATATAAGAAGCGTGTGCTTCAGCCCCGACGGACGTTATCTTGCGACTGGGGCTGAGGACAAGTTAATCCGAGTAAGTTGCACCTGCCTATGGGCCAAACCTGACACAAAGATGGTTTGAACTAATGAGTTATGTTTCCCAATTAGGTATGGGACATCGCATCAAGAACGATTCGCAATCACTTCTCTGGCCATGAGCAAGATATTTATTCCCTCGATTTTGCACGCGATGGACGGACGATTGCATCCGGCAGCGGCGACCGAACTGTTCGGCTATGGGATATTGAGCAAGGCACCAACACGTTGACCCTCACTATTGAAGATGGCGTCACCACTGTTGCCATTTCTCCCGATACCCAGTATGTTGCTGCTGGTTCCTTGGACAAGAGTGTACGCGTCTGGGATATTCACTCTGGATTTCTGGTTGAACGCCTTGAAGGCCCTGACGGACACAAAGATTCTGTTTACTCTGTGGCATTCTCGCCCAATGGCAAGGACCTCGTCAGTGGCAGCTTGGACCGAACCATCAAAATGTGGGAACTTAGTTCCCCACGAGGCGGACAGAGTGCGGCGCCCAAAGGTGGCAAGTGTGTTAAGACGTTTGAGGGTCACCGTGACTTTGTGTTGTCCGTAGCCCTTACACCCGATGCCAATTGGGTTCTCTCTGGATCCAAGGACCGAGGTGTCCAATTTTGGGACCCACGGACTGGCACAACTCAGCTTATGCTCCAAGGTCACAAGAACTCTGTCATCTCAGTGGCACCCAGCCCGCAAGGCGGGTATTTCGCGACAGGATCTGGAGATATGAAAGCACGCATCTGGTCATATCGTCCATACTAAATTATTCTTATCGCGACAACAAAATATTGATTGGGATCTAGAGGAAATGAGGAGCTGAGCAGATATGACAATTCGCAAGCGAGATAGAGATTTGAACATCGATGAAGCAACGGGTAGTGACCATGATGCTCATCCGGAAACAGGACGAGACTGAGGTCGGCGCACAGGCAGTGAAGACAAAGAACTGGGGAGGATTTGTATGGGTTTCGGGGATGTGTGCAGATAGTCTGTGGGCAGTGTACTGATGTTGTTGTGTCCTTATTTTAGTATTGTTATTATATTCCATTGTCTGATGATGAGCCTAGCATTTGCGATCATCTTACAATCAATCACCTTGATCATGAACATGCATTGCGCCGTAAGCCGTAGTGAGTTCCTTGTGTCCATGTCAGCTTCTTCACGTGTAAACCGACCTTTATTGCTAATCCAGAGAGCCAAAAAGACTTGATAATGCGTCCTCCCCCCTTTTCTTCTTCTTCTTCTTCTTCTTCTTCTTATTGTCAACTTGTCCCTCATCGTCTTCTCCAGTATCCTTCGCAGTGGGCGTAGCAATTGGTTTGCTTGTTTCGTAGCATTGAGTTGTCGGCGACGGTGCCGCTTTATGCGCATGGATTTTGATACCACGAATAGTCTCTCTGGAGATGATGACACCTCTATCTATGTTTTCGGCATCAGAAGTAGCTGGGTTGCGGCACGTTTGTTCTTTCTGCACAATAGATCGCTTTTGCCGCATCAAATCGGGATAGTCGATGTCCACGAACATAACGCCGTCGCAAAGTGCTGCGTGGCGAGCATGTGACTGCCAAGGAAGCACATCACTGAGGTTCTCCACGATAGGGTGTCAGGGTGTGTAAGCAAGCAATGTTTGGCTGTTTGGCAGTATCAAACTCACCTGCCGCAACCAAGGTTTATAATCAGCTTCTTCTTTCTTGCCTCATGTTTTTCCAGAAAGTGCTGAACAATAACATCGATGGCCTTCAGTCTTAGCCAATATCCACGATTGATGAGCGGAGCTCGCCTTTGGTACTTTTTGACGAAGTAACGAAAGTAATGTGGTTCATTTGGGTAATATAATTTTTCAACACTGCGCTTTGAAACGATACTACTGCTATTGGTCTGAAAATTTCGTAGTTAGCAAATGGCATTTCAGTAGCGACGTCAAGTCCCTCGTATTGATTGGCGCGTAGGCTAAAATTGTTTTACAGCGAGGGCATCATCCTCTTCGCCTGGCCCCTGTATCGAAACGAGGAACTATTTATAGCAAGACTTACTCCCATAATCAATCCGTCCAGAACATGTTGTTCAAGCAGCTTTGCTGGCGGTGCTGCCCCAGACATGGTCATATTTTGCGCTTGGTTGATGGGCATTTTCTTGGTCAATTTTCGGTGCTATTTTCTCGCGTCTTTGAAGTTTTAACTAAACCGGTCTCTGAAAATTCAGTGTGGTCCATTGCGACGCTCGTTATCGAGAGATGTGAACATGTTTCGGATCCAGAGCTAGAATAATTCGAACACGAGGTAGAAGTATCTTACATAGAATTTTTATGCAATTATCAGTGGAGTTTTCAGTCACCTTCCTTTTTGACGCGTGTGCGCTGGGATGGAGACGATTTCAACTGCCCCGCTCACTGCCTACCCCCTGCCATTGTGACGCTTGCTACCCCACCTATGTCAGTCCGTCACGTTGCCTACCTCCTTGTCATCACTCTGCTAAGAAACCGGCGTATCTACTCCGCAGACCCAACTACATTATCTTCCCACGGGCATCACATGTCGCTCCACTAACAATCCGAAATTTAGTCGCTCTTGAACTGCAGAGTTTGCTGAAGGTTTCATCATTGTCGATCCGCCTCACTAATGAGAGTTATTGCAAAGAGCAACCGACCACGATAACCTCAAAAGACGATTCGGTAGCGATCACGCTATTACGCCCTCTCCTTTCTCGATAAGCGACCTTCCGATCTTTCTGACCTGTTGAGTGCGTTACATCGACTGCTCGAAATCCACGGTCGTGCGGACGGTAGAATGGCTAGCCCATCCCTCAACTTCATCACTTTCAACCAAGATCACAGTTGCCTAGCTGTCGGTGAGTTGCAACTTGGCAACCGCCAATTCCACCACGACCAAAGCCTTAAGCTTACAGGGAACTTGCAACTCTTTTTCTCCCGACAGGCACTTCTAAAGGATTTCGCATATACCACACAGATCCGTTCTCGCGTATATTTAGCAGTGATGACGGGAACATAGCCATCATTGAGATGCTATTCTCGACATCACTCGTCGCTCTAATTTTATCACCCAGGCACTTGATTATACAAAATACGAAGGTATTTGCTTCTTATGCACATGAAAAGGATACAGTACTTGCTTACATGATAACTCCTCGAAACAGAGAGCGTCCGTTATATGTGAGCTCACGTTCCCATCCGCCGTCCTCGCTGTACGACTTAACCGGAAGCGCCTTGCTGTTATCTTAGAGGAAGAGATATATTTGTACGACATCAGCAACATGAGCCTGCTCTATACCATTCCAACTTCACCGAATCCTTCTGCGATATGCGCCCTGTCTCCTTCATCCGAAAACTGCTTCATCGCGTATCCTCTGCCCAAGCCGAGGGAGGAAGCTGATAGCAGGCGGCCGATCCATGCACCTCCTCAGTCCACATACGTTGCACCGACTTCAGGCGAAGTCCTTGTGTTCGATACTTTATCATTGAAAGCGATTAATGTCATCGAAGTACATCGTTCGCCACTGTCTTGTATTTGCCTAAACAATGATGGTTCTCTCTTGGCTACTGCAAGTGAGACAGGAACGATTATTCGAGTCTTCTCCGTTCCAAGGGGTCAGAAAATGTATCAATTCAGGCGCGGTACTTACCCCTCAACAATATACAGCATGTCTTTCAATCTCAGCTCTACACTATTGTGTGTGTCCTCGACATCCGATACAGTCCACATTTTCAGACTTAGCTTGCCTCCTGGTAACAATACTCCGGCTGGAGCGCCAATCGAATCGCCGGCATCATCGATACAGGATCGCTGGCCACGTACTAAGTCTTATGACACCGGTGACTCTCCAGGAAACAGCGCAACCGAATCGCCAAAGAGTGACGCCGCAGGACTCGCATCAGGAAGCCGCGTGTCCGCCGGAGGCCAACAGGTTCATAGAAGGCATAGCGGGTCATTTAGTGGCATGCTTCGCCGGTCTTCACAGCTTATGGGTCGTGGTGTTGCCGGAGTCGTAGGGTCTTATTTACCCCAGACGGTAACCGAGATGTGGGAGCCGTTGCGAGACTTTGCTTTCATCAAAATACCCAAATCTGGATCGTCAGGTAATGGTGCGCGTGCTCCGGGAAGCTCAGACGCTGTTCCACTGAGAAGTGTTGTAGCTATGAGCAGCAGCAGCCCTCAGGTTATGGTCGTCACTAGTGATGGTGGCTTCTATGTTTTTAACATTGACATGGAAAATGGTGGGGAGGGCTACCTTGTGAAACAGTTTTCGTAAGCAAAGTCATCATCTTCCCTCCAACCATCCTGTCAGAGTACAATTCTACTGCAGGAGCCCACAACAATATTTTGCGCTTGTCTACGCGATTTTAACAAAGCCTGACCAATACATACAGAGTTCTCGAAGGCGACGAAAAGCACGATTTGTCAGCATATGGATCGTAACATATGATTGAGCGTCAACGATTGATGTGTTGCTTTTTCAAGGCTCATGTCAACACTCACACACTCAACTTCGACTATAGTGGCTGATAGATACGTCAATGTCTCAGAGCAATACAGACCGAGAAGCGATACGATCGAAGGTCATTGGGGACTCGGAACCTTCGACTATTGTAAATGGAGTTATGGTTGATAAAATATACCCACGTTGTCTTTTTCGCATCAGAAAATGAGGTCGTACTCAGCTTCCAATGCCATTTTCACGATGAATTTGGAGCAAATAATTCATACTGGGGTCGCGAATAGCCAACTTGATGATTTTACATCACGTATAGATAAAGCATTCATTTACCCCAATACAAACTGCGCTGTTTATTAGAAGAGGTCAATTTGTCCTGACACATCTTAATGCCCCGTAGCTGATCGTATCTCAAACACCCGGCGGCATGAAAATGCTTCCCTTGCGGCCAGCGCTCTCGCCTCCTTACCTCAAAATAACAAAATAAACCAAATGGACGAGCAGGCCAAGTCCGGGTTTCCAAAAACCAGAATAGGTCATTACTTGTTAGTCTCGTCGAGAGGATCCCCCTCAACCCAAGAATGAAGCAATCTTATACCCCAGCGCCATGGTTTTCAGGGGTAATATCGTCGTATCACCGCAATGTTGCGATGCAGACCATTCTAAATCATATCTCGCGTTTTTGCCGCAATTCGGACCTTTTCAATGATGCAAACCATTCGATGTCTTTTTGAAACGATAATTTAGCCGTGGTGTCAGCATCGTTATCTCGAATAGGGCCTGTTCATCAGGGCGATTTCCCTTGCAATTTCTCTCCATTCCAACTCTCGTTGCATTGGCGCAGAAGTATCACCACCTTGCTGCAACCATTCTTCCCAGCGCAATAATTCGTACGCGAACCTGAGGTGGGGCTGTATTATCACATTGAGACGCCGTGCACGAACGAAGCAATACGCGCGAGGAAATGATTTTTTCATAGCGCGCATTACCTCGGCGATGCAAATAGTAGCACTCCTCGATACACCGACTCGGCAGTGTACTAATGTGGCAGTCCCTCGCCGCCGACCGCGATCTGTTCCATTTATACATTAGTTTGGAGAGCAGAAGTACAAACACAACATAGAAGCAATGACACCTCCGCAACACTGAATCTTACCTATAAAATCCAGACAACCTGGAAATTCATTTGTCAAAGGGTCAATTCCGTTATCTTGGACACCTTGAACGACGTGAATATTGTCTGAACCCCACTCTTCTAATTCACCTTCGCGCCAAGAAGCTGTCTCCCCAACTGAAAGTATCTGGCTGATGCCAAGGCCTTTCAGTAGGCCTGGATTGTTTGCGTGGCCAAGGTTTCCCAAGTATAAGTAGTCTAGCACTCGGCTGGGGAACGAACCATCCAGGGATGGTAGCCACTTAGGTTCATTCCTCAGGGACGCAGTGATTTGGGCAAGACTTTGTCCGGAACATAGTGGTGACTCTCTTAGTAACTGGGGGGCAATCGAGGTTAATAGAGATACATCTGTGGGATATGCGAAAAAATTGCGATGTTTTGAAGTATGAAGATGCAGCCATGCATGCGGGATTGGTTCACCGGTGCTGAAACTATAGTAGGCAATTCCTAGCATTGTTGATTCTGTGTATCCGTCGGCACAATGGATCAAAATCTTTCGTTCCGGTAAATTTCTGGGTTCAATGTTTGTTGACTCCGGTGAGGTGGTCTCTTCTTGATGATGAGTCTGACGAGTTCCATGCGATAAATGATATATCCACTTGCATGTTTCGACGATCCCGTCGGCCTCGTCGTGAGACCAAGTTGGGGGTAGTATGCTACCTGATGAGGGAAAGTCGAAATGCAATGGGGCTTCTTGCTCAGAATTTGATCCAGCTTCAACAAGACTTCGCAAGGCTGAAGGATTGAGCCGTCCCAAATCGCTACATTCGATCAAAATATCAAATTCTTCCTCTTCGCGGCTACCTTGGTCTGGTGTTGGGCCCATGTATACATTATGCGAAATTTCGGATGTTCGAGTCATGTCCCGCATCTCGCTTCGCTCTTGTTGAACGAAGTCGAGGATCCGACCAGTTGTGCAACCATTAGAGTCTATCGCCACGATATTGCTCTCGAACTTCTCAAATTCAGAATACGGACTGGCACAACAAAAGGTGTTGTATTCAACAATGGATATGTTTTGTTCCAGCTGAGTTTGCCTTTGGCGTGATTGGGCGGCTGCAATCTCCCAGGCAACCTTTTTGCTTTCTGCCAGATCTTCACCATATACGATAATATCAGATACCAGAGCAGCTTTTGCTGTCTGAATCTGAAAATTTCTTACAGAGAATCCATCTTGTGGGTCTGCTTCGACAAACCTGGGATATGGATCGGCTTGCATGAATTCATCAAGAGAAACTGCTCCTTTGAGACGTGCTCTAGAAAGGTCACCATCAGCTTTTACAAGAAGAACGCCACGTGTGCAGACTGGTGACTTTTTGGAAAGCCTCCGACGTTCCATGAAGAATGCCTGTTGGAGTTGATTCTTCGGATGCAATCCATGAAGCCAGGGAAACATTAGATCAGGAGAAGGCAATGGTTGGCGTGATGTAAATTCAAGAGCTGTAGCGACTTGGGATGAGTTTATTTCGAAAATGCACAAACTATCATTCTGGAGGCTGACGTAATTGTCTGTCGGGAAAAGAAGTGACCGTTGTGACAGAGACTCATCAAAGTCGGATGGTGATGCGGGTGGAGTGTGAGCGGCGTCGGACTTCGGTGACCCGGTGGGACATACTGGGATATGTTTGTTCGGTAGCGGGACAGGATAGTGTTGGCTCTCGACTGAGCGATTGACATTCCCCAACGAATGATGGGGTGTAATGGGGGGCTCAATGTCAGGGTTGGTACTGTGAGGTGGTATTGGCCGAGGCAGAGCAATGGTCGCCATTCTAGCTACGCTGATATCACCAGTGCCTTTGCTTCTATTGCGACAAGATATTATTTCAAGCCACTTGCGCCGAGGATCGAGAGGAGCAGTCTATTCCCCGTTCTTGTCATGACCTATCCAAGTAGAGGTCGACGTCGAGTGATTTGATCCCGATTGAACTGTAATTGTGTTAGCACCGAATTGCACATGGGGATGAGCCGTGTTACGTAGTGAAAGGTTGGGCAAGCCATCAAGAACAACTTCGTTGAGCCTCCAAAGAGACCGGATTTCGAACGAGGCTTTTCACAATATGCAACACAAAAGAAGTAAAGGCAATTAATGTGAATCCATAAGTGATTCCAAAAGCTCAGTTTACGTTCTTGACTGAAGAAGTATCGGAGCCAAGGATAAGAACTAAGAATGATCCCAAATTTGTAGGGTCCAGGCGACGATGATCATGTCAAATGAACCGCAGATATGACTTCGCCTCGCTGAATGATGGCTGCTGGGTGATCCAGCTCGAGTCATCGTCCAATGAGACTTTGAGATATTCTGTATCCAAAATGGATTGTGACTCGTCTTGGAATAATTGCGAGAAAGTTTCGACTTACAAAAGTATCAACAATGGAATTGAAGGCGATGTTAAGAAGAGGGGAAAGAGGAAGGTGCATGGGGGGAAGGGCTGTCAACTCAGAGGTGAATGGGCGGGCGGCAACTGGTAGCTGGTGGTGGGTGGTGGTAATGGGCAACGAGGCCACCACAATGCCACACCAACAAGACATTGATGACTATCACTACATACACTCCTTACACTCTGACTCCTTACCGTCGAGTCTGGTATTTACCCGCCCACTATTTCTTCTTACTAAACTGTTAGACCGCGAAGCTAGGGTTTAATGTGATCGCATCTATTAAGTTATCCAACCCTATAAGAGGGTGCGAACTATAGCTTAAATACCTAAGTACCTTTACTATAGGTAAGGTACTTATATAGTACTAAAATATACTATAAAGTTATAGAGATCTTAGAAAATAACTAGCTAGGGGTAAACTCTTATCTTAGCTAGTTAAATAGTAAGACTATTATATAGTAAGAATAAATTATACTTTTATAAATATAATATACCCCCTTAGGAAACCTTATTTAAGGTTTTTAATAATAAATCTTAATTAATTAAATTAGTTAAATTAATCTTATAATATTAAAAATTAATTCTATAGTATAAAAATATAGTTAATTAGGTATAATCTTATTTAAAGTAAGGTTATTATATAATACTTATTCTTTAAGTTCTTTATTAAGTATACTAAAGGGTAGTTATATAAGCCTTAATACCTTATAAAAGCTTATAAAAGTATTTCTTATAAAAGGCTTTATAAGGCTATTAGTAATTATCTCTTTAGTAATAATCTAGGTAATATTAAAGGTTTCTTTTATAATCTCTTAATAAAGCTAGTAATAATAAATATCTATATACTAAAGCTTTATAATAAGCTTAATAAACTCTTTCTTAAAAAGATAAATTATCTATATATTATTATACTTAATTTTAAGTGTATTATTACCTAGGTATAGCCTAACCTTCTAATATAACTATCTAAAGGCTATAAGCTTTTTACTATAGTATAAAAGCACTAGAAGCTTTACTTTAGTTAATAATATTATTATAGTAACTTACTTTTTTACCTTAAAAAGTATAAAACCTTTAAAGAGCTTTATAATATAGCTTTATAAGCTTTTTTATATTATAGTATTATTAGTAAAGAAAGTATTACTATATATATATATTATTTACGCTAGTTAGCTTTATAGATAGCTATTACTAGTACTTGTTACGATATAAAATGTAATATAAAATGAGTATAAAGGTTGTTCTTTTCTTCAACTAGCTAGAGATCAGAGCTATCGTCTAATATAGGGGTTCTAGGTCACGTGCTAGCCATATCCGAGGTCTTGTGGCATTGATAGGCTATATCCTAATGTGACAGGCTAACTGTTAATTCTAGCACGTAACAAATGCGGGCACTACGGATAAAAGAGATAGCTGTCCTAGCTATCTAAGATCTAACGAATTTTTGCAATAAGCTAGGAAACAAGCTCTTGCAAGGGAATTCAGTCAGATAGATTGTCATGGATCGTCAGGTCCGGCGGTCATTAAATCGGTCATCGAATTGGTTATCAAATTGGTCATTGAATTCATTGAATTGGTTATTGAATTAGTCATCAAATTGATCAGGTTGATCGGATTAATCAGGTTAATCGAATTGATCGAATTGATCAGGTTGACGGTCAGGTTGATGGTCGGGTTGACGGTCAGGTTAACGGTCAGGTTGATGGTCAGGTTGACGATATTGATCTAGCTGATAGATCTGATGATTAATAGCTTGGTTAGGCAACGAGCGTTGCAGAGGGCGTTGCAAAGGGTTAGGCAACGAGCTTTGCAGAGAGCGTTGCAAAGGGTTAGGCAATGAGCTTTGCAAAGGACGAATTCGGTCAGGCTGTTAAATTCGGTTAGGCTGTTGAATTCGGTCAGGCTGTTGAATTAACTGATGAATTGGCTGACGAATTGGCTAACAAACTAGCTGCCTTTAAAGGTTATTGCGTTCTTTAAAGACTTCCTTAATAAGGTCTTCTAACTACTAAAAGTCATTCTCTTCTATTACTAGCTTCTGTTAAAGGTCCTGTATTTACTACTGCTGCCACTGAATTTGCTGCTATTACTGTTATAATTACTGTTGTAATTGCTATTGTAATTGCTACTGCTGCTATAAATATCAGGCCCTTAGGTCCTAAAGGTCCTGTTAATGCTACTCTTACTGCCACTAGAATTACTAAACTAGCTACTATTAAATCTGTTAATATTGCTAACTAGCTAGGTATAGGTCCTTAAGGTGCTAAAAGACCTGATTTCTCGAAGAGAAGGTCTTTTAGTAAATACTATAGGTTTAGCGCTAATAATCTTGCTTGTAAAGCTGCTGTAATTGCTATTGCTCACACTGATTTAGCTAGTTAAGGGAAGCATTATATCTAGCGAGCTTTATTGGATTAGAATTAACGAATTTGTTAGATTTAACGGTTAGGTCGAAGGTTAACGAACGGATCGAAGGAAATCAAAGGTTAAAGAATCGAAGGTCGAAGAATCAAAGGTTGAATTCGCACAATCAATTGAATGGATTAAACGTTAACGGTCTTTAAAGGTTAAGGGTCTTTAAAGATTAAAGGTCTTTAAATCAAAGGTCTTTAAATCAACGGATTAAAGGTCTTCGAAGATCGAAGAATCGAAGGTCTTCAAATCAACGGATCGAAGGTCTTCAAAGATCAAAGGTCTTCAAATCGAAGGTCTTTGAAGATCGAAGAATCTAATAATAGGAGCGATGCCTAAGGGAGGGTCAGATTGAAGGTCAACGAATTAAAGGTCAATGAATCTGACGTGGTCGGATTGAAAATTAACAAATCTAACAATTAGAATAAAGGTTAATAGTTCTAACGGTCGGATTTGAAGGTTAACGAATCTAATAATAGGCGCGATGCCTAGAGGGACTATTAGGCCTAGTAAAAGGGATAGCTTGATTAATTAGTTAGATTAACGGTTGGATTGAAGTTAACAAATCAAACGGTTAGAATAAAGGTTAACAGTTCTAATAGTTAGATTAAAGGTTAATGAATTAAAGGTTAATGAATCTAATGTGGTTAGATTAAAAATCAACAAATCTAACGATTAGAACGAAGGTTAACAGTTCTAACAGTCAGATTTGAAGGTTAACGAATCGAAGGTCAATGAATCTGACGTGGTCGGATTGAAAATTAACGAATCTAACGATCAGAACGAAGGTTAACAGTTCTGACAGTCGGATTTGAAGGTTAACGAATCTGACAATAGGCGCGATGCCTAGAGGGACTATCAGGCCTAGTAAAAGGGATAGCTTGATTAATTAGTCAGATTGACGGTTGGATTAAAGTTAACAGATCAAACGGTCAGAACGAAGGTTAACAGTTCTAACGGTTAGATTAAAGGTTAACGAATTAAAGGTTAATAAATCTAACGTGGTTAGATTAAAAATTAACAAATCTAACGATTAGAACAAAGGTTAATAGTTCTAACGGTCGGATTTGAAGGTTAATGAATCTGACAATAGGCGCGATGCCTAGAGGGACTATTAGGCCTAGTAAAAGGGATAGCTTAATTAATTAGTTAGATTAACAGTCGGATTGAAGTTAACAGATTAAACGGTTAGAACGAAGGTTAATAGTTCTAACGGTTAGATTAAAGGTTAACAAATTAAAGGTTAATAAATCTAACGTGGTTAGATTAAAAATTAACGAATCTAATAATTAGAACGAAGGTTAATAGTTCTAATAGTTAGATTTAAAGGTTAACGAATCTGACAATAGGCGCGATGCCTAGAGGGACTATTAGGCCTAGTAAAAGGGATAGCTTTAATAGGCTTAGTGAATTGGTTAACGAATTTATTAGTTTAGTGGCTTTTATTAAGCAGTAAAAAGCGCTAGAGGTACGCAGCGGTTAGAGAGCAATTGCTACTACTTATTACGATATAAAATGTAATATAAAATAAGTATAAAGGTTGTTCTTTTATTTAACTAGCTAGAGATCAGAGCTATTGTCTAATATAGGGGTTCTAGGTCACGTGCTAGCCATATCCGAGGTCTTGTGGCATTGACAGGCCACATCCTAATGTGACAGGCTAACTGTCAATTCTAGCACGTAACAGTACTCCTGCTACTAAGTTAAAAGGGAAAACCCTATACTAGAAAGAAAAACCCCCTTATATTTATATTTAGGCTAGCGCTAGCCTTATAATAAGTCTATATTACTTAGTATATAGCTTATTATAAGTATTTATTACTAGCTTATACTAGCCTTATTTTATTAATAAGAAAAAGAAAGGAAAAATAAATATAAATATATAAAGTAAGTATTCTTAGGCTTTTTCTAACCCTATTTTAGTGTAATAATAGGCTTATTCTAAGTCCCTTTGCCTTAGGCTAGGGTAAAGTAAATCTAGGTTTATAATATTAATTTACTTCTTATTTACTTTTATACTAACTTTTTTATAGCCTTACTTTTTAGCTATCTCTAGCTTACTTTTACCTTATAAGTCTAATAAAGTTTAAGTACTTAGTTTTATTTAATTATTTTAGGGGGAGGGTACTTATAATCCTAGACTAGTATAGTCTTAGGTTAAATTTATTTATATATTATTAGAGCTATTAATTATATTATACTTTATTTTTTAAGTAAGTTATCTAAATAATTCTCTCTCTCTCTTTATAAGTATAAAAAAAGCTCTGTCTCCCTTAAGGCCTTAGTTTCTTTCTTCTTTTTATATTAAACTTCCTATAGGTTTTTCTTTTATTTCTAGCTACTTAAGGCTATTCTAGGCTAAAGTTAGATTATTTACTAATATTTATTATAAATTAAAAGTAAACCTAGTATAATAGCACTAAAGACTATAAGTTCTCTAGTATTACTATATATCTAGCTTTAACTTACTTAGGAATCTATAAAATATAAGGACTTTCTAAGGAAGTTTATAATTACTAAGTGATATATATAAGTTAAGGAAAAAGATCTTTTTATAAGTTATATTTATCTTTATCCTAGGCTTACTTTATTACTAATTTATACTAGCTTAGTAAACTAAGAGATATCTAGTGTATTTATTATAAATCCTATTTAGTTTAAGATCCTAGGTATTAGTACTATATTATTATTAGTAAGTTAGTCCTTTTCTAGCTTAGTAGTAAGGCGAACTTACTAGGTAAGGGTAGTTACTAATATATATTTTAACTATTAGGTTTAAAATTATTAATATTACTAGGTAGTAATTACCTTTATTTTAACTTAGGTTTATATTTAATTTATCTAGTTTTAGCTAAATTTATCTAGCTAGTAAAATAAGCACTAGTAGCTAGTTAAGACCTAGGCTTTTATAGCTAATAAAGGTAATATAAGTTTACTCTAGCTTAGTAATAAATCTATTCTAGCTCTAATTCTTTTCTTAATAGGTTTTAAATAGCTTCTAGGACTAGGTTAAGAAACTTTATACTAATAATTAAGTAAAGAAGAAATAAAGTGCCTTAGTAATAGGCCTAGACTAGGCTAGTTTTACTAAGGAATAATATACTAAGCTTATTTTTTAGCTTATATACCTTAATATATATATAGTAAAGATAAACTATCTGTTACTTACTACTATTCTTATAAAGAGTTATAATAAGGTAATAAAAGGTATAATTTCTATTCTAGAGAAGGAATAAGATAGTTATTTAATTTTAGTTTAAAGTAAGAATAATAGTAAGCTAGTAAGATATAAATACCTAGAGTTTATAGTTAAAATTAATCTAATAACTATTCTAGATATTAATATTCTTTATTATAACTATAAAATTAGGTTTATCTCTAGCTTACTAGCGCTCCTATATTACCTAATCTATCTCTTATTTTATATCTATATTTAGGTAGTTTTCTATCTATCCCTAGAATTAACCTAGGTTCTCTAGTTTTCTAAGCTATTTTATAGCTAGCTTTTATACTAATAAGTAGTATTAACCCCTCCCGAGCACGAGGTAAAACTGCTTAGTATTTTACAGCCTAATGCCCTATTCTTTTATCTTTTTCTTATCTACCTTACAAATCTTATTATTTATATTACCTTTACTTTTTAGTATTTTTTCCCTTATAGTATAAATACTATTAATTATCTCTAGGTTAGATTTATCTTTACTTCCCTTCCCTTTACTTTTCTTTTCTTTTACTATATTATTTAATATTTTAGATAAGGTAGTGTTCTTTTTATTACCCTTAGCTATACTATTATCTAATTAGTTAGGGGTTAATTAGTTAATTAGTAATGCAAAACCTACCTAGTAATTATAATGAATTAAATTAGAGATAAGTAAGGATAAGTTATGTTTAGTTTGCCTTAGAGCTTTAAAGCATAAGTGGTAAGCTATAAGATAGAAAAGGTATAAAGAGATAGAATAAATATAGTTATAGAGAAAGGGGGAATTATATTAATTTATGCTATAAGCAAAACTTAAATAAATTTAAGTTTAACTATAGTTATGAATTATAACTATATCTTACGCTAATATAGCTATAAAGTTTATTATAAACTTTGCTCTAACCTTATAGCCCCCTATATTTATAACCTTAGAGCTTATTTATTACTATAGCTATAAGAATTTAGTTATTAATTGTTTTACTAGCTAGGTATTGCTAGTAATAATTATGTGTTATAATAAATTAGATGCATTAGCTATAACCAATGGTACTAAAAAATTATAAAAATCAATAAGTAGTATTAAAGTCTTCTTATACCTAGGAACTATTTAGCTAGGAATCTTGCTTTTAGAGAATTATTTAGGGCTAGCCTTACTTCCTATTTATTAGTAAGCTAATATTATTAGGGCTATCGATAGTTATAGTTACTATAGTTAACTAATATATAGTATTAGTTCTTTACTACCTAACTATAGCTATATAAGGGTAAAACTACCCTAGGGATCTTTCTTTAGAATAGGAACTTATTTAAGCCTATTTTCCCTATTTATAATTAAATAATTATCTGGGACCTAGAACAAAAGACATTAGCGCCGAGACTAAGCTACTACTAAGCTAGATTAGAAGCACTTATACTACCCCTAGTAACTATAGAAGCCTAAGTCTTAACTAACCACTGGTGCTTATTCCACTAGCTAGTTATATTTAGCTACTAGGTAAATTAGCTATAAACCTAAGCTAGAAAAGAGATTATTATTACCTTATTATATTAATAATTCTATACCTAATAATTAAAATATATATTAGTAACTACCCTTACCTAGTAAGTTAGCCTTATTACTAAGCTAGAATAAAACTAACTTACTAATAATAATATAGTACTAATACCTAGGTTTTAAAACTAAATAAGACTTATAAAAGATATACTAGATATCTTTTAAATTACTAAGCTTATATAAATTAGTAATAAAATAGGCTTAAAATAGAAGTAAATATAACTTATAGAGATACCTTTATTCTTAACTTATTAGTATTACTTAGTAGTTATAGATTTCTTTAGGAAGCCCTTATACTCTATAGATTCCTAGGTAAGTTAAAGCTAGAAATATAGTAATATTAGAAAACTTATAGGCTTTATTAATATTATACTAGGTTTCCTTTTAATTTATAATAAATATTAGTAATTAACTTAAACCTAGCTTAGAATAGCCCTAAATAGTTAGAAAAGAAAGAAAAAACCTATAAGAAGTTTAATATAAAAAGAGAAAAAAGACTAGATTCCTAGAGAGAGAGAAGCTTTTTTTTATACTTAATAAAAGAGAGAGAGAGATAAATTAGATAACTTACTTAAAAAATAAAGTATAATAGGCTTAATAAATCTAATAATACTTAACTAGCTTTAATATAAAACTATTTTAATCCTAGATTAAAGCTACTTTTTTCTTATAATAACTAAGTAAAACTAAGTACTTATACTTTACTAAACTAGTAAGGTAAGACTAGGCTAGAGTTAGCTAAAAAGTAAGGCTATAAAAGAGTTAGTATAAAAGTAAATAAGAAGTAAATTAATATTATAAACTTAGATTTACTATACCTTAAGTAAAAGTAAAGAGACTTAAAATAGACTTATTACTATATATATATATTATTTACGCTAGTTAGCTCTATAGATGGCTATTACTAGTACTCCTGCTACTGAGTCAAAAGGGAAAACCCTGACCTAGGGAGAAAAACCCTCTTGCGTCTGTGTTTGGGCCGGCGCCGGCCCTAGACTTATTACTATACTAAAATAAGGTTTAAAAAGTTTAGAAATACTTATTTTATATATTTTCCTTTTCTTATTTTTTTTCTATAGAATAAGGCTAGTATAATTAAGTAGTATAGGCTTATTATAAAGCTAGCGCTAGCTTAAATATAAATATAAGAGGGTTTTTCTCCCTAGTTTAGGGTTTTCCTTTTTAACTTAGTAGTAGGAGTACTAGTAATAGCTATCTATAAAGCTAACTAGCGTAAATAATATATATAATTAAATAATTATTAAGGAGATATATTTATCTAGTTTTATATAGAATTTCTAGATTTCGTTTAGGTTATAAGTAAATAAGTAGTCCTTAGTTAGCTCTCTAATGTATTTACTCTAGGTTAGCCTTTCTTTATTATACTAGTCCTTTTATTATTATTTCTATTCCTTATATAAATCTATATCTAGCTTATTATTAATAGGCAGGGGTTTTCTTCTATAGCATAGCACTATTGCTACTAAGTTAGCTATGGTTTAAATCTTTTCTATAATCCCGCTATTTATAATCCTATCCTTAAACTTTTGCTTTATCTTATTTAGATAGAGGTTAAGGGGGGGGACGCAAGTCTTAACCTCTAGTTATGCGATGGGAGCGTTGCTATTCGGAGCTGTGTTTTCTTGCTAGTCAGCGCTATACCCACAATATGATACGGCTATATCCCATATCCTACGCCCCGCTACTAAATTTATGTAATACTCCCTAGCAAAAAAAATAGTTAGTATTATAAGCTTACTATACCTTTAGGTAGCTATATTAGTAGCTACTTACTAATTCTCCTAGGTATAACTAATCTCTCTCCTTTAATATTACTACTTTTATTAGTTATGCTACTATATTTATTAATATTACTACTAAAGTATTAAATTCTATTATAAAAATATCTAATCTTATATAGTATATTTAATTTTATAATAATTTTATAATTCTATATAGTATAGACTATAATATACCTATTAAAAGTAACTTAATAACTATAATCCTACTACTACCCCTCTTACTATAATTTAATACCTTTAATAAACTTTATAACTTCTTATAATAATAAGGCTACTCTTATAGCTATGCCTTTACTAAGAAGTCTAGTAGTAATTATTAACTAATCTATAAAGAGCACACTATAGTAAATATTCTAATCTATTATAACTATAGTAAGCAAAGACCTTCTAAATCTTAAGGTATTTATATAACTAGTACCTAGCTCTATAATTACCTATTTAAGCTCTAGGTAAAATATAGTATAAGAACGCATAATACTTAGCTATATACTATTTAAGTTACTTATTATAATTACCCTTAATCTATTAGCCCTAATAGTTACACTCTCTATTAGTAATATATAGTAGCTTATAGGGCATTACTTTAAGAGATTATATAACTATAAGGCATTCCTACTTATAAGGCCTATTAATTACTTTAAATTAAATTCCCTAACTTAGTAGCTATAATTAAAGATATTTATAATAACTATTAATAAATCTAAATTAAGGCTCTTAATAGCCTTATAGGCATATAGTAATTTATATAGTCTTTAATTAATAGTAGCTACCCTTATAGGATTAATCTTAACCCTAATAATTAGCTATAATTAGCCTTCTAGACTACCTATAAATATAATAATAAATAGAAGATTTACTCCTATATTATTAGTATTAATAATATATATAAAACAAATAGCTTTAGACTCTATGTAATTATAGTAACTACTATTACTAATTAGAATATAGTTATAAACCTTAGCTTTAGGCTTTTATTATCTAAAACAAAGGAAAGCTATAAGTAACTACTTATAATATTAAACATAGTCCGCGATAAACACTATATTCCCTGCCCTTATATTATTATTATAGACTATAAGATTATATTAAAAAACACCCTTTAAATAATCTTTCCTAAAGCATAGTAGTAGCTCTATATATAGCATATCCTTATAATGGTTTAAGCTTAAATTCTTTATAATTAGAAGGATATTAAAGACACTAAACCCTCTTCTATAGACCTTAATAATAATAATTATAATGCCTTTAATAATAGCCCTATAGGGCTTTTTAAAGCATTTAAGCTACTAATATATAACTATAAAGTTACTTCCTTAGATACTATTTAGCAGAGAATAAAGGATATATATAATCTATAGTAAAAGGATATTATAGAGTATATAAGGGACTAGTAGCTTCCTTAGTATAAGTAATAGGCGCTTTATTTTATATTATCTTACTATAATCTTAGGTAATATCCTAATAGCCTAACTAAATTATCTTATTAGAATCTAAAGTCTTATATTATTATAGGCATTAGTAATCTTCTTTATCTCTTCCTTATAGTAATATATATACTAAAGGATATATATAATAAATATACTAGCCTGCTTATAAAGAATATAACAAGGTAGAAGAAATAGTATCTTAGAAGGGATTAGCTTAGTAGGCTACTTACTAAGATTATCTCTTTTACTATTTATCTTTTTCTTTAATAGTTTAATCTTCTAAAGGCTTTATAGTTAAGGCTATATTTACTCCCTCCTTATAAGTAACTCTATTAATTTTAATAGTAATTTTTACTTCCCTATACCTATATTATTACTAACTAAATTAAATAACACTAGATGCTTATAAGGTATAATATTTATTATTACTAGTGGCTATAAAGCTTACTAGTATATTAGTAATTAACCTTATATATAGTTTATATATAGTAATTATATTACCTTTATTACTAGCCTTCTAATAATCTAATGCTTTAAATCTAAGACTCTCTTATTATTAATTACTACTATAGGTAGCCTTATAATATAAAAAGTAATTAATTTAAACCTATAAAGTCTTAACCCTTTATTTAGAGCTCTTAATAGGGCCTTATAATCCCTAAACTACTGCCTTAACTATAGCTACTATTAACTTAAGGCTTAAGAGGCTTTAAAAGACTAAATTTAAGTATAAGGTATATAAGAATATAAGTAAAAGTTAAAGAAGTATTATTATCATAGTTATTGAAATGTAGGGAGCTAGTTGCCAGCTGGCAACAGCTGTACAGGTGTGAACTCTACGGTTAGGGACTAATAGAGCCACCACGTTAGAATAACCAACGCAACGCAACGGAAGGTTGTGGCAGATATTACTATTGAATTCGGATTTAGATGACTTTTATAATAACTAATAAAGCAATATAATTGATTTTAGTTACGTTATATAGGCAATGCGGCTATTAGATTAAGAGGCCTAGCTATCTAGCTAGATTAAAAAGATTTTCTTCCTCTTATATACCTACTAACTATATTAGTAAATCTAGGCTACTAATAGGGTCTTAGGAGCTACTTTTGATTTTCTGTAAAATTCATTTGTATATAAAAACTAAAAAATTAACTTACTACTATATAAACTAGTATCCCAGTCCAGGCCCGCTGCAGAGGCGCTTCGCTTCTTCTTAGCCCAATTACTAGCACAGAGTTTCTTAACCTAGTCTTAGAAGCCATCCAGGACCTAGAATAAATAAAGTTAGCACTAGAACTAAGCCACTACTAAGGCAGATTAGAAGCACTTACAGCACCCCTAGTGGCTATAAAAGCCTAAGTCTTAACTAACCACTAGTGCTTATTCCGCTAGCTAGTTACGTTTAGCTACTAAGTAGGTTAGCTATAGACTTAAACTAGAAGAGAGGCGATTATTACCTTATTATATTAATAATTCCATACCTAATAGTTAAAACACGTATTAGTAGCCACCCCTGCTAAGCAAATTAGCCTTACTACTAAGCTAGAATAGGACTAACTTACTAATAATAATATAGCACTAGTGCCTAGGCTTTAAAACTAAACAGGACTTATAGGAGATACACTAGATATCTTTTAGATTACTAAGCTAGCATAAATTAGTAATAGGATAGGCCTAGAATAAAAGTAAATATAACTTATAGAGAGATCCTTATCCTTAACTTACTTATACTGCTTAGTAATTATAGACTTCTTTAGAAAGCCCTTATACTCTATAGATTCCTAGGTAAGTTAGAGCTAGAAATATAGTAATATTAAAATACTTATAGGCTTTATTAATATTATACTAAGTTTCCTTCTAATCTATAATAAACATTAGTAATTAATCTAAATCTAGCTTAGAATAGCCCTAAATAGTCTAAAAGAAGAGAAGAACCTATAAGAAGTTTAATATAAAAAAAGGAATAAGAATAAGTCCCTAAAGGAAGGGGAGCTTTCTTTTATACTTAATAAGAGAGAGGGGGGATAAATTAAATAACTTACTTAAAAAACAAAGCATATTAAGCCTAATAAATCTAATAACATATAACTAGCCTTAATATAGAACTATCCTAGTCCTAGGTTAAAGCTACCCTCCCCTTATAATAACTAAGTAAAACTAGGTACTTATACTTTATTAGACTAATAAGGTAGGACTAGGCTAGAGTTAGCTAAAAAGTAAGGCTATAGAAGAGTTAGTGTAAAAGTAAATAAAAAGTGAATTAATATTATAAACTTAGATTTACTTTACCTTAAGTAAAAGTAAAGAGACTTAAGATAGACTTACTACTAAACTAAAATAAGATTTAAAGGGCCTAGGAATACTTATTTTATATATTTTCCTTCCCTCCCTTTTTTTTTTCTATAGGATAAGGCTAGTATAAGCTAGTAATAAACACTTATAATAAGCTACTTACTAAGCAGCGCAGGCTTACTATAGGGCTAGCGCTAGCCTAAACACAAATATAAGAGGGTTTTTCTTCCTAGATTAGGGTTTTCCCTTTTAACTTAGTAGCAGGAGTACTAGTAATAGCTATCTATAGAGCTAACTAGCGTAAATAATATATATAAACTAGTAACCTATATATACTAAATTTTAGTCTAAAAAATATTCCTATATAAAATAAAAGCCCTATTTTCTAGCTTTAATTTACTATATATAAGACTTTTATATAACCTTGAGTTAAAGAGAAAATTACTATTAAAGATAGCTATAGGGTAAGCTACTTATATTACCCTAGCTTACCTAATTACTAGTGGCTGTGTTATAGCTACACTTATAGCTATAACGCAATTAGCTAATTTATAATTAATTTAAATTAGTTATTCACATGGTTAGTTATAACTATTAATAGCTACGATATGGCTATTAATAGTCACCTTCGCGACTATTAACAGCTACAGTGTAGCTGTTAGGCTTGTAATACAAGCTAGTAATAGAAAGGTTCTTTAACTAGAAAAGGGCTAGAAATAAGTCTTATTTTTAACAATAGTTAATATAAGGAAGGCTATAAAGGAGGCTATAAGGGAGGCTATAAGGGAGACCTTAAGGTTAAAAAGGGTTATAAGGAAAATTAACTTTATATATAACTATAAGGTAATTATAATTAGTAATAGGATAGGCTATAAGAAGCTTACCTTTATTATAACCGCTATATAGTTATAATTATAGCTACGTAGTTACTAGTAGCTAGTATAAATAGTTAAAGAGGTTAGAAGGGGTTAGAATAATTAGTCAGGCTAGCTAAAGTATTTATAATTAAAGAAAACACTAGAAATCGCGTTTTTAAGCGAATTCATAAGCCTTATACGCATTTAATTAAAAAATCTACTATTATTATAATGTGGTTTAGAGTGCGGGGTTTAATTCTATAACATTATATATGTTTTCTATAGAATAGTATAGCAATCAAGCTAGCTAACCAAATGCGGCTAGGATAAATCCTTATGTGGGTACAGCGCTGACTAGCAAGAAAACACAGCTCCGAATAGCAACGCTCATGCGATGGGTGTGGCTTTGAACGCCCCTGCGACAATCCGGAGGCAGGCCGATTAGTCTGCCATATAAGGGGCTATAAGGTTAGAGCAAAGTTTATAATAAACTTTATAGCTATATTAGCGTAAGAGTTATAATTTATAATTATAGTTCAACTTAAATTTATTTAAGTTTTACTTATAGTATAAATTAATGCGATTCCCCCTTCCTCTATAACCATGTTTATTTTATCTCTCTTACTTATACTTTAAAGCTCTAAGGCAAACTTAAACTCTCTTACTAAACATAACTTATTCTTACTTATCTCTAATTTAATTCATTATAATTGCTAGGTAGGTTTTACATTACTAATTAACTAATTAACCCCTAACTAATTAAATAATAGTATAGCTAAGGGTAATAAAAAGGATACTGCCTTATCTAAAATATTAAATAATATAGTAAAGGAAAAGAAAAGTAAAGGGAAGGGAAGCAAAGATAAATCTAACCTAAAGATAATTAATAGTATTTATATATATTATTTACGCGAGTTAGCTCTATAGATAGCTATTACTAGTACTCCTACTACTAAGTTAAAAGGGAAAACCCTAAACTAGGAAGAAAAACCCTCTTATATTTATATTTAAGCTAGCACTAGCCTTATAGTAAGTCTATACTACTTAGTATATAGCTTATTATAAGTATTTATTACTAGCTTATACTAGCCTTATCTTATAATAAAGAAAAAAGAAAGGAAAATATATAAAATAAGTATTCCTGGGCTCTCCTAGCCTTATTCTAATATAGTAATATATCTATCCTAAGTCTCTTTGCTTTTATTTAGGGTAAAGTAAATCTAAGTTTATAATATTAATTTATTTCTTATTTACTTTTATACTAACTTTTTTATAGCCTTACTTTTTAGCTAACTCTAGCCTAGTATTACCTTATTAGTTTAATAAACTATAAGCACTTAGTTTTACTTAGTTATTATAAAGGAAAGGTAGCTTTAACCTAAAACTAGGATAGTTTTATATTAAGGCTAGTTATATATTATTAGATTTATTAAGCCTATTATTCTTTATTTTTTAAGTAAGTTATTTAATTCATTCACTCTTTTTTTTTTAGTAAGTATAAAAGAAGTTTTTCTTTCCTTAAGAACCTAGTTTTTTTTCTCTTTTTATATTAAACTTCTTATAGGTTTTTCTCTTTTCCTAGACTATTTAAGGCTATTTTAAGCTAGATTAAGGTTAATTACTAATATTTATTATAGATTAAAAGGAAACCTAGTATAATATTAAAAAAGCCTATAAGTTTTCTAATATTACTATATTTCTAGTTCTAACTTACCTAGGAACCTATAAAATATAAGGGCTTTCTAAGGAAGTTTATAACTACTAAGTAGTATAAGTAAGTTAAGGATAAGGGTATTTCTATAGGTTATATTTACTTTTATTCTAGGCCTATTTTACTACTAATTTATACTAGCTTAGTAATTTAAAAGATATTTAGTATATTTCCTATAAGTCCTATTTAGTTTTAGAACCTAGGTATTAATACTATATTATTATTAGGAAGTTAGTCCTATTCTAGTTTAGTAATAAGGCTAACTTACTAGGTAAGGGTAGCTACTAATACTTATTTTAACTATTAGGTATAGAATTATTAATATATTAAGGTAATAATTACCTCTTTTCTAGCTTAGGTTTATAACTAATTTGCCTAGTAGCTAAACGTGACTAGCTAGCGGAATAAGCACTAGTAGCTAGTTAAGACTTAGGCTTCTATAGCCGCTAGGGGTGATGTAAGTGCTTCTGATTTGGCTTGGTAGCGGTCTGATTCGGCTCGGTAGCGGTCTGATTTGGCTTGGTAGCGGAATAGTATTTATACTATAAGGGAAAAAATGCTAAAAAGTAAAGGTAATATAAATAATAAGATTTATAAGGCAGACAAGAAGAAGATAAAAGAATAGAGCATTAGGCTATAAAATACTAAGCAGTTTTACCTCGTGCTCGGGAGGGGACCTAGGCTACTATAACTAGCCTATTCTCTTAGATAGTTTAAAGTTTTAGAGTGGTTATTTATTCTAATAATCCTAAGGGTTATCTTATTAATTCTAGCTACTAAATTCTATATACTCTTTTCTATTTTCTTAAGATTTATTCTACTATAGTTACTAATTTTATCCTTTAATCTGTATATTTTACTAATATAGCCTTAGTTAGAAAAATCCTAAAGATCTTTAGGTATTCTAATTATTCTATCTATAATATTAATTTCCTATCTAAAACTATATATTTAATAGCCTATTCTTATTTACTTAAGCTTTATTCTTATTATCTTCTAAGTTACTACTAGATATATTTATATTAAAGTAAACTTTAAGCTTTCCCTTACTTTTTCTAGCTATAGAATAACCTTTATTATATAAATAATTATATAGATCTTGCCTTTTATTATTTACTATAGTAATATAGGCTAATCTTATATTAGTTAAAGTTAGAACTAGATATATTTAGTGTAATCCTAGATAGAGTTTAAGACATATATATTATTTACGCTAGTTAGCTCTATAGATAGCTATTACTAGTACTCCTATTACTAAGTTAAAAGGGAAAACCCTAAACTAGGAAAAAAAACCCTCTTATATCTATATTTAAGCTAGCGCTAGCCTTATAATAAGCTTATACTACTTAATAAGTAGCTTATTATAAGTATTTATTACTAGCTTATACTAGCCTTATTTTATAGAAAAGAAAAAAGAAAAAAAAGAAAATATATAAAGTAAGTATTCCTAGGCCCTTTAAACCTTATTTTAGTATAGTAATAAGTCTATCTTAAGTCTCTTTACTTTTACTTAAGGTAAAGTAAATCTAAGTTTATAATATTAATTTATTTCTTATTTACTTTTATACTAACTTTTCTATAGCCTTACTTTTTAGCTAGCTCTAGCTTAGTCTTACTTTATTAGTCTAATAAAGTATAAGTACTTAGTTTTACTTAGTTATTATAAAAAGAGAGTAGCTTTAACCTAGGACTAGAATAGTTTTATATTAAAGCTAGTTATATATTATTAGATTTATTAATCCTATTATGCTTTATTTTTTAAGTAAGTTATCTAATTTATTATTTTACTAAACCTTCGTATAAACTTCCGCACCGCTCTAAAGGTCTGGAATTGCCTTTAAAATACAAACCATATTAATATTTAAATTCCTTACCTTTATTTACCCCCCTTATAATATTATATTATAATAAAGCTAGAGGTAAGTATAAGGTTAGGATACTAATAGTAATTAATATAGGAGAAAGGAGGCTAGTATAAAGCTACTACTACTTAAATATAGGAATTAGATAGTTTAATATCTAGAGTAGTAAGAATAACCTAATAATAAATTAGATTTAATTAAAATACCTAGATAATATAAAATTCTATAATAAAATTATAAGCCTTATCCTTAGTAATAAAGTTACTTAGGTATAGTGTATTACTAAAGCTATTACTAAATAGGTAGTAAACTATACCTAGACTAAAGTAAGGATAATAAACTATAATAATAGTAATATTTATTGATTTTTATAATTTTTTTAGTATCATTGGTTATAGCCAATGCATCTAATTTATTACAACATATAATTATTACTAGCAATACCTAGCTAGTAAAACAATTAACAACCAAATTCTTATAGCTATAGTAATAAATAAGCTCTAAGGTTATAAATATAAGGGGCTATAAGGTTAGAGCAAAGTTTATAATAAACTTTATAGCTACGTTAGCGTAAGATATAGTTATAATTCATAACTATAGTTAAACTTAAATTCGTTCGAGTTTTGCTTATAGTATAAATTAACGCGATTCCCCCTCTACAACCATGTTTATTCTACCTCTTTACATCTCTTCTATCTTATAGCTTACCACTTGTGCTTTAAAGCTCTAAGGCAAACTTAAACTTTCCCACTAAACATAACTCATCCTTACTTATCTCTAATTTAATTCAAATCGCTAGGTGGGTTCTGCGTCACTAATTAACTAATTAACCCCTAACTAATTAGATAATAGAATAGCTAAGGGTAATAAAAAGAATACCACCCTATCTAAAATATTAAATAATATAGTAAAAGAAAAGAAAAGTAAAGGGAAGGGAAGTAAAGATAAATCTAACCTAGAGATAATTAATAGTATTTATACTATAAGGGAAAAAATACTAAAAAGCAAAGGTAATATAAATAATAAGATTTATAAGGTAAATAAGAAGAAGATAAAAGAATAGGGCATTAGGCTGTAAAATACTAAGCAGTTTTACCTCGTGCTCGGGAGGGGATAGTAATATTTATACTACTAAAGAAGCCCTTAAATAAGCCCTTAAGGAGGCTATTAAAAAAGAAGCTAAGGAGAGTAATACCCTAACCTAGGTAAGTATTACCACTAGCCTAGCCCCTAAATAACTAAATACCTTACCTCTCTTTCTCTAAATCCTAGGTAAATAAGACTAAGAAGTACTTATTAAAGGAAATACTATCTAGGAATTACTCTAGTTTAGGAGTATAAAAGATATAGTAATAGTAGTTAATAAAGCTATAGGCTAAGCTATAGTAGTAGTAACTAGGAGACTCCCTAATAAAGATACTATTATTACCTTTAAAGGAAATACTATCTAATATAAATAAGACTAAAAATAGATTACTACTAATATATTTAAGCTAGAGGTAACCCTTTACTAATATATACTTAGTATTATTATTAAGGGATTCCTAACTAAATATATATTTACTAAAAACTTAGTAATAGAAATTAGAAAAGCTAATAAGGTAAATATAGTTAAGGTAATAGTAAGGTAACCTTATAGTAAAGGTACTTAAAGGACTACCTTAATACTAGGCCTAGCTAAAGTTAAAGATACTAATAAGATATACTATAATAATATAGTCTTTAAAGTAAAGCTATTTTAAACTAAACTATATAATAAGACTTTATAGCTTTAATAATACTATAACTATTTCTAAATAAGCTATATTACTAAGTTTTATAAGATAGCTTTAAGGTATAGTAAGTATAGCACTAGCTATTATAAGAATAAAGAATTCTCTTACTTAATAAAAAATAAATAAGTAAAAGAAAACTATATCCTATACTCTAGACTATACCTAGCCTAGTTAAAAGAATACCTTATTTTAAAAAAGAAGTAAAATACTACTAAAGTAAGATATCTTAAATAACTTTTTTACTTTACTACTTACTTCTTAAGTAAAAGCTTAACCCTACCTTATAAGAGATTTAGTATAGCCTTAGAACCTATTATTATAGTTACTAGAAAAAGAAAATATTTTATAAATATAGAATATAGCACTAAATAACTAAGATTAGGAAGTATTAAGTAGTATATAAAGTAACTTAAGGCTAGAATAAAGCTAGTATAAGATAGTAGTAACTAATAGCCCCCCTAATTAATATAATAATAATATAGGTTCTTTTCTAGAATATAAATAAGAAAAATAAACTAATATATATAGTGCTTTACTACTAAACTAATATAAATATAATTATAATCTAAGAATAGAAATATATAAAAAACCTATAGCCCCTAGCACTAAGCCTAGCCTAGTTCTAACTTATATACTATAATAAATATAATATAGTATATATAAATAAGAAATATAGTATAGGATTATAGTTAGCCTAGGGAGAAACTAACTAGTTACTAGTAAAACTATAAGTAGTTAATATTTACTCCCTTTATTTAAAGGGATATAGTAATAACTAGAATACCCTTATTTATATAATTAACTTAAAAAAGCCTTATAACTAAAGTATATTTATTAGTAACTTTAACTAAAAGCACTCTCTTTAGAATAAGCTAAATAGAATAACTAATAAAGTAAATAAACTACTAAAGCTTATAAGCTAGTAAAGGCTTAGACTTATTATACCCTAGGGCAAACCTATAAGATAGTATAAAGATAATAAAGATAGCACTATTAACCTAGTATAGGCTATACTAGATATTAGAGTCTATTATAATAGTATAGAAAACCTTACTAAATCTAACTATATTCTATAGCTAATTAGTATCTTAAATAAGTAATAAGAAGCTACCCCCTAAGCCCTTAAATATATAAGAAGCCTTAAATAAACTATATATAAAGGTAAAGGCTATAATTTAACTCTAGCTTAAAAATATACTAATCCTTTATAATAAGAAAGGAATTAATAATTATATAACCTAGCTTATTATAAACTTATAGTAAATTATAAATAAGATAGCCTTAAAAAAGCCTTAGGAACTCCCTAGCCTAAAGGTATAGTAATTAAGGAGAGTATAAGAGTTAGTTAGTAAGGTAAGGTAAGCTAAGAGATAGTAAAGATATAGGAGAACTAATATAAACTAGTAGGCTTATACTAAGGTAAATAAGGATTAAGAATATATTATTAGAGAAGAAAGAAGAAATATATAAAAGAATACCCTATAAAAAGCTAATATATAGAAGAAAGATAAAGAAGTCTAAAGGCTAGAGAAATTGGCCTAGCTTTAAAGCTAGGCCCCCTTAAAGCTCCCTAGACTCCCTAAGCTAGAAAGAAGTAAAAATAACCCTAACCTAGCTACTATATATAATAATAAAGCTAGTATACTAGCATAAAGATTCTTCTCTAAACCTATAGTAAACCTCTCCTATATCCTAAATCTCTCTTTCCTAGAACTTAAAAATATACTATTTCTAAATAAAGAATAATTTAGAAAAGAAAAGATTATAAAAGTCTTATTAAATATAGCTAGTTAGAAAGCACTAGGGAATAATAAACTCCTAGTAAGCCTTATTAAAGCCTATAAAGACCTAGCTAAGAATACTATAGCTTAACTCCTAAATATAGTCCTAGAAATAAGCTACTTCCTAGCTTACTTCTAAACTATAAGAGTAGTAATAATAAGGAAACTAGGTAAAATAACTAAGGAAATAAGGAGAGCTAATATATAAAGGCCTATCTTATTACTTAATATTATTAGAAAAATTATAGAAGTAGTAATTATAAGGTAGCTTATAGCCTTTACTAAGGCTAAAGAATTACTCCCTAAACTATAGATAAGTAATAAGGTAAATAGATTAATAAAGACTATAATAAAAGTTCTTATAAAGTATATTAGAAAGGCCTAGGGAAGGGGTAGTATTACCTTACTAGTATAAATAAATATATTAGAAGTATTTAATAAAGTTAGCTACCTATATCTAATATACTTACTTATTAAAATAAGAGTATTATAATAGTTAATTATAGTAATTTAAAGCTTCCTTATAAATAAAATAAGCTAGCTTAGCTTTAATAAAGAAATCTCTAAACTATTTAAGATTAAGGCTAGTACCTTATAAGGCTTACCCCTTTTACTAAACCTTTTCTTACTTTACTTAGTAAAACTTTATATTTATCTCTAAGCTATACTAGGTATAGTAGCTATAGGATTTATAAATAATATAAATATAGTAATATTTAGTAAGACTATTACTTAAACTTAAAAAAGACTTAAAGTTATATAGAAAATCTATAAGAAATAGGTAAAGTAAGTAAAAGTTAAGTTTAACCTAGCTAAAACTAAACTTATATACTTTAGTAAGTCTTATAAACCCCCCTAAACTAGGGTCTAACTTAGTATAAAGGAGATAGTGCTTATAAAGTTATATAAATTCCTTAGAGTATAGGTTAATAGAAAACTTAACTAGAGTGCTTATAAGAATATCCTTAAAGGTAAATTTACCTAGTAATAACTTACACTATCCTTACTAATAGTATTAGTATAAGGCTATAGCTTTAAAGACACTAGGCTTCTATATATATAGGTAGTCTAACCTATTCTTACCTATAAAGCAAGCGCTTACTATACCCTTACTAAGAAGGGAGGTGTCACGGCTTGTTCGTTAGGTTAAATAAACGAAGTAATAGCTAAGATTCTCGTAGTTACTACTAGGAAGATACTAGCTAGGGGTGGGTGCATAAAGGTTTTAATCTCTAACCTAGCACTAATAATATACATAGTCTTTAATAAATACCTTGCTTTATAAGCATATAGCTATCTTATAGCTAGCTAGCCTTTTTATTATTTATATAGCCTAAAGGTTCTTTAAAGATTTACTTTAATAAATATTCTATCTCTAACCTCTATACTCCTAATATAATACTCCCCTAATATATAATTAACCTTAATTATAAAATAAGCTACTTACTTAGGGTATAGTTACTATAATAAAGCTTATAAAGAAAAATAAGATAAGGTACCTTATAACTAGATATATAAGTAAATAAAATAATAATAATAATACTACTAATTATAAATAACCCCCCTTATTATAAGTAATAGTGTTTAAATAGTAGCCTATATATAGCTTTAATATAGTAAAATAAATATTATTACTTATTATATAGCTAGACTAAAAAAAATAGATAACTTATATTAATTTTTATAATTAGTTTAAATAAATAAGGTACTTAATACTATAGTTCTAAATAGCTTAACTAAAGGGCTTATATTATAGTTATTAAGTATTTATATAAGTAGTAAAGCTAATAGTTATTATTATAATTTATAGATTACTTATATATAGTGTATTAGATTACTTAAGGGGTCTATAGTTAATATAAAAAAGACTAATTTTTCCCTTTTTTTATACACTTTCTTTCTCCTATAATAATCCTTAACCTTATAAGTTACCTTTACTAGCTAAGTAATAGCTTTCTTACTACTATTATACTATAGTTACTAACCTTCTTTAGTCTCTAAATATTATTATTATTTATTACTATTTATCTTAGTTTTTTTATCTTATTCTTAGTTATTAGTTTATTTATTTTTAGTTATAATTTATATCTAGTCTATTATAGCTAACTTATAGCTAGTTTACTATATTTAATACTTATATAAAAACTCCTTCTTTATTAATAGCTTCTAAAGGTTAAGCTATTAAGAAATCTTCTTTAAAGTCTCCTAAGAAGTTATTCCCTTAGAAGTAAACTACTTTTAAAATTTTAATATAAGTTTATTATATCTTTATAGTATCTTTATTACTAACTTATTACTAGTAATATAATAAGTAAGAAAATTCTATATATATATTACTCTTAGTAAGTAGTAATATAGAATATCTTACTAAAAAATAATACTTATAATATTCTAGGATATTTTATTAATAATAAGACTTTCCTTATAAAATATAAAGAATTTATAAGTATAACTTCTTTACTTACTTACTACTTCTTTATTACTAATATTCTAATAGGCTACTTAATAAAATATACTTATTACTTTTAAAATAATAAAATCTACCTTATAGTATATCTTTCTTATCTAGAATTTACTTATTTATTACTAATATACTACTAGTACTTAGCTTAAATTATATAGCTTTATAATAGGCTATTTAAACTTATTAAAGCTACTCTAAAAGGTAGCTATTACTATTAGAATAAAGTAAGTATAATTCTACTACCTAAACACTAAATTACTACTAACTTACTAGTAGTTTATTATAAAAGTAAAGAAAAAGCTATAAAATACTATTCTATTCTATAAAAATTCTAATAAGTATAGATATATTTACTATACTTAAATAATTACTAATATTACTTATAAAGTAAAGAGTAATAAGTATATTATAATAGTATTACTAAGTAATACTATAAACCTTAAAATATAGATTAATATTTTAAATAGTCTTTACTTTATAGCTTAGAATATCCTAATAGTAAGCTTTCTTAATATATATAGCTAATACCTAACTAACTTACTAGTAGTTTATACCTTATATTACTAACTTACCTAATTATATTAGTCTTATTAAGCTTCCTAGTAAACTTTAGGTTTATATATATAAAGAGAGGGATTTTAATAATAAAGATACTCCTAAGGCCTTTACCTTTATAGTTACTATAGCTATTACTATTACTAAGAAACTAGTAATCCTAGTAACTAACTTTATTATAAAGGGATAAGTACTTAGTAGCTATATAATAAATTATTTAAGTTATTTAAGTAAATTAACTTTATTTTCTAATATCTTACTATATTAACTTATAAATTATAACTATCTTATATTAACTTTATTACTTAACTATTACTTATAGTTATTAATAATTTCTCTAGTATTAAAATCCCTTTTTAATACCTAAGAATTCTCTAAAGTATTATAGCCTTTCTATTTAACTAGATATTTATAATACCTTTTATTATAGTAGTATAAAATAATTCTCTTAACTTTAAACTCTTATTTATTATCTTTAATATTATTCTATAGTAAGGATATATCTTTTATATTAGTTAAGTCCCTTTTAAAAGGCTTAAGACTAGTAATATTAAATATATTATATAATTAAGTCCTAGGTAGTAACTTTAATTAATATACTAATCTATAACTCCTAATTACCTTTTTAATCTTATAGGGACCTAGGTACTTTATAGCTAGCTTCTTACTAGGTTATCTTAAATTAATATTCTTTATTAATAGTAAAATATAATTACTAACTTTAAACCTTATAATGCCTTTACTAGTGTATAGCTATGCGTTATATAATTACTTATATTATATATAAACTACGCTAATAATAGGTTATTTGCCTAATTAGTCTATTTAGTATAAGTAAAAGCCTTTAAATAATATTCTAGGACCTAGTTTAAACATTTTATCTAGCTATCTATCTAGGGGTAAAAAGCAGTGCTAAGTAGCCACTTAGTTATAAGAAGATAATAAAAAGTTATCTAGAAACCACTAGTAAATATAGAACCTTAGTCTATTATAATACCTTCTAAAGCTTTATAATCTCTAAAAACATATTCTAAGAATATATTTACTAGCCTATTACTAGTTAGTTATATTAATATAGGAATATAAATACTATATTTTATAAATTAGTTAATAATAACTAGAATTATATTATAGGTCTAGTTTAAATCTTTTACTAGTAAAAGTCTAGTAATAAAATCTATTAATAATTCTTAAAAAGGGTAATTAAGTACTAGTAGTGTAGCTAGCTTACTATATAGTTTATAATACCTTAGTTTTAAAGTTTAATAACTTATATAAGTGCTAATATATACCTTTATATTTTTCTTTATTATTAGCTAATAATATTAGTTTATAATCTAATAAAGAGTTTTACTTACTCCCTAATACCTAGTAGTAAGGTTATTATAAGTTAGTAATAAAATTTCTTTTCTTATTCCTAAAGGGATAAAAATATAATTCTTAAATATTAATAGCTTAGAGAGTCTAATAAACTATATCTAGGATATTACTAAATTACTACTTTTAAGTAACTTTAATTAACCTATAGTAAAGTTATTCCCTTACTATACTTTATATAATAAGACTTAAATTAAGGGTTCTAATTCTAAGCTCTTTTCTAGAAAGTTAGAGATAAACTTAGAAAAGGTTCTCTAAATAGATTAGATTCTAGCTATAATATCTCTATAAGTAATTAGTTTAATAGATACTTTTAGTCTTATAAGTATATAGATAAGTAATGTTTTTAAGGGGTGCCCTTACTACTTACTAGTAATAACCTATGCTAGTCTACCCCTAATAGTAGTAGCTAGTCTAATAGAAAAATTAAAATAACTAAGTAATAAACTAAATATACGCTAGGTACTAGTAGTATTACTATAGCTAGCTTATTGCTTATTAATAAAAGAATTAAAAGTATTAAATAACCTTACTAATATAATTCTTCTAAGATTATCTAGATTATTAGGTTCTTTAGGAATATAGTTAAGTTATGATTTTTTAAAACCCTGGATATTAGCAGTATTATTATAGTATTATTATAACTAACTATTAGTTATACTAAGTAATGTTTTTATAGAACCTATAGTACTAATAATATTACTAGGGTATTCCTATTGCTTAGTATTTATAAATTTAGATAAAAAGGTAAGAAGTTATATAGTTACTACTTTTACTTTCCTTACCTTACTTATAAAATCTAGTCTTCTTAAAAGTAAGTTAGTAGGATTTAATTTCCTTATATAATATATAATCTTAAAGTTAAAAAGATAAAGCTTATTAAGTATAGTTACTTACTTACTAGTAAGCTTAGGCTTTATAGCTAGGTACTTATAGTTTAAATAGTTTATAATAACCTTAATTATATAAGCTAAATAAGCAAGGTAGTGTCTCTATATATAAAAAGCCTCTTAAATAGCTAATAATTTGCTATTAGGTATTAAATAGCGTAATTTAGTATTAGTTATCTTCCTTAATATAAATATAACTAGGTACTAGTAACCTAGTATATATATTATAAGTATAGCCCTAATTGCATATCTAGATATATCTATCTTCACTCTAAGATATATAAGTAGGTTAAAATACACTAAAATTAGCGCTTTTTAAAATTTCTATTAAAGTTCTTTAAATACTACTAACTTATAGGGTTCTAGGTTAAATATTACTAGTTACTATTCTCTAAGGTAATCTATTAATAGAATAATAACTTTACTATACTATTTAATAAAATAGTAGTAAAATCTAGTAAAACTAAGGAATAACTAAATATTAAAGATACTATATAGTATTAGCTAGGTTATAATTATCTTAACTCTTGCTAGGTTTATTATAATACCTTTTACTAATATCTTAAAGCCTAAGAATTTAACTTCCTTAACTAAAAATTAATACTTCTTAAGGTTAATAAAAAGACTTATATCCCTAAGCCTATATAGAATTTATTTAATATATTTTATATACTCCTTAACTATACTACTATATATTAGTATATTATCTAGGTAAATAATATAAGTCTTATTAATAAGTCCTTTAAGAGTATTATTAATATACTCCTAAAAGGTTACTAGTATATTAACTAGTCTAAATAGTATTATAAGATATTTAAAGTAGCTATAGTAATAATAAAAGGCTATCTTTTACTTATTACCTAAGCAAATATATAGCTAGTAGTATATATCTTTTAGATTAAGAATTATAAAAATAACTATACTTACTAATTAATTAAGTATTTTAGTAATAAGAGGTAAAGAGGCCTTATCCTTAATTATAATCTTATTTAAGCCCCTATAATCTATATAAAGCCTTAATTTCCCTCCTTTCTTTAAAATAAATAAAATTAGGGCTTTAGCTAGGCTAACTAATCTTCTAATCTACCCTTTAAGCTATATACTTATAAGGTACTCTCTAAGAACTAATAGTTTCTTTTTAGCTAAATTATATATAAGCCCTTAAGGTAGTGTTTTCCTTTCTTCTAATTTAATTATATAAGTATAGCCCCCTAGTTTAGAAAGCTTACTTACTAGCTTTTTAGAAAAAATATCTATAAACTCTATATATTCCTTTAGAATTATTAGTATAAGGTATTAGGTGCTTATACCTTAATTTAATATAGCTTATTTACTACTTATGCTTTCTAAAATTAGTATAACTATAATACCTTTGCTTTTTTACTACTAGTAAGTATATTCTAGTAACTATATAGCTACTTTACTATTTAATTATACTTTTATTATTACTAGGTTCTTTAATTAGTCCTTACCCTTTTTTTTCTAATTTTTATTTTTTAAAATACTTAGCTTAATCTTTATTACCCTAAATAATAATAAAACCGCTACTTATTTTTTCTCTTTATATATTTACTACTTACTATAAATAAAAGAGAGGTATTCTATAGTTACTAAATATCTCTAAAATCCCTAATCCTAATATATAATTATAAGTAAATATTCTTTAGTCTAATCTATACCTAGTATTATTTCTTTACTTATATTAGTAATATAGTAACTAACTTAATAGATTTTTATAAATCCTATATTATCTTTTACTTTTATTAATATTTTTAAGATCCCTTAATATAGAATCTCTTTTTAGCTTATACTCTCTAGTACTTAGTTTAATTAGATTATATTCTTTTAATCCTTTTTTAATAATAATTTAGGATAAATTATTAAGAACTATATACTTATATTAAATAGCACTTTTATAGCTAATTACTAGTTATCTTATTATAAAGATACTTATATTTTTATTTTATTATCTATAGGGTATTCTATAGTAAGATTATATTCTAAGGTTTATACTATTTAAACTAGTATTATATTAGGTAATATAGCTTTATTACTACTTTTACTATATCTCTTAGTTATATATTTATTACTTTTATAAGTAAAATAGTCTAGTGCTTAATAAGCTAGTATAGTATATCTAAGCTTTCTATATTTATAGTATACTAGAAATAGCTTTTTTACTTAATCTTTGCTTTATTACTATACCTTATTTATAAGTAATATAAAGTATTATCTCTTTCTTTTAGGGTCTTAACTTTTTTTATTACTTTAGCCTAAACTTATTATAACCTTTGCTTTCTTACCCTACCCTTATAACTAGCTTTAAGTTATTAGAATCTCTTAGCTAATTATTTACTTTCTTATAGTATTATTTAAGCTATTTAGAAAAATAGTAATTTATAGATATATAGGGATTACTTTAGGTAACTTAGCTTTTACCTTAGTCTAAGCTTTTATAAAGGCTTAAAATAATTAGTTACTCTTTTACCTAAGATTTAGTAGTATTCTTATTACTTCTAAGTATTTTATACCCTTATTTATTATTCTAGTTTTTAGCTATTTTAGAAAACTTACTTATATAAAAATAAGTAATTTATATACTTATCTATAGCTATATAATATATTTATTATTACTTTATATTATTAGCTAGGTAGTTATTTATATATACTACCTTAGTTATATTATTTTTAAAGGTATAGTAATCTAATTTGAATAATATATCTAAATTTACTAAGAAATTCTATAGGTTCTTATATATATCCCCTTTATATATAGGTATTTTTATTTATATCTTAATAAGACTATTTTACTATAAACTACTAGTAAAACTATAGCTAAAGTTTAAGGGGTAATTATAAGTCCTAGAGAAGGTCTAGCTAATCCTAGATTTGCCTTAAGCTCTTTAATCTATACCTTTATTTATAGAATCTCCTATATTTTCTAAAGGTAATATAGCTTAGCTTATATAACCTTATAGTATCTTTATAATACTCTATCTAGGTTATTTATATTATTTATACCTTTACCTAGATTAGGATTAGGTAGCGTTTACTATACCTTATTATTATTTATAGTTCTAAATTATAAGGGTTCTTTATCTTCCTAATTATCTATAGCTTTATTATTATAAGGTACTAGTGTATTTTATATAAATCTTTAGAGTATTAGCTATATAATAATCTAGCTAATAGTTTATATCCTTAAAAGGGTTTTAAAGAGATTAATTTATTATAGCTTATTTATTAGGTTAAATAAATAAAGTAATAGCTAAGATTCTTATAGTTACTATTAGGAAAATACTAGCTAGGGGTAAGTATATAAAGGTTTTAATCTCTAACCTAGTACTAATAATATATATAGTCTTTAATAAATACCTTACTTTATAAGCATATAGCTATCTTATAGCTAGCTAGCCTCTTTATTATCCACGCGGCCTAGAGGTTCTTTAAAGATTCGCTCTAATAAACGTCCTGTCTCTGACCTCTGCGCTCCTAACAGGAGGAAAGCTAAGAGAAGTAGTAAAGAGCTTTATAGTAAACTAATTAGCCTACCTCTAGATTATTATAAAGGCATTTAAAGCTACTCCTATTATATAACTAGAAGTTAAGACCTATATCCTCTCTCTTAATCTATACCTAAATAATATAAAATAGAAGTTTAAGGATAGGATTAAAAATAATAGAATAGCTAAGAAAATCTAAGCTATAGCTAAGTTAGTAGTAATAGTACTATACTATAGAAAAAGACCCTTTTTAGTAAGTAATAAGCTAAATATAGACTTATATAAGGAATAGAAATATTACTAGGAAGACTAGTATAATAAAGAAAGGCTAGCCTAAAGTAAATATATTAAAGAACTAACTAAGAACTACCCCCTTACTTATAACCTAAAGGAGATTTAAAAGTTCTATATAAGGCTAGATAAATATATCTTATTAATAATAATTTAACTCTATATAAGGAAAATAAGCCTTAATAAATTCCTATTTTATAGGAATATCCCTAGGGTAGTTTTGCCCTTATATAGCTATAGCTAGGTAGTAAAGAACTAATACTATATATTAGTTAACTATAGTAACTATAACTATAAATAGCTATAATAAAGATAGCTTACTAATATATAGGAAGTAAGGCTAGCCTTAAATAACCCCCTAAAAGCAAGATTTCTAGCTAAATAGTTCCTAGGTATAAGAAAACTCTAATACTACTTATTAGTATAAAAGCTAGCTATTAACTAACTTAGAAGACTAAAGAATCTAGGCTAATTCTAGAGATAAATAAAAGAATACTTAAATATAAATATAAATTAAGGGATAGACTAAGTAATATAAAAGCGCTAGTAAGTTAGAATTAAACCTAATGCTATAGTTATAATAAAGAATATTTATATTCAGAATAGTTATTAGATTAATTTTAACTAAAAACTCTAGGTATTATAAGTCTAACTAGCTTACTACTATCCCTTTTTTAAACTAAAAACTAGCTACTATATTACTCCTTATCTAGAATAAAGATAGTATTCTTTACTACCTTTATATAATTCTTTATAAGAATAGTAGTAAGTAAGAGATAGTTTATCTTTACTATATATATATTAAGGTACTAAAGCTAAAAGATAAGCTTAGAGTGCTATTTCTTAAAGAAACTAGCTTAATCTAGGCTTACTATAAAGGCACTTTACTTCTTTTTAGCTTAATTACTAGCGTAAAGATTCTTAACCTAGTCTTAGAAACTATCTAGGACCTAGAATAAAAGATATTAGTGCTAAGACTAAGCTATTACTAAGCTAGATTAAAAGTACTTATATTACCCTAAGTAGCTATAAAAGCCTAAGTCTTAACTAACTACTAGTGCTTATTTTACTAGCTAGTTATATTTAGCTACTAGGTAAATTAGCTATAGACTTAAGCTAGAAAAGAGATAATTATTACCTTATTATATTAATAATTTCGCACTTAATAGTTAAAATATATATTAGTAGCTATCCCTACCTAGTAAGTTAGCCTTACTACTAAGCTAGAATAAAACTAAGTTACTAATAATAATATAGCACTAATACCTAGGTTTTAAAACTAAATAAGACTTATAAGAAATACACTAGATATCTTTTAAATTGCTAAGCTTATATAAATTAGTAGTAAAATAAGCCTAGAATAGAAATAAATATATATATATATATTATTTACGCTAGTTAGCTCTATAGATAGCTATTACTAGTACTCCTGCTACTAAGTTAAAAAGGAAAACCCTAATCTAGGAAGAAAAACCCTCTTATATTTATATTTAGGCTAGCGCTAGCCTTATAGTAAGCCTATATTACTTAGTAAGTAGCTTATTATAAGTATTTATTACTAGCTTACACTAGCCTTATTCTATAGAAAAAAAAAGAGAAAAGGAAAATATATAAAATAAGTATTCCTAAGCCCTTTAAACCTTATTCTAGTTTAGTAATAAGTCTATCTTAAGTCTTTTTACTTTTACTTAAGGTAAAGTAAATCTAAGTTTATAATATTAATTTACTTTTTATTTACTTTTATACTAACTTTTCTATAGCCTTACTTTTTAGCTAACTCTAGCCTAGTCTTACCTTATTAGTCTAATAAAGTATAAGTACTTAGTTTTACTTAGTTATTATAAGGGAAGGGTAGCTTTAATCTAGGACTAGAATAGTTTTATATTAAGGCTAGTTATATATTATTAGATTTATTAAGCTTAATATACTTTATTTTTTAAGTAAGTTATTTAATTTATCCCTCTCTCTTATTAAGTATAAAAAAAAGCTTCTTTTCCCTTAAGAACTTTTTCTTTTTTCTTTTTTTATATTAAACTTCTTATAGGTTTTTCTTTTCTTTTAGACTATTTAGGGCTATTCTAAGCTAGATTTAGATTAATTACTAATATTTATTTTAAATTAAAAGGAAACCTAGTATAATATTAATAAAGCCTATAAGTATTCTAATATTACTATATTTCTAGCTTTAACCTACCTAGGAATCTGTAAAGTATAAGGGCTTTCTAAAGAAGTTTATAACTACTAAGTAGTATAAGTAAGTTAAGAATAAGAATCTCTCTATAAGTTATATTTGCTTTTATTCTAGGCCTATCCTACTACTAATTTATACTAGCTTAGTAATCTAAAAGATATCTAATGTATCTCCTATAAGTTCTATTTAGTTTTAAAGCCTAGGTACTAGTACTATATTATTATTAGTAAGTTAGTCATTTTCTAGCTTAGTAGTAAGGCTAATTTACTTAGTAAGGGTAGCTACTAATATATATTTTAACTATTAGGTATAGAATTATTAATATAATAAGGTAATAATTACCTCTCTTCTAGTTTAGGTTTATAGCTAACTTACTTAGTAGTTAAATATAACTAGCTAGTAAAATAAGCATTAGTAGTTAGTTAAGACTTAGGCTTTTATAGCTACTAAGGGTACTATAAGTGCTTTTAATTTACCTTAGTAATAGCTTAGTTCTAGTGCTAACTTTACTTATTCTAAGTCCTAAATAACTTCTAAGACTAGGTTAAGAAACTCTATACTAGTAATTAGGCTAAGAAAAAGTAAAGCACTTTTATAGTAAGCTTAGACTAAGCTAGTTTCTCTAAGGAATAGTATTCTAAGCTTATCTTTTAGCTTTAGTGCCTTAATATATATATAGTAAAGATAAACTATCTCTTACTTACTACTATTCTTATAAAGAATTATATAAAGGTAGTAAAGAATACTATCTTTATCCTAGAAAAGAAGTAATATAGTAGCTAGTTTTTAGTTTAAAGTAAGGGTAATAGTAAGGTAGTTAGGCTTATAATACCTAGAGGTTTTAGTTAAAATTAATCTAATAACTATTTTAAATATAAAAGTTCTTTATTATAACTATAGTATTAAGTTTACTCTTAGCTTACTAGTGCTTTTATACTACCTAGTCTATCTCCTAATTTATATTTATATTTAAATAATTCTTTATTTATCTTTAAAATTAGCCTAAATTCTCTAATCTTCTAAGTTAGTTAATAGCTAGCTTTTATACTAATAAGTAATATTAGAGTTTTCCTATACCTAGGAACTATCTTACTAGGAATCTTACTTTTAAAGGGTTATTTAGGGCTAGCCTTGCTTCCTATATATTAGTAAGCTATCTTTATTAGGGTTATTTATAGTTATAGTTACTATAGTTAACTAATATATAGTATTAGTCCTTTACTACCTAGCTATAGCTATATAGGGGTAAAACTACCCTAGGGATGTTTCTATAAAATAGGAATTTATTAAGGCTTATCTTCCCTATATATAATTAGATTATTACTAAAGAGATATATTTATCTAGCCTTATATAGAACTTTTAGATCTCCTTTAGGTTATAAGTAAGGGGGTAATCCTTAGTTAGCTCTTTTATATATTTACTTTAGGCTAGCCTTTCTTTATTATATTAGTCTTCCTAGTAATATTTCTATTCCTTATATAAGTCTATATTTAGTTTATTATTTACTAAGAGGGGTCTTCTCCTATAGTATAGTACTATTACTACTAACTTAGCTATAGTTTAAATTTTCTTTATAATTCTATTATTTATAATTCTATTCTTAAACTTCTATTTTATATTATTTAGGTATAGATTAAGGGGGGGGATATAAGTCTTAACTTCTAGTTATATAATAGAAGTAGCTTTAAATACCCTTATAATAATTTAAAGATAGGCTAATTAGTTTACTATAAAGCTTTTTACTACTTCTCTTAGCTTTTCTTCCTTTTTAGTAAGGGTATAGTAAGCACTTACTCTATAGGTAAGAATAGGTTAGATTACTTATATATATAAGAGCCTAGTATCCCTAAAGCTATAGCCTTATATTAATACTACTAGTAAGAATAATATATGTTATTACTAGGTAAATTTACCTTTAAGAATATTTTTATAAGTACTCTAGTTAAGTTTTCTATTAACCTATACTCTAAGGAATCTATATAACTTTATAGGCACTATTTTCTTTACACTAAGTTAAACCCTAGTCTAGGGGAGTTTATAAGACTTACTAAAGTATATAAGTTTAGTTTTAGCTAACTTAACTCTTACTTACTTACTTATTTCTTTATAGATTTTCTATATAGCTTTAAGTCTTTTTTAGGTCCAGGTAATAGTCTTACTAAACACTACTATATTTATATTATTTATAAATCCTATAGTTACTATACCTAGTATAGCCTAGAGATAAATATAAAGCTTTACTAAGTAAGAAAAGAATTAATAAGAGAGATAAGCTTTATAAGGTGCTAGCCTTAATTATAAATAGTCTAGAGATTTCTTTATTAAAGCTAAGCTAGCTTATTCTATTTATAAGAAAGCTTTAAATTACTATAATTAGCTATTATAAGACTCCTATTTTAATAAGTAAATATATTAGGTATAGGTAGCTAACTCTATTAAATACTACTAATATATTTTTTTACACTAGTAAGGGAATACTACCCTTTCCCTAGGCCTCTTTAATATACTTTATAAAAACTCTTATTATAGTTTTTATTAATCTATTTACCTTATTACTTATTTATAGTTTAGGGAGTAGTCCTTTAGCCTTAGTAAAGGCTATAAGCATATTATAATTACTACTTCTATAATTTTTCTAACTATATTAAGTAGTAAGATAAGTCTCTATATATTAGCTTTTCTTATTTCCTTAGTTATTTTACCTAGTTTTCTAATTATTACTACTTTTATAGTTTAGAAGTAAGCTAGGAAGTAGCTTATTTCTAGAACTATATTTAGGAGTTAAGCTATAGTATTCTTAGCTAGGTTTTTATAGGCTTTAATAAGGCTTACTAGGAGTTTATTATCCCCTAGCGCTTTCTAACTAGCTATATTTAATAGGACTTTTATAATCTTATCTTATTTAAATTATTCTTTATCTAGAAATAGTATATTTTTAAGTTCTAGGAAAAAGAGGTTTAGGATATAGAAAAGGTTTACTATAGGTTTAAGAAAGAATCTTTATACTAGTATACTAGCTTTATTATTATATATAGTAGCTAGGTTAAGGTTATTTTTACTTCTTTCTAGTATAGGGAGTCTAGGGAGCTTTAGGGGGGCCTAGCTTTAAAGCTAGGCTTATCTCTCTAGCCTTTAGACTTCCTTATCTTTCTCCTATATATTAGCCTTCTATAAGGTATTTCTCTATATATTTCTTCTTTCTTCTCTAATAATATATTCCTAATCCTTATTTACCTTAGTATAAGCTTACTAGTTTATATTAGTCTTTCTATATCTTTACTATCTCTTAGCTTACCTTACTTTACTAACTAACTTTTATACTCTCCTTAATTACTATACCTTTAGGCTAGGTAGTCCCTAAGGCTTTTTTAAGGCTACCTTATTTATAATTTACTATAAGTTTATAATAAGCTAGGTTATATAATTATTAATTCCCTCTTTATTATAAGGGTTTAGTATACTTTTAGGTTAGAGTTAGATTATAGCCTTTACCTTTATATATAGTTTATTTAAGGCTCCCTATATATTTCTAAGGGCTTAGGGAGTAGCTTCCTATTACTTTTTTAAGATACTAATTAGCTATAAGATATAGTTAGATTTAGTAAGGTTCTTTATACTATTATAGTAAACTCTAATATCTAGTATAGCTTATACTAGGTTAATAGTACTATCCCTATTATCTTTATACTATTTTATAGGTTTACCTTAGGGTATAATAAGTCTAAGCCTTTACTAGCTTATAAACTCTAATAGTTTATTTACTTTATTAGTTATCCTATCTAGCTTATCCTAAAGAGAGTACTTTTAGTTAAAGTTACTAATAATTATACTTTAGTTATAAGGCTTCTCTAAGTTAATTATATAAATAAAGGTATTCTAGTTATTACTATATCTCTTTATATAAAGGGAGTAAATATTAACTCCTTATAGTTTTACTAGTAACTAGTTAGTTTCTCCCTAGGCTAACTATAATTCTATACTATATTTCTTATTTATATATACTATATTATATCTATTATAGTATATAAGTTAGAACTAGGCTAGGCCTAGTGCTAAGGGCTATAGGTTTTTTATATATTCCTATTCTTAGATTATAATTATATCTATATTAGTCTAGTAGTAAAGCGCTATATATATTAGTTTATTTTTCTTATTTATATTCTAGAAAAGAACCTATAGTATTATTATATTAATTAGGGGGGTTATTAGTTACTACTATTTTATACTAGTTTTATTCTAGCTTTAAGTTACTTTGTATACTATCTAATACTTCCTAATCTTAGTTATTTAGTACTATATTCTATATTTATAGGATATTCTCTTTTTCTAGTAGCTATAATAATAAGTTCTAAGGCTATACTAAATCTTTTATAAGAAAAGGTTAGGCTTTTACTTAGAAAGTAAGTAGTAAAGTAAGAAGGTTATTTAAGATATTTTACTTTAGTAGTATTTTACTTCTTTTTTAGAATAAAGTAGTCTCTTAATTAGGCTAGGTATAGTCTAGAGTATAGGATATAGTTTTCTTTTACTTATTTATTTTTTATTAGGTAAAAGAACTCTTTATTCTTATAATAGCTAGTGCTATACTTACTATACCTTAGAGTTACCTTATAGAACTTAGTAATATAGCCTATTTAGAAATAGTTATAATATTATTAAAGCTATAGGGTTTTATTATATAGTTTAGTTTAAAATAGCTTTACTTTAACAACTATATTATTATAGTATATCTTATTAGTATTCTTAACTTTAGCTAGGCCTAGTATTAGGGTAGTCCTTTAAGTACCTTTACTATAGAGTTACCTTACTATTACCTTAATTATATTTACCTTATTAGCTTTTCTAATTTCTATTACTAAGTTTTTAGTAGAAATATATTTAACTAGAAACCCCTTAATAATAATACTAAGTATATATTAGTAAAGGGTTACTTCTAGTCTAAATATATTAGTAATTTATTTTTAGTCTTATTTATATTAGGTAGTATTTCCTTTAAAGGTAATAATAGTATCTTTACTAGGAAGTCTCCTAGCTACTATTACTATAGCTTAGCCTATAGCTTTATTAATTACTATTACTATATTTTCTATACCCTTAGACTAAAGTAATTCCTAAATAGTATTCCCTTTAATAAGTACTTCCTAGTCTTACTTACTAGGGATTTAGAGAGAGAGAGGTAAGATATTTAGTTACTTAGGGGCTAGGCTAGTGGTAATACTAGCCTAGGTTAGGGTATTACTCCCCTTAGCTTCTTCTTTAATAGCCTCTTTAAGGGCTTATTTAAGGGCTTCCTTAGTAATATAAATATTACTATTATTATAGTTTATTATCCTTATTTTAGCTTAGGTATAGTTTACTACCTATTTAGTAATAGCTTTAGTAATACACTATACCTAGGTAACTTTATTACTAAGGATAAGGCTTATGATTTTATTATAGAATTTTATATTATTTAAGTATTTAAATTAGATTTAATCTATTATTAGGTTATTCTTGCTACTCTAGATATTAAACTATTTAATTCCTATATTTAGGTAGTAGTAGCTTTATACTAGCCCCCTTTCTCCTATATTAATTACTATTAGTATCCTAACCTTATACTTACCTTTAGCTTTATTATAATATAATATTATAGGGGGGGGTAAATAAAGGTAAGGAATTTAAATATTAATATAGTTTGTATTTTAGAGGTAATTCCGGACCTTTAGAGTGGTGCGGAAGTTTATGCGAAGGTTTTACTTTAAGGTATAGAAATAAATATATCTTATAGAGATACCCTTATTCTTAACTTACTAGTATTACTTAGTAATTATAGACTTCTTTAGGAAGCCCTTATACTCTATAAATTCCTAGGTAAGTTAAAGCTAGAAATATAGTAATATTAGAAAACTTATAGGCTTTATTAATATTATACTAGGTTTCCTTCTAATCTATAATAAATATTAGTAATTTACCTAAACTTAGCTTAAAATAGCCCTAAATAGTTAGGAAAGAAAGAAAAAACCTATAAGAAGTTTAATATAAAAAAAGGAAAAAGACTAAATCCCTAAGAGAAAGAAAGCTTTTTTTTATACTTAATAAGAGAGAGAGAGGGATAAATTACATAACTTACTTAAAAAAATAAAGTATAATAAGCTTAATAAATCTAATAATACTTAACTAGCTTTAATATAAAACTATTCTAATTCTAAATTAAAGCTACTTTTCTTTTATAATAACTAAGTAAAACTAAGTACTTATACTTTACTAAACTAGTATAATAAGACTAGGCTAGGGATAGCTAAAAAGTAAGGCTATAAAAGAGTTAGTATAAAAGTAAATAAGAAGTAAATTAATATTATAAACTTAGATTTACCTTACCCTAAGTAAAAGTAAAGGGACTTAAAATAAACTTACTATTATACTAAAATAAGGTTTAAAGAGTTTAGAAATACTTATTTTATATATTTTCCTTTTTTTATTTTCTTTTCTATAAAATAAGGCTAGTATAAGCTAGTAATAAATACTTATAATAAGCTACTTATTAAGTAATATAAGCTTACTATAAGGCTAGTGCTAGCTTAAATATAAATATAAGAGAGTTTTTCTCCCTAGTTTAGGGTTTTCCCTTTTAACTTAGTAGTAAGAGTACTAGTAATAGCTATCTATAGAGCTAACTAGCGTAAATAATATAAATATATATATCTAATTTATCTCTCTCTTTCTCTTATTAAGTATAAAAAAAAGCTTTTATTTTCTTAGGGACCTAGTTTTTTTTCTCTTTTTATATTAAACTTCTTATAGGTTTTTCTCTTTTCCTAGACTATTTAGAGCTATTCTAAGCTAGATTTAGGTTAATTACTAATATTTATTATAGATTAGAAGAAAACCTAGTATAATATTAATAAAGCCTATAAGTATTTTAATATTACTATATTTCTAGCCCTAACTTACCTAGGAATCTATAAAGTATAAGGGCTTTCTAAAGAAGTTTATAATTACTAAGTAATATAAGTAAGTTAAGAATAAGGATATCTTTATAAGTTATATTTACTTTTATTCTAGGCTTATTTTATTACTAATTTATACTAGCTTAGTAATTTAAGAGATATTTAGTATATTTTCTATAAGTCTTATTTAGTTTTAGAACCTAGGTATTAGTACTATATTATTATTAGTAAGTTAGTCCTATTCTAGCTTAGTAATAAGGCTAACTTACTAAATAAGGGTAGCTACTAATATATATTTTAACTATTAAGTATAGAATTATTAATATAATAAGGTAATAATTACCTTTTTTCTAGCTTAGGTTTATAGCTAATTTACCTAGTAACTAAATATAACTAGCTAGTAAAATAAGTATTAGTAACTAGTTAAGCCTTAGGCTTTTATAGCTACTAGGGGTAGTATAAGTACTTTTAATCTAGCTTAGTAATAGCTTAGTTCTAGTAATAATACTTTTTATTCTAAGTCCTAGATAGCTTTTAAAACTAGGTTAAGAAACTCTATACTAATAATTACGCTAAAAAGAAGTAAAGTGCCTTTATAGTAAGCCTAGATTAGGCTAGTTTCTCTAAGGAATAATATTCTAAGCTTATCTTTTAGCTTTAGTGCCTTAATATATATATAGTAAAGATAAACTATCTTTTACTTACTACTATTCTTATAAAGAATTATATAAAGGTAGTAAAGAATACTATCTTTATTCTAAATAAGAAGTAATATAATAGCTAGTTTTTAGTTTAAAGTAAGAGTAATAGTAAGTTAGTTAGACTTATAATACCTAGAGTTTTTAGTTAAAATTAATCTAATAACTATTCTAAATATAAATATTCTTTATTATAACTATAATATTAGGTTTACTTCTAACTTACTAATACTCTTATATTACTTAGTTTATTTTCTAATTTATATCTATATTTAAGTAATTATTTATTTATCTCTAGAATTAGCCTAGATTCTCTAGTTTTCTAAGTTAGTTAATAGCTAGCTTTTATACTAATAAGTAGTATTAGAGTCTTTCTATACCTAGGAATTATCTAGCTAGAAATCTTACTTTTAAGGGGTTATTTAAGGCTAGCCTTACTTTCTATATATTAATAAGCTATCTTTATTAAGGCTATTTATAGTTATAGTTACTATAGTTAACTAATATATAGTATTAGTCCTTTATTACTTAGCTATAGCTATATAAGAATAAAACTACCCTAGGGATATTCCTATAAAATAGGAATTTATTAAGGCTTATCTTCCCTATATAAAGTTAAATTATTATTAATAAGATATATTTATCTAGCCTTATATAGAACTTTTAAATCTTCTTTAAGTTATAAGTAAAAAAATAATCCTTAGTTAGCTCTTTAATATATTTACTTTAGGCTAGCCTTTCTTTATTATATTTATCTTTTTAGTAAAATTTCTATTCCTTATATAAGTCTATATTTAGCTTATTATTTACTAAGGGGGGTCTTCTTCTATAGTATAGTACTATTACTACTAACTTAGCTATAGTTTAGATTTTCTTAGCTATTTTATTATTTATAATTTTATTCCTAAACTTTTATTTTATATTATTAAGGTATAAATTAAAAGGGAAAATATAGGTCTTAACTTCTAGTTATATAATAGGAGTAGCCTTAAATACCCTTATAATAATCTAGAGATAAGCTAATTAGTTTATTATAAAGCTTTTTATTACTTCTCTTAGCTTTCTTCCTTTCTTAGTAAGGGTAGAGTAAGTACTTACTTTATAAGTAAAAATAGGTTAGATTACTTATATATATAAAAGCCTAGTATCTTTAAAGCTATAGCTTTATACTAATACTACTAGTAAGAATAATATAAGTTATTATTAAGTAAATTTACCTTTAAGAATATTCTTATAAGTACTTTAGTTAAGTTTTTTATTAACCTATACTCTAAGGAATTTATATAACTTTATAAGTATTATTTTCTTTATACTAAGTTAAACCTTAGTTTAAGGAGGTTTATAAAACTTACTAAAGTATATAAATTTAGTTTTAGTTAGGTTAAACTTAACTCTTACTTACTTTACTTATTTCTTATAGATTTTCTATATAGCTTTAAGTTTTTTTTAAGTCTAGGTAGTAATCTTACTAAATATTACTATATTTATATTATTTATAAATCCTATAGCTACTATACTTAGTATAGCCTAGAGATAAGTATAAAGTTTTACTAAGTAAAGTAAGAACAGGATTAGTAAGAGAGGTAAGCCTTATAAGGTACTAGCCTTAATTATAAATAGTCTAGAGATCTCTCTATTAAAGCCAGAGCTTTACACTCGTGTAGTGTAGTTTTTTGTGTAGTTTTTTTGTTTAATTTTATATCTAGCTAGTTATTAGAGTTATTATCCTGAAAATTACGTAATCTTATAGAGTAAAATTCTAAGAAACATACTATGTATAAAATTGGGTCCAAAAGTGGATCATGGGCCCACAAATTGGAAATACTACATTTATAGTGTTTTTAAAGTGCTAAAATGTAGTGAAATGTAGTTTTTTTAATTTACGGCGCAAGGATCCACTTTTAGACCCACTTTTATATATAACTATATTGTAGTTTTTAAGTTAGCTATTTCAAAATAGAAGTTTTATATCTACATGTATTTTCTAAGATTAGATATTAATTATTTATTAGAAAAAAAAAACTACAAGATGTAGTGTAGTGCAAAGCTCTGATTAAAGCTAAGCTAGCTTATTCTATCTATAAGGAAGCTTTAAATTACTATAATTAGCTATTATAAGACTCCTATTTTAATAAGTAAGTATATTAGGTATAGATAGCTAACTCTATTAAATACTACTAATATATCTATTTATACTAATAAGGTAATACTACCTTTTCCCTAGGCTTTTCTAATATACTTTATAAGGACTCTTATTATAGTCTTTATTAATTTATTTACCTTATTACTTATTTATAGTTTAGAGAGTAGTTCTTTAGTCTTAGTAAAGGCTATAAGCTACTTTATAATTATTACTTTTATAATTTTCCTAACTATATTAAGTAATAAAATAGGTTTTTATATATTAGCTTTTCTTATTTTCTTAGTTATTTTACCTAGTTTCCTTATTACTATTACTTTTATAGTTTAGAAGTAAGCTAGAAAGTAGCTTATTTCTAAGACTATATTTTAAAGCTAAGCTATAATATCCTTAGCTAGGTCTTTATAGGCTTTAATAAGGCTTACTAAGAGCTTATTATTCCCTAGTTCTTTTTAACTAGCTATATTTAATAGAACTTTTATAATCTTTTCTTATCTAAATTATTCTTTATCTAGAAATAGTATATTTTTAAGTTTTAGAAAAGAGAGGTCTAGGATATAGAAGAGGTTTACTATAGGTTTAGGGAAGAATCTTTATGCTAGTATACTAGCTTTATTATTATATATAGTAGCTAGGTTATTTTTATTTTTATCTTTTTCTAGCTTAGGGAGTCTAGAGAGCTCTAGGGAGGCTTAGCTTTAAAGCTAGGCTTATCTCTCTAGTCTCTAGACTTCTTTATCTTTTTTCTATATATTAGCTTTTTATAAGGTATCTCTTTATATATTTCTTCTTTTTTCTTTAATAATATATTTCTAATCCTTATTTACTTTAGTATAGGCTTACTAGTTTATATTAGTCTTTTTATATCTTTACTATCTCTTAGCTTACCTTACTTTACTAACTAACTTTTATACTTTTCTTAATTACTATACCTCTAGGCTAGGAAGTCCTTAGGGCTTCTTTAGGGCTACCTTATTTATAATTTACTATAAGTTTATAATAAGCTAGGTTATATAATTATTAATTCCCTCTTTATTATAAGGGTTAAGTGTATTTTTAGGTTAGAGTTAAATTATAGCCTTTACCTTTATATATAGTTTATTTAAGGCTGCTTATATATATCTAAGGGCTTAGGGGGTAGTATCTTACTACTTATTTAAGATACTAATTAGCTATAGGATATAGTTAAATTTAGTAAGATCTTTTATATTATTATAGTAAACTCTAATATTTAGTATAGCCTATGCTAGGTTAATAATACTATTCTTATTATTTTTATATTATCTTATAGGTTTACCCTAAGGTATAATAAGTCTAAGCCTTTACTAGCTTTTAAACTATAGTAATTTATTTACTTTATTAGTTATTTTATCTAGCTTATTCTAAAGGGGGTGCTTTTAGTTAAAGTTACTAATAAATACACTTTAGTTATAAGGCTTCTCTAAGTTAATTATATAAATAAGAGTATTTAGTTATTACTATATCTCTTTAAATAAAGGGAGTAAATATTAACTTCTTATAGTTTTACTAGTAACTAATAAGTTTCTTTCTAAGCTAACTATAATACTATACTATATTTCTTATTTATATATACTATATTATATTTATTATAGTATATAAGTTAGAACTAGGCTAAGCCTAGTACTAAGGGCTATAGGTTTTTTATATATTCCTATTCTTAGATTATAATTATATCTATATTAGTCTTTGAGTTTGACTGCGGTCGCGAATTATGACTGTATCTTGCGCTAACGCAGCTATAAAGTTTATCGCAAACTTTGCTCTAACCTTATAGCCCTCTATATTTATAACCTTAGAGCTTATTTATTACTATAGCTATAAGAATTCGGTTATTAATTATTTTACTAGCTAGGTATTGCTAGTAATAATTATGTGTTGTAATAAATTAGATGCATTAGCTATAACCAATGATACTAAAAAAATTATAAAAATCAATATCTATATTAGTCTAGTAGTAAAGTGCTATATATATTAGTTTATTTTTCTTATTTATATTCTAAAAAAGGACTTATAGTATTATTATATTAATTAGGGGGGTTATTAGTTACTACTATTTTATATTAGGTTTATACTAGCTTTAAGTTACTTTATATACTACCTAATACTTCCTAATCTTAGTTATTTAGTACTATATTCTATATTTATAGGATATTCTCTTTTTCTAGTAACTATAGTAATAGGTTCTAAGGCTATAGTAGATCTTTTATAGGGTAGGGTTAGGCTTTTACTTAGAGAGTAAGTAGTAAAGTAAGAAGGTTATTTAAGATATCTTACTTTAGTAGTATTTTACTTTTTTTTTAAGATAAGGTAGTCTTTTAACTAGGCTAGGTATAGTTTAGAGTATAGAATATAGTTTTCTTTTACTTATTTATCTTTTATTAGGTAGGAAAAGTCTCTATCCTTATAATAGCTAGTACTATACTTACTATACCTTAGGGCTACCTTATAGAACTTAGTAATATAGCTTATTTAGAAATAGTTATAATATTATTAGGCTATAAGGTCTTATTATATAGTTTAGTTTAGAATAGCTTTATTTTAAAAACTATACTATTTTAGTATATCTTATTAATATCTTTAACTTTAGCTAGGCTTAGTATTAGGGTAGTCCTTTAAGTGCCTTTACTATATAGTTACCTTACTATTATCTTAACTATATTTATCTTATTAGCTTTTCTAATTTCTATTACTAAGTTTTTAGTAAATATATATTTAGTTAGGGATCCCTTAATAATAACGCTTAGTATATATTAGTAAAGGGTTACTTCTAGTTTAAATATATGTCACGGCTTGTTCCGTAGGGTTGAATGAACGAAGTAATGGCTAAGATTCTCACAGTTACTACTAGATAGATACTAGCTAAGGGTAGGTGCGTAAAGGTTTTAATCTCTAACCTAGCACTAATAATATATATAGTCTTTAATAAATACCTTACTTTATAAGTATATAGCTATCTTATAGCTAGCTAGCCTTTTTATTATTTATATAGCCTAAAGGTCCTTTAAAGATTCGCTTTAATAAATATCCTATCTCTAACCTCTATACTCCTAATATAATACTCCTTTAATATATAATTAACCTTAATTATAAAATAAGCTACTTACTTAGAGTATAGTTACTATAATAAAGCTTATAAAGAAAAATAAGATAATATACCTTATATCTAGATATATAAGTAAATAAAATAATAATAATTATACTACTAATTATAAATAACCCCCCTTATTATAAAGTAGTAATATCTAAATAGTAGCTTATATATAGCTTTAATATAGCAAAATAAATATTATTACCTATTATATAGCTAGATTAAAAAAAGATAGATAACTTATATTAATTTCTATAATAAGATTAAATAATTAGGGTACCTAGTGCTATAGTTTTAAATAGTTTAACTAAAGGGCTTATATTATAGTTACTATAAGCTTATAGCTATTAAGCATATATATAGGTAGCAGAGCTAATAGTTATTATTATAATTTATAGATTACTTAAGGGGTCTATAGTTAATATAAAAAAAACTAATTTTTCCTCTCTTTTATATACTTTCTTTCTCTTATAATAATCCTTAACCTTATAAGTTACCTTTCCTAGCTAAGTAATAGCTTTCTTACTACTATTATACTATAGTTACTAATCTTCTTTAGTCCCTAAATATTATTATTATTTATTACTATTTATCTTAATTTTTTATCTTATTCTTAGTTATTAGTTTATTTACTTCTAGTTATAATTTTATATCTAGTCTATTATAGCTAACTTATAGCTAGTTACCTATATCTAATACTTATATAAAAACTCCTTCTTTATTAATAGCTTCTAAATATTAAGCTATTAAGAAATCTTCTTTAAAGTTTTCTAAGAAGTTATTTCCTTAGAAGTAAACTACTTCTAAAATTTTAATATAAGTTTACTATATCTTTATAGTATCTTTATTGCTAACTTACTACTAGTAATATAATAAGTAAGAAAATTCTATATATATAGTGCTCTTAGTAAGTAGTAATATAGAATATTTTACTAAAAAATAGCACTTATAATATTCTAGGATATCTTATTAATAATAAGACCTTCCTTATAGAATATAATAAATCTATAAGTATAACTTCTTTACTTACTTACTGCTTCTTTATTACTAATATTCTAATAGGCTGCTTAATAAAATATACTTATTACTTCTAAAATAATAAAAACTATATTATAGTATATCTTTCTTATCAAACCTTCGCATAAACTTCCTGTCAGAACCCGAAGGTGTGCGGGTAAGCCACTAGACCAAAAGATCCATCAATGCTAGCTCTCGCTCGCATTGCACCTTACAATTGATTATTAGGCCCGCCCGCGTACGCGCGCACCTGACACTTCCGCACCGCTCTAAAGGTCCGAAATCGCCTCTAAAATACAAACCACACTAATATTTAAATTCCTTACCTTTATTTACTCTCTCTTATAATATTATATTATAATAAAGATAGAGGTAAGTATAAGATTAGAATACTAATAGTAATTAATATAAGAGAAAAAGGGCTAGTATAAAACTACTACTACCTAAATATAGGAATTAGATAGTTTAATATCTAGAGTAGTAAGAATAACCTAATAATAAATTAAATCTAATTTAAATACCTAGATAATATAAATTTCTATAATAAAATTATAAGCCTTATCCCTAGTAATAAAGTTACCTAGGTATAGTATATTACTAAAGCTATTACTAAATAAGTAGTAAACTATACCTAAGCTAAAGTAAGAATAATAAACTATTGATTTTTATAATTTTTTTAGTATCATTGGTTATAGCCAATGCATCTAATTTATTACAACACATAATTATTACTAGCAATACCTAGCTAGTAAAACAATTAATAACCAAATTCTTATAGCTATAGTAATAAATAAGCTCTAAGGTTATAAATACAGGGGGCTATAAGGTTAGAGTAAAGTTTATAATAAACTTTATAGCTACGTTAGCGTAAGAGTTATAATTTATAACTATAGTTAAACTTAAATTCGTTTAAGTTTTGCTTATAGTATAAATTAACGCGATTCCCCCTCCCTCTATGACCGTGTTTTTTCTATCTCTCTCACTTATGCTTCAAAGCTCTAAGGCAAACTTGAACTAAACACAACTTATCCTTACTTATCTCTAATTTAATTTAAATTGCTAGGTAAGTTCTATATTACTAATTAACTAATTAAACCCTAACTAATTAGATAATAGTATAGCTAAGGGTGACTAAAAGCTAGGGGTAATAACCACTAGGCTATAGAACCTCTAGGTTATTTAAAAAGCTAATAAAAATCCTAATTAAAAGGAAATCAAGAAAATCAAAGAAAATATAGAGGAATTTAAGAAAAGTAAGAATAAGAAAGGGAATAAAAGACTAGAGAAAAAAGCTAAATATTTGGAAAAGATGTTAAAAAACATAGAACTTTAATCATTTAAGCAGTTTTACCTCCTGCTTAGGAGGGGAATAATAAAATATAATAATAGTAATATTTATACTACTAAAGAAGCCCTTAAATAAGCCCTTAAAAAGGCTATTAAAGAAGAAACTAAGGAGAGTAATACCCTAACCTAGGCTAGTATTACTACTAGCCTAGCCCCTAAATAACTAAATACCTTACCTTCCCCCCTTTAAATCCCTAGTAAGTAAGACTAGAAAGTACTTATTAAAGGGAATACTATTTAGAAATTACTTTAGTTTAAAAGCATAAAAAATATAGTAATAGTAGTTAATAAAGCTATAAGCTAAGCTATATATTATTTACGCTAGTTAGCTCTATAGATAGTTATTACTAGTACTCCTACTACTAAGTTAAAAGGGAAAACCCTAAACTAGGGAGAAAAACTCTCTTATATTTATATTTAGGCTAGCGCTAGCCTTATAGTAAGCCTATACTACTTAATAAGTAGCTTATTATAAGTATTTATTACTAGCTTATACTAGCTTTATCTTATAAAAAAGAAAAATAAGAGAAGGAAAATATATAAAATAAGTATTTCTAAACTCTTTAAATCCTATTTTAGTATAATAGTAAGTTTATTCTAAGTCCCTTTACTTTTACTTAAGGTAAAATAAATCTAAGTTTATAATATTAATTTACTTTTTATTTACTTTTATACTAACTCTTTTATAGCCTTACTTTTTAGCTATCTTTAGCCTAGTTTTACCTTACTAGTCTAGTAAAGTATAAGTACCTAGTTTTACTTAGTTATTATAAGGAGAGAGTAGCTTTAATCTAGGATTAAAATAGTTTTATATTAAAGCTAGTTAAGTATTATTAGATTTATTAAGCTTATTATACTTTATTTTTTAAGTAAGTTATCTAATTTATCCCTCTCTCTTTCTTATTAAGTATAAAATAAAGCTTCTCTCTTTTTAGGGATTTAGTCTTTTTTCTCTTTTTATATTAAACTTTTTATAGGTTTTTCCTTTCTTTCTTAACTATTTAAGGCTATTCTAAGCTAGGTTTAGGTTAATTACTAATATTTATTATAGATTAGAAAGAAACCTAGTATAATATTAATAAAGCCTATAAGTTTTCTAATATTACTATATTTCTAGCTTTAACTTACCTAGGAATTTATAAAGTATAAGGGCTTTCTAAAGAAGTTTATAACTACTAAGTAATACTAGTAAGTTAAAAATAAGGGTATCTTTATAAGTTATATTTACTTTTATTCTAGGCTTATTTTATTACTAATTTATATAAGCTTAGTAATCTAAAAGATATTTAGTATATTTTCTATAAGTCTTATTTAGTTTTAAAACCTAGGTATTAGTACTATATTATTATTAGTAAGTTAGTCCTATTCTAGCTTAGTAATAAGGCTAACTTACTAGGTAAGGGTAGCTACTAATATATATTTTAACTATTAGGTATAGAATTATTAATATAATAAGGTAATAATTACCTCTTTTCTAGCTTAGGTCTATAGCTAATCTACCTAGGACCTAAATATAACTAGCTAGTGGAATAAGCACTAGTGGTTAGTTAAGACTTAGGCTTTTATAGTTACTAGGGGTAATGTAAGTGCTTCTAATCTAGCTTAGTAGTAGCTTAGTCTTAGCGCTAATGTCTTTTGTTCTAGGTCCTAGATAATTATTTAATTATAAATAGGGAAAATAGGCTTAATCTAAGAATAGAAATATATAAAAAACCTATAGCCCCTAGCACTAAGCCTAGCCTAGTTCTAACTTATATATTATAATAAATATTGATTTTTATAATTTTTTTAGTATCATTGGTTATAGCCAATGCATCTAATTTATTACAACATATAATTATTACTAGCAATACCTAGCTAGTAAAATAATTAATAACTAAATTCTTATAGCTATAGTAATAAATAAGCTCTAAGGTTATAAATATAGGGGGCTATAAGGCTAGAGTAAAGTTTATAATAAACTTTATAGCTATATTAGCATAAGATATAGTTATAATTTATAACCGCAGTTAAACTTAAATTCGTTCAAGTTTTGCTTATAGCATAAATTAACGCGATTCCCCCTCTGCAACTGTGTTTGTTCTACGGAGGTCGAAGTCAAAAGTCGTGTCCCCTGCACAAGGCCCACTTCCCTGCATAAGACCCACTTATAGTAGGTTATAGGAGTTCTAAAGAATAAGCAATTTTACACTAAAACCTATACTTTTTATAAGCTTATAATGAAATATATAGTTAGTAAATTTATTCTTTTAAATTCTAATTATATATTATTTTACTTAAAAAATATATTTTAATAACACTAGCTTAATAAGTATTTTCTTAAATATTTTTATTTAATTTTAAAGTTAGAGGTAATAATACTTTTTAGTAAATTTATATCTTTATATAAATATACCTTTTAAATTCTAAAAAAAATATAATAATAATTCTTATTTAATAATAGAAGTAGTTATTTATTTAATATAATATTTAGGTAATATTTTAATTAACTAAATACTATATAACTAGCCTTTAAAAAGTTAAGGTTGTAGTGTAAAATTACTTATTCTTTTAAACCACTAGGACCCACTATAAGTGGGTCTTGTGCAGGGGACACGACTTTTGACTTCGACCTCCGTATCTCTCTCTAAACACAACTTATCCTCACTTGTCTCTAATTTAATTCGCAACGCACTGCACCCAAATCGCTAGGTAGGTTCTGCATCACTAATTAACTAATTAACCCCTAACTAATTAGATAATAGCATGGCTAAGGGTGACTAAAAGCTAGGGGCAATAATCACTAGGCTATAGAACCTTTAGGCTATTTAAAAAGCTAATAAAAATCCTAATTAAAAGGAAATTAAGAAAACTAAAGAAAATATAGAGGAATTTAAGAAAAGTAAGAATAAGAAAGGGAATAAAAGACTAGAGAAAAAGGCTAGATATTTAGAAAAGATGTTAAAAAACATAGAACTTTAATCATTTAAGCAGTTTTACCTCGTGCTTAGGAGGGGATTATAATAAATATAATATAGTATATATAAATAAGAAATATAGTATAGGATTATAGTTAGCCTAGGGAGAAACTAACTAGTTACTAGTGGGATTATAAGGAGTTAATATTTACTCTCTTTATTTAAAGGGATATAGTAATAACTAAAATACTTTTATTTATATAATTAACTTAGAGAAGCCTTATAACTAAAGTATATTTATTAGTAACTTTAACTAAAAGCACTCTTTTTAGAATAAGCTAGATAGAATAACTAATAAAGTAAATAAATTACTAAAGCTTATAAGCTAGTAAAGGCTTAGACTTATTATACCTTAGGGTAAACCTATAAGATAATATAAAGATAATAGGAATAGTACTATTAACCTAGTGTAAGCTATACAAGATATTAGAGTTTACTATAATAGCATAGAAAACCTTACTAGATTTAACTATATTTAATAGCTAATTAGTATCTTAAATAAGCAGTAGGATACTACCCCCTAAGCCCTTAAATATATATAAGAAGCTTTAAATAAACTATATATTGATTTTTATAATTCTTTTTAGTATCATTGGTTATTGCCAATGCATCTAATTTATTATAACATATAATTATTACTAGCAATACCTAGCTAGTAAAATAATTAATAACTAAATTCTTATAGCTATAGTAATAAATAAGCTCTAAAGTTATAAATACAAGGGGCTGTGAGGTTAGAGTAAAGTTTACAATAAACTTTATAGCTATATTAGCATAAGAGTTATAATTTATAACTATAGTTAAACTTAAATTTATTTAAGTTTTGCTTATAGTATAAATTAATATAATTCCCCCTTTCTTTATAACTATGTTTTTTCTATCTTTTTATATCTTTTTTATCTTATATCTTACTACTTATGCTTTAAAGCTCTAAGGCAAACTAAATATAACTTATCCTTACTTATCTCTAATTTAATTTATTATAATTACTAGGTAGGTTCTATGTTACTAATTAACTAATTAACCCCTAACTAATTAGATAATAATATAGCTAAGAGTAATAAAAAGAATACTACCTTATCTAAAATATTAAATAATATAGTAAAAGAAAAGAAAAGTAAAGGGAAGGGAAGTAAAGATAAATCTAACCTAGAGATAATTAATAGTATTTATACTATAAGGGAAAAAATACTAAAAAGTAAAGGTAATATAAATAATAAGATTTATAAGGTAAATAAGAAGAAGATAAAAGAATAGGGCATTAGGCTGTAAAATACTAAGCAGTTTTACCTCGTGCTCGGGAGGGGAATAAACTATATATAAAGGTAAAGGCTATAATTTAACTCTAACCTAAAAATACACTAAATTTCTAGAATAAAAAGGGAATTAATAATTATATAACCTAGCTTTTTATAAACTTATAATAAATTATAAATAAGGTAGCCCTAAAGAAGCCCTAAGGACTCCCTAGCCTAGAGATATAGTAGTTAAGGAGAGTATAAGAGTTAGTTAGTAAAGCAAGGTAAGCTAAGAGAAAGTAAAGATATAGAAAAACTAATATAAACTAGTAAGCCTATACTAAGGTAAATAAGAATTAGGAATATATTATTAGAGAAAAAAGGAGAAATATATAAAAAGATACCTTATAAAAGGCTAATATATAGGAGAAACATAAAGAAGTCTAAAGGCTAGAGAGATAAGCCTAGCTTTAAAGCTAGGCCTTTCTAAAGCTTTTTAGACTCTTTTAGCTAGAAAAAGGCAAAAATAACCCTAACCTAGCTACTATATATAATAATAAAGCTAGTATACTAGTATAAAGATTCTTCCCTAAACTTATAGTAAACCTCTTTTATATCCTAAATCTCTCTTTCCTAGAACTTAAAAATATACTATTTCTAAATAAAGAATAATTTAGAAAAGAAAACATTATAAAAGTCTTATTAAATATAGCTAGTTAGAAAGCACTAGGGAATAATAAGCTTTTAGTAAGCTTTATTAAAGCCTATAAAGACTTAGCTAAGAATACTATAGCTTAGCTTCTAAATATAGTCCTAGAAATAGGCTACTTCCTAGCTTACTTTTAAACTATAAGAGTAGTAGTAATTAGGAAACTAGGTAAAATAACTAAGGAAATAAGGAGAGCTAATATATAAAGACTTATTTTATTACTTAATATAGTTAGGAAAATTATAAAAATAGTAATTATAAAGTAGCTTATAGCCTTTACTAAAACTAAAGAATTACTCCTTAAACTATAAATAAGTAATAAGGTAAATAAATTAATAAAGACTATAATCAAAGTCCTTATAAAGTATATTAAAAAGGCCTAGGGAAGAGATAGTATTACCTTATTAGTATAAATAAATATATTGATTGATTTTTATAATTTTTTTTAGTACCATTGGTTATAGCCAATGCATCTAATTTATTACAACACGTAATTATTACTAGCAATACCTAGCTAGTAAAATAATAAATAACCAAATTCTTATAGCTATAGTAATAAATAAGCTCTAAGGTTATAAATATAGGGGGCTATAAGGTTAGAGCAAAGTTTATAATAAACTTTATGGCTATATTAGTATAAGATATAGTTATAATTTATAACCGTAGTTAAACTTAAATTTGTTTAAGTTTTGCTTATAGTATAAATTAACGCGATTCCCCCTTTCTCTATAACTATGTTTATTCTATCTCTCTTACTTGTGCTTTAAAGCTCTAAGGCAAACTAAATATAACTTATCCTCACTTATCTCTAATTTAATTTGAATTACTAGGTAGGTTTTACGTTACTAATTAACTAATTAACCCCTAACTAATTAGATAATAGTATAGCTAAGGGTAATAAAAAGAATACTACCTTATCTAAAATATTAAATAATATAGTAAAAGAAAAGAAAAGTAAAGGGAAGGGAAGTAAAGATAAATCTAACCTAGAGATAATTAATAGTATTTATACTATATATAAAGGAAAAAATACTAAAAAGCAAAGGCAATATAAATAATAAGATTTATAAGGTAAATAAGAAGAAGATAAAAGAATGGGGTATTAGGCTGTAAAATACTAAGCAGTTTTACCTCGTGCTCGGGAGGGATAAATAAATATATTAGTAGTATTTAATAGAGTTAGCTATCTATACCTAATATACTTACTTATTAAAATAGGAGTTTTATAATAGCTAATTATAGTAATTTAAAGCTTTCTTATAAATAGAATAAGCTAGCTTAGCTTTAATAAAGAGATTTAGAGACTATTTATAATTAAGGCTAGTACCCTATAAGGCTTACCTCTCTTACTAATTCTTTTTTTACTTTACTTAGTAAAACTTTATACTTATCTTTAAGCTATTCTAAGTATAGTAACTATAGGATTTATAAATAATATAAATATAGTAGTATTTAGTAAGATTATTACTTAAACTTAGAAAAGACTTAAAGCTATATAGAAAATCTATAAGAAATAAGTAAAGTAAGTAAGAGTTAAGTTTAACCTAGCTAAAACTAAACTTATATACTTTAGTAAGTCTTATAAACCCCCCTAGACTAGGGTTTAACTTAGTATAAAAAAGATAATACCTATAGAGTTATATAGATTCCTAGGAGTATAGGTTAATAAAAAACTTAACTAAAGTGCTTATAAGAATATTCTTAAAGATAAATTTACCTAGTAATAACTGTTAAAAATAAGACCTATTTTTAGCCCTTTCTAGTTAAAGGACCTTTCTATTACTAGCTTGCATTGCAAGCCTGACAGCTGCACTACAGCTGTTAACGGTCGCGAAGGTGACTGTTAATAGCCACGTTATAGCTGTTAATAGTTACGACTAACTGTGTGAATAACTAATTTAAATTAATTATAGATTAGCTAATTACGTTATAGCTATAAGTGTAGCTATAACACAGCCACTAGTAATTAGGTAAGCTAGGGTAACATAAGCAGCTTACCCTATATCTATCTTTAACAGCGATTTTCTCTTTAACTAAAGGTTATATAAAAGTCTTATATATAGCAAATTAAAGCTAGAAAACAGGGCTTTTATTTAATATAGGAATATTTTTTGGACTAAAATTTAGTGTATATAGGTTGCTAGTTTGTATAGTAGTAAGTTGATTTTTTGGTTTTTATATATAAATAAATTTTATAGAAAATCAAAAGTAGCTCCTAAGACCCTATTAGTAGCCTAGATTCACTAATATAGTTAGTGGGTATATAAGAGAAAGAAGATCTTTTTAATCTAGCTAGATAGCTAGGCCTCTTAATCTAATAGCTGCATTGCCTATATAACGTAACTAAAATTAATTATATTGCTTTATTAGTTATTATAAAAGTTATCTAAATCCGAATTTAATAGTAATATCTGCTATAACCTTCCGTTGTGTTACGTTAGTTATTCCAATGTGGTGGCTCTATTAGTCCCTAACCATAGAGTTTATACCTATATAGCTATTGCTAGCTAGTAACTAGCTCCCTATATTTTAATAGGTTATAAGCCTAGCTCTTATTACTATAAATTCTTTTTAGTGCACTTTATATATAGTTTATAGAAGACTTCCCTTCTATAAAATAGGAAGGACCTGCGAGATAAAAGCCAATTCCCTTCTATAAAAAGGAATTATTATGATTATAGAAGACTTCCCTTCTATAAAACAGAAAGCATATAAGTAATATAAAAGCTTTCCCTTTTATAAAAAGGATATTTAGCGTGGATAGAAGTATTTCCCTTCTATAAAAAGGAAGTTTAGTAAGAATAGAAGCTTTTCCCTTCTATAAAAAGGAATTTTAGTATAAAAAGAAGCTATTCCCTTCTATAAAAAGGAAGATAGATACTAATTAATAAGGTTAGGGGTAACTAGCCCCTAATCTTAGTGCGCAAGAGGTTCTAAATAACTAGCTAAAAGAGCAGGTTATTAAGCAATAAGATGCTATTAATTTATTATTATAAAAGCTAAAGGCTTTAACTATAGCTATTAATAATAGAGACATAGAGGGTGTGGAAGCTACTAAGCCCGCTAGTTAGAAGCAAGATTAGTAGCCTATTTAATAACCTAAAGAAAAGGCACCTAAACCTAGCTTTATATAAGCTACCTTTCCCTCCCGAGCACGAGGTAAAACTGCCTAGTATTTTACAGCCTAATGCCCTATTCTTTTATCTTCTTCTTGTCTACCTTATAAATCTTATTATTTATATTACCTTTACTTTTTAGCATTTTTTCCCTTATAGTATAAATACTATTAATTATCTCTAAGTTAGATTTATCTTTACTTCCCTTCCCTTTACTTTTGTTTTCTTTTACTATATTATTTAATATTATAGATAAGGTAGTGTCCTTTTTATTACCCTTAGCTATACTATTATTTAATTAGTTAGGAGTTAATTAGTCTATTAGTAACGTAGAACCTACCTAGCGGTTTAAATTAAATTAGAGATAAGTAAGGATAAGTTATGTTTAGAGTTTAAGTTTACCTTAGAGCTTTAAAGCATAAGTAGTAAGCTATAAGATAGAAGAGATATAGAGAGATAGAAAAAACATGGTTATAAAGAAAGGGGGAATTACGTTAATTTATACTATAAGCAAAACTTAAGCGAATTTAAGCGAATTTAAGTTTAACTATAATTACAAGTTATAACTATATCTTACGCTAATATAGCTATAAAGTTTATTGCAAACTTTACTCTAACCTTATAGCCCCCTGTATTTATAACCTTAGAGCTTATTTATTACTATAGCTATGTTATGGACTGGCCCCTAGGCGACTGCGATAGGACGTCAATATAATATTAAGAAACTTAGGGAGGGAAGAAGGAAAGGTAAAAAACCTATTCCTACTAGTGCCCCTTATACCCCCTAACTACCTTATATTAGCCCCCTTTTTATATCCTTACTAGCTTAGAAACTATCCTTACTTATATACACTATAGGAAATGCTTAGGCAAAGCCTAAGCCCTTTATATATACCCTTACTCCTCCTCCTCCTAATAAACCTTAACTAGGGTCTCTATATAAACATATAAGGTATATTTAGCTTAGTAGTATATTATTACCCCCTTATAGCTATTATTTAATTAAGTTACGCGTGAAGTATTACCCCCTTAACACGTAATAAGTATTGCTAATTAGTAGCTAGTATTTAATAATATATATAGACGCATTCCCCTAACCCTACCTTATTAGTATAATAACCCCTAACCCTACCCTTACTTATTTATAACTTAACTACCCTAAGTAAAATCCCTTACCTAGAATCTCTTATTTATTTTCCTTATATAACCTTACCTTCTTTATATAACCCCTTTTATTAACTATTATAATCCTATTACTCTCTCTTACCTTATTATCTTAAACACTCTTTATTCCCCTATTAAACCCTTACTAAATATAGCTTAGTATAGCTTCTCTAGTTATATCCTACCCTATATTATAGTAGCCCTTACTATACTAACTATATAAGCTATTAGTAAGTTTCTTATAAAAGGGAACTTAGATAATAAGGAGTATACTGCTTCTAAGTTAGTGTTTAAACCTTATAGCTTATATATTAAAAAGTACCTTATTATAGGTATCTTAGATTATTATACCCCTAAGAGCAAAGAGTCTTACCCCCTATATTAGTAAAACTATATAACCTATATCTAGCTAACTAGGTTCCTATTTACTAACCCTTAACTCTAATATTATCTAAAGGATATTAAAGCTATAATTATTTAGGTATATATATTATTACCCCTAGTATTACTAAGACTATAATAATAAAGAAGAAAATACTAGTGCTCTCCTAGAGTTTCTATGCCCTTATTAGCTAATAAACTACTTTTCTAAACTAAGCTTAGTTTAATCTAGTACTAGTTTATTTAGCTCTTAGGCTACCCCTATTTACTAACTCCCTTACTATAAATATAACTAGACTTAATATTATCCTATACACTAGTAGTAGTCCCTTAGGTAAGTATAGTATAGGAAACTCTATATAGTAAGTTACTAGTGTTTTATTCTAATAGAACTAGTAGCTTATAGGTAGTATAAATACTATATATTAAGAATATTATAACTAGTTTATACTTATCCTTAAGGCACTCTTACCTTACTACTATAGTAGTAACTAAAGCTATATATACTATATTAAGTTTAGGGATAAATTACCTTCCTATTACTACTAGGAATACTCTTAACTTAGGACTAAATCTAGCCCTATTAACTATTATACTAACTATACCCTAGGTAGTTATTCCTAAACTATTACTAACACTTAGCCTTCCCCCCTTATAAGTAAATATACCCTAGCTACTAGTTATACCCTAGCTATATTTACTATTTAGCTTCCCTCTCTTACTAGTATATATTCTAGGAGTATAGCTTTCTTACTATATACTTATTTTAAACCCCTTAATTACTAGTTTACTTACACTATCTAAAACTAAGGTAGCTACCTAGTCTATTATAATATAGTTACTACCCTTATTAAGCATAAGGTAATACTAATTCCTATCCTATCTAATAATAGCGCTAAGTTAACTAATAGTATAAGTAACCTCTATAATATAGTAAATAAGGGAGCGTAAATTTATATTACTAGTAAGTAAGAAGGAATAAATTATATAATAAGTATACCCTATATGCTAGTAGAAGTCTCTATAGGTAAATAAGTAGCTTATAATTAATTTAGTCTATTATTATAGTATATATCTCCTTATTTTACTTTAAACTTATTAAGGGCTTATATCTATACTATACTCTCTAGTAGTTCCTATATTAGTTATATATAACTTGCTTACTTAACTAGTATATTATATCTTCTACCTTAGCCTAGGGCATTATAGGTCACTAAGATTTATTTTACTTTATATTCCTTAATAAGTTTATTATTATTCTCTAAAAGGACTTATTCTAGCCCTAGATAGGAGTCCTAGAGTTCCTAACTAGAAAAGGGGTTCTCTATAGCTTATTTAATAAGGTTTATATAGAAAACTAGGTAAATACCTCTTAGGATATTAAGTTATACTATAAGTAGTATAGGCACTTTAATAACTATATATTTTACTATAATCTAATTAAGTTTCTATAATAGATAGTTTATCTTAATATTCCTAAGTAAAAGCTATACCTTATTACTAATATAAAACTACTTTACTAGTTATCTAGAAGCTAATATAGTGTCTTACTGCTTTTATTATATATAAGCTATTATAGCTTATACTAGAAAAGTCCCCTCCTATAGATGCTTAAGGAATTATATAGCTTGCCCCTTAGGTATAGTTATTAATAAAGACTAGTCTAGTTATAACTAGATAGGCTTTAAGTTATAACTATAAAGCAGCTTATTTAGGCTAACCCCTATTACTAAAGAAGACCTATTATTAATTATAAGTTAGTAAGTAGCTAGATATTCTAGCTAATTAAACTATAAGAAGGAGACTATTACTTATAATATTACTTATACCTCTTAATTCACCTACTCTATACTACTATTAGTCTATAGGTAATAAGAAGTAAAAAGTAACTAATTAATCCTAACTAGGGAATATAATATTATCTAAAATATTCCTAGCTAGTCTAACCCTTAATCCGTAATAATAGATTAGGGAAATTCTTAAAATCTTTACTATACTATTTTAAACTATTCTATACACTCCTTAGCCCTAATAGAGGTTATAGCTTCTAACTATATAAACTTTAATAGCCTATCTATTATAACTATAAGGTATTATAGTCTCTCTAGGGATAACACTAGTAGGTTTATTATAAAGTTAATAGAGATTTAAGACTAAAATTAATTAGGGATAGGTAAAGGTTTTAGTAAGCCCTAGCGCTATTAATAACTCTTAGTTACTAAAGTAATAGTAGTTATAAATAAATTAAGTAATATCCTATAATATTCTATCCTAATAAAACTACTATTATAGAATTTAGAACGTAATATTATACCCTAAGTGTCCTGCTACTAGCAAATTATAGTATTATTAGATAAGGGTTATTATAAGGGGTTCCTAGGTTAGAATCTAAGTACAGCCCCTAAACTAGAGCGCCTTATATACGCTTATAAAACAATCTATAACCTATTCCCTTATTAGTGCCTTAGGGGGAAACTTCTAAGCCCCTTCCTAGATAGCCCTTAGTTAGACACTATATATAAGGTCTAATATAATAGCTTAGTCCTATAAGGTCTAGAGGTGCTTAGTAGCAAAGAGAACCTCTCTCTCTAGTAGTAGTAACGTATGCGTAAGGCATAGATCTAGGTTAAAGCTATCCCCTTATATATCTAAAGATAGGGAGAGTGCTATAATAGTAATAGGTTATAAAATACATCCTATTCTTAAGGCTAATTTATTCTAGTCCTATTCCCTTTAGGAAAGGGCATCTAGCTATTAAGCAGGACACTCCCTAGAGCTTTGCTAACTATGCCTTAAGATAGGAGATAATAGCTAGTAGCTCTTTATTATAAATTATATAATTCTTTTGTAAGGATATAAGGCTAGCGGAATAGTAGGTAACTAGATATAGGATACTATTAGGACCTTATTATAAGAGGCATTTGCTAAGGGCTATGCCTAAATAATTAGCCTTTACTACTATAGGATAATCCGGATCCTATTATGCTAAGACTAGATATGTAATAAAGGTATCTTTTAACCTTTTAAAGGTATTGTTCTCCCTAGGTCCCTATTAGAAAGGAATATTTGTCAGAACCCGAAGGTGTGCGGGTAAGTCACTAGACTAAAAGATCCACCAATGCTAGCTCTCGCTCGCATTACACCTTACAATTAATTATTAGGCCCGCTCACGAACGCGCGCACCTAATAATTATCCCTTCCCTTGTAAGGCTTGCCCTAAGCTAAGGGCCCTACATAGGCTAGTGGCTTGCAATGCAACCTTAACTTGGATTAGGCCTGGTTATCTATGGCCTCTAAAATAATTAACTAATTATAAACCCCTAAGGCCTAGTACGCATAACAGCTAGGCTTGCCTACACAATAACCTAGTGCACGTGACCCTATAGTTGCATTATAACTATACGGGCGTAACCATACCTGCCCTGTGAGCCTAACGTAAGCTGCCTAGCCTAGCAATTTAAACCTAGACCTGTCAGGCCTTAATCTAACTATAGGAATTAAACCTAGGACCTAGCGTATGCCCCACCCACAAGGATTCGAACCTAGGACTAGCACACACTAGAAGACCTATAAGAGCTAGCATTAATGTTAGAACCTAAAGGTATGCGGGTAAGTCACTAGACTAAAAGATCCACTAATGCTAGCTCTCGCTCGCATTGCACCTTACAATTGATTATTAGGCCCGCCCACGAACGCGCGCACCTAATAATATTCTTCTTAGTAAGTTATATTAGTAAGGCGGCTAACTTAGAGAAGTTTTTAATAAAGTTGTAATAAAAATTCATAAATTCTAGGAAGCTATAGACTCCCTATAGCTTTATAGGTACTGCCCACTCCCTAATAGCTATAACCTTTACGGGATCTAAGCGAATTAAACGCCCTGCTATAATAATATATCTAAGGTACTAAACCTCCTTTATAGCGAATATAGACTTATTAAGGTTAAGGTATAAACTTATAGCCCTTAAGCAACCTAGAACTAGCTAGACCTTAGCTATATAATCTTTCCTTAACCCCCCTAAGTAAACTAGGATATTATTAAGGTAAGCTATAATAAAATCCCCTAATATATTCCCTAAGGACTTATTAATATAATACTAAAAGGTTACTAGCATGCTTGCTAAGCTAAAGGGATAGACTAGCTACTTAAATAAACTAAACCTTATATAAAACACTATAAGGTGCTTCTTACCCTTAGTAATCTATAGTTTATAAAACATAATATAAATATTTACCTTTATAAACTAGCGTGCCTAGGATAAGGAGCGTAGTGTCTCTTTAATTAATAGGAGAGAGTAATAGTCCTATACTATAATCTTATTAAGAGCGTGGTAGTTTATATAAAAACACTATCCCTTATTAGCCTTTTTAATAAGAAGGATAGGAGCTATAGCTAATAAGGAGCTAGTATAAATCTAACCCTTATCTATTAAGTCTATAATCTAGCGCTAAACCTCTAGGAGCTAATCCTATAGTATATTATATAATAGTCCCTATAGAAGTGTTAGTTTAGACCTATCTAGGTTCTTATATATATATATATAGTGGTTAAGAGAACCCCTATAAAGGGGCAAACTATTAGCTTTAGCTTTATTAAAGAGGTTTATAAAGTTTGCTAACTCCTTAGGTAATATTAATATATTAGGAGCTAATAGTTCTAACTTAGGTGCTATAATCTATAATACTATTATTATCTCCTTTAAGCTTATAGTAATAAACCTTATAGTAGTATTCTTATTCTATTATACCCTATAAGCTTTAGTAGTATAAAGGGATTTAATAATTCCCTATATAGGTACTTCTAACCCCCTATTAAAGGCCTTAGAGATATAAAGGCCCTTTATTGCTTTAATAACTAGTTATTGCTTTATTATATGAATTACTATATTACGCTATTCTAACTAGGGCATTCTAAATATTATATCCTAAGTAAGACCTAGGATAATATATAAATATATAAATAACTCCTAGCTATCTATATTAATTCTAGTGCATACTATATAGGTTATAAAAGAGATATCTTCCTTAACCTACTTCCCTTTCCTTTCTATTTTTACTATAGTATAAATATACCTTTATTTTAGTAACTATATAAGCTCTAGGCTAAGTTACCTTACTACTAATTTACTTATAGCACTATAGTAATTATAACTATAATTAATTTACATATTAATATAATAATATATATTAAAGAGTATAGAAATTAAGAATAGTAGTTAGTTTATATACTATACTATATCCTACTCTATCTCTATATAGCTATAATAGTTATTCTATAGTATAGTAGTTAACTAGCCTATCTACCCTTATATAAGACTTTGCTTAGGGGCTACTTATTTTCTATAAGGGGAATATTTACCTTCTTATCTACGCTTTCCTTATCTACCCTATATAAGTTAATGCTAACCTATAGATAGTAAGGTAGAAGAAAAGTATACTTCTAGATATAGTAATCCTTAGATTTATATTATAGGTAGTATCCCTTCTAATAGTATCTAGCTAACTTTGCTTCTAATACCTATTTAGCCTATTATATATTTATAGTAAGCTTTAGCCCTTTCTCCTTCTTAGCTAGCTTATTTTGCCTTCCTAGCTAAGTGCTTACTATATAAACCCTAGTTATTAGTGTATTACCCTTATAGTTAGTCTAGGGTATAGGTTTAGCCTGCTATAGTCTATATTAGGACTAATACTTATTCTCTATAGTAAAGGCCTTAATATTAACTATAATTTTATAATACTATATAATAGCTATATACTAGTTACTTTAGCTAATACCCTAGCCTATACTAATCTCCCTTAAATGCTTATTAAGCGTATATTAAAGCTTTACTAGCTTTATATTATCCCCTTAACATTCCTCTCTTACTAGTAATAGCTTCTTTATAAAGTAAATAAAGAATATAAAAAATAGCTCCCTTAGGCCTTATTCTAGCTAGTCTAGCTCTATAAGAGCTATCTCCTATCTATATAGGTTAGAGAATACTAACCTAAGGTATTCTAGGAAGTTAGTAAGGTTAAAACTAATAGCACTACCTTACTTAAAGTAAGTAACTACCTAGGACTAAACTCTAGAGAATAGGTTCTAGTAAATAAATACCTATCTATCCTTATTAGTACTAATAAAGTCCCTATCTACCTATAACTTATACTCTATTAGGAATCTCTATATAGTAAATAAGGCTTTATTACTATTATATAAGTTACCTATAGGGATTAGTTTTTATTTTACTTTAGGTATAGGTAGGACTAGGTTAAAGGTAAGAGATAGTATAGGGTTAGCTTCTAGGGCACTAGGCTAGGCTATAGGGGGTAGTTAAGTTAAAGGTTCTATACTATTTACTATTACCTATTATTAGAGATATATAAGCTTTATTATTTGCTTATTTAGTATAAGTTAGAGCGTTTTAAATTAAGCCTATTAAGCTACTAGTAGTGCTATAGCGTTAGATAGGGGGGTTAATATCCCCTAGCTATATTAATCTTAGGGTTAAAGTATACCTATTATATCTATTAGTATATCTATTAGTATATCTATTAGTATATCTATTAGTATATCTATTAGTATATCTATTAGTATATCTATTATATCTTTTAGTAGCTATTATAAGAACTAAAGGAAGTTTCTTAATTATTATACACTAGCCCCTAGGTAACTATAATAGGATATTAATATAATATTAAGAAACTTAGGGAGGGAAGAAGGAAAGGTAAAAGACCTATTTCTGCTAGTGCCCCTTATACCCCCTAACTACCTTATATTAGCCCCCTTTTTGTATCCTTGCTAGCTTAGAAACCATCCCTACTTATATGCGCTATAGGAAATGCTTAGGCAAAGCCCAAGCCCTTTACAAGCTATAAGAATTTAGTTATTAATTGTTTTACTAGCTAGGTATTGCTAGTAATAATTATATGTTATAATAAATTAGATGCATTAGCGATAACCAATGATACTAAAAAAATTTATAAAAATCAATATAAGCTACCTTTAATAATTTAATTATTAAGGAATTTAATAAGAGGGTTTATAGCTTTCCTAAGACTACTAAGCTTAAAGAAGCTAAAAATTTTGATTAATAGAAACAAGCCCTAGCTATCTAATTTAGAGCTTTAGGCATGCCTAAATTTCTAGATAATCTAGATATTTCTAGGGTGCTAGGGGATGCTAACTAAGCTATTATCCTTATGTTATTAAGGGATAGTTATACGGAAGGCCCTTAAGCCGCTATAACTTAGCAAAAATCACCTAAAGAAGCCTATAATTTACTTATACAGCAGTATTTATATAGCGTTAAAATCTAGAGGGGCTCCCTATATTCTAACTTTTATAACCTGAATTTTTATAGTTTTAAAGGGACTTTAGAAGCTTTTAATGCAGTCTTTAATTATCTACTAGCTAGATTATTGATTTTAGGGGTCCTGATTAATCCTATAGATTAGGTTATTTAATATCTTTAATCCCTAAAATTAACCTTCCCTTAGTGGGCTAAGAGGCAACAATTTAGCATGCGTACAAATAGGGCTATAGGGGCTCCCCTAGATACCCTAAATCTTTAATTTCTAATAGTAAACCTTCTAGCTAAATAGAGGGATAAGTTATTTATAGTATCTAAAGCCCTAAATTATAGGGCTAAAGACTAAGAAAAGGGTGCTAAAGATAAAGAAAAAGCCCCTAAAGGTTAGAAGAAGAAAAAATAAGGCTTTAAAGAAAATAAGGGCTTTTCTAATTCTAATAAGAAGAAAAAGAAGCAAAAGGGTTAAAAATCAGATAAAAAGGATAATAAAGAGCCTATAGAGGGTTCTTTTATACTAGGAAATTACAACCTTTCTAATAGAGCTCTTAATCTATATAAGAAACCTAGCTCTTATAAGACTAGTTATAAAAGCTCTAGCAATAGTAGCTCTAATTCTAGCTTTAGTAATTTAGATAATAAAAAACAAGAACTTAGAACCTTAAATAGTTTTAATTATTATAGTAAAGATATAAAAAAGGCCCTATTATATAATATAGGTTTAACTATACATACACAATTAATTCTAGGGAGGTCTTTAGGGATTATACGCCTTATAAAAAGGGGGAATCTAACCCTATTATAACTAGTAGTGGTTCTATTTACGCTAAGGGCCATGGTAGTGCTGTTTTTAAGGTCTTATATTAGAAAAACCCCTATAAATATAGGACCTTAGTGCTTAAAGATACTCTATATTTTCCTTAACTTAATGTTAATATAGTTAGTGGTCTTTTACACTATATATCTAGTGGTTACCTTATAAAGAACCTTCTTTATCTTAAAGATAGGTCTTATATTAGTACCTTAGATATAGAAAAACTGTTAGGAGCGTAGAGGTCAGAGATAGGACGTTTATTAGAGCGGATCTTTGGAGAACCTTTAGGCCGCGTGGATAATAAAGAGGCTAGCTAGCTATAAGATAGCTATATGCTTATAAAGCAAGGTATTTATTAAAGACTACGCATATTATTAGTGCTAGGTTAGAGATTAAAACCTTTATATACTTACTCTTAGCTAGTATCTTCCTAGTAGTAACTATAAGAATCTTAGCTATTACTTTATTTATTTAACCTTATAAATAAGCTATAATAAATTAATCTCTTTAAAACCCTTTTAAGGATATAAACTATTAGCTTGATTATTATATAGCTAATGCTCTAAAGATTTATATAAAATATACTAGTACTTTATAATAATAAAGCTTTAGATAATTAGGAAGGTAAAGAACCCTTATAATCTAGAACTATAAATAATAATAAGGTATAGTAAACACTACCTAATCCTAATCTAGGTTAAGATATAAATAATATAAATAACTTAGAAAGAGTATTATAGAGATACTATAAGGTTATATAAGCTAAGCTATATTACCTTTAGAAAATATAGGAGATTCTATAAATAAAGGTATAGATTAGAGAGCTTAAGGTAAATCTAGGATTAGCTAGACCTTCTCTAGGACTTATAATTACCTCTTAAACTTTAGCTATAGTTTTACTAGTAGTTTATAAGGACTTAGTAGTAATTATATAGTAAAATAGTCTTATTAAGATATAGATAAAAATACCTATATATAAAGGGGATATATATATATTTGTTACGCTAGATAGCAATTTATGCTATTTACTAGTACTCCTGCGGTGGTATTTGCTTTGTAGTAGGAAAACCATACTAGGTTGCTAGTTATCTAGATAGCTAGATAACTAGTTAGTTGCCTAGTTGGGTGAAAAACCTACTACGATTTGTTTAGCTACATACATGGTTCTAGCTCGTGTGTGTTTGTTACCTAAGCTAGTTACAACGATATTTTCCCCTCCATCTATCCCTGTATTTAACAATCGAGTTCCCAAATCCATTAATTATGCAATATAGTTGCAAACCCTAGCTTAAATTGAAACCCTAGAGCTCTAGGTATCCTAGCTAATTTATATAGTGAAGTAGCTTGTTTAATTCGCTTGCAAGGCTAGAAAAGTAGGGGCCCGGACCCACTTTTTCTAGCCTTGCGATTGGTTCAATTTTAGAGGTGTGACCAAGACCTCTAAAATTGTGCCCTGTGTGGGATTCGAACCCACGACCTGCGACCCGGAACAGGTCTCCACAGCGTGTAACCACCACGCCACGGGGTAAGGGGATATATATAAGAACCTATAGAATTTCCTAGTAAATTTAGATATATTATTTAAATTAGATTACTATACCTTTAAGGATAATACTACTAAGGTAGTGTATATAGGTAGCTACCTAGCTAATAATATAAAGTAATAATAAATACATTATATAGCTATAAATAGCTATATAAATTACTTATTATTTATATAGGTAGGTTTTCTAAAATAGCTAAAAACTAGAATAATAGATAAGGGTATAAGACACTTAGAAGTAATAAGAACACTACTAAATCTTAGGTAAAAGAGTAACTAATTATTTTTAGCCTTTATAAGAGCTTAGACTAAGGTAAAAGCTAAGTTACTTAAAGTAATCCTAATATATCTATAAATTACTATTTTTCTAAATAGCTTAAATAATACTATAAGAAAGTAAATAATTAGCTAAGAGATTCTAATAACTTAGAGCTAGTTATAAGGCTAGGGTAAGAAAGTAAAGATTATAATAAGTTTAGGCTAAAGTAATAAAAAAAGTTAAGACCTTAAAAGAAAGAGATAATACTTTATATTACTTATAGATAAGGTATAGTAATAAAGCAAAGATTAAGTAAAAAAGCTATTTCTAGTATACTATAAATATAGAAAGCCTAGATATACTATACTAGCTTATTAAGTACTAGACTATTTTACCTATAAAAGTAATAGGTATATAACTAAGAGATATAGTAAAAGTAGTAATAAAGCTATATTACCTAATATAATACTAGTTTAAATAGTATAAACCTTAGAATATAATCTTACTATAGAATACCCTATAGATAATAAAATAAAAATATAGGTATTTAGTAATAAGATAACTAGTGGTTAGCTATAAAAGCGCTATTTAATATAGGTATATAGTTCTTAATAATTTATTCTAAATTATTATTAAAAAAGAATTAGGAGAATATAATCTAATTAGACTAAGTACTAAAAAGTATAAGCTAAAAAGAGATTCTATATTAAGGGATCTTAAAAATATTAATAAAAGTTAAAGATAATATAGGATTTATAAAAGTCTATTAAGTTAGCTACTATATTACTAATATAGGTAAAGGGATAATACTAGGTATAAATTAAACTAAAGAATATTTACCTATAATTATATATTAGGATTAGGGATTTTAGAGATATTTAGTAACTATAGAATACCTCTCCTTTATTTATAGTAAGTAGTAAATATATAAGGAGAAAAAATAAGCAGTGGTTTTATTACTATTTAGGGTAATAAAGATTAAGCTAAGTATTTTAAAAAATAAAAATTAGAAAAAAAAGGGTAAGGACTAATTAAAGAACCTAGTAATAATAAAAGTATAATTAAATAGTAAAGTAGCTATATAGTTACTAGAATACACTTACTAGTAATAAAAAAGTAAAGGTATTATAGTTATACTAATTTTAGAAAGTATAAGTAGTAAATAAGCTATATTAAATTAAGGTATAAGCACCTAACGCCCTATACTAATAATTCTAAAGAAATATATAGAGTTTATAAATATTTTTTCTAAAGAGCTAGTAAGTAAGCTTTCTAAACTAAGGGGCTATACTTATATAATTAAATTAGAAGAAAGGAAAATACTACCTTAGGGGCCTATATATAATTTAGCTAAAAAGAAGCTATTAGTTCTTAAAGAGTACCTTATAAGTATATAGCTTAAAGGGTAAATTAGAAGATTAGTTAGCCTAGCTAAAGCCCTAATTTTATTTATTTTAAAGAAAGAAGGGAAATTAAGGCTTTATATAGATTATAAGGGCTTAAATAAGATTATAATTAAGGATAAGGCCTCTTTACCCCTTATTACTAAAATCCTTAATTAATTAGTAAGTATAGTTATTTTTATAGTTCTTAATCTAAAAGATATATACTACTAGCTATATATTTACTTAAGTAATAAGTAAAAGATAGCCTTTTATTATTACTATAGCTACTTTAAATATCTTATAATACTATTTAGACTAGTTAATATACTAGTAACCTTTTAAGAGTATATTAATAATACTCTTAAAAGACTTATTAATAAGACCTATATTATTTACCTAGATAATACACTAATATATAGTAGTATAATTAAGGAGTATATAGAATATATTAAATAAATTCTATATAGGCTTAGGAATATAAGTCTTTTTATTAACCTTAAGAAGTGTTAATTTTTAGTTAAGAAAGTTAAATTCTTAGGCTTTAAGGTATTAGTAAAAGGTATTATAATAAACCTAGTAAGAGTTAAGGTAATTATAACCTAGCTAATACTATATAGTATCTTTAATATTTAGTTATTCCTTAGTTTTACTAGATTTTACTGCTATTTTATTAAATAGTATAGTAAAGTTATTATTCTATTAATAAATTACCTTAGAGAGTAGTAACTAGTAATATTTAACCTAAAACCCTATAAGTTAGTAGTGTTTAAAGAACTTTAATAAAATTTTTAAGAAGCGCTAATTTTAGTGTATTTTAACTTACTTATATATCTTAGAGTAAAGATAGATATATCTAAACATGTAATTAAGGCTATACTTATAATATATATACTAGGTTACTAGCACTTAGTTATATTTATATTAAGGAAGATAACTAATACTAAATTATATTATTTAATACCTAATAGCAAATTATTAGCTATTTAAGAGGCTTTTTATATATAGAGATACTACCTTGCTTATTTAGCTTATATAATTAAGGTTATTATAGACTATTTAAACTATAAGTACCTAGCTATAAAGCCTAAGCTTACTACTAGGTAAGTAACTATACTTAATAAGCTTTATTCTTTTAACTTTAAGATTATATATTATATAAGGAAATTAAATCCTACTAACTTACTTTTAAGAAGACTAGATTTTATAAGTAAGGTAAGGAAAGCAAAAGTAGTAACTATATAACTTCTTACCTTTTTATCTAAATTTATAAATACTAAGTAATAGAAATACCCTAGTAATACTATTAGTACTATAGGTTCTATAAAAATATTACTTAGTATAACTAATAGTTAGTTATAATAACACTATAATAATACTACTAATATCTAGGGTTTTAAAAAATTATAACTTAACTATATTCCTAAAGAACCTAATAATCTAGATAATCTTAGAAGAGTTATATTAGTAAGGTTATTTAATACTTTTAATTCTTTTATTAATAAGTAATAAGCTAGCTATAGTAATACTACTAGTACCTAGCGTATATTTAGTTTATTACTTAGTTATTTTAATTTTCCTATTAAACTAGCTACTACTATTAGGGGTAAATTAGTATAGGTTATTACTAGTAAGTAATAAGGGTATCCCTTAAAAACATTACTTATTTATATACCTATAAAACTAGAAGTATTTATTAAACTAATTACTTATAGAGATATTATAGCTAGGATCTAATCTATTTAAAGAATCTCTTTTAAGTTTATCTTTAACTTTCTAGAAAAAAGCTTAGAATTAAAACCCCTAATTTAAGTCTTATTATATAAAGTATAGTAAGGGAATAACTTTACTATAGATTAATTAAAGTTACTTAAAAGTAGTAATTTAGTAATATCCTAAATATAGTTTATTAGACTCTCTAAGCTATTAATATTTAAGAATTATATTTTTATCCCTTTAGAAATAAGAAAAGAAATTTTATTATTAACTTATAATAACCTTACTACTAGGTATTAAGGAGTAAGTAAAACTCTTTATTAGATTATAAACTAATATTATTAGTTAATAATAAAGAAAGATATAAAGGTATATATTAGTACTTATATAAGTTATTAAACTTTAAAACTAAGGTATTATAAACTATATAGTAAGCTAGCTATACTACTAGTGCTTAATTACCTTTTTTAAGAATTATTAATAGATTTTATTACTAGACTTTTACTAGTAAAAGATTTAAACTAGACTTATAATATAATTCTAGTTATTATTAACTAATTTATAAAATATAGTATTTATATTCCTATATTAATATAACTAACTAGCAATAGGCTAGTAAATATATTCTTAGAATATATTTTTAGAGATTATAAAGCTTTAGAAGGTATTATAATAGACTAAGGTTCTATATTTACTAGTAGTTTCTAAATAACTTTTTATTATCTTCTTATAACTAAGTAGCTACTTAATACTGCTTTTTACCCCTAGATTAATAGCTAGATAAAACGTTTAAACTAGGTCCTAGAATATTATTTAAGGGCTTTTGCTTATACTAAATAGACTAATTAGGTAAATAACCTATTATTAGCGTAGTTTATATATAATATAAGCAATTATATAACATATAGCTATACACTAGTAAAGGTATTATAAGGTTATAATCCTAGAGGTTTATAATAAGTAGTTATAAATATCCCTTTAGTAAATAATTAAGCTAAAAGTAAAGTCTTAGTACTAAGAGAGAAATATACTATAATTAAATAGCTTTTAAGTAACTTATAGACTTAGTATAAGAAATATTATAACTAGAAAAGAACTCTAATAAGGTTTAAAGTTAGTAATTATATTTTACTATTAATAAAGAATATTAATTTAAGATAACCTAGTAGGAAGCTAGCTATAAAGTACCTAGGCCCTTATAAGATTAAAAAGGTAATTAGAAGTTATAAATTAGTGTATTAATTAAAGTTACTACCTAGGACTTAATTATATAATATATTTAATATTACTAGTCTTAAGCCTTTTAAAGAGAACCTAACTAATATAAAAAATATATCCTTACTATAAGATAATATTAAAGATAATAAATAAGAGTTTAAAGTTAAGAGAATTATTTTATATTACTATAATAAAAGGTATTATAAATATCTAGTTAAATAGAAAGGCTATAATACTTTAGAGAATTCTTAGGTATTAAAAAGGGATTTTAGCACTAAAGAAATTATTAATAACTATAAGTAATAGTTAAGTAGTAAAGTTAATACAAGATAGTTATAATTTATAAGTTAATATAGTAGGATATTAGAAAATAAAGTTAATTTACTTAAATAACTTAAATAATCTATTATATAGCTACTAAGTACTTACTTCTTTATAATAAAGTTAGTTACTAGGACTACTAGTTCCTTAGTAATAATAATAGCTATAGTAATTATAAAGGTAAAGGCCTTAGGAGTATTTTTATTATTAGAATCCCTCTCTTTATATATATAAACCTAAAGTTTACTAAGAAGCTTAATAAAACTAATATAATTAGGTAAGTTAGTAGTATAAGGTATAAACTACTAGTAAGTTAGTTAGGTATTAGCTATATATATTAAGAAAGCTTACTATTAGGATATTCTAAGCTATAAAGTAAAGACTATTTAAAATATTAATCTATATCTTAAGGTTTATAGTATTACTTAGTAGCACTATTATAATATACTTATTACTCTTTACTTATAAGTAATATTAGTAGTTATTTAAGCATAGTAAATATATTTATACTTATTAGAATTTTTATAGGATAAAATAGTATTTTATAGCTTTTTCTTTACTTTTATAATAAACTACTAGTAAGTTAGTAATAATCTAGTATCTAGGTAGTAGAATTATACTTACTTTATTTTAATAGTAATAGCTATCTTTTAGAGTATCTTTAATAAGTTTAAATAGCCTATTATAAAGCTATATAATTTAAGCTAGATACTAGTAGTATATTAGTAATAAGTAAGCAAATTCTAGATAAGAAAGATATACTATAAGGTAGTTTTTATTATTTTAAAAGTAGTAAGTATATTTTATTAAGTAGCCTATTAGAATATTAGTAATAAAGAAGTAGTAAGTAAGTAAAGAAGTTATACTTATAAATTCTTCATATTCTATAGGGAAGGTCTTATTATTAATAAGATATCCTAGAATATTATAAGTGCTATTTTTAGTAGGATATTCTATATTACTACTTGCTAAAAGTACTATATATATAGAATTTTCTTACTTATTATACTACTAGTAATAAAGATACTATAAAGATATAATAAACTTATATTAAAATTTTAAAAGTAATTTACTTCTAAGGGGATAACTTCTTAGAAGACTTTAAAGGAGATTTCTTAATAGCTTAACCTTTAGGAGCTATTAATAGAGAAGAAGTTCCTATATAAATATTAGATATAGTAAACTAGCTATAAGTTAGCTATAATAAACTAGATATAAATTATAACTAGAAGCAAATAAACTAATAAGTAAGAATAAGATAAAAGACTAAGATAAATAGTAATAAATAATAATAATATTTAAAGACTAAAAAAGGTTAGTAACTATAGTATTGATTTTTATAATTTTTTTTAGTATCATTGGTTATAGCCAATGCATCTAATTTATTACAACACATAATTATTACTAGCAATACCTAACTAGTAAAATAATTAATAACCAAATTCTTATAGCTATAATAATAAATAAGCTCTAAGGTTATAAATATAAAGGGCTATAAGGTTAGAGCAAAGTTTGTAATAAACTTTATAGCTATATTAGCATAAGATATAGTTATAATTCGTAACTGTAGTTAAACTTATATTTGTTTGAGTTTTGCTTATAGTATAAATTAACACAATTCCCCCTTCCTCTATGACTGTGTTTATTCTATCTCTCTCTGCAATATCTCTTCTATCTTGCAGCTTACCACTTATGCTTTAAAGCTCTAAGGCAAACTTAAACTCTCCTACTAAACATAACTCATCCTTACTTATCTCTAATTTAATTCGTTATAATTGCTAGGTAGGTTTTACGTTAGTAATTAACTAATTAACCCCTAACTAATTAGATAATAGTATAGCTAAGAGTAATAAAAAGAATACTACCCTATCTAAAATATTAAATAATATAGTAAAAGAAAAGAAAAGTAAAGGGAAGGGAAGTAAAGATAAATCTAACCTAGAGATAATTAATAGTATTTATACTATAAGGGAAAAAATACTAAAAAGCAAAGGTAATATAAATAATAAGATTTATAAGGTAAATAAGAAGAAGATAAAAGAATAGGGCATTAGGCTGTAAAATACTAAGCAGTTTTACCTCGTGCTTAGGAGGGGAGTAACTATAGTATAATAGTAGTAAGAAAGCTACTACTTAGCTAGTAAGAGTAACTTATAAGGTTAAGGATTATTATAGGAGAAAGGAAGTGTATAAAAGGGGGGAAAGATTAGTCTCTTTTATATTAACTATAGACCCCTTAAGTAATCTAACGCACTATATATAAGTAATTTATGAATTATAATAATAACTATTAGCTTTGCTACTTATACGCATGCCTAATAGCTATAAACTTATAGTAACTATAATATAAGCCCTTTAGTTAGATTATCTAGAACTATAGCATTAAGTACCCTATTTATTTAAACTAATTATAAAAATTAATATAAGTTATCTATTTTTTTAGTCTAGCTATATAATAGGTAATAATATTTATTTTACTATATTAAAGCTATATATAAGCTACTATTTAAATACTACTATTTATATTAGGGGGGGTTATTTATAATTAGTAGTATTATTATTATTATTTTATTTACCTATATATCTAGTTATAAGGTACCTTATCTTATTTTTCTTTATAAGCTTTATTATAGTAACTATACCCTAAGTAAGTAGCTTATTTTATAATTAAGGTTAATTATATATTAGGGGAGTATTATATTAGGAGTATAAAGATTAAAGATAGGATATTTATTAAAGTAAATCTTTAAAAAACCTTTAAGCTATATAAATAATAAAAAGGCTAGCTAGCTATAAGATAGCTATATACTTATAAAGTAAGGTATTTATTAAAGACTATATATATTATTAGTGCTAGGTTAGAGATTAAAACCTTTACGCACTCGCCCTTAGCTAGTATCTTCCTAGTAGTAACTATAAGAATCTTAGCTATTACTTCGTTCATTTAACCCTACAAACAAGCCGTGACAAAAACATAGTTTTTTCTTCTACGTTAAAAACTAATCTACACCTAAGTTATATAAAGGGCCCTATAATAAATCTTATTTTATCCGACCTTTTACCTATGCTACTTTTAAGGGTTATAGCTACCCTATAGAGGTTCAAATTCCCTCTAAAAAGCCGGATTAGGCTTTTATTTTAGATAAAATCGCTAAAAACAATAAAGGTAATAATAATATTAAAGAAATCATACGGGATAATTTAGGGAATTTAGTCTCTTCTCTAATACCTATAGCCCTAGGTTAAGTCCCTTATAAATCTAAGGATATAGATTTAGGGGTGTTAGAGGGCCTTAGTAATAGAAAAAGGTCCCTAATACCTCCCTAAGAGGCCTATGGTTCTTAAGGGGCCTAGCAGGGGACTAATAAAGAAGGCCCTAATCTAGACCCTAATTTAGGCCCTAAAGATTCTTAATATTAACAGTTATTAGAACTAGCTAGCCTATGGCATATATAACTAGGGCACCTAGGGCTTTCTTTGCTAAAGAAAACTAGCCTTATTACTAAAGAAATGCCTGATTTTTCTAAAATTAAGGATAAGGACTTTAGATATATAGCTTATAATTAATCTAAGGCAGTTAGAAGACCTAGGAAATTAGCTATCCCTAACCCCCCTAAAGCTCTAGATTAAATAGAGGGGGATACGCTAAAAATCAGTCCTATGCTATATAATAAACAGTTAATTTGCTTATTTCTAGTGGATTAAAAAACTAGATATAAGTGGGTTATCTTATTACTAAATAAGGAAGGCCTAACTGTTTATAGGGCTATTAAGGGCTTCTTTAGAGAGCTTAAAAATTAACTAGGTTAATATCCTAGGCACCTTCACTTTAATAGGGGCTAAGAAATCAATTCTAGTTGTTAAACTTGGTTAAATTCTAAAGGGATTAAATTTATAACTTCTAGTCCCTATATCTATAAGCAAAATAGATTCGTAAAGCATTTAATTCATAGTATTCTAAATTAATTAAGAGCTACTATCTAGTGGGCAAAATTACCCTTATGTCTATAGTGTTTTGTATTACCTGCAGTTATTGATTTTTATAATTTTTTAGTATCATTGGTTATAGCCAATGCATCTAATTTATTACAACACACAATTATTACTAGCAATACCTAGCTAGTAAAACAATTAATAACTAAATTCTTATAGCTATAGTAATAAATAAGCTTTAAGGTTATAAATATAAGGGGCTATAAGGTTAGAGCAAAGTTTATAATAAACTTTATAGCTATATTAGCATAAGATATAGTTATAATTTATAACCATAGTTAAACTTAAATTCATTTAAGTTTTGCTTATAGTATAAATTAACGCAATTCCCCCTTTCTCTATAACTATGTTTTTTCTATCTCTCTATATCTCTTCTATCTTATAGCTTACTACTTATGCTTTAAAGCTCTAAGGCAAACTAAACATAACTTATCCTTACTTATCTCTAATTTAATTTAAATTACTAGGTAGGTTTTGCATTACTAATTAACTAATTAACCCCTAACTAATTAGATAATAGCATAGCTAAGGGTAACTAAAAGCTAGGGGCAATAACCACTAGGCTATAAAACCTTTAGGCTATCTAAAAAGCTAATAAAAATCCTAATTAAAAGGAAATCAAGAAAACCAAAGAAAATATAGAGGAATTTAAGAAAAGTAAGAATAAGAAGGGGAATAAAAGACTAGAGAAAAAGGCTAGATATTTGGAAAAGATATTAAAAAACATAGAACTTTAATCATTTAAGCAGTTTTACCTCGTGCTTAGGAGGTTACCTGCAGTTATTAACCTAGTTAACATAACTACTAATACTATAAAGGATAAAAGCCCTGAATAACTGCTATCTAGGGAGCTAAATCAGCCCTATATAACTAATATTAGCAGTATTAAAGCTATAGAATCTTACTATAAGATTCTAATCCCCCTAGAAAAATAACCTAAAGCCTAGAAGTTAGTAGCTAGGACTATCCCTAGAAGATTATTAGCTACACTAGGTTCTAACACTTACCTAGTGTATATCCCCTCTAAAAGGCTAGTTATAAAGACTAGCTTTATTAAGATTATAGAACCTATAAGTCCTATTTCTAAAGGATTACCTAGGCTTTCTATAGGGGATAACCCTTTAGAGGGGGAAAATAATTTAGAAGAAGATCTAAATTAATAAGTTTTAAAGGATTACCCTATAGGTTAAGAAAAACTACCTATAGGCCCTAGAGAACCCCCTAAAGGTCTGATTCTAAAGGCTCCTATATAGGCACTACCTATATCTTAACTAGGAAATTAGATTTTAACTCCGGACCCGAATTTTAATAAAATTACTAACTTTAACCCTAATATTAACCCTATAGATATTAATATTAGTACCCCTTCTTCTCTAGATTTTATTAAAGAAATCTGCTTTAAGGTATAGGAAAAGCTAAAAGAAAATAACCTTATTAGCCCTAAACCTAAGACCTAGAAGCAAGCTATATCTAGCCCTAATAGGGATAAATGGATAGAAGCTACGTATAAGGAATATAAATAGCTTCTAAAGGCTAGTACTTTTAAATTTATAGGGAAAGACTAAATCCTTAAGGGCCGAAAAGTACTAAAGAATAGGCTTATTTATAAGCTTAAAAAGGATAAAGAAAATAATCCTTTAAAATATAAGGCTTAACTTATTGCTAAGGGATTTATGCAAATTAAAGGTCTAGATTATTTAGAGACCTTTGCTACTATAAGCATTCCCCTTAGCTAGAGGATTTTACTAGCCCTAGTAGCTTAGAATAACTAGGAAATCAAATAGGTTGATTTTATAGGAGCTTTTCTTAATAGTAAGCTATAATAATAGATTTATATAGTTATTCTAGATAGATTTATTAAATTCCTTAAAGCAAATCCTAAACTAGCTAAACTAGCTAGAAGTTTTAGCTATAAACCTTCTAAAGATTAAGTAATTTTATTATAGAAGTCTTTATATAGCCTAAAACAGAGCTTAAGGGAGTAGTAACAGGCACTTATAGCAGTGCTTAAGTCCCTAGGATTTAGCCCTCTAATATCTAACCTAGCTATATTCTTTAATACCTTCACTAAAACCTTTATTATTATATATATTAATGATTACCTTCTAATTAGACTGGATTTACCTTATATCTAAAGACTTAAGAAAGAACTTTATAAAGTCTATTTAATAAAAGATAGGGGGCTTACTAAATTCTTCTTAGGGGTTTAAATTATATAAGATAGACCTAATAGGATACTAAAAATCCACTAATCTTAGTATATCTTAGAGGCTTTAAAACGATTTAATATGCTAGATAGTAAGCCTATTAGCATACCTCTTTAGCTAGGCGTATTAGCTATGTAGATAACTAAGCTTTTAATACCTAGCGAAATTAAGCTTTATTAGTGTATTATAGGGACTATAATATACCTAATGTTACTTATAAGGCCTAATATAGCCTTTACATTACAGTAGCTATCTATAGCACTAGCTAGCCCTTATATAAAGCACCTAAAAGTAGCTAAGAATTTGCTTAGGTATCTATTAAGGACTAAATTCCTTACTATAATTTATAAGGGAGACCCTAAAGGTATAGCTAGTAAAAGCCTAATAGGTTATTATAATAGTGATTTTATAGGGGATAAAAAGACCTCTAAATTAACCTACGCTTATCTATTTAAGCTAGCTAGCGGACTTATTAGCTAGAAATTAAAGAAAGCTAGTATAATAGCTTTATTAATATTAGAAGCTAAAGCTAACGCTATTTATAAGACCTTCTAGGAGCTATAGTGGCTCTAGGGTCTATTTAAGGAGCTAAAAACCCCTATATCTCCCTTTATTTAGATATACTGCGATAATTAAGGCACTATAACCATAGCCTATAACCCTGCCTTATATAGCTATACTAAGCATACCTTACTAAAGCTTAACTATATTAGGTAATAGGTTTTAGAAGGTTTAGCTAAGATTAAATATTTAGATACGAAGTTAATGCCTATAGATAGTCTAATAAAGCCTCTATTAAGACCTCTTTATTAGGCCTTTATTAAGCTTCTAGGGCTTAATAACTACTAAAAACTAATAACTAAACTCCCTTTAATAGGGAACTAAAAATAACACTAAAAAGGGAGCTATATTTAATAATAGCTAGGAATTTAAAAAGGGAGTCTTTTATTTTTTCCTGTTTTTTCCCTTTTATCTATTATTATCTAAAAGTTATTGTTTACCCTATAGTTTTCTTATATACTTTTAATTGCTTTTAATATAATTCTTTTGTAAAGGGGGTGTTAAAAATAAGACTTATTTTTAGCCCTTTCTAGTTAAAGGACCTTTCTATTACTAGCTTGTATTACAAGCCTAATAGCTGCACTACAGCTATTAATAGTCACAAAGGTAACTATTAATAGCCATGTTATAGCTATTAATAGTTATAACTAACTATATGGATAACTAATTTAAATTAATTATAAATTAGCTAATTACATTATAGCTGTGAGTGTAGCCATAACATAGCCACTAGTAATTAGGTAAGCTAGGGTAATATAAGTAGCTTACCCTATAGCTATCTTTAATAGCGATTTTCTCTTTAACTAGAAGTTATATAAAAGTCTTACATATAGTAAATTAAAGCTAGAAAACAGGGCTTTTATTTAATATAAGAATATTTTTTAGACTAAAATTTAGTGTATATAGGTTACTAGTTTGTATAGTAATGAGTTAATTTTTTGGTTTTTATATATAAATGAATTTTATAGAAGATTAAAAGTAGCTCCTAAGACCTTATTAGTAGCCTAGATTCACTAATATAGTTAGTAAGTATATAAGAGAAAGAAAATCTTTTTCATCTAGCTAGATAGCTAGGCCTGTTAATCTAATAGCCGCATTACTTGTATAACGTAACTAAAATCAATTATATTACTCTATTAGTTATTATAAAAGTTATCTAAATCCGAATTTAATAGTGATATTTGCTATAACCTTCCGTTGCGTTGCGTTAGTTATTCCAACGTGGTGGCTCTATTAGTCCCTGACCGTAGAGTTCACACCTGTATAGCTGTTGCCAGCTGGCAACTGTCTCCCTACATTTCAATAATAACTTATACTATTCTTACTAATAGTATTAATATAGGGCTATAGCTTTAAAGATACTAGGCTTTTATATATATAGGTAGTTTAACCTATTCTTACCTATAAAGTAAGCGCTTACTATACCCTTACTAAGAAGGGAGGAAAGCTAAGAAAAGTAGTAAAAAGCTTTATAGTAAACTAATTAGCTTACCTTGAAATTATTATAAAGGTATTTAAAGCTACTTCTATTATATAACTAGAAGTTAAGACCTATATTCCCTCCCTTTAATCTATACCTAAATAATATAAAATAGAAGTTTAAGAATAGGACTATAAATAATAAAATAACTAAGAAAATCTAAACTATAGCTAAGTTAATAGTAATAGTATTATACTATAGGAGAAAACCCTCCCTAGTAAATAATAAGGTAAATATAGACTTATATAAGGAATAGAAATATTACTAGGAAAACTAATATTGATTTTTATAATTTTTTTAGTATCATTGGTTATAGCCAATGCATCTAATTTATTACAACGTATAATTATTACTAGCAATACCTAGCTAGTAAAACAATTAACAACCAAATTCTTATAGCTATAGTAATAAATAAGCTCTAAGGTTATAAATACAAGAGGCTATAAGGTTAGAGCAAAGTTTGTAATAAACTTTATAGCTATATTAGCATAAGATATAGTTATAATTTATAACTATAGTTAAACTTAAATTTATTTAAGTTTTGCTTATAGTATAAATTAATATAATTCCCTCTTCCTCTATAACTATATTTATTTTATCTCTTTATATCTCTTTTATCTTATAGCTTACTACTTATACTTTAAAGCTCTAAGGCAAACTAAACATAACTTATCCTTACTTATCTCTAATTTAATTTATTATAATTACTAGGTAGGTTCTATATTACTAATTAACTAATTAACCCCTAACTAATTAGATAATAGTATAGCTAAGGGTAATAAAAAGAATACTACCTTATCTAAAATATTAAATAATATAGTAAAAGAAAAGAAAAGTAAAGGGAAGGGAAGTAAAGATAAATCTAACCTAGAGATAATTAATAGTATTTATACTATAAGGGAAAAAATGCTAAAAAGTAAAGGTAATATAAATAATAAGATTTATAAGGTAAATAAGAAAAAGATAAAAGAATAGGGTATTAGGCTATAAAATACTAAGTAGTTTTACCTTATGCTTAGGAGGCTCCCTTACTTATAACCTAAAGAAAATCTAAAAGTTCTATATAAGGCTAGATAAATATATCTTATTAATAATAATTTAACCTTATATAAAGAAAATAAGCCTTAATAAATTCCTATTTTATAGGAATATCCCTAGGGTAGTTTTACCCCTATATAGCTATAGCTAGGTAGTAAAGGACTAATACTATATATTAGTTAACTATAGTAACTATAACTATAGATAGCCCTAATAAAGATAGCTTACTAATATATAGGAAGTAAGGCTAGCCCTAAATAACCTTTTAAAAGTAAGATTTCTAGCTAGATAGTTCCTAGGTATAGGAAGACTTTAATACTACTTATTAGTATAAGAGCTAGCTATTAACTAACTTAGAAGACTAAAGGATTTAGGCTAATTCTAAAGATAAATAAAATACTACTTAAATATAAATATAGATTAAAAGATAGACTAAGTAATATAAGAGTATTAGTAAGTTAGAAGTAAACCTAATACTATAGTTATAATAAAGAATTTTATATTTAGAATAGTTATTAGATTAATTTTAACTAAAAACTCTAGGTATTGATTTTTATAATTTTTTTTAGTATTATTAGTTATTACTAATGCATCTAATTTATTATAATATATAATTATTACTAGTAATACCTAGCTAGTAAAATATTTAATAACTATATTTTTATAGCTATAGTAATAAATAAGCTCTAAGGTTATAAATATAAGGGGCTATAAGGTTAGAGTAAACTTTATAATAAACTTTATAGCTGTGTTAGTGTAAGATATAGTTATAATTCGTAACTATAGTTAAACTTAAATTTGTTTAAAAAAAACTCTAGGTATTATAAGTCTAACTAGCCTATTACTACCCCTTCCCTAAACTAAAAACTAGTTACTATATTACTTTTTATCTAGAATAAAGATAGTATTTTTTACTACCTTTATATAATTCTTTATAAGAATAGTAGTAAGTAAGAGATAGTTTATCTTTACTATATATATATATTAAGATACTAAAGCTAAAAGATAAGCTTAGAGTACTATTTCTTAGAGAAACTAGCCTAATCTAGGCTTACTATAAAGGCACTTTACTTCTTTTTAGCCTAATTACTAGTATAAAGTTTCTTAACCTAGTCTTAGAAGCTATCTAAGACTTAGAATAAAAGATATTAGCACTAGAACTAAGCTATTACTAAGCTAGATTAAAAGCACTTATATTATCCCTAGTAGCTATAAAAGCCTAAGTCTTAACTAGCTACTAGTGCTTATTTTACTAGCTAGTTATATTTAGCTACTAGGTAAATTAGCTATAAACCTAAGCTAGTAAAGAGGTAATTATTACCTTATTATATTAATAATTCTATACCTAATAGTTAAAATATATATTAGTAGCTACCCTTACCTAGTAAGTTAGCCTTATTACTAAGCTAGAATAAAACTAACTTACTAATAATAATATAGCACTAATACCTAGGTTTTTAAACTAAATAGGACTTATAAGAGATACACTAAATATCTTTTAGATTACTAAGCTAGTATTAATTAGTAGTAAAATAGGCCTAGAATAGAAGTAAATATAACTTATAGAGATATTCTTATTCTTAACTTACTTATATTACTTAGTAGTTATAGACTTCTTTAGAAAGCCCTTATACTCTATAGATTCCTAGGTAAGTTAGAGCTAGAAATATAGTAATATTAAAATACTTATAGGCTTTATTAATATTAACTTTTATAATTTTTTTTAGTATTATTAGTTATTGCTAATGTATCTAATTTATTATAACACATAATTATTACTAGTAATACCTAGCTAGTAAAATAATTAATAACTAAATTCTTATAGCTATAGTAATAAATAAGCTCTAAGGTTATAAATACAGGGGGCTATAAGATTAGAGCAAAGTTTATAATAAACTTTATAGCTATATTAGCGTAAGAGTTATAATTTATAACTATAGTTAAACTTAAATTTATTTAAGTTTTACTTATAGTATAAATTAATATAATTCTCCCTTTCTTTATAACTATATTTTTTCTATCTCTTTATATCTTTTCTATCTTATAGCTTACTACTTATACTTTAAAGCTCTAAGATAAACTAAATATAACTTATCCTTACTTATCTCTAATTTAATTCGTTATAATTGCTAGGTAGGTTTTACGTTAGTAATTAACTAATTAACCCCTAACTAATTAGATAATAGTATAGCTAAGAGTAATAAAAAGGATACTACCTTATCTAAAATATTAAATAATATAGTAAAAGAAAAGAAAAGTAAAGGAAAAGGAAGTAAAGATAAATCTAACCTAGAGATAATTAATAGTATTTATACTATAAGGAAAAAAATACTAAAAAGTAAAGGTAATATAAATAATAAGATTTATAAGGTAGATAAGAAAAAGATACAAGAATAGGGCATTAGGCTATAAAATACTAAGCAGTTTTACCTCGTGCTCGGGAGGGGGCTTTATTAATATTATACTAGGTTTCCTTTAAATCTATAATAAATATTAGTAATTAACTTAAATCTAGCTTAGAATAGCCTTAAATAGTTTAAAAAAAGGGAAAAACCTATAAGAAGTTTAATATAAAAAAAGGAAAAAGACTAAGTTCTTAAGGGAAAGAAAGCTTTCTTTTATACTTAATAAAAGAGAGAGAGAGATAAATTAGATAACTTACTTAAAAAATAAAGTATAATAGGATTAATAAATCTAATAATATATAACTAGCTTTAATATAGAACTATTCTAGTCCTAGGTTAAAGCTACTCTTTTTTTATAATAACTAAGTAAAACTAAGTACTTATACTTTATTAGACTAATAAGGTAAAACTAGGCTAAAGCTAGTTAAAAAGTAAGGCTATAAAAGAGTTAGTATAAAAGTAAATTAATATTATAAACTTAGATTTACTTTACCTTAAGTAAAAGTAAAGAGACTTAAGATAAACTTATTACTATACTAAAATAGGGTTTAGAGAGCCTAGGAATACTTACTTTATATATTTTCCTTTCCCTTTTTTTCTCTTTTTTCTTTTCTATAAGATAAGGCTAGTATAAGCTAGTAATAAATATTTATAATAAGCTACCTATTAAGTAATATAGGCTTACTATAGGGCTAGCGCTAGCCTAAATATAGATATAAGAGGGTTTTTCTTCCTAGTTTAGGGTTTTCCCTTTTAACTTAGTAATAGGAGTACTAGTAATAGCTATCTATAGAGCTAACTAGCGTAAATAATATATATATAGGTTTACCTTAAGGTATAATAAGTCTAAGCCTTTACTAGCTTATAAACTCTAGGAGTTTATTTACTTTATTAGTTTTCTTATTTAGCTTATCTTAAAGGGAGTGCTTTTAATTAAAGTTACTAATAAATATACTTTAGTTATAAGGCTTTTCTAAGTTAATTATATAAATAAGGGTATTCTAGTTATTACTATATCTCTTTAAGTAAAGAAAATAAATATTAACTTCTTATAGTTTTACTAGTAACTAGTTAGTTTCTTCTTAGGCTAACTATAATTCTATTTTATATTTCTTATTTATATATACTATATTATATTTATTATAGTATATAAGTTAAAACTAAGTAAGGCCTAGTACTAAGGGCTATAGGTTTCTTATATATTTCTATTCTTAAATTATATTTATATTTATATTAGTTTAGTAATAAAATACTATATATACTTATTTATTTTTCTTATTTATATTTTAGAAAAGAACTTATAATATTATTATATTAATTAAAAAGGTTATTAGTCTTTACTATTTTATACTAGCTTTATTCTAGCTTTAAGTTACTTTATATTCTATTTAATACTTCCTAATCTTAGTTATTTAGTGCTTTATTTTATATTTATAGGATATTCTCTTTTTTTACTTACTATACTAATAGGTTTTAAGTCTATACTAGATTTTATATAAGGTAAGGTTAAGCCTTTACTTAGAAAGTAAGTAATAAAGTAAAAGAGATATTTAAGATATCTTACTTTAGTAGTATTTTACTTCTCTTTTAGGATAGGGTAGTCCCTTAACTAGGCTAGGTATAGTCTAGAGTATAGGATATAGTTCTCCTTTACTTATTTATTTTTTATTAGGTAAGAGGGCTTTTTATCCTTATAATAGCTAGTACTACACCTGCCATACCTTAGGGCTGCCTTGCAGAACTTAGCGATGTGGCCCGTTTGGAAGCGGTTACTTTAATAACAGTAATATACTAATAAATATAAAAGTTATATTCACTTTTTTTATTCCCCCTTACTTTTAAAATTAGTCTTATTGTCACGGTCAGAGGCTCGGAGCATTGGATTCATAACTAAAAACAGGTGTGCAGGAGTAAAACGCTCTCACGTGACTGGATTTCGTAGTATTGACCCACACGAGCTTCCCGCTATTTCGCCTCCATGCTCAGCCTTTATTCACTTGTTACAAAGGACACCGTATTTGCTACTGTTTTACTTTCATGGACATTTTAGTTCTCCCGGAGCTTCGACAAGATGAAGTTCTACATTGAGTAAGTAAAAATAGTCCTTGACATATAGTAAGGCTAGGCAAGACTAAGCTATCCCGCAGTAAATTACCAGTCCTCTTTCCATACCCCAAGATATACCCAGGTACGTCTCCATATCAGGCAAACACTTCAGTTTTCGATTAACGAAGTGCATCACTAGAGCAATATGCGTAAGTAATTTCTTTGGGGTTGTCTCGAAGCCAATACTAATCTCCTCTCCAGGTACATGTGTGACCTTAAAAGTAAACATCCCCTTGCTACTTACTGGAGATTGACGATGCTCTGACCGTACTTCTTTTAGAAACTCTCGATGCCGGTGGTCACTGTGTACTGGAGATGCCCTCAGGCACCGGGAAAACAGTGTCTCTTCTTTCGCTCATCGTAGCCTATCAGCAATTCATGCCTGAGACGCGAAAACTCATCTACTGCTCCCGTGCGTTCAATTCAGCCTCGCAATGCGCCGATGACACCATCACCCTACAGATCTTCGGTGCTTTCATATGATATATGGCCCGGACAACTAGCTTACTTCTCATCTTAAGGTACCATGTCGGAGATTGAGAAGGCTTTGGTAGAGCTAAAAGCCCTGATGAAGTATCGCGCCGAACAACTTGGCCACGAGGAAGACTTCCGTGGTTTGGGCTTGACGAGTCGCAAGAATCTTTGTCTTCATCCATCCGTTAAACGAGAAAAAAGTGGCTCGGTCGTCGATGCTCGCTGCAGAAGTCTCACTGCTGGCTTTGTGAAGGAGAAGAAGGAGCGAGGTGAAAACGTGGACCTCTGCGTGTATCACGATGTCTGAGAAAATTCAGCTCCGTGCTATTTCATTTCATGATGTGCTAACCAAGAAAACTAGAACCTCGATCTTCTAGAGCCACATAATCTAATACCCAATGGTGTTTGGACGTTTGATGGTATCCTCCGCTATGGAGAAGAACATAAGCAGTGCCCATATTTCACTGCACGACGAATGGTGAGTTGACTGGGAAAGATGCATAAGCAAGCTAACTGGAATCAATAGATGCAATACTGTAACGTCGTCATATTCTCTTACCATTATCTCTTGGACCCAAAAATTGCGGAAAGAGTATCAAGAGATTTCTCGAAAGATTGTATTGTGGTCTTCGATGAAGCGCACAATATTGACAACGTTTGCATCGAAGCCCTGAGTACAGATATCACAGAAGACTCGCTTCGCAGAGCGACCAGAGGAGCACAAAATCTAGAGCAAAAAATCACTGAAATGCGGGATACGGATCAGGAGCAGCTTCAGAACGAATACCAGAAACTGGTTCAGGGTCTTCGAGAAACAGAGGAAGCTCGGCAAGAAGATGCATTCATGGCGAATCCAGGTAGTCTCTTCTTCATTGACATGCCATGCGACTTGTTACGGGCTAACAAATACCAGCCTTGCCAGAGGATCTTCTGAAAGAGGCAATTCCAGGAAATATTAGAAGAGCGGAGCATTTTGTTACATTTCTTAAAAGATTCATTGAATATCTTAAGGCAAGTACCCCTAATCGAAAATAATCGGCCAGTATGCACTAACATGAATAACAAAGACGAGAATGAAGGTGCGCCAGGTGATATCTGAAACACCTCCTTCATTCCTCGCCCACCTTAAGGAACACACATTCATAGAGAAAAAACCGCTCAGGTTCTGTGCTGAGAGGTTAACGTCTCTTGTTCGAACGCTAGAACTCACCAACATCGAAGACTACCAGCCATTACAAGAGGTCGCCACCTTTGCCACCTTGGTAGCGACCTACGAGAGAGGATTCCTTCTTATTCTCGAGCCCTACGAGTCTGACACTGCCGAAGTTCCTAATCCTATCCTACACTTCACGTGTCTTGATGCTGTAATTGCAATCCGGCCCGTTTTCGAAAGGTTTTACTCTGTTATTATCACATCTGGTACGATTTCGCCTTTGGAGATGTATCCGAAAATGCTGGATTTTTCAACAGTAATTCAAGAGTCTTACAGCATGACGCTGGCAAGGCGATCATTCTTGCCCATGATTGTGACGCGTGGAAGTGATCAGGCCTCCATCTCAACCAGCTTCCAAGTTCGTAACGAACCAAGCGTGGTGCGGAACTATGGAACTCTATTAATAGAATTTGCCAAAATCACTCCGGATGGGCTTGTCGTCTTTTTTCCATCTTACTTGTATATGGAGTCAATCATCAGCATGTGGCAAGGCATGGGCATTCTTGATGAGGTCTGGAAGTACAAACTCATTCTAGTCGAGACCCCAGATGCTCAGGAAACATCCCTTGCTCTTGAAACATACCGCACAGCATGTTGTAATGGCAGAGGGGCCATTTTGTTGTGCGTGGCACGGGGCAAGGTTTCCGAAGGCATTGATTTCGATCATCAGTATGGACGTACCGTACTTTGCATTGGAGTTCCGTTTCAATACACAGAATCACGAATACTAAAGGCAAGACTGGAGTTTTTGCGCGAGACGTACCGCATCAAAGAAAATGATTTTTTGTCTTTTGATGCAATGCGGCACGCTGCACAGTGCCTCGGGCGTGTCTTGCGTGGGAAAGATGATTATGGCATTATGGTACTTGCTGATCGCAGATTTCAGAAGAAGAGAACTCAGTTGCCCAAATGGATTAACCAGGGACTTCTCGACGTTGACACAAATCTTAGCACTGACATGGCAGTGAGTAGTGCTAGGCGATTCCTTCGAACCATGGCACAGCCTTTCCATGCGAAGGATCAAGAGGGTATCAGCACATGGGGTTATATGGACCTGCTGAATCATAAGGAGAAAATAGACTTGGAGAGAATTCGTGAGTTGGAAGAAACAACGGAGAATCCTGTAGGGCAGGCCGTTCCTGTGGTCGACGACTATGACTATGATGAAGTGCTGGACCAAGAGATGATGGAGTTGGATGACTTTTAGCAAACGAATAGGCTGTAATATGCATATCGACCGACATCATCTGACGAGCGTGTGACTCAGGACAATTTATACAGGAGTTCAGCTTCTAGTCCCAAACAGTCAGGCACCTTGCTCAGATTCTTGCTCAGATTCACATGACTGAATAAACTAAACAGGAAATACTACCTTTGATATGCTTTATGTCTCCAGGGAGAATCGTTTCGTAGCTTTAACAGCTCTCATGGCTGGTAGTGAGTATGCTTGACCTGGCTGTCGCGCAATTTCTACACATAACATGCGGATAAAGTCCTGATTGATCCAGTAACTGGTATGGGCACTGAGCATGTTCAGATACTGGATTTCCAGTGGGCCGCCTCCGGATATTAGAAACCAATCAATCTGTCCATTGTCGTTGAGGAGGAACGCTCTTTTTTCGGCAATCTCCTCACGGGTGAAGTCGTGAACCTCTAACTCCAGTTGGGATGGGAGGCGTAGGTTCGGTGGACGTTCCGGTTCCATGGTTAGAGCATCAGGTGATGGAGATAATCCTGGTACTATTTTTCGCACGGCGTCTCCCATTGACTTGAACATAGACACTGACGTGCTTGGGACAAAGGCTGTTTTGAGCACTGCCGCATAAGCAGGGTCCACTGTTCCATTCAACAGGTACGCGATCGGATCTTCCTTCGCCAGGATATTGTAGATGTTATCCACCGCCAAGCAGCCGAATCTGCCTGCATCGCGTACTATGTCCTTGTCTATTACATCCCTCGCATCGGCACCTGGCTTGCGTCGTCCCCGACGCGGTGTCAGAGCACCCTGCTCCAGCAGTAAGAAAAATCCAGCTGGGCTGCCCAGCAGGAATAGGTTAGTGGTATCAAATTCAAAAAATCTGCTTTCCGGTTCAGGTCGGCTGAGATCCATGCTTGGTACTTCAGTGGGCTGGCGTGAAAGGATATCCACTGCCATCACACTACCCAAGGAATGCGCGATGAGATGAACCCTCCCCTCGGATGAAAATCCATGGTTGTTCTGGCACCACAATCGGTACACTCTGTTCGCTTCCGAAATAAGAGCTTTGATCATCTTGCTCTTGTGGTGCGACATGTAAAAAGGAATATCGAACATGACATCAGATATCATGCTCCGAATGGCTGGGATCGTATTTGGCTCGATGTCTTTCAAACCGAACGACTCTTGTCGCGGCTCTGTGAGACCTTCTCCTTCAGCAGCAGTAACTTCTTCAAATGAAAGTCCCATTCTCCAGTTCAGTGGCAATATCATGACACCTTTTTGGCCCTGGCGTGAAACTCTCTGTACAGCTGAGTTGCTCATCTCAACATTGACAGCGCGTCGGAATCCATTGATTGCATGTGTGAAATGGTAGCTCTCTACCCTTTCAGCAATCTTCTGACCAATCCCGTGTGCAACCAAAATAAGATCGGTGACCTGTCCACTGTCTGTGTTTGCTTGGCATCCGTCACAGCTCTCAGACTGAAGAGGATCTCGTGTCGAATCAATCAAAGACGGTTCCCCAGATGCTGTTTCTTTGGCGCCGTGCTTCTGACCATTGCGTCGGTCCCAAGCACACCGATCAAATCCTCGAACTACGGGAATTCCCACAGTAAGTCCTTTGACGATCTTTGATGTAGGCCTTCTGCCATAATATGCTGATGGCTTTAGTGTTGGTTTTAAAAGAAAAGCCTCTCGTTCATCCTTATAAATGACGTGATAATTAGTGAACGCTCGATTAGTTCGCTCTGAAGTGGGCGGCAACCCTATATCCTTGGAAATGAGCGTGCCTTGTGTTGCCGCGTCGCCCCGGAAACACCGTGCAGCGCAGAAAGGATCCGATGAAATCTTGGGCTCTGGGTCAAAGGAGGGCCAGGTATGGAAGTGCTTGGAATCTTGGGGCCATAGACAATGAGAGATTTTTTCCTCCCCGGCAGGGCCTATCTCAATAGCGCACCTAAGTTCATCCCCCCAAGTCTCCGTCCAAGGTTGTAGTTCCTGGTATCCAGCTTCCAACTGGTTGGCGACGGGTGGGGCGACGGGCATCATTGTATCTCTGACATAGGGTTAGCACAAGCATAACATCATCGTCAAGTGCAGCATGTACCTATAAAACCATGTTGCTCTCATTACTACGGCAACATCGTTGACTGGCGACCAGTATATCGGTTTCATATGAAGCATTGGAAGTGACACCTTGTGCAATCTAGATATGCCGACAACAGTATCTATAACTGTTTTGTCGTCGCCTTTGACATTTTCCAGCGCACAGGCGACATGCGCTTCCGATCTAGATGCGTCGTGCGAACACCCGGGGCCACAGACTTTGTTATTTTGCATAGTTCTGCTAAGTTTTGTTTCATCTTGCAGTGGTGATGTCGAGCTAGTTACCGCATCCTCGACACGAACAAATGGTTTCCCGGAAATGCCAACACCGGTAGGTGGTAAACGTGCTGATCTGGACACAATTGACGACCTCCAAGGCCCGCTCGATCCAACCGTAGCCGTCGATGATGATCGGGATCTTATGTTGTTGTCATCGAGGTCCTTCACGCCGATGTGAACGATACTTGAAGGAAATACGTCTACATGTTCTCTTTGGTTTCCTGTTGTTTGGGATGAGCTTGTATGATGATCCTTAACAGACTGGTCTGAAATAGAGCTTTCTCTATTCCTCATAGCCTGAAGAACGTTCTGTGTCAACGTTTCAACTGCGAGCTCCGGTCGATATTTTCTTGATAGTGAACAGAACTCCTCCTGAAGCATTTCCATTATATCTCGGTGCAGTGACGAGCAGCAGATTGGGAAAGTCGTGGCTGTTTTGTGAAGGCCTTCGTCCTCATGGCCATGTACACTTCGTCCTCCACCATGTTGCTCCAGGTGTCGTTGTGCCAGCTTTCCCACAAGCATTCGTATATGTTTCTGCCTCTGCTTCTTGTATTCGTCAGCAGTGGAATTCTCGGACTGGGAGATCCTAGTCAGTAGATGCTGTTTGCGTGAGTGGTCCGACGCCAGACCAGACCAGGCTTTCTCTAATGCGTTATTATCGCCACGTCCGAACGGTCGAAATTGTTGCTTTGGAGGTTTGCTGTCGGGGCTACCAGTATGACGTGAAGTAGAGAGCGGCTCGTCGATTGGGATCAAAGACGAATAAAAGAATTGCGAAACAACAGAAGGCATTCCATTATCATTCGGGGCTCGTTGTAGGGGAGCAAGGCGGCACTTGTGGCCATAGTTGTGGGATGTTGACGCCATAGATGGTGATGTAGAGGACAGACACGTGCGCTACTACAACGAGCCTGGGCTCATTAGCCAGGTAGTGGAACGAGAAATAATATGGCTTCTCAGACAAACTTATGATTGCAATGCTTATCAGAATTAGGTAAAAAAAAATGCGGCCTTGTCATTGATTTTATCCGATTACGGTTTTCTTTTTCTTTTTTTGGGGGGGAGGGAGGGTATTCTTTGCGAGAGGTGTTTTCTCAGATTGTCAACTGGCGCGTGCGACGTCACGGGCTCTCCAGTGTACATAGGTCGTACTGGCAGCGGGGGGTCGTCAACCTATTATGAGTACCAGGTGACGTGGCGCAAGGAGTTCCAGTCACAACCCATTATCCACGTCTAACTGTGTTTAGTCATGTTCGACATTAGAACAGTCAAATGAGGGCTACTAGACAGTTGATGTTAGTATTGATGTCGGGGTCGATGTTGGTATTAGGGTTGTCTAGGGTATCAATTATTCATTCTATATATTTATTGGAATACGCGAAACAGCTATAGCTTCTGACCTAGGACTGGCTTCTGTATGCTTTGCAATATTAAGCCCTTATAATGGATAGCAAGGATGCTTGTATCACTCCCGACAACTGTTCTACGTGGGAATATTTTGATTATCCGTTTCAGGCCTTGAGTTGGCATGACAGACGTTTGACAACGACATCGAATCGGCGAGAACACAGCCAGGGTCGGCACTTTTACGACGTAAAGCAAAACTGCCATATAGGCTAAATGTGTAAGTATGAAAGTTTTCAGCTATGGAAAACCCTTCGCAAGGGACCAGAAATTGTCCATTTTTGCTCGAGCAAGTATGTCTCTCGCTTCAGAATCAGTCTCGCACACCTTAGTGCTCCACTTTCGAAATGCCCTTGCCTTTTGCTCTCCTTCGAATATCAGTGTGCAATGATTTAGTGACATATCTTTAAGTATGCCGTCTGAATTCTCTGCCTGGAGCCATTCCTTTTCTGGCCCGTTGTCATCTTCTCGCCTTCGTGATAGGGAGTTCTCTGTCCAGTCAATGCGACTCAGCATTAATTTTTTATACTTGCCTATGCTCCAGGCGCCACCCTCGACAATTACCAAATTGAATTTCGGGTGCATAATACAGGTTCCTGATAAAGCCATTTGAGCAGCGTTGACTCCAATTTTGTAACGATGCTGGCCATTTGCCAAACTTGCAATCTTAAAGACTAGGATATGTATCCCCCTGTCCGCATCTTTCTGCTGATTCTTGACCAATTTTTCGGTTTTCTGCTCATTCGATAGCTTCCGTGCCTCGTTGGAATCAAGATGTCTCTGGTGTCTTTCTGCAATTTCACGATTGACCCTTGCTTCCACAGCCGTCGGATCTTTTACAGCAACTAAAATATCCATTAGCAGGCTGTAAGCTGGGGTGAGAGACACGAAAGAACTTGCCATCGCCTAAAACACGCATCAAATTTCCTTTCTTGACCTTTGGGGGAGGTGCTGGGACCAATCCCAATCGAATTTTAGCTTGCATCTCCTTTAGTTCCGCCATCCTTCGTTGACGCCTAATTTTCGCCTGTTCCTTTGAAGTCAAAAACATTGCCTTTGCCTCGGGTATATGCCGATCTTGTGGTGGTGCTAGGGCAACAGGATGCTGAATATACTCGGTAACAATAGTCTCAGGACCATGAATCTTTATCTTCTTTGTGTTTTCGATCTCTGCATAATTTGCTCCGTCCACCAATCCTTCATCCCACCACTCGATATCCGGCGGTGGGTCAATGACGAAGTTCTTCTCGATATCCAAATCTTCATTTATACCAGCCTTTCTCGTTTGCTCCGCTATGCGTTTTTTCATAGTCTCAAGTGCAGCTTGTCGACGGAGAGCATTCGCCTGCTGGATATATTTGCCCTTCTGGTTGAACACCAAACGTCTTGGTTCTCGTTGCCTGCTCCCAATGCTTTGGGCAGACATGTTTTCGTCGACGTAAGGATTGTTCAACCCGAGTCTCTCTTTCGGGAGCTCGGGAGCTCGAGCATTTGTTGCCACCGAGACGCGGGACGTTTGAGGTGCACGTTGGTGAGCGACGGGTTGAGAAGTTTCAGAATATTTCTCTCCGCATTTTGAGGAAGAATTCTTTGATGTCAATTCCTCAGTCGCAAAGTTGGTATATCCCTTCGCCTTGCTTGCACCTGTAGCTGCGGCCACCCGCGCTTTGAGTGCTGCCAGTCGATCCGAGCCTGACTCTGGTTTCTGTACGCGTGTTGAAGCATCCCGACGCGGCGCGATTGGTGACTTGTGAGTATCCATGTGGCGAATGACCGTTCCAGCAGGTTCAAAATATTGTCACAATAAGGAGATAATCGTCCGTAAATTGGCCAGATGAACGCTCTGATGATGTTGTTTTCACAATTGCACCTTGATTAATGGTATATTCGTGGTCGCAAGTTGGTGCATGTTGCGGGTGCAGACCCACCTTGCGCTAGCCAAGGATTCTGCCAATGCGGACCGCCAATACTTTGTTAAAGCCTTTCACAATTCTCAATATAGCATATGGTTTCCCCCTTAAATTCTCTTTACTAACTTGGTTTACCACTCCTTCCACCCGGCGGCATTAGGGACATACTGATACCACACAGCCGATTTCTTCACATAAGAAAACTTATTAATCATACTACTCACCGTATTGTTTTATCGGACCTAAACATGGGAAGGAATGAGAGTAGTGTGCCCTCTGTCTTCACAAAAAACTGACATATGCTAAACCTTCACAAGTCATAACTTTCCAGTGCAGCAGGCTGTCATCAATGGTATGGATAAATGGCCAGAAGCATTTGTAATCCAGGGTGATAATGGCCAAATTTCCAGTTTGCGAAACAAGCCAGTCGATGACCGCATCTCCTCGCAAATCGACTCATTACCCCAACAAATAGCAATACTGTCAGGACTTGAGACTAGAATGTACGCATACACCTAACTATTGGCGTCTTGGTACCAATAAGTTGACAACCCACACTTCATAATCCTTCCATCATGGGCAACAGGGTTCAGATGTTGCCTGGTGAGAAGATTTTATGCATGTATTATGCGAACTGTGATACTTGTGACGCAGACTTTGACAGGGACGAGATAAACATGCGTGTTCCTTAAAATATAGTAGCTTAGGGAGAGGCTTTATAATTGCGAACACTAATTGTCAGTACCTGTATTATGGAACTACAGGTAAATCTTTACGTGGTCTTATCTATTAATTTTTGGTTTTTTTTCTGGGGTTTGTTACTCCATAAAAGTGATACTGGCTATATCGGCCAGGTGAACATTTACTACTTTACGAGAGTGGTCCTGTCTAACCTGGTGGGTACAATCGAGACACATGCTTTACCAGAGGCAATCAACTTCAACTTGTCAACAGCGCATTGTGTGTGACCTGAGAGCGGCCATAGTTGGTTGAGGTGTAAGAATACTACTTTTGCCGCCAGCCATTATTAAGCATGTGCCAAGGTGGACTAGAAAGCAGGTAATTACAACGATTCTAAAGAATATACCGCTAGTGAAATGCGGTCGTCTAACAATGGAAGAGAATGCTCAAATTAGAGCTAAGTAGTAGGGCACGGAATCGGAGGACTGGACAGTTCTCATTTAGGATGGCGAATTCATTACAGGTATTCTGGACAAGTCACAGATTGGCCTAACTCTGGAGGCCTCATCCATCGTTGCACGGGGTATAAAGGGGGGATAAAAGCAACTTATCTGATTTATGGGCCTGCCGTGGCTGGAACACTTTTGAGTAGATGAGATGTCTCAACATGAAAGCGTGTTAGTGCGGCATGGACGATCTAAGATTGACTGCAAATGGAGAGGTTTCCAGAAAGGCCGCATTACGCTCTGCAGGATGTTTAGTCGGAAGCAGATTGATAAATGATTTTCAACTAACGCATGTTTTCTCGCGTGGGCAGTGCCCGCTCGACGTGTTCGACTCTGCCTGCCTTCATCTTCCTTCCAGCTGTGGATTATTGTCTACATCACTATATATAGTCTGACGAGGTTCAGCCAGTGTAGCGATCAGTAGTCTTAGGGGCTTATTACTTCTACCGCCGACCATTTTCCAACCCAAGCTTGTATCGCTTGCGTACATCCGGCGGGGGGGAACGCCAAGCGTCATCGCTCGTCTCGAATTTGAAACGGACTAATACATGCAGTGCGTGAGTGTGTAAACGCGTAGCACCGGATTATTAAATGCCTTACAGCAGTAAATTATCGTAAAATACAATATATACCTTTTATATATGGTTTCTGTGTAAATGTACTTCTAGGATTTCTTGCATCACATATTACGCTTTCTTTCGCATCAGGTTCTGACTGACGAACGCCACAATTAACGAACGCCGCGATTGACGAAAGTCGGTCTTAACGAAGGACTTGACGAAGTAATACATAGCTTCCAATGCCCAGGTAGGCATGATCTTTACTCTAATATGTAACTTCCCTAATAATAATAAAAGCTATGGGGGTACCTCTTCTGCTTTGGGCTTAGTTGCTACTGCGCGTTCATCGAAAATCCGTTGCTGCGCGTTTACGGACCTTCGCACATAATTAGACGATCCACGAAATGCGATAAAGTTCTCTGTGCCTTGATAAATAATAATATGATGACCACAGGTTGTTACAGTCTTCCAGAATTTGCACCTTTAACTACGGTCAGCTTATTCTTCCTTTGGTTGGGTTCAAGGAGAGCTGTGGCACCACGCCACCTATTCATATTACGAGTAAATGACAACATGCATCACAATTCAATGTAGAGGGTCCTTTGGTTATGTTATTGTTTCGAAACCTCTGAAAGGGCATTACGTTTATACCCAAAGCCGCGCTCGCTGGTCTGAACACTCTTGGCTAGTCTCTTAGGACGAGACACCTGCTGAATCGCTGTGACCAGCTAAGAATGAATGCATGGATCGATCGTGAAAGACACTTTTAATCACAGGGGAGCCCCGATGCCTCTACAATCTGTGGTGGTGACCAGGTAATCATGCGCACTCTAGCAACTCTGGCCGGCAGGGAAACCAAACTCGATTTATTAAGACTTCGCGTGTTTTGTATCACGATTATTGGGGAGATCGTATTTCCCTGTGTCTAGGATGCCGATTCATTCGGGCAACCACAGGGCTCCTAGTAAGAACACAAGCAATTCCTCGGTACCGATGACGCAGCATATCTATTATCGCAAGTTCAAGTGTTAACAGGTTGGCTCTCTTGAGAACCACCGATGAAGGCTTCGCATCCGGTGTATTTGGGGTATTTTGCACAGGCTTGGAGAATGGAGCACAAGTCGCCCTGTCGGCGCCCCGCAACAACGTCTTGGAGTCATTCTGTAGAGGGCATTTCATATATGCCTGGCTAGCAGGATTGTTCAAAGTAGCTCAAGATATGATGGGTAGTGTGGTTGTAGCTTCTTTCTTCGTGTGTCGATCCCGTTTTAATAGGTTGAGAACATCCAACCCAGGTCTAGCGCCCACACGCGCTGTCTGTCAAGTTTATCGCGTTGAGCAACCCACTGTCCAAGTCGCGTATTGTTAACGCGCAGGTTGGTAATTAATGTAGTTTATCCTGGATCGTCTACTTCTACACTTTGGGGATCATATCCCAACCTCTCCTTTTTTTTTTTTGAAAGGAAGATGCTGCTTTGCACCAAGTGCGCGCCATATGCGTTTACCGTGTCTCGGATGAGCGACGAGTTTGTATTGGGTGAGTTTGCTTCATCTCGTATCATTGCCAATTGTCTTTGTTCGTTCACTTTATGGCAGTAATACTTGAACATGTGACCTGTTTTGGTCTATTGTGATTGCAGCTTCCTCAAGCTGCGCTGACCTGGCATAATATACATTCCCAGCTGTAGCAAGCGATCCTCATTTATAACGCCGTGATTAACCCCCAAACTATGGTTTCCATCGTATCAAAGCAAAGTCATAAGCCCTCCCCGTTATACCCCCAACTTCCACATCTGGCCGTTAGTTGCGCTCTCCTCGAAGGCGGCGGGCGAGCTGAATATCCTTGGACTGGATAGTGACACGCTTGGCGTGGATGGCACAGAGGTTGGTGTCTTCGAAAAGAGACACCAGGTAGGACTCGACTGATTCCTGGAGGGCGCCGATGGCTGAGGACTGGAAACGGAGATCGCTCTTGAAGTCCTGGGCAATTTCACGAACCTATTGCATATTAGACCTGTCCCGAATATTGGGTTTCGTTGTGTGCACTTACCAGACGCTGGAATGGAAGCTTTCGGATCAGGAGTTCAGTGGACTTCTGGTACCGTCTGATCTCACGGAGAGCGACAGTACCAGGCTTATAACGGTGAGGCTTCTTGACACCACCGGTAGATGGTGCGCTCTTGCGAGCGGCTTTGGAAGCAAGCTGTTTGCGGGGGGCCTTGCCACCAGTGGACTTACGGGCGGTCTGCTTGGTGCGAGCCATTTTGATTGTTGAAGGATTGATGAGAGGGGTGTGAATGTTGATGTGGGTGTGTGATGCAGGAAGGAAAGTTTGCAGAGGGAGAAGGCGGGGGCAGTGCTTTAATAATACCTGTGGCTTTGTCGCGTCAGGGCAGGCGGCTGATCTGGCAATCAGCACGTTGGGTGGGGCCGTACGCGAATCCTGGCAGGGAATTCTATTAGCGTATGGCCTTGCAAAAAAATAAACACCAATTAGCATTAAGATGGAAAATAACACCGTCACTAGTGTGAGTGGCCACATTCGACAGAGTAATCTCGTCCTTGCTACTTTTCTTCTCCACTGCCTATCGAATGCGGAATAACCGCCCCTCCGTCACATACATACACACATGGCGAGGTTTGAAACAACATCATCTCCGCGTCTACGTATATGCTGCTGTTGCAAATGCCTGGAACTGTACGGATTAAAGGTTGTCGCTTCGTTTTGTTAGCTAGCTTTGTAAGTAGTAAGGTGACAGCTTGGCTACGCAGTGCATACATAGTACCAGCACCTAGAGACTTGACACGTTCACGTCATACGATTATTGACGAGGCGTCCTTATGCTTTCTGATATTATGAGGACCATGTTCTTTATATAGAAGTTCTGTATTTGACTTGCGCCCCGATTACTTTACATACGGTAACCATGCAGTGTACCTTATATAATACCCTATACCCTACCTGTCTATCGATGTCCGATCACTATGGTATGGTATCTGCAGTCGCTGTATCTTTTTGGTCGAGTGTTATATGTCAATTCCAGTGCATGTTCGAGTTAAAACTCGTTCTTTGTTGGCACTCGGTGTATTGCGCGACAATTAGTATTGTTACGTTCAGTCTCGACTCGCAGAGCTGGGTAGGGTGCATGACGATCTGCAATAGACATTATTGTGGGCGTTATTCGGCATACATCAACAGCCGAACACAGCGGACGCAACAAATCAATAGTAGCGCCTAGTAACCTGGTGAAAGAAAGCATCGTCTCGCAGGCAGATGATGACAAACTTAGGATAAACGACTAGAGCAACAAAGAAAGTTGGACCATGACGCGAAGGAGCCACCTAACGGAAGAGCGACTTTGTTGGAACAACAAACATTAATGCAAATGACATACACAACTACCAGTTGATTATACATAGACATTCAATCCATACAAAACAGGGACTTAGCATCTGACCAATTTCTGTCAGGTCTATGATCAAGAACAACAGTAATATCATGATATTGAGTATAAGCATAGCCTGACATGGTCGCGAGTCCAGTCTACAGAAGGTCAGGTTGACTAAGACAATAGTCTAATTGTGAGTGTGCGGAGTAACGACGGGCTACTCTCGCTCTGTTACGAAAGTACAGATTATGTATGACAGGCAAATGGACGATGGAATAAATCGTACACGACAATGCGGCCATTTATCTGATTGGACCAACTTGGCGGTGTTTTGATCCACATAAGCGGTCATATTTTTGTTGCATTGTGATTCGGTGACAGATTTCGATTTATTGGTCTTGAACACCCCTGCGCTGGTAAAACCCACATTAAGGATGCGTCGCGTCTTCGCGTCCCACTAAAGCTCTATCCGGCATTCGTCCTACCTGCTTCGCTCAACTGATCTGTGGTCTGGCCCACTTGTACTTAAGCTCAGCTACTGCCGCACTCTGCAAAGCTCCTGGTCTCAAACGCTCAACTGGGACTTCACACTGTCATCGACTTACTACATCACTTCCCACACATTTCCTCACTTCATTCCACATACAACATGACTGGACGTAAGTTCAATAACTCATATCTTCTATCACATCGTAAAGTACCGACACTGCTTAGGTGGCAAGGGCGGCAAAGGCCTCGGCAAGGGCGGCGCTAAGCGTCACCGCAAGATTCTTCGTGACAACATTCAGGGTATCACCAAGCCCGCTATTCGCCGTCTCGCTCGCCGTGGTGGTGTCAAGCGTATTTCCGCCATGATTTACGAAGAGACTCGCACTGTCTTAAAGACTTTCCTTGAAGGTGTCATCCGTGATGCTGTCACATACACAGAACACGCCAAAAGAAAGACCGTCACGTCTCTCGACGTCGTGTACGCGCTAAAGCGACAAGGCCGTACCCTGTATGGATTCGGCGGCTAAGGGATGCCATGGGACACATGTTACGATATTGTCATTATTGTTTGGTTTTTAACCCCAATGTCGTAAACTCGACAGGTCACGGCGTGGGGCTATACGGTGTTTCATGATAACGGATTCTGGTCTTGATTTCAATGGGTGTTCTGTATCATTTAAGGGAAATGGCGGCTTAAAGTCGAGGTTAATTAAATCTGCCAGTATGGCGCTCATTCACGCGTGTTCGCGCGTTTCCACCGTCGTGCGACATGTGTTATCATACCAACGATGTTGTGTTCGCGCTTCTCGACAATTGATTGACTGTGACATGAATATCAAATGGGCCTGCGATAATGCTGGCAGCCACCCAGTGCCGTTCGGTTGAGGATATGATGATGGCTGTTATGTGTTTGCCGACGCCCGTTTGCCGATGTAGTGTCAGCATTCTGCCTTTTATATCAGCGAAGAGGGCGAGGATCAGGCACGATGTTTTTCGTCCTGCAACGAGAGATGGGGTCGTTTGTGTCATCTAGAACACTTCCGCAAGTTCAACATTGCGCGAGTCTGTGTTCACAAATTGTATTATTTTCGCACCGCATACCGAGTAACTCGGCACCATCACTGTAATTGAATGATTGGAGCGCGTTGGGTGCGACAGTACACTCGAAATTAGGGCAAAATGCCACAAAGGTGCAATGAATGAGGGGATGCTCTGCTTCTGCTCAGGGCAAATATAGAGACTGAATACTTGTCTGTCGTGCAGCAAACTGAAATGGGCCGAGAACATTAAGTTCGATCTTATGCTGATACGCAGGTCCAGCCCACTTACCCTAGGTACCCACAGATATATCCATCCAGCCAACAAGGTGCTGCGTTCAGCAGAGAATCGGTGCGAGCCGGCCAACGTACACCAAGGCAAAAAAAAACATCACATGTCTCGGCCAAGCCGAAGCTCACGGCAACTCTCAGCGATTGCTGCATTGGCACTCGTTGCGACGGCCAGCCAAACAGGATTAAATGATGGAAGATGACAGTCAAAAGATCAAGGGGGTTAATTTGTCTTTTTATTCCATCAACAGAGTCATGCACATGCCGCCGGACCTGCCAGACGGTTCTGTATGACATAGCTCAACCCCCGACCAGTTGGCCTAGACTGACAGCTTTTACTGAAGTTTGCCCTAATGTACGGAAAACCATTCATAGCAGTCAGGTGGCGCATGGGGTGATAATTTTGCCAAATAGAAGGATGCCGTCGCTATGTAAGATTGATTACATACAACTTTCGTCTTCTGAGTCAGGGTCATGTGATTACTCAAGGAAAGGCTGTGGCGGAAGCAGCTGGAAATTGTGACTTGATGAGATTTCTAACAAGCGACGACGAGTTGCGCAAAGACTCGGCAGTGATACTTGCGTCTCGCCAACATTGGAATAACCCTTTCTGGCGCAATAGGGTGTCAAGCGCAGCAGCACTTTTTGATGCTCGGACTGCAATTCCTTATTATACATTTGCTGCACTCCCATTTCTTCACCAATTTTAGAAAAACGGTTTCGCTCTCACCGACCCGGGTATCTGGACATACATAGAGAACGTACATGAAGTCAGCAGCAAACCGGTCCTTGTCTGATGATGACAATAGCAATATATACGGAGTACGGATTACTTTTTAGAAGCTAGCGTAGCAAATAAACCTTCTTTTTTGCCGCATCGGTTGGTTGGCAGTGCAAGAAAAGTTGATGGCGTAATCGTGCCACGCCCCACTTCTTTTGGTTATCGCCGGGCTCCAACCACCGAAGGTGGTGCTTATCATTGCAACGGACCAATCAGTGCAACGGACCAAATTAACAATAAAATACCTTTATTAGCCCTTTCGCATATAATAAGTACCCTTTTTATTATAAATAACTAAGGGTTCTAAGCTATTATTATAACGCTTTATATATGCTACTTTTATAGCTTTAAAAAACATGTTTTTTGCGTGTTTATAAGCCTTTTTCTCTATAGCCTTTATAATATATCTTGCTTCCCTTTTAAGGTTAATCCCTTAAGCATTAGCTATAGAAAGCATGCTACCTATCTTTAGTGGTTAATTCTTTATAGCCTTATATTATTATAATACTAATTTAGCTACTTTTATATGCCTAAGGTCTCTTTTTATCTAGATAAGCTCTATAGTAGTAATAAGGCTTCTATAGATAAAACGCTATAAATTATAGCTGAATTTATTATTAAGCTCCTTCTCTTTACACTATAAGTTATAAAGCTTTATAGTAACCTTATTTATTTACTATAATATTATTAAGGTCTTAAAATCTAAAGATCCATGGATTAATAGTCCTAGAGAGAGCATATAAATAGGGGCTTATCTAATAAGCTCTTTAATTATAAGCTATGAATTAAAGGGCTAAATTCCGGTTTTGCAAAATATAGAGATTATTATAGACTCCTTAAAAGCTTATTTTTATACGCCTTTAATAATACTAAGGAATTTAACCTTTATAATATTTATAGCTCTATTATAAACTAGGATATTAAGAGCTTTTGTATAATAATGCTTAAGGGGCTAGAAGACTATAATATTAAGAGGCTATAATAAATATATTAAATATAAAGGCAGCCTAAAAGGAATTATATTGTGATTTATATAGAAATTAATGAATTTAAGCGTGTAATATAATCTGTGGCTATTAAGAATTAATAAGTATTTTATACTAATAGATATTATAAATTTATTAAAGTGCTTTAACTACTTAAATATAATCTAGTTATTTGTCAGGTGCGCGCGTGCGCAGGCAGGCCTAATAATCAATTGTAAGGTGCAATGCAAGCAAGAGCTAGCATTGATAGATCTTTTAGTCTAGTAGCTTACCTTACATACCTTTAGGGTTATAATATTAATGCTAGCTCTTATAGGTCTTCTAGTGTGTGCTAGTCCTAGGTTCGAATCCTTGTGAGTAGGGCATGCGCTAGGTCCTAGGTTTAATTCCTATAGTTAGATTAAGGCCTAACAGGTCTAGGTTTAAATTGCTAGGCTAGGTAGCTTATGTTAGGCTTACAGGGTAGGTACGGTTACGCCTGTATGGTTGCGACTATAGGGTTACGTGCACTAGGTAATGTATAGGCCTAGCTATTATGTGTACTAGGCCTTAGGGGTTTATAATTGGTTAATTATCTTAGAGACCATAGATGACTAGGCCTAATCCAAGCTAAGGTTGTATTGCTAGCCGCTAGCCTGTGTGGGGCCCTTAGCTTAGGGCAAGCCTTATAAGGGAAGGGATAATTATTAGGTGCGCGCGTGCGTAGGCAGGCCTAATAATCAATTGTAAGGTGCAATGCAAGCGAGAGCTAGCATTAATGGATCTTTTGGTCTAGTGGCTTACCTTGCACACCTTCAGGGTTATAACATTATTAGTGTACCTAGATAATAATAGTGTTATCTTTATCCTTAGATTAAGCTCTTTAATATATTACTACTATTCTATATACTTTTAACTTATAAGAATAAGGAAGGCTAGGATAACTTAGCCGCTAGCTATAATAGCTTTAATTATAGTTATAGATTTGCGATTTTTAGGCATTAAAAAGAGATATACTCTCTTTCTCTTTATTATAACTAAGTAGTCTTTTCCTATACTAATTTAAAAGCTAGTCTTATCTATATTCTATATATCCATAGGACTAATACCCTTATTAAAAATAACCTCTTTTAGCTAATTAAAGTATAAAGTAATAACTTATATATTTTCTAATACCTTATAATTAAAGGTAAGCTTCTTTTAAAGAAGCTTTTTATACCTATAGCGCTTAAGAAAGCATATAGTCTAAAGCTTTCTAATAATCTCTTCTATACCTTTAGTTAATAATAATACTCTCTCTTTTAGAATATAATTTATAGTATTTATTATAAACTTAGGTTATATAGTAAGGTTTATATTATTAAGTTAGTTAATATAGTAGTATAAGGTAATCTCTTCTTTATTTAAAAGCTTTATTTTAGTTAATTACTAACCTTTTTTAGGTTAAATCCCTTAACTTTAGCGTATAAGGTAACTGTGTAGTATATTAAATTAATATATAACCTTTTAAATACTAGTATTTAGATTATTATTAATATAAGTAAGAGCTTTATTAATATATAATTTAATATTAGGTTTTATAATAGAAACGCGATTTATAGTAGAATTCGCGGTTAAAGATATTCTATTATTAAATTAGTCCGTTACACTGATTGGTCCGTTGCAATGATAAGCACCACCTTCGGTGGTTGGAGCCCGGCGATAACCAAAAGAAGTGGGGCGTGGCACGATTAATCAATCCCCGGCGACTCTGCCCTTCCGTCCCTGCACGGGCTCCCTCATTCCCGTACGCCAGAGGTGTCCAGCCCATGACGTTTGGCGTCCCTGCAACGTCAACTGGCGTGCTGGGGAGAAGGGTCTCTTATAGCGTCTAGTCACTCTTTCCGTCGGCACGTACTCCACACACCCACATCCTAGAACAGGTCATACCCTGGTCAATGACCTTCTGTGACGTTCCCGCGAAGTCGGTTCTGCCGGGCAGAGCCAGCCTATAAAGTCGCTGTCATATCCAAACTTTGCCACCCGGTCAGAACCATGTACATCATCGGTCTCTTCCTATCGCCATCGTGGTAAAACAATGCTACCGCAGTCTTGCATCTATACTAAACGTTTTTCACCACAAAAAAACACCCGACAAGACTGCTACGACTCATATCAGCCTGCGACTTCCTGCCAAGAGGGAGATTTCCCCACCACTTTAGCCCCAACCACCCTCAGAGATACTTGTGACAAGTTGCAGACTTCGTCAACCGAATTAGAGGCACAGCAAAACCAACCGGACAGTCCATCGAACCTTATGCAGTCAGATACTTGGGGCAGTCCAGCCCATATCACGCCGAAGCGTGGTCATACGTCGCATCAGAGAGAGTCATCTTTATCATCGCTTGGATCAACTGGGCCAGCTTCTCCTCATACACAAAACACATCCTATCCACATGTCGCCCTCGCAGACTCAAGTTTCGAGGGTGCTGCCGAGATGCAATCCCCAGACAGCAACTATCCAGGCCCGTACTATCAACTTGACAAATCGGTGGGCTCGGTATCGCACGCACCATTTCATAATACGGATGGATCGATACCAGATATCAGCTACCAAATCGCTGTACCAAGTCCAGATAAGAGGGCTCGCTTAGACAAGGGACTTCTTCTGGCCCCAGAGCTCTCTAAAAGCTGCACGAAGTCACATTCAGCGTCTGCGGCTAGCCATACAAGAGATGACTCGCCTGCCTCAGCTGTAGTTGGTGACCTGGAACGATCTAATCGTCGAAAAAATGGTATGAAGCAGACATTCTTCGTGCCATCAGAACTAGCTAACAAAGCATATACGATCATAGGCTATAACCACATCCCAAAACTCGATCGAACCATGACTGACGTTTATGGAGACGAGTTGTATAACCCAAACTTTGCCATTACTTCCACGTCCTCTCCACAGGCTCATTCAATCATATCTGTCGGTAGTGATGTCTTCAGTCAGCGTATAAATGCCGCAAATCATCAACATTTGAGCGCGGCTCAGTCTCCTGGTTCTACAGGGTCTCGAGCTAGATCGCCATTTCGGACCAGTTCGCCTTTCTCAACTTCACCCGCTCGTGGGTTCGCTGCGCCTCACCTTTCTTCTACCCAACAGTGGTGTGAACAGAATCATAACAATAACGGGCAAATATCCCATCTAGAAAGTGCTGCCGAACCCGAAACTCCCAAGACCATCTCACCAAAAGATGCGGTTTTGGAGTTCAATGAAGCCGAGACCGATTGGGTGCTTCCGCTTTTCCCGCAGGACTCAACAGCCCCTGAGATCGATTCTTTGTCCAAGACGATGAACTCACAACGATCAGAAGGAACATACATCCGATCCAACACCGCAGACGTGCAGTCTCATGGTTTCGGTTATTTGCCGTCTCAGTTGCCAACAGGGATCCAAGTGCCACAGCAATACCCATTCATAGCCCATCCAACAGTCAATCACGACTCTCCACCGATGCTGAGCTCGTCCGGAGCAAGCTCGGTAACGTCCGGAGGCAACACACCGACAGGCTGTCGAAGACCTAGCAACATAGGAGCTGATAGCGGAACATACACCTGCACCTATCATGGATGCACCCTCAGATTCGAAACACCGACATTACTTCAGAAACACAAACGAGAGGGTCATAGACAAACACAAACTTTGGTCGCACCGCGGGTGCAAGACTCGGGTATGTCATCGAATGTGCTTAATACACAAGCTGGACCTCACCGGTGTGATCGGATCAATCCCAGTACCGGAAAGTCCTGCAACACGATATTTTCGCGACCCTACGACCTCACAAGGCATGAACATACTATCCACAACGCTCGCAAACAGAAGGTTCGATGCAACCTTTGTACGGAAGATAAGACTTTCAGCCGAGCCGACGCATTAACGAGGCATTACCGCGTCTGCCATCCAGATATGGAACTACCAGGCAAGCCTCGTCGCAGGGGAGGGGTATGATCGGGTTACGAATAATTTGATCAAGCTTCACATAAATCTACTCAATAGTCTGCACCACAACCGAGCGAAGGGTGGGAACAGGTTGTTCACACAATTGATTCCAGGTCGTCTTCCACACCTGAAACACATTACGACATCGCCGGAGAAGAACCTGTGCAATGACGTGCTAGGCCCCGATTTAGGATGCTTTGTGTGGAACACACAGATCGGTCACTCGAAAATCAATAGTATTGGCCAACAGCTGCCCAAATGCGGAGTATCAGGCAGGGTCTTTGGTTGACGCTGCAGGGTCCTTCTGATACCGACTACTGACGTCACTGCACTCTGTCTCCACCATAAACTCGCCATCACCCTGCGCCAATTTCCTTTGGCGCATGTAAGGTATGGATGAGTCGTCGATCTAAGGAAACGAGTCTGTCGACAAAGCGTTGGAATGAGGAAAATTGCCGCTCAGGCTTTTACAACGGGCTGGTGACCTTGCTTCACATTTACAACCTGGTTACACTTCATACTGGAACCAAGTATTGGAGTCAACTATTGGAGTCATTGCATAGGTTGCTCCCCATATCTTCATCATATATCGATCATGGATGTCCGGTCTTGATGATGTATTTGCAAATTTGTTTCACCGTTGTTTCTATAGATCATCCCTATGGGAGAGTGACCTCACAGCATTTTCGTTTTGAAAATAGCCTGTCCGTAGAGAGGCTTGCTTATGAAGATGTTTGCTTTCTTTTGGTTTCCATTACATAAAGTATTACTACTACATGAAACAAATGGGCGTTTAGGCTGCGAAAGACTTGTAAGGAGTTAATAGACAGCATAATAGGCCGCCTGTTCTTAGGAAATTTCTGGGACACACACACGATGCACACATTCGGAGCAAAACCTCAACTTTGTACACTGATATGAATCAAAACAAAAAACTGGCTGCCGAATGGGTGAGTGTTGTAATCGATGGACGATCCAGTGGCATGTTTGTGTGAATTTCATGTGGCGAAAACTCATATAGGCCTAATTTTCCACGCATAGATGGACAAACGTATAATCTCGTGAGAAGATGACAGAAAACAATGAAGAGGTTGACGTACTCCGGATACAGTGCTCAGTGCTCTGTATGAGCACCGTCATTTTTCTCACTCTAAACGAAATTAAAATAAACCACATCTCACATTGCTATGTATTTGGCACCTTCTAAACATCGCTCTGTCCAATCACAGCATCACGTGCCTTTTTATACAAGGGCTGGATACCGGTCCATGCCTGGAACTGTATATTCAAAATGTATTAGCAAACCGGCGAAGCACTGACGAACGAAGACACTGGAGCAATGAAGATTGTGTTCATACCTGGTACCAACCCTGCGATGCGAGAACCTCTAACCCAGGCACAACGATCCACTGCCCGGCTTGTTCGGCCATTCCCATGATTTTAGTATGTCGTGGTTTGTATGCCATCTCTAACAGAACGCGCTTCTTGTTCATATATGGAGGTGCGGAAAGCATTGCTGATGCCACGCTCTGGACACCATCGTCAATTGGACGGTCAGCAGGAATCGTGCTGATAATGACACGAGGAGAGTGGGGCCAATCAGTAGCTGCGCCCCGATGCGAAATAGGCTCGATGTTGTAGTCACCAGTGAACTCTGAGGCAAGGGCCTTGACTTTGTTCGCATCCCGCCCGATCACAAATATTGGGCTGAAACCCATGAAGTGCAAAGCGTAAATGGCCGCTCTGGTAGTGCCACCAGTGCCAACCACAGCAGCTGACTCTTTGTCGGTTGTTAGGGCGACCCCTGCTTCTTTGAGAGTGTAAACCATGCCTCTCCAGTCTGTGTTGTCTCCCAGTAGACGACGGTTGGATCGTGAATTGTAATCTTTTGAGAGGGTGATGGTGTTGACGGCTCCAATGGTTCGAGCTGCGGGCGTTAGTTCGTCTAGTAGAGGTATAATTTCCTGCTTCAGAGGAATAGTGACAGAAGCGCCCCCAAAATTCTCGCTTAGTAATAGTGTAGGCAGATTCTCGGTGGTTGACGCTTCACATAGATGATATTGGTGAGGCAACCCAGCGTCCTGAAAGAGAGTGTTATGAAGTGCTGGGGACCTAGACTGCGAAATGGGACTTCCAAAGAGGTAGAAGTTTCGCTTCTCTATATGGCCAATCAAGGCGCGCCCTTGTCTTATTTCCGCCGCGGACATCTGTCCCGGTGCGGCTTTGAAGGGTAAGGTTGGATGGGACACTGGAGTTAGAAAACCATTAAGAATGCGGCTCAACTTGCCAATACTGCCCATGTTGATGGCAATGATGGGTTTCTGTTGGGACACCATCATCTTCGATTTGAAGTTCGCCAGGTCAAAGTTATTCTTAGTGGTTTTTGCGTACCCCACGAGCTTTATTACATCCCCGTATTGCAGTGCTCGGTTGTAGTGAGGAACCCAAGAAGCATTTCTCCAACACAGTGACCCGGCTGTATCATGATGAGAGGCAATGACGAGAGTGTTTCTCCTGTTTTCCACTACTTCTTGCAGGATATCGTCTGACGATGTGATTTCCGCATCGAGATATTCTATTCCGAGCCTCAAGGCTAGGCGATAGAGCTCTTGGCGCTTTTCTACCTCCCCGTCTGGGAAGCGACCGCCTTGCGAGGCGGTTCGGACGGTGAAAATGATAGGCAGCTGTGAAGCAAATCGAAGAAGAGAGACCTGTTCCGTGACAGCTTTTGGAGACCAATCATCCAACAGATCGATGCGGACCTCAACAGCATCTGACCCAACAAGAGCGTTTTGGATCATCTCAATGTTCGTATGACTTATTGTAGGCATTGTTAAAGAAAGGAAAAAACTTTCATTCTTCTGTAAAATAGCTTCCAGGTTGCCGTTGTCACTAGTAATTGAGGTTACGAATCTTTGAAAATCCTCAGGAATATGGCTATGTTCAGTGTGAGCTGCAGAGTGAGGACTGTAGTACAGGTAATTGGAGCACGATTCGTACCAAGGTCGGCGGCGCTCATATACTTGACGAATTTGTGTCGTGTATGGTGGCCGAGTTGTGTCTCTTATGAGATATTCGATGACCTGATCTGTGTTTCGGTGAACTAAAACCACAGAGCCGCCACTGGTGCAGTAATCTTGCAGCATTTCCCTTGCTTTGGCGGTTTCAACAATGCCGCCGCCACATGACAGAATATGACCATGTGGAAGCTTGCTCATAACGTCACGTAGAAGGTCTAACTCGCCTTGGCGGAAGCCATCCCATCCTCCTGGCCCATCGATTATTTCAGGTATTGCCATTCCAGAACGGCGTTCCAGCTCCTCATCTAGGTCGACAAATACCCAATTGAGGAGTTTTGCGATCCAGCGTCCAGCGGTCGTTTTACCTGCCCCTCTCATGCCAATTACGAAAATAGATCTTCCAATGCAACCCGGCCCTACTGCAGCAGAATTGGCGGCCGCGTAGGCTACATCGGACCCTTCTAGTTGTACATTAAAGGACTTAGACAGAGTATCCCACCATCCGGGCCAAGTCTTGCCAACACACTCTCGCTCGGTGACGATGGTTGGCCCAGGGGCCACGACGGCAAGGACACTGAAGCTCATGGCGACCCGATGATCATCATAGCAGTATACAACTTCTTGAGCTGCCCGAATATTGGATAGTGATGTACCATTGATATCAAGCCCATCGTCCAACTCTGTACACGAAACACCAAATTTGGCAAGTTGATCCTTCATTGCAGCGATTCTGTTGCACTCCTTGACACGCTGATTAGCAATACCCGTGATGCGGGTCTTGCCATTGGCGACGGCTCCCAACACGGATGCAGTTAAGAATGCGTCCGTCATGGGTTCCATATCCACATGGGGCAGTGGCTTCAAGTGCCCAGGCGCTGGCCCAGTAACCGTAGTACTCAGCTCGTTTTGTTTAACGGAGCAGCCCATTGGTCGCAACACATCAATTGCAAATCTCGCATCACCTTGAAGGGACGATGAACCAATATTTGGAATAGTACATGTCGTTCCAGTGATAGCTGCGACGGCCAATGGATACGTAGCAGAACTGGCATCACTTTCAATAGCATACTCAGAGGGATTCTGGTAAGTACCTCGGGGGATGTGATAGGTATCTGCCTCGCTCGTGGACTTTGTAACAGACACACCGAACGTCTTCATCATCGAAATAGTCATGTCGATATAAGGTTGAGAAATTGGCTTTCCGCCAACCAAGCGCAAAGTCACAGGGCTTTTAGCATACGGAGCAGCCATTAGAATGGATGAAACATACTGAGAAGAAACTGTCGCAGCCAATTCAATCACGCCGCCTCGAAAACCTTCCGAAGAGTGAACCCGCAACGGTAGGCTTTGCTCTTTTTCCAAATATTCAATTTTAACGCCATTCAGCCGCAACGCATCAACAAGGGGCCCAATCGGTCTGGCCTTCATTCTAGCATTGCCTGTCAACACAGTTGAGTGTGTCTGTTGGGTTGGAGAGCACAATGCCAGGACAGTTGTGAGAAACCTTGATGCGGTGCCAGCATTGCCAACGTAAAGTTCATCTTTGCTGGCAATCAAATGGCCACCCTTGCCTTCAACTTCGAGGATTTCTCCCGAAGCATGCCATGAGTACGATGCTCCGCCCAGCTGACCGATGGCAGAAAGCATAAACTCAGTATCATCGGAATGTAGAAGGTTCTTGATCTTGCAAGGTCCGGATCCTAGCGCTGCCAGTATGAGGGCACGGTTTGAGATGCTCTTCGACCCAGGAGGTATCACCGTGACATTCAGACCACTGGGAACACCAGGACTGATGCTGACAGAGGCTGACAAAATGGTCTTGATGTCCTTATCCGCCACAACACTGGCTTTTGGTTCAAACGTTTTCCCGATTCTTGCCAGGAGGACTATTTTCTTTTTTTGCCCTTCATTCTTCTTATCTACCGCCATCTTTCGCAGCATGATATCGACTGGGCAATCCTTCCCAGCAGTGAGTTTTATGACTCGTTTATCCTGTATGGAGGTGGGCAACCCGTAGGATGCGATGCATTTGGACAACCTTGACACAGCATGAGGTCTCAGGACGCCAAGAAAGCGAGCGAGCTCAGCTTCCTTGACCATGCCAATGGCAACAGCTTCACCATGAAGAAGCTGCGGAGTGAGAATAGCTTCGATTGCGTGCCCAATTGAATGTCCGAAGTTGAGTAGATTTCTCAACCCGCCTTCTCGCTCGTCTGCTGAAACCACCTCTGCTTTGACTCTCGCAGAGCCAACCACAATTCGAGTGAGGATGTCTTTGATGGACACCAAACGATCTTTGCTTTTCGAACGAACACTAGAGATGATCTCCGCCGCGGATTGCTCTAGCACACTGAATTCATTCTCGTCCCAGATAGCCGCAGTCTTGATAACCTCAGCCATGCCATTCATGAATTCACGCACAGGTAGGGTTTGAAGGAAAGCTAAATCGATATAGACCCGTTTCGGCTGCCAGAAAGCGCCAACCAAGTTCTTTCCCATTGGAGTGTCTATAGCTGTTTTGCCTCCAATAGAAGAATCTACCATGGCTAGGAGTGTTGTTGGGACTTGAACGAAACGTACTCCTCTCATGAATGTAGCAGCGACATAGCCAATCATATCTCCGATGACACCGCCTCCCAAGGCTATTATGACGATATCTCTGGTACAGTTCTGTGTTAACATCCAATCCTCGATTTCGGCTTTGGTTTCTCGGCTCTTCGACGCCTCGCCTGGTGGGATGGCGTAAGTGAGCAATCGGACATCAGCGGCAATCCCACTTGATTCAAAACAGGAACGGAATGAAGGAACATATATGTCATGAAGGTTTGTATCGGTAATGAGAACGTATGTCGACGATTTCACATGGCTGAGCAGATCAGTCGCGACAAAGTCTGGCCATAGGCCATACTCGGCGATGATGCTATCCTCCCCCAAAATAGATATTTTTTGAGGGGAAACTCCTTCTGCCCTTGCCATGTTGATGTTACGGCAAGCTGTGCCAGCGAATGTCGTTGGAACTTTCGAAGCTTGAGGAAGTGTTGATGAAGTTTTTACGTGTTGTGTGGTGCAAAAAAAGGGCCAGTGGAATGTGGGGCTAGCTAAGAGCTGAATTGAAAGTTTTACGGAACGTTAGCGTGCATCAATATGACTCTACTGAAGTGTGGACAGGCCGACATCGGCCCAACGTGGTGCATGCACTGAATCGTTTTGTAACAGACCCGGTACGAAACAGAGCATTATGTGCTAATGTATAATTAGTGTACTAAGTACTTGAATTGCACAATCATTTAATCCGAATCAGTTAAACCAAAGGGAGAATTCGTGTGTCATCGCAGTGCATGAAACACGATGTCAGATTCCATGACGCTGCGACCAACACTTATTCGTCATTTCATATGACTATTAACTAGATGCCCAGTGTCAGTGATCTAGACATTGTCATCTCATGAGCTTAAACTTACCTCAATTAGCTTCTCTGTTAGCTCGAAGCAATCTCCCTTCACGTCCTCTGTAGACGTATGGTTGGATGCCCTCCACAACCCACCAAAGCCTAGCTCATTCAAAAGGCTTAACAACGAATGCATAGAACCCAATTCCTGAAAGTAGCTCTGTTCAGACGAAATAGTACGCAGTAGGGCATGGGCAGCTTCTAATGCTCCTGTTTCTTGACTGTGTAGCAACACATCATCAAGAATGGATGCCAAGGCCCCGCAACTGTATGGGAATAGTGTTAGAAGATGGGAGACTAATCAACCAGCAAGATACTCACAGGCTTGTGAAAACATTTGGTCGCGTTTGAGCTAAGAGATTTAGCCAATGGAGGCTGCGTGCTTGGGCGGCATCGTCAAGGTAATGGAAGTCAATGAGCTCAGTCACCGACATGAGAAAGAGCTCTTTGTCTGTCATATATTCGATGCTCTGTATACCTCTAAGGCTGAGTATGGTGGAAATGCCTTCGGGCTTGAGATCAGACCACCACAGGCTGTCAATGAACTCGTCCTCAGTCGTACCACGAGCCAATAAAAGAGCCAAGTAGGGAGATCCACAGACAGCGCGTTTTAGGCTTGTTGAAGAAGACCTTGCGGAGCGAGAAGTCATATCCAATAACGTGAGAAGAACCTGTATTGCTGTAGATCTGGTAGCTGTGTCCGTGAGGCCTCGCACAAGGCATGCGCACACAGCAAAGTGGAACGTGTCTTCCTCGAAATGGATGCCATAGGCGTTATCCAGTGGTAATGCAGCCTCTTCTAGCTGCGTCCGACTCTGCAGGAGCAGGGGAACCATCCGGTCGCCTCTGACGTTACCAATGGTACCAATATTGTCCAAAACGGAGTCGAGAAACTGCGCTGCGCAGTTGAAGAGACTTGCGGGTACAAGGCGCACTAAAGACATTGCTAACCAGAAAAGCTGGAGCCCGTACCGCGACGCAGACGGCAATTTTGCCATCATCTTCGTCAGGGATGTGATGATAGAAACAAGCATTTCGCTATTTCCGTCCTCGCCAAATTGGCTAACACTGTTTCGAAGCGCGACCAAGACTTGATATAACAGATCATCGTCTACCTCCTCCTTGGCTAAGTATCCCATTACTGCAAACGCTCTGGGCTGAATCGCTGGGTTATTTTGAAAAGCAGTACTGGCGACAAGGCTCATCCACCGAGCACGCCAGGCATTTGCAGCATCTGTAGATGGAGCCGCAATCGAACAAACTTCATACAATATTGCTGTCAGATTTTCTGTCGTAGCCAAAGTGGGGCTTAGATCTGGAGAGGTAGACACAGACGCACCATCCCTGACCAAAGACGGTGGTGGTATAAAAATTTCGCCTTTAGAATCGGCGAAAATGTCCATGATTGATCGGAGCCGTAATGCTCTTGTGTCGTCTAAATTAAACGAGGCACATATAGCATGTATCGAGTTTATGAGTAGTTTGTACACAAGAGATCGGACCTCATGTCCTCCAGTGTTGGCAAGCATTGTTATGACGTGAAAAATTTCCGGCAGAAACATCTGAGACTGAACTCGACTGTCGAAGGACAGGGCCAGACAAAACTGAAGTAGAACGCATACTTCCTCCCATACAGAGTTATCCGGCAGTAGTCGGGTCGGACGTAACGATGATCTATTAAGAGCTTTGCGAAGGCGACAAATTATTCTTCCCCGCAACGTGATAGTTCCGAGTCCGACCATGATCGATGAAAGAACCTCTAGCGTGTCCGGCCGGTCGCCATAGCCGAGAGCTACCTTGATAAGTTCATCGACAAATATGTCCAGTAGAAGCTCATCGTGGGAGATAGATGGCCATATGTATTGTTCAAGTACATATGTCAGGCTTTGATCCAAGACAGCGACGTCTATCAACTTTCTGAAGAGGGATGTGACCTTATCTCTGCCCTTGTCTCCGTCAATGTCCGCTACCAGCACATTTAAGCGTAAACCAGAGAGCCAGGGAGCCACATATTCTAGGCTGAGAGGTTTTTGTTCCTCAGGAATGCTCTCCCAGCTGACAAAAAATTCAGCTAAAAAGTCCGATGTCAGTTGAGGCTCGGTTAGAGCAAGTTCTCGGCTGATGCTGACGATGAACCGAGTTGGATCCAGCGGTACTGCCAAGTCTGGGAGAAGCCTGTAAGTAAGTTTCTATACAACCACGTACTATGCTGGCAAAGTGTTCAGACTGACCTTTGTTACAAACGAGCCTTCCAGCAGCACTGAAGTCAAATGATCGACAGAGGGCCCCAAGGAGGTTATAAGAAGCCAGCCTTAGAACATGGTAAGGACTGGATAAGTTGGTAAGAGCCAAATTCAGCATGGTACCTGGAACATCCTGAGGTCGTACAAGCCTTTCAGCTGGTTTCGGAATTCGATTGTCTTTGCCTAACTTGACCTTGGCTCCACGAATGGTCTGAAGAACATCTGCCCGCTTGGAACTGGTGAAGAACATGACAATTCTGCCACCGTCTGCCCTCAGCCCAAAGCCAGAGTCATCATCGACTTGCGACGTAGCGGTTGATGTTGCCTCATCTATATCGCTCAGACGAAATATGTCATTGATGATGCTACTTATGCGAAGTCCTGATAGAATCTCTTGCTTCTTGACAGTTGTTATTTGAACGAACTGACTGCCAACTTTTATCACTACCTCGACTTTTCCTTTAGATTTAGATAGCCTTGTAATGGATTGAAACATGAACCGCGTTTCCGTTACCACACTGATAGTCTCTTTGGGGAGATGAAGCTGGTTGAGGTGAAAATGAGCTTGAAGATCCTGCAGGCTGCCAATCAGGTGATATTCAACGTTGCTGGGATGGAAGACACTAGATTCATCGCGAGTAGCATTACGAAGGAGCCTTCGAAAACATCGTCTGCTTTGTCAGTAAGAGGATCCACCTTTTTGCTACTCTTGGGCCAACTTACTTAAATGCACTATTCATGTTATAGACGTATATTCTCGAAAAATTTCGTGCCAGCTCGGTTGGTGTCAAGAGATCTAGTTTAGAGAAGAAATCATCTGATGGCTCGCTGCGTCCATTGTAGCAGGTCGCATCAACGAACAGGCCAAAAGGCTCATGCCATAGCCGGCTTGCAATCTGAAACTCGAATTAGAGCTCCTCTTATTACGTCAGGCGAACAGTATGTATTGAACACAACAATGATTGTCAAATGGCCTCGAATTGAACTCACTTTTAAGTAACAATATAATAGCGTATCATGATCTATGCTTTCGATTTCGATATGTCTTAGAATAACACATACGATAGAAATACCATCCTACTCACTGCTTAGCAAATCATCATTGAGCCTTCGAATGTTGTGACTTGCCTTGCTTCCTCCCCCGTCATATACCGCACGCGAGGTCAGAAACGACTCTGCGCTTCGAAAAGCATTACGGAGCATGAAGTTCTGAAATCTTGAATAAAGAGGGGGTGTATTACAGAATATGTGTGGGCGATTCCATGATATTGCAAGAGGCGGAGGCCCGAGGTTGGTGATGAGACTTCGGAGAGGCTCTAGGATTGGTGGCGTTGCACGAGCTGATTCTCCTGGTATGCGGTGTTGTTCTTTTTTCTCTCGCGCAACAAGCGTTTGACGCAGATGATCCCAGTGGTCATACAAAAACCGATGCAGCGATACACAAGACCCAAAGTCAAATATATCTGCCTTGGTAGGTCCAGCCTCCCGTCGCAAAGGCACCTGATGTCGTTGGTTAGATGACGCTACACTTGCGGAATGTGCCGAGCAATGATTAAGTGATGCTCACGGAAATTTCCCTCAAAAATCCTGTCACCAGATGTATGTTTTGGACTAGAAAAGGATTGAGTGGAAACATATAAGGTTCTTTGGTTCCAAAAAGGACGTTGTTGGCAAGATTTTGTATAATTTTGGCAATAAGCAACAGCCCTCGCCGCATCTCTTTGGTGGGTGAGGCTGAGACGAGATTCTCAGTCTCTGGGGCCACGATCGCAGGGCAGAAGAATCGTAGAAACACGAATGCTCCGACCGCAGTGTATTTGGCATTGGGGAAGCGAGGAAACACAGTTTCTGAAATCTACCCGCTGACGTTAGCCACTGAAATCGCACACCAAGTCGAAACAATGAATCCTCATGAACATACAATGCTGCAAATTTTCCGGAAAGAACTCGGGACATCTGGGACTGACGCACAGATGTCATCCATAAAAACCTTGGCGACTATTTGAAGTTGAGCTGCATTCTTCTGCAGCTCTTCTGGCGCGCTGACTCTGGCGGGGTCCAGCTCTAGATCTAGATCTTGAGAAGTCAACATCAGTCTCTCTAGGACCTTCTGCAATGTTGCTTTCAAGTAAGAAGCTCCTTTCCATTTTGCGTATACAGAGAGCATTTTCGTCGCGACACAAGTTCTACGAAGTATTTCAGTCTCATTCTCTGCCTGCTAGTCAGCAGCTTGAATAATTAGTTCAAACAGTAAGACTTTACCTGTTTGCTCTATCTCTTGGCGAATCAGCGCTTCGAATAGATCAAAGATTAAACCACGCTGTTCAAACACTGTAAGAAGACATATAGTGAGCTCGTCAACTTCTGAGGCGGGACAGATTGCGCTCATTGACACAGAAAGAGAAAGATCGGTCGTGAGAAGCTTCAAGTGTATCCTTGTTAGCACACAGATGCCTTGCGAATGGTTCGGGTTGTCATTTCCGGGACGTACATGGAGCAGCTCTACATATTTGTCGCTGACAGCTGAGTCTGTCAATGAGCTAAATTCCGTTCCTTGCGTCAGGATGTTGCAAAGAACACGAACAAACGCAGCCCTGATTTCAACGTTCTCATGGTATCCAATATTCAATGAATGCTTCAAGCCAACATCGATATTCGCACTGAGAAGATTGGACAGTATTGTGATGACCAAGTCTGCATTAGAAGTAGTCCTATCACGACTGGAACCACCATAAGGGAAGTCCTTGCTGTGGATTTCCTGTGTCTCGTAATTCAAAAGTGACAGGAAACGGTTGAAGTACGTATGAAACATCTGCGACTTGAGCTCACTCATCCCGGCATCTGTCTGACTGTCGGCTGGTTGAAGCGGGAGTCGAAAAGTTAGATCTGCAAGTGTTTTTAGACAGGCTTTATCGAGATCTTTCTGGACCCGGCGAAACTCCTCCGGTCGAGTGCCTGTGTTTGTGTTGGTGGACTGTTCTTGTTTAGGAGCGTAAGGGCGCGCTATCCAGTCGAATATATGTTCTAGGAGCTGATTCCGGATTCGGACGTCATCGCGTAGATTTAGATGCTCCTTCCTTTTCATGACAGCCTCGCACAGGTGGCATATCTTGACTTTGACGCGCAGTGTCGTGGTAACGTCTGGTGCCCCATCTAAGAATTTGGCGAAACTTAGTGTGAGTGCTGCTAGGTGTACTGAAGAGACGGAACCAAGATCGGATGGGATCTCAAGCTTTTCAACCATTGTCTTTAACAGGGAAGCGGCTTGTTCGGCGAATACGACCTCCTTCTCTTGGTTCTGTTCTGTTGATGCGAGGACACCCGCGAGAAGCACCTCTAATTCCGATTCTAAAGCTTTGAAAAGTGCAGGGTAGAGTGTCGAAGACACCTCGGTTGACAAAACTTCCCTCATTGCCTCCCGCACTTTGATGTTTTCGCAGCCGAGAAGTTGAATAGCAAGCCTGAGAAAACGTGTCAACAGTGGCTCCTCGTGCTGCTCTGAGAACAATCGGTCTATCCACTGCAGGTCTTCTGATGTTTCATCCAGTCGACTGGCATGATCGTGGGTACATATGCCACCCAAGGAGGCTAGAAAGCCCGAGAAATTACGCCATTCTGACAATAGCCTGTCATCAACGTTATCGGCTGTAGCCATAGAGACATCTTTGGATAGGCGCACCCATCTTTCAAAGCCAAATTCCCACGCATCCAGTATGCCTTGTGTCGGAATTCGCATCTGCCTGAGCAGACCCCGCATTCTCTTTTGAAAAGCGACAAGACCTGTGAAGTGAAAGGCAGGTGACGAAAGCTCCTGATAGACTATGTTGTTGCGGTGAGTTGAAGAGAGCAAGTTCGCTGAATCACTGTACACTCCAGCATGAGCACATTCTTCAACTATAAGGCCCACGCAGACGGTTGCCGCCTGGCAAACTGATATATCGGGAGAACATAAAGACACCAACAAGGTTGACTCGAGCTTCAACGCGGCCTCATGAGCAGCAGCAGCGTCTGCAGGAGCATTTGATATAGTCTAGGAAGGTCAATACAGTCATTCCAAAAAAAGGGGGTCAGATCGCTAACGGACCGGTAAGCCTTTCAATAGAGTGGACCTTGCGCTTAAGAACTCTTGTAGTTGGGTGATCGAGAGCATGCTAAGATCATCTCTCACGTCTGCACATAGGCCAAGTAAAACTGAAGAACTATCATTTGATTCAGTGTGTATTGCAAAATACAATTATGTTAAAGGACTTACATCTGGTCCCAAAGTCTTTTTCGAAGATCTGCAGTGAACTCGATTTTACCAAATGTTTCCGTCGAGTGGTCATCCGCGAAGAAGAGCTTTTTGGCAACCTTGGTAGCAAGTCGACAAATGGATGAATTGCGAGAAAGAATGCAGAATAGAAATGGCCGCAAGAATGGGAGGCTTGGATTCTGGCCCAGCAAGTCGTGGATCAACGGCGTTGATGACACTTCCAAGTATCGCAGAATTTCTGAAAGCTTACGCTCGCTGAACGGCGAGCAGTCGCTCGTGGAACTCAAAGAGTTCATACACTCCGACTAATATGCTTGTCATCAGTACGAATCTCTGTCAAGTGGATCTGGAGGCCATACTTCGAATTCGGACTGAATGAAAGACAATGCATTATCATGAAGTTCAGCGTATCTTCCTGCCTGCGGTTGCCCAACGAAATACGAGCAGGCTTGAATAACGGCGACTTTGAAAGTATCTGGCGCCATTGGAGATATACAGGTCTTGGTGAGCGTTTCCACGACGCCATCTGGGTCCAGATGCGCGAGACTAACAAATGCTCCTGTTATCATATCTTGATCAAAGGTTGGAGCGGAATGACCAGTGTATGAAAGACAGAAAACAGAGTCCCTGACCTCGTCTTGAACATCCATGGCATAGCTGACCAAGGCTGAATCACTCTCGACCTTGAAATGTCGAGCGGCGCGAAGCAAGGCCACCAGACAGTAAGCAGCTCGCTCATTTCCATTTCGAAGAGCTTTCCTCAAGCTATCCAAGAACGACACCTTCTTAATCAGATTATTGCTCTTCGCCTCTCGCAAGTTACTTGCGACTTCAAACACGTCAGGAAGGAGCAAGAGAAGAGTGATCTGCATGGGATATAAGACAGCTCTGCGCCGACCAATATCTACTCCCGTCTGAGTCATGTCAAACAATGTATCGCTACCGCCGCCATCCCGTCTCTTGTGGTGTGAATGGAGCCGAACAAATTCATCAGGGTAACGGTCAATCCAGCGAGCGACAAGCAGTGGAAGTACTACGGCTATCGTACACTGATACGGTTTACGGAAATGTAGATAACTGGAGCATATTTCCTGGATGATATGCCCAAGCTTCAAGCTATCAATCCAAAAGAAGGACAAGAGCCTTAACGTGACAAGAGCTGTAGTCTCGCCCTCATGACTTTGACTTTCAGTTCCGCCCTCTGGGAAAGGCGTAGTCCGAATATTATAAATAGTGTTTCTGATATGTTCAAATGCGGCAGACCAGCTCGATGCGGATATGAACTCGACCACGATTTTGATATGAGCGTCAAACTGAACTAGACAATCTTCAAGGCACTCTGCCTCGTTCGTGCTCGGTTTGACATCAGGTCGTGGAACACAAAAGTTACGTTCCGGTAATTGGTCTAGCAATGTCTGAGCTGGTAATATATAGTCGTCTGGAATAGGCTCCAGGAGTTGTTTCAAGGCTTGCAATATGCGATTCACAAGTAGAGGCTCCAAAGCCTCTGGTAAAGTTTCGGTTCCTTCGTTGCGTTCCTTGGAGAACCATCGCTGATTGGCGTTGCAGCTAGCTGCTGCGAGTGACAAGATATACAACTCTGACTCTAGTATGTGTGACGGATGAGCAGAAACGCAGGCAAAAGGACGTCCTAGGTCTTCAAGCAGTTCCACAAGAGACTCAAGGACAACACTAATAGTTGTCCTACTCAAGTCAACCAATGTAGCTCTCGTGATCTGAAGAATCTCGTCGTCCTCAAAGGCCCGTCCCGTGGAGCCTGTTCGATGTGGCAACTGTATAATTGAGGTCCTCGTTAGCCGAATGTCTCAACAAGAAGAACACTTTCATACTCTTACCCGCGATGCAATTCTATCAACAAGACAACCAACGATTACTCCATTGCTGTTCATAGTTGCTGTAGTAAGTAATATTTACCTTGTTGGATCACCAGGTGGATGGGCCCAAGTTCACGTTCCCTCACAAGATGATTTTTTATTTCAATACGTGTTTTTTTTTGTGTTGTCGGAAGTGAGAATGTTTTTATTTATCTTAAATTGACCCCGTAATTAATTAAAAATGCGCTAGAACGAGTCCAAAAAAAAAAATACCCCAGTGAATTTTTTTACAAAGCTAGGTCTAAAAAAAAAAAACTCTACGTCAATAAAACTCCACATTACTAGTTTTTTATTTTTAATTTAATTTAATTTTTATTATGTAGAGCAATTACCTGAATTCTGACTCATCGGCGGAGCCTATAAAAAGAAGAAGAATCTTCTTTATTTTTTTACTATGTAAGTTAACACTGATCCCTAGCTATTGCAACAAAGTTCCCCTACTAACGTCATTGAAATGGCCATCTCATTTCAACATAGCGTACCCATTCGTGGGCCTAGAGGCCCTTGATGAAGCTGTTTGTGAGCTTGACCCTTGCATCCCTGGTGCCGAAGGAGATTTCTTTGTGTGAAGCAGACTTTTTCAAGCATCACAGCCACAATTCTATTGTATTACGCCCACGACAATCAGACTCAGCTTTTGCCTCGCAACTGGTCGGGGAGATTCGTCACAGTCTCGGTTGGTCACGGCACACCGGCGACTCCCAGTTACATATGACCGTTGGCCAGAGTGACGATCATGAGTCAGATTCTCGCCTTTGTGCAGCATCGAAGGACGTTCTAATTCAGGTCATCTGTGAAGATTTGGTGTCCACTGACAGACAACGTGTCGAGTTTGGCTGACAATCAGACTGATCAACTAGTTGTAGCCTCTTACAACGTGCTCGCGGAATTCAAATGGCCACCTAGCTCGGGCAGATACTCGGCTTTGATATCTCATATCCTCTCTGAGCGTGCTGTGTCTGAAATTCTCGTTCTCCAAGAAGTCACTGATCATTTCCTCATATATCTACTGAGTCCATGGAAATGGCCCATTGCCGAGCCATCTCAACATCGTGGTGCTGAGCAGGATTCCTTTCACCTGGCAATACGTTTCCTTTCAATAGGAAACACAAAGGTGCCGTCGTATTACAATTCCATGTCTCTCACACTACTTCGCACCCATCAGTCAAGTCTCTGCCTATAATTCTGGCAGCTTGCCATCTTACGCAGGGCTTAGTGGATGGTGCAGTGGTCGCCAAAAAGAATGAGCTGCTTGCAGTGGTCGGTCACTTGTCCAACGAATTTCATGGCCATCCTTGGATCCATCGCCGGTGATTTCAATATCGCCACTTCATCCTTGACTATCGACTTGGCTCGCAAGAAAGAGCAGCTATCGTTCCAGGGATATCAATATTTGTGCGATTTAGACCAGATACTTGCCGATCGAGGGTTCCAGGACGCCTCAGGCGGCTGCAAACACGACTTCGCTCTGGTGTCTCTTATGACTCGGAAGATAGTTACGGTCGCTCCAACATTTATAGGAAGGTGAACAAGGGGCTACTTTCGATCCCTACCGGCCTCAGATATGATCGTATTCTCTTCAATGATGCTTCATCACTCAGCATATGTGGTTTTAATACCTTTGGCCAGCCCAAAACACCAGCACAAAAAGCTAGCGACCACTGGGGGATTCGATGCCTTTTCAAAAGGATGAAGCAGGATAATAGCCAGACAACTCATGCTTCCAAAACAGTGCCTGTGGTTCTCAAGCAGGCGCCGCCATCTCTCGGCAGTACTGAAAGACCTAAAAGTAACGCTTGCCTACGGCAAAAGAGGAAGAAAACAGAATCGAGGCACTGCAACTGCTGAAGTCCAATACAACGGATGCAGACAATTATTGGAGTTACCTCTTTGGTTTGGAGTGGCAAGAAGGACAGTCATCTGATATATTAAGGGAGCAAACTGAACAAGCCCTGCGCAATGTCCTTCAGGAGTTTGGGGTGTGATCCACGAGCCGGTGCAGACTTTGCACCGACATTGCATGATACAAATTGTATGTGGAGTTATATAGGGCGGCTATTTTGTACTGCACTAGTGCAAACTTTGCGCGGGGATAACGCAAAGTGTAAAGTTTACACCTAAAATAAGGGCAAAGTTGGATAGGCATTTACGCGGCCCTGGGTGAACAAGGGGTAATAATAATATTTAGGGTGTGATCCACGAGCCAGTGCAAACTTTGCACGAGTGCAAAATGCATCTAACCGGACGCGCTAGCCATTTTTGTCAGCCAAGATCCATAGAAATTTATGGAACTTTGTCTAAATTGCATAAACACCATATCCGCTCCTGTTCACGATGTATCTTTTTGACCAGGGCCTAGCCAGGGCCGCGTAAATGCCTGTAATAGGCTTAGATTCCCTAATTTTACCAACTTTGCCCTTATTTTAGGTGCAAACTTTACACTTTGCGTTGTCCCTGCGCAAAGTTTGCACTAGTGCAGTACAAAATAGCCGCCCTATATAACTCCACATATAATTTGTATCATGCAATGTCAGTGCAAAGTCTGCACCGGCTCGTGGATCACACCCTTAGTGTTTATGTAATTTAGACAAAATTCCATGAATTTCTATGGATCTTAGCTAACAAAAATGGCTAGCGCGTCCGGTTAGATGCATTTTGCACTTGTGCTTGAAAATCGTATCTGTAGCGATGCAAAGTATTTTGATCAAAACAGCTGCTGGTTGCTGGCATCGATTGTCAGTGCTGCCAGTGTGCGGGACCTTCAAATCGATTCTCAACCTGTGTCCAATGAGAACGCTGGCGACACGGACTCCGAAGAAGGCCTTGAACTTGATGACGAGGTACTAAGCAGTGAGTATCAGAGCGCAATATCCGCAAGGATTAGCGACGTGGTGAGAAAGCCTGTGGGGCCTGGCAAGCTTCGTGCGGCTTCGGACGTCATGAGCCGACTTTTTTTCGAAGACAGGTTCGTCGGGGCTCAAGAGAAAGCCCTGGAGGCTTAGGCGAACAAACCGACGAAGAGTTCATTCCTCAACATCGCATTCTTTATTTCAAACGCAAGAGCGACAGTACGGTGTTATATTATAATAAAAATGCTTGCGTTGTGTTAGAATTGTCTAATTAAAAACAAAATATTTGAGAGGGAAAGCACATTTAATTTTTGATGCAGTCCACTGCCTGGGTTTTGGTAGGATCTGAAATTAGGGCCACTTTGATTTTCATTTTAGTGCCTGCGAATGTAGGTAATATTAACAAAACATAAAAAAAAAGTAACTACTATCTAGTGTTAGTATAAAGTAGCGTATTATTATTCCCGTGAAGTTTAACCACTCAGTAACTGCTTCCATCCCATGATAGTGGGTGGAAAAGAGACGCGCTTTTATGAAGCCAGACTCAAGAAAACCGCTGCGATAGACGCCTTGTCATACTTAACATATTTTCCTTTGCCTTTATCTATGTCATGGTATCGGTCCCAGAAGCGATCGTAGAGCGGCTGCAGCTTTTGACGAATATCCTTCCCGAACATTGAACGCACCTCTAGCTCCATGTTGTACGATTTGTGTTTTGCGACCATGTCATCGAAAGCTACATTGAACTGAGTGAACTTCTCCTTTATCTTGTCTCTGTCTTTGCTGCTCAATCCCTTCACCACCGATGCAGAATCTGCCTGGCCCGAGGTTGGTCTCTGAGTGCGATTGGTGTGAATTGTATCAAAGAGGTACACCGATATATCTCTGCATACGTCCGTGTATGCCGCTGTAGCTTTCTTGCGCCATTGATCAAGCACTTCAAACCTCGATGGTATCAAAGGCCCGAGGTCCGAGTCTCGTATCATACGCTCGATGATGACGACGCAGTTGGCAATAAACACGCCGGCTACCGATTTCCCCCTAAGCAATACTTTTGCCTTCTGATCCAGAGCGGACAGAAGTGCATCTATGGAGTCAAGACAGTAATGTGCAAAGATTTCCTTTCCATCGGCGCCGATGTCGAATGATGCGAGACTGGGTATAGCATCAGTCGATCCGCCAACAGAACCCGAATTCGATCTCCAACCGCCGTCCCCCAGGGATATCATGATGCTGGAGATGGGTCGGAGAAACTCAACCATGGCTTGCAGACGTTGCATCGTCTCTATCACGAGAGACGTCGAGGCACCATCAGAGGGGAGTGTCTGCAGCCCACCGGCCTTTCTCCTGGTTTCTTCGAGGAGATCCGAGAGCGATGATTTGGCTGTTTCCCGAACGGGCTTCAGTGCAGCCGCAAGAGAGCCTTTCAGTTCCCCCGTTCTAGTATCCAAACTCTCTGAGAGTCCAGAGATGATTTCCGTGATCTCATATGCCAAGTAGCAGTCGGTGTTTAAGTGGCCCTTGATGTGCGCATTAAGTTCTCGAAGAGTGCGTGCGAGCTCGGACAGAGCTCCTAGGCAAGTCGCCTGGAACACCGAACCCCAGTCCTCACGTCTGAAAATACTGCAAATGTTGTCGTATTCCGACAAAAAAATTCCTTCCATCGCCTTTGCATATGTGCTGATGCCATTGGTTCCTGCCCTATATATGGCGCCGGGATTCTTCTTCTTGGCCGTGTTGACGCTTGCCGCCGCTAGATTAACGAGTGATGAAGATAGATACGGACCCCGGATCTCGGCAAATATTTTTGGCGCAGGAGAACTATGTCCCTGCTGCCCGCCTGCCAGGTAGGCATATACAAGACCCAACCGGGCAATCTTATCCTGTGGTAGAACTGGAAAGGGCTTCTCTTTCGTGATGTAATGAAGTGGTTCGATGGAGCGAGGTGTTTCTCCGCGCAAGAGTTTATCGAAGTAATTCTCGAGCTGAGCATTGCCTGACTTGATTAGTCGAGTGAGATCGCCTACGGTATGTTGATTTGCTCGCAAGTTCGACACTTGCATATCGGCATGGGACTTGTTGAGCCTCTTGAGCGACGCCAGGTAGATGGACAAGCCAGCCTTGTCCGGGCCGGCACGGATGATTTGTTCTTCATTATCTTTGCTATCGGCAGGCTGGCGCAATCGGTCGATGGCGGCGAGAACAGCGAGAACAGAGTCGACGTCTGTAAGAGTTAGCTGCGAGAACTGGAGGAGCTGGAGAGTTCATGGTGAGATGTACTGTTCCCAAGAAGCTGCAGGCGTCTGGTCTCGCCGCTAAGAGGCCCTGCAACATCACGTACGCTCTGACCCGAGGCCTCCAGCCTCCCGAGACTGGCTTGAATCTTTCTGGTGAGCTGTGTTGTCTTGTCAAGGCGGGAGTTCAGAACATCAACCTCGGCTCTCGCCTCTTCATCAAGGGCGTGGTGTGCAGTATTTGATAAGCCAACCGCCATGGTCAGTCCAGTCAATTATTTATGGCCGCACGAAGATAGAGGGTCAGTCTGAAACGAGCGCTCTGCCCGGTAGCCTTTTGAAGCAACACTCGTCGTTAGAGGCAGGGGGCGCTAAGGCGCTCTCTTGAGCAGCAAGGTACATGGGCCAGTCCAACAAAGAGGTGCCTGCCTCCATGTCATAAGTACCTTCTGGCTCCACTTGTAGGGCTTTGGCTTGGACCAATCATGAAGAGTAGTGGTATGAATACTCATGCAGCCACTTTACGCGCCTCAGACGCGTCGCGCGTAGCTACCTTCCACTCCTCGATCACCTTTCACTTTTCACATTACTAACATCCCCCGCTAGAAGCTGCAAATAGTTGACTCATCCTATTATTTGTGTGTTTCGCTTTCGCTCGCAACACTGCTTTAGGATAGAGATTTGCCGTCATGGACACGTTTATGCTTCAAGATGAAGGCGTCCGCGATCGCATCCGCCAGGCGGAGGACTTCCTGGACCCCAGTACGAATGCCTCCTGTCACATCCAGGCTTCTCAAAAGTCAGTTATACTAAACAGCTCTTTCTAGGCGACCCTCATGCGCGCAGCTACAGATCGGACATTATTTTGATGCTTCAGAAGAACCAGCGGCGCTTGACTGTCAATCTGAATCATGTACGTGACGACCCTCATGCGCGCAGCTACAGATCGGAGCATTATTTTGATGCTTCAGAAGAACCAGCGGCGCTTGACTGTCAATCTGGATCATGTTCGTGACCACAGCATCGATCTCGCGCAAGGCATTCTCGACGAGCCTTTCGACTTCTCCCTGGCTTTCAATCATGCCTTGAAGAAGATTATTGAAACCATACCCCAAGCGCGGCCCGATCAGACTGCCAGAGACACTATCTACTATTGTGCCTGGGCCGGCAGCTTTGGTCTCAACGCGTGCAACCCCCGAACCCTGTCGTCGCAGCATCTCAATCATATGGTGTCCCTGGAAGGGATTGTCACAAGATGCTCCTTGATACGACCCAAAGTCGTCCGAAGTGTGCACTACAACGAAACGCGACAAAAGTTTCATTTCAGAGAATACCAGGATCAGACAATGACCAATGGAGTTACAACATCCAGCGTTTATCCCAGGGAGGACGATGAAGGCAATCCATTGGTGACCGAGTACGGCTTCTGCACCTTCCGCGATCATCAGACTGTTTCGATTCAAGAGATGCCAGAGCGAGCACCTGCTGGTCAGCTTCCTCGCGGCGTCGATGTAATTCTGGATGATGATCTGGTCGACCGGGTGAAGCCCGGCGACCGAGTCCAGATCGTTGGCATATTCAGGACTCTTGGCAATCGGAACACCAACCACAACAGCGCGTTGTTCAAAACCATCATCCTCGCCAACAACATCGCGCTACTGTCCTCCAAGTCAGGCGGCGGTGTGGCAACTGCTATTATCACGGATACCGACATTAGAAACATAAACAAAGTGGCCAAGAAAAGGAATCTACTTGAGCTCCTCTCCCAGTCACTTGCTCCCAGTATCTTCGGTCACGATCACATCAAAAAGGCCATCTTACTCATGCTGTTGGGTGGGATAGAGAAGAATCTCGAGAACGGCACTCATCTGAGAGGCGACATCAACATCCTCATGGTTGGAGATCCCTCCACGGCCAAGTCTCAATTGCTGCGCTTTGTCCTCAACACAGCACCACTGGCCATCGCCACCACGGGTTGTGGGTCTTCCGGGGTTGGTCTGACTGCTGCTGTTACAACAGACAAGGAAACGGGAGAGCGGAGACTAGAGGCTGGTGCAATGGTGATGGCCGATCGTGGGGTTGTCTGCATTGACGAGTTCGACAAGATGTCCGACGTGGATCGTGTCGCTATTCACGAGGTCATGGAGCAGCAGACCGTCACCATTGCAAAAGCTGGAATACACACCTCGCTGAATGCCCGGTGCTCTGTTATAGCTGCTGCCAACCCTATATTCGGCCAGTACGATCCTCACAAAGACCCGCACAAAAATATAGCTCTTCCTGATTCTCTACTTTCACGATTTGATCTTCTATTTGTCGTTACTGATGACATAGAGGATACGAGGGATCGCCAAGTATCAGAGCACGTATTGCGCATGCACAGGTATCGTACTGTTGGCACTGAGGAGGGGGCTCCCGTTCGAGAGCAGGCGTCGCAGAACCTTGGCGTTTCAGCCGACAGCCAGATCGGAACGCAACTTCCTACAGAGGTCTTTGAGAAATACGACGCCATGCTTCACGCTGGCGTGACACGTACTTCGGGGCGTGGTTCGGGTAAAAAGCCAGAGATTCTGAGCATACCGTTTATGAAAAAGTACATTCAATACGCGAAGACAAGAGTCAAGCCAGTTTTAACACAAGACGCCTCAGATCGAATCGCTGAAATATACGTGGGATTGCGGAACGATGAGATGGAGGGTAACCAGAGGAGAACTAGCCCTTTGACAGTCCGTACTCTGGAGACAATCATTCGACTCGCCACTGCACATGCCAAAGCACGTCTATCAAGCAGAGTGGATGACCAAGATGCTGTCGCTGCGGAAGCTATCCTCCGCTTCGCTTTATTCAAGGAAGTTGTAGAAGATGAGTCTCGAAAGAAGAGGCGGAGAACCCATACTGTCGACTTTGCCTCGTCCAGCGAAGACAATTCTGACGACGATGACGGACTCGAAGAGGAGGGAGATGCGCATAGGGGAAGCCGAATCTCAAGAGCGGCAACGCGAAGTTCACGAACAAATACACGTTCGAGACTTGCGGCCTCCGCAGAATCCGATGGCGGTGATGAATCCTTGGCAGGGGACGGAGATTCAACTACTCAAGATGCTAGCGCATCACGCATTACGCCCCGCCGATCCGGGCGTAGCATACGGTCAGCAGCTGGCGCTTCTCAATCACAGACCTCTTTCGCTTCCTCAATACCTGCCTCGCAGCTGCCATTGCAGACGCAGGCTGAAAGTCAGGCTGAGCAAGATCTTGCCACTGAAGCTGCGGCATTGGCACTCAATGACGACAAACCCATCGAGCCACAACGTGTTTCGATTTTCAGAACTGCGCTAGGCCAGCTGTTGAATACGAATCTGTTCGAAGACGATGCCGCAACCCTCGATGCTGTTATCTCGGCTGTAAACAGAAGGGTTTCAAGTCACGATGGTGGTGTATTTGACCGCCTGGAGGCTATCAAGGCTCTAAAGAAATTGGAAGAAGCCAACCATATCATGTAAGTGAAATCTATCGCCTGAGCATCTATTCCCATGCCCAAGAATAGAATCGTCACGCGTCAACCCTATGCGACCTTCGAGTCCTTCGTTTGGTGGTTCGATCCCTTCATTCAGCTAGTTCTCCAGCTTCTCCCACCTCGTGCGCGCCCCTCAAATGCTGACGACTCTCCACAGGTTTGCAGATGGTGAACTCGTCTATAAAATTTAGCCAACACGATGGTCAAGACCAAAAACATTTGGTGTATATGTTGATTCTTGGTGAAACCATCGTCGCGAGCATTGCCACGTATTTATGCTATTCTTTTTCTGTTTGTGGTATTTAAAGGAAGCTACGTATAGACAATGGACAGGACGTTTACCTCAGAAACTCATAAGTAAAATGTGGGCAATATATCCGAAGTGTTCGTAAAAGGATTGTTGCCATTGAGCTATGTAAACACAGTGTGCCCCGGCTATTTCCGACCGTGTGGACAATGGTTGACAATGCGACTGACGGTAATTCGCGTCGTGATGTGTGATCTGAACCAGCTTTGAAACGAGTTTCACTCTGTCTATATCTCTAAATTAAGTCTTCGTTTGAAGTCGTCTAATCGCTCAGATACCTGTTCGCCGTTCCAGGTTTCGACACCATCGGCATTTGTTTGAAGGTTTGGCATGCCGACTTGCTCGATTGCGAAGCTTGCTGCAACTGAGCCCCAGGCCACAGCATCCTCCAGCTTCTCCCCACGGGCCAGAGCTACAGAGAGTCCTCCGAGGAAGGCATTGCCACCACCTGTGGGATCAACAACTTTCAACTTGTCCTTGTGGTAGGCTGGAATCCATCTTTCTGTGCCAGGGTCGACCTCGATCTCTTCTCGGGCAATGGCACCGTCCTCATCTTGTAGGAGGCCTGCGAAGAGGGCTTCCATATCTGTATCGGGCTGCAAGCCGCCATATATATGTGTCTTACGAAGTTTGTCTCGCCGTTTTCTGCCGCCATTTCTAGCGATGTAGCAACCTTCTTTTCCCACTCGGATCACGAGAGCGTATGATTGCAGGGGCATACTGGCCAGCAGTTGCTCGCATGCACGCTCTACACTGAGTGCTGACACTTCTCCAGTTTCGGGGTCGAGGCCATTGTCACCCATGAAGCCTGCTAATTCGGAGTGGTTGGGGCTGCAGACGTCCACGAGTCGAAGGGCATTTGTGCAGTTCAATAGCTCGTCGGGGGTGCACAGGTCGGGCACTGGCTCCCATATAAATAGTGGTTTAGTATAGATCCCGTTCCGCGTTGTGACAGCTTTACGGCGAGATATGATATCCACAATCAATTCCTGGCAGCGGGTGGGTGAACAGATAAGATGAAACGATTTAGAGAGAAGGAGATCCGACGTGATGTCGTTCGCAGTGAGTCGCCGTTTCGGAGTCTTATACTGAAAAAGTCGTGTATCGTCTGACCCAACGTAGCCATTCCAACCCCGCGTTGTGAGGCGGTGATGGTCCTCTCGAATCACGGCTCCAGTATCCCAACAATCAATTGTTTCGGAAATCCGGGCTGGAAAGTCTGAGCCTTTGTCCACTACCCATCCTATTGAGCGGGACAGGGGGGGCTGTGAAAAGAGCCGCGCTCCGAGCGCGGCATACGTTCCTGCTCCTCCCAGAATGTCACGTACTGGCGGGGTGGGAGGCCTGAATTCTATATCATCTAACAAGAGTCAGTTGCTTGTCAACTTGGTTTCTTGGTTTTCAACCTTCGAAACCCGCTGCTCGCGTCACCTTTTGCTTGTACTGCATCTCAATCGTCCCATACGTGGACTTTGTGGCCAGAAGTTGTGTGGCCAGGAGGTGTGTGTGCTTGTGAGAGCTCACCTATAATCAACATTCCAAGGGTGACAAAATCTATCATAAACTCGCCTGTGCTGCTTTCGGTTCCCGTGATTGTATCTTCATTGTTGTTGCTGGGTTTATCCATCTCTCATGAAAATGCACCAGTCTCGCGAGCGACGCTTCAAAATCTTGACAGCGATGGTCCATCTACCTGCGGGGCTATGATATGCAATTGACTGGTTATGACGCTGGTCTGGTCTCCTGCTTCCGAAACTGTGATGCATGGGACTGGCGATGCTTCAATATTCGGAGTATTGTGTTCAGGATTGCGTACTTCCCAGCGTCGGGTGGAATCTAGCTCAACCAACCGTGTTTATCGAAAAGTTGATGACTCTGATATGTGCGTGGTTCAGTTTGGTCAATACGGATAACCTGTCTGTAATGTGGCAGCCGTGTGCTCGAAGTCTCCGGGTGAGACTGAGTTGTGTGCGGTGAGCAGCAGACTGCAAGTTGCCGCCGTCAGAATAGGGTAGCTTGCACTAGGACCTTGGGAACTCGCCCAGTGGCACTGCATGCATTAATGGAGTCTGCCGGAGGTTGTCATGTAACCAACACTTATGGTCTGGTATCAATCGCTGGGCCCTTGGCTTTCTGTTCTCCTGGATGGCCTGATAGTAACTACATCCAAGGAAAAGCCTCGCACGATTAGATGACAGAATTGACGACACAGAGAGGAGAGAGAGGCGAGCTGGTAAATAAGGCATGCAACTTCGGAGACCGACACTATTCGAGTATTTGTGTCCGATCTATCCCTCATGCGAGCCTCAGCACCAGAGACTCATCTCCCTATTGTCCATATATGACACGCCTGGAGCGACAGCCACGTAATATTCCGCGATGGTTAAAAGTGATAGGTTCATACTCCGTATGGAGTAGCAACTACCGCTGTTGCCATGGCCATGCTGGTGGACCGACCCACCCCAAGCCATTGGCTGAAAAGAGTTCAGGGGAGAGCATCGGAGGTAGCTCCAGGAACGGATCGTGACCACCAAGGACCGCTGCGTCATCACCTCCTGGATCCTACCCAGGCAATCGCACAGATACTGAATACCCACAACCGACACCAGGAAGAAGCGATTCCATCAACAACTATACGTTATACGAGAAAGATCTCAGTTGGGCTCACACCAAAAGTACCCACTTGCCTGTCACCTCACCCGTCACCGGATCAACTTGTCTCATTCGACATCGACAGTATCGCCAGGAAACACCTTCACCGGCAATTCGCACCCAAAAAAGCCGGCACTGACCGTGAAAGTTAGTAAGCCCAGGAACACGAGCAGAAGTACATGGACATTCGAACCACCTCCATATGCCGTCTATTCCCGATTGCCTAGTAATTGCCACAAATGCCACAAAGATTGATCTCACGACATCGGCCGCCTGCTAGACCTAGGTTCCCACACAAAGAAGGTTAAGAAAAGCTCCAACATTGACGGACGCACTATCGAGATGGCTGCTGCGAATAACATGCATAATCTCACCACTCTCATAAAGAGGTAAGCCCAAGAAGACTGAGGGTCATTTTCAATTGGGCCGCATGGTTTCGGGCCCATCTGACCATATATTCCCGAGCAGACTTGAAGCCGCAACCTCACGCCTCGAAGACATCGCGACCTCGACCGAGCTACCCAAAGACGTCACAGTGCTTAGCCAAACAGCAACATATCCCGTGGGCGATTCTCCAGCGCCGAAATTGCCGTCGCAGGCCGCGCTCCCGAATTCGGCCCCGAGACCAAACGAACCGATACCTGAGGCGATCGAAGAGTTCGACCAGCTCATCAGCTCGTCCGTCGATAACTATGTCAAGCTGAGTAATGAGGTGGGCGGCGTTGTCGAAAAGCAGGTAAGCACCAGCGCCAGCACTAGTACCAAGCATTACTTTTTGCGAAACAAAAATTTGCTGACCCCGCAAAGGCTGCCAAAGTACTTGAAGGATTTCAAAAACAGCGGACGTTCTTGTTGATCACGACCAAAGCCGCCAAGCCCGATGACACGGCATACCAAAGGATTATAAAGCCCATCAATGAGGCCTTAATGGCCGTGACGGCGTTGAAGGACTCGCACCGACCGGACCCCATGTATACACAACTCAGCGCCGTTGCAGATGGCATAATGATGCTAGCATGGATTACCCTTGAAAATCGTCCTTACAAACAGGTGGAAGATAGCTTGAGCTCTGCCCAGTTTTTTGGGAATCGAGTATTGAAAGAACAAAAGGATAAGTATGGCAGACTTAAGAAGCTAGCAGCATAAATTCTAACGTTGTACCAGGGATCCAAAGCAGGTCGAATGGATTCAGGCATTCTATCAGATATTTCGCGATCTTGCTGAGTATATCAAACAATATTTCCCTTCAGGCATTTCCTGGAACGCGGAGGGCGAGTCTGCCCAGGATGTAGCCAAGTCCCTATCTCGTCAGATGCCACAGGCTGTTCCATCAGCCGATGGTGGTAGTAAAGCAATGCCGCCGCCGCCGCCTCCTCCACCTGGTCCGCCGCCTGTGCTCGATATAAAGGCCGAACCTGCTCGTGTCATGTCGTCCGGTGGGCTCGATGCTGTTTTTTCAGAATTGAACAGGGGTTCAGACGTTACGAGAGGACTTCGCAAAGTAGACAAGTCAGAAATGACACACAAAAATCCATCACTGCGAACTGACAACACTGTCGGAAATCGAGATGGCCCAGCTCGAGGCAAAAGCCCGGCTCCTGGCAAAAAACCAAAGCCAGAAAGCATGCGCGTGAAGAAGCCAGCTAAAAAGGAATTAGACGGCAACAAATGGGTTATTGTATGTGTCAACCCGTTGTCAATGGACCCTCAGCTGACAGTGGCTATAGGAAAACTATGATAGGGAGCCAGAGGCAATTCAGATCGAGACGACATTGAGTCAATCCGTGTTGATTAGTAGGTGTAACAACACAACCGTTATCCTGAGAGGCAAAGCGAATCAGGTTACCGTCGAGAATTCAGCTCGTTTGTCACTCGTAGTCGACACTTTGGTTTCGACGGTAGATGTTGTTAAAGCTCAAAATTTTGCGTTGCAGGTCACTGGAACCCTGCCCACAGTTATGCTGGATCAGGTCGACGGCGGTCAGGTTTACTTCAGCAAAGAGAGCATTGGCACGAAGATTTTCACGAGCAAGTCTTCTGGAATTAATCTCAACATCCTATCTGGACCGGACGAAGATTATAAAGAGGTTCCGCTCCCATCTCAAATCTGCTCGTACTACGATGAAACCAAGGGTGACTTGGTGAATGAGATCATTGCGCATACTGGGTAAATGCATACAGTCTTCACTATAGACACTATTGAATCAAAGACATCGGAAATTGGGTTGAATGATTGGGTAGCAATTGGACAGACCGGACATCTTTTCGTCAGTCGTCAGAATGGGTCGTGGTAATCGATAAGCGGCACGCGAGGTAGTTGGACGTTGATGCTATTACATGACAGCTTATCTGTAGCTAAGACATCATCTAACGACAGTTCTGTTCATTCTTCTGCTCACGTCTAGTGCACATTAATAGCCGCGGTGAGCTACAAATAAAATACAAGAGGGCAGGCATGACGCCGTGCGAGCGGATATGCACCCAGTTCAACTCAAACCATGCGACATGGTCTACTAGGCTTTGTAGTTGTCGCTTGAACGTCCTTGACTTATTTCATAGCTTGGCTTTTGGCGCGGCTATTGTTGGCATCAGTAAATCACGCATCTCTCCGGCGGCTTCGTTTAGAAAGTAGCTCATGCGGTCACTTCCGAGGCTCTTGGACACAATGTTGAAATTGATGCTGCAAAGAAGATCAGCATGGGTTCAACATGAGGCATCGACTGTTAGAAAGCGGACTGACCTGTTCTCGTTGATCATGTAAGCAATGCCGAAGCCACCATCGATCACCTGACTCCAACCATAGCCATTGAAAAACTCTGAGCTGAGTTGAGAAGTGGACAAATACCAAGAGGAGGAGTATCCAAAGGCAGGATCCTTAAAAACAGCAGGCGTTTCCTCTCCTTCCTGGAGTAGCTTCTTGAGACCGAACAAATGTCGATCGACACCTCTGCCGTCAGACGCTGCTGAAATGTATTCAAGATGAGCATTAACGGCCTTGCGAAACAATTTTATCCTGGTCTCATCGTTTTGAGAGGAGTCCGACATGGAAGTACACCATGCCACCGATTCGTCTGAGACTGTACGGCATGTTTCTGTGCGACCAAGCTGGAAGCGCCGAGTTGTTGCCGATTCGTACGTTGGGCGATTCTTGCCGTACATTTTGTAATACGCTAGTTGAATGATCATCTGAACGTAAGCATCGGGGGAGCATTTGAATTGTTTGATCAAACCCTTGCCGTATCCCTGGTAGGCCTGGACAGCCAGCTGGTGCTGATTGATAACATTGTGGAAGTCCGTGACAGCACGATCAATCTCTGCTTGTACCGGTGGCGTGATATCGAATTGGACCAACTGTGGCTCCGGCAAGTCGGAGCGAACGGAGGCATCAGAAAGGTCGATCTTGTTACCGAATATCACATCATTTGTGTAGTCATTGAGTCGGTGAGTCGGTGTGCCATCCATCATGGAGTGCTCGCCCATGAACCCGGAGGTTCCATTGTCGTTCACAATAAACTGCAATGGCTTGTCAAACCAACGGTTGGCTCCATCACCATGCCAGTACTGGTGAGCTCGCTCCTCCAGCGTGACGGGGGATGCATCGTCTAGACAAACAATAAAGGAGGCTGAATCAATGGCGCGCAACGCATCTTTGTTTTTGAAACTTGTTTGGACGAGTAATTCGCGGGCGTCCGCCCATATATCTCGATTTTCGGATGTCAAGGAGCCTACTGCGGGGACTCGTTCGGCTACCTGATATACTTTGTTGAACTGCTTTTCAAACTCAGAGGTGTTGAGCTGTTTGCCGCCAATCTCATGAGATATCTTGAAAAACTGATTTTTGCGGATGACAATGATGTGCTTGTTCTCTGACGCAGAAAATTTCACAGGATAATCAGCGGGACGAGCGACCATGCGGGTGGCGTTGAACATCCACTTGTAGCTGTCCATGCAGAGGGGAAGTTTCTTCATGTATTCTGGTTCAAGAGAGCCCGTGTCCACAAGCTTCTTGAACTCGAGGACAGCGGATGTAATAGCTGCGGCCCTCTTGGCTGGATCTCGTCGTGATCGGTCATCCCGGTGAGAGTAGAAGTAGCTCACGTAGGGAACGACTGGATCACGATAAGCCAGATAAGCGGCATCGTTCCACCACTCATAAATCCAGTTCTTATTCTGAGGATCCTCTCGTCTGGCAATAAGCTTCTCTTGAAGCTTACTGCCGACGCCACCCGGTCTGACGAAGTCTTCGACAGCAGCTTTGCTTGATGTGTACTCGCTCGCTGAGAGTATGGGATGAAGAGACTTTAGGTAACGTTTTGCGGTTTCCTCCAATGTAGGCACGGGTAGCCGGGGAAGAGAGTCTTGAAACCGCAGCATGGCTCCTTTGGATTTGTCCTCGACATAACCTGGCGTTTTGCACAGTTTCGTCAGCGACCACAGCCAATTTAGCATGAAGCTCTACATTCCTCTGGGTAGGATGCAAAGGAAAGCTAGAGTGGGATGGTTACCTGGAGGGACGGAGCTGTTGTTGCGCTTTGCCAAGGCCATGATTTTTGTCTGTGAGTTACATCGTCAGCCAGTTGTTTTTGTTTCGCCATTGACCAAGAATACGACCAAGGCGTCAGCATCAGCGTGGGTTACAAACCGTGAGCAATGGCTTTTGAAATGTTTGAAGATTGTTTCTCAATGCGTGAGAGCGAGCGGCGGATGTCAACATGGCCAGCCACTGCCTACGACTTTTCACGCGACAAGGAGGGAGGGAGGTAGGACGGAAGGTTGAATAAGATGGGAAAGGAGCTGGCTTTCAGCAGCGACCGCGGCGCTCGGCAAGGTCCAGCTCTTTGAGGTATTACAGCGGCTGTTCCTAGGTATGGTAAAAATGACAATGCGTAGGGTCTGACAAGAGTAAAGCGGAGTGCGAGTAGGATCTGAGCTTTGGCTCCGGCCGAGGTGCTCCGCGTCTCCCCCACCCAATGGCGCATCATCCCCGCCAGAGCCGAGGTAAATGGATCCTAGGTGAAATGCGCCGGAGCCCGGTGACCGACCATACTACATGCATAAATCAACAATTCACATGTACGCTTATAACTGAAGTTCTCACCACTTTCCCATATTAGAAAGAGTGAGCTCTCTTCAGTCTGCCACATCCGTCAATATTACATTTATGATGCCATCTTCGACCTGGTCTTACAAATGTATGAGATCCCAAATACTGGATGTATCTTTACGATGAACGCGCGAACTATTGTCTTTTTTGGCAACGGCGGACTTTGACAGCGCGAATTATAGACAGCATGATGTATGGAATCGGCAGACTCACTAGTGTAGCAGGTAACAGACACATTGATTTCATGACTCAACGGCATGTAGGACACTAAACTCCTGAACTAATAGTACGCCCCCATGTTAGAACCAAGCACCAGTCAAGCACATGATCTCGACATCTCCCTCCAAGGGAAATGATGATGCAACAATTAAAACGATATTTCACAAACTCCGTTTAGACCACACGCCACTGTCGCGCTCCTGAGTACGGCGCGCTGCCGAAGCGCCACGCCCGTCAACTTATGCCTCGTAGCTCTTAATCTGTCCATTGCTGCTCGGAGGCTGAACACGAAACTCACTCGACGCAGCTTGTAATCCTACCATGTCACCATCGTTCCTCACGGCGTCCTGTGCCATACGCATGCCTTGGTCCCCTCCAACTGCTGCAGCAGTTTTCAAATTGTCCATCACCTTCCCAACACGACGCTTGAAGGCCAGTCTGTCAAGTAGCAATTGCTGTCGACCTCGCTCCAATTCACGTCTCTCCGCCCGTAGGATGGCTTCTATCTCACTGAAATATTTTAGCTTTAGTTCCAGCTTCTGCAGGGTAATGTTCGTAGCGGCAGAGACAAGTCGAGTCATTTCTCGCTCTTCATGAGATGCGAAGCCTGAGGCACGAGCTCCGATGGAGGCCAAAGGAATAGACGCAATCGCTGTATTCTTTGTGGTGGTAGTTGTCGTAGTGACTTCTTGGCGCATGTCGAGATCCATTGAATCGCCACCTTGCTGATCTCGAGCTGGCCCTTCTTGATCCGACGTTTTGCCATCGCCGTTGCTCTGACCGTTGGAATCTTGGGATTTTTGATTACCGTTCAGTTGTTTCCGAAGACCTCGCTTGAGCTCCTCAGCAGATTTATTCGCAGCGGCAGCTGTGCTTGCAGGATCAGCCAAGCTAGCGAGGAATCCGACTACGGACATGACTGGATTGTCAACTTGACTAAAAGGTAGATGGCCGTGCTGTGTACCGAGTATTGATAACCCGGTGGGAGCATTCATGGGGGCCTCAGAATCCAGGTACTTTTCCTCTATGTCCAACTGCAAGAATTGGAGCACACATTCCTCACGTGTTCTCGTACCAACGTGGTCTGCAATTTCTCCCCAGTCATCGTCGAACCGCTCAAGGCCCTCGAGTAAACGAAGAATTTCGGCATCGGACCAAGGAGCATCTCGGTCCACAATGGACGTGTATGTCGGATTCTCGGTCTTCGAGTACATACTCGACGTATGGTTTGAGGGCAGTCGTCCCTCCGTGAAGCAATTTGGACATAGATCATACTTGGCTTTTGAGGTTGAGTCTGTTTGGCTACTGTGGTAGTACACTCGAGTACAGTCATTACCGCATTGATGGCAGTTGACCTTGACGATCGCGGACGATGTAGCGTCCTCTGTGCTAGAAATGCCATTTGGGGTTGGAGCTTCTCCGTTCGCTTTGCTCTCGGGTTTGTTCAGCGAGGTTCCCTTTGAATTAGCTTCGTAAATATTGCGGCCAATTTCCAGATTCATGTCGCCTTTGGTGCTGGTGGATGCAACCGCTTTCTTATCTGTATCGTTGTTCTTTTTACCCTCCAAAACGATAGGGTCTGCAGAGGGCTGCCAAGGCTGGAGACCCCGAGGGGTGTCACATATAACTTTGAAATGACCAGTGAATGGAGGACCGACATGTGAAGGCCTTTGTTCGGCGTCGACCTGGGGTGTGTCAGGCGCTGGAGGAGATCACGGAGCATGTAGGAATAAGGAGTGCCTACTTGGTAATTGATTAAACCCCATTGTTCCAAGAAAGCATGCACTCGCATGATTGCGCAGACATCTCCGGCCAAATTTCTGCGACATGCAGTAACCGTCAAATACTCAACTGGGTTCAGCCTGTAGGTGTTGATCATGAAGTCCCGATAGTCCTTATAGACAGCAGGGGTCTTGCTCCTATTTCGATTATTGAAGAATTCAGCCATCGCCTTGCGCTCTATATCGTGAATGCTGTTCATATCGAACCACGTGCTATAGCTGGGAAGGACAATAGCATGTGTTTGGGATATGAGATGCTCGCGGGCAGCAGATTCAACCTTTTCTTTTGACTTTATTTCTTGAATTTCTGGAGTTGCATTGCCTTCAGCGGGATCAACTTTTTCCTTTATTCCTTCCATTGGCGCATCGCCCATTTCAGCATCCGCGCCAATAGCGGCAGAAACGGGCGCACTGGACACGTGAGCGACATCAGCGACAGGCCCAGCACTGGGAGTTGCACTATCTTGTTTGATATTCGCCTCGCCAGCCGAAGCTTCGGACATTCGCACATCTGGGCCATGTTAGCTGAATGCTTGCGCGCCGAAAGTTGTTCACGATTGTCCCACCTGGCTCTTCACCTAGGATCCCTTCTCCTGGTAGGGAAGATTGCGCCAAATCCGGATTGACATCAGGTGATGCACCGTTGACCGAAGACTCATATGTGCCAGAATCCTCCATGATTTTCAGGACGCCTCGACACGTATCGCAAGTTTGCAACTCAAGCCAAGAGTAGGAGCGCCAAGTACGCGTCGCGTATCGTTGACAGTGTGAGGCTTGCGCGCGCAAGGCGTTTAATGGAGAAAGAAGACGACGAATAAAGAAAAATTAAATCCTTGAGAGTGAAGCTTGGATTCAGAAATTGACAAAGCTCTCTGATACGCGGCGTCTTGATCGTAATCAGGCGCGACCAGAAATGGGATGATTAACCTAGGGGCCTATGCCAGCGTGCATACTAAACTGGTCCCGGGCTCTAAAAAACGTGACCTCAGCACGTGACATATGACACGTTCGGGCGTTTTCTTGGTTTGCGGGAATCAACAGAAGAGGTCACGTGCTGTAGCTTTTTGACAGAAGGAACCACCGGGCTACGAAGAAACGAAGTTGGGCCGCGTATAAACATAAATAACGATCAAAAGCAGTCCAGAAAGTAATTTCGGAAGCAGTTTATTTCACCAATTGCAAAGATGCTCACCCTCGCGAGACGCGCTGCTCTTTCACAACGGGGTACTAGCTCATGGATCTCATCAATCGCAACCTCTTCGGCTATTCACATGAGTCGGCTCTTGTCCACATTGGCTATTTTGGAGCAGCGTGATGGCCAACTTAGCCAGGGCTCATTAAATGCTTTCACCGCCGCTAAGAAGTTGGGTGGAACCGTCCATGGTTTCGTAGCTGGTGCCAATGTTTCTGCTGCCGCTGAAGAGGCTGCAAAGGTAGATGGTATCGGCCGGATAATCAAGGTTGAGAACAGAATATACGAAAAGGTTGGGTTCATTCTTACAACTCTGCGAGCACTTATATTGATCGCTTTCTAGGGTCTCCCAGAAATTTTCGCGCCTCTGCTAGTAGAGAACATTAAGAAGGGTAGCTATACCCATGTTATTGGAGGCCATACTGCCTTTGGAAAGAACTTGTTGCCTCGGGTTGCGGCGTTGTTGGATTGCCAGCAGGTCTCGGATGTCACTGCAATCGAAGACGAAAAGACCTTTGTGCGACCGATATATGCTGGAAACGCCATTGCTACTGTTGAGTCTTCAGATTCCATCAAAGTTATTACAATACGTGGCACAGCGTTTGCACCTGCTACACCAGACTCATGTTCTGCCGAAATAGTCGAGGGTGTTGATCCCAAGGCTGATACCTCAGCAGAATGGGTGTCTGAAGATTTGGCCAAATCCGATCGTCCGGACTTGGCTACAGCTTCCAAGGTTGTCTCCGGTGGTCGGGGGTTGAAGTCAAAGGAAGAATTCGATAAAGTCATGTTGCCTCTAGCTAATGCTTTGGGTGCTGCTGTCGGCGCTTCCCGTGCTGCTGTCGACAGTGGCTATGCGGACAACAGTCTTCAAGTTGGACAGACGGGTAAAGTCGTTGCACCACAACTTTATATGGCGGTTGGAATATCTGGCGCGATTCAGCACCTGGCGGGTATGAAAGATAGCAAAGTCATTGCTGCTATTAATAAGGATGCGGATGCGCCGATCTTTCAAGTCGCCGATGTCGGTCTCGTTGGTGACTTGTTTGAGAAGGTTCCGGAGTTGACGCAGAAAGTGAAAAGCAGCTGATGGTCTTGTAAATTAAAAAAGCCATATTTCACGATAATACGTATCGCCGTTGTCATCATCGCACAACGGCGAGCATATCTTTAATGTTTGAGAACTTTTCCCTCTGCTTCCCCATTTTCATGCCAGAGAGTTTCTCGGCTCGGTCTATCTGCAGCCATTGGTTCCAGGAAACCACAAGCTCTCCGCATACTTCACTCTCATGCTTTAAACCCTCCCAACCTTGCGGCATGTCATTTCTCTCCGATCTGAGAAATTTAGCTCCCGAGATCCAATCTTGCACGATAGCTTCTCCAGTAATAAATGCATCTTGCATTTTCGAAGCTATCACACCTGTCGGTCCTCTCTTGACCCACCCAGCACAATATACACCAGGTAGTTGTTTCAATATAGAAGTGCCTGTATCTGCAAGCGCCTGAGTTACTCGGCCGAGGCCGTCGTTCTTCACAACTCCCTGCGCCTCGTCAAACTGAATTCCCATTTCGGCAAACTCTGGCAGTGGCGCAGATTTATATCCCACAGACCGGAACACGATCTCTGAGGGCAAGCAGACAGTTTGACCTGTCAAGAATGATTTTGACATCGGATCATATGCCGCACTCAATTTCATCACATTGAATTTAGTGGAAGCAACTGTTGTTGGCGACTTCTTGTGTCCGAGAAATTGGGACGGAGAGAGGCAACTGTCAAGATACCATGATTTGGGTGCCTGATCAGGAGGCAATGCAGAACCTTTCAGGAAAACCTCCATCAATCGACGAGATGCCCGAGGCAGGGTCTTGAGGTCGTCTGGTATCAAAGACCGGTCAACTGGATGGAACGCGACATGAGGGAGCTTCATGAGCTCGCGTACTTCCTTAATCGTAAATGCGCCCTAGAACGACCTCATGACTTTAGAAGACTATTTTGCTAGAGTGAACGACATGCTATTCACATACCTGTACTGGCCCCCTCCTTCCAACAACATGAACTCTTTTGATCCGATTTCGTGACAGTTTTTCGAGCGCATGGCTAGTTATATCTGTCTTCCGCAAGACATCGACATCTTCCAATAGAATTCTTGCCACATCAAGGGCTACATTACCATGTCCGATTACTACAGCGTCCTCAGCACTGTCGATTTGCGGATTCAAAATTGAGCATTCGGGAAGGCCATTGTACCAGCCGACGAACTGCCGAGCAGAATGGATTCCCTTTAACGTCGATTCTCCAGGTATCCCGAGTTTTTTATCCTCAGATGCTCCATAGGCAAAGAGCACACAGTCATAATGATGCATCAAAGACCGAAGCTTCACGCTGCATTGGTCAACATGGGAGGTTTTTTGTCCCACGGATACGTTTCCCAAAAATCTGAATGTAGGGGAGGAAGCCACCTCCTCAAATTTATCTTGACAGTTCTTCATTCTACATATTATTATCGATTCTAAAAAGAATGGTTATCCGTTCACACGAACTGACGTACCTTCACCTCTGGATGATCAGGTGCAACACCATGACGGACGAGACCGAATGGAACAGGCAACGACTCAAACATATCGACATGTGTAAGAGGAAGTCTGGTCATCACCCTGTAGGCAGTATAGAAACCCGCTGGACCTGATCCAATGACGGCCAAACGGAAAGGGGCCTGATTTGATCGAACATGATTGCGCCTCCTAGTCGTGGAGAAGGTCCTGCTTATCGATCGGAAACGTAAAGGCCTGCAAGATTCCCTGGAAAGCATTTCAATTGATTGCAACAAACGATCCCAAGATAGGAACGTCAGTCACAAGACATTTCGGTCTTTGCGCACATATAACGCATCAGGCCTGGGTTTAGCACTACCTGTGTGTGGGGTGACGTCTGTGGGAAGCAGTGACCGTTGCCGTGCCAACAGAGCACCTTGTAGGTACACGCCACATGCCACCACGAGAAGTTGCAATATTACCGTGAGACACAAGCCCACCATCCTTCCACTCCCGCATTCCAGAAAAACATATCCTTTTCTCAACGATACTTTAACTTGTGTGAAATCCATCAACTGTCTTTGAGAAGACGGCGCCTACAGTCATGGGCGCCTCACCCCCATTTATGTACTGCGCCGAGAGAGGCAACAACACAGCATTTCCAATAACTACGTTTGACCCAAAGGCCGTGACGCGCGCGAGCTGGGAACCAAAACCTAAGAAGACAGCGCAAAATAAACCACTGATCTCCTTCAATAGACACCCTGAGTGCGTTTGCTGACCGTCTGCTTTTTAACCGGACTTTCTTCGTGTATTAATCAGTCATAGTGCACATGCTCTTCTTCTACCCCATCAAAATAGCCACTACATACCATTTGGTGGACAGACAAAAAAATGGATAAAGCGGCTGCGTGGTGTGCAACTACTTTGCCGTATATTGGAGTTTAACGGCGCTCTTGGTGCATTGATCTTGCTGATTCTTGTCACCAACATTGACGAGGTAACGGGATGGATAATGAGAATCCTGGTAAGATATGAACCTAAGCGGCACCCTGCCGAACTGGTTGCTAGCACTGCTAATCTAATTAAGTCTGGTGTTGCGATGATTCATTGCCTTTATGCCATCTACCACCTTTGCCGCAAAGCCTCTGGTCGAACTCCTGGGTCCTCATCAGCATATCACGTATTTGCTGCCATTTTCGATCTAGTCGTTGTGTCCATATACGCATTCGGGGCCTTTTCCGCTCACCAAGAATCTAGCTTGTGGACCACCAGGCTAAGTGACCAGAATTTGATGCGCTACTTTGTGCCGGCCATTTATTACATGATCATTGCAGTGGCCGGAATACATCTCATCTCCTTGTCAATATCTTTGTGGCTAGGGGTTATGTTTCGCAGGATAAGCTTAATGCCACCGGACATGAACCCACTTGAGGACAATCTGACTGCAAGACCATTTCACAAAAGAAACAAATCATCCATGACGACTGCGAGCAGCATTTTTGAAAAAAAACGGCATTCGACTTCAACAAAACAACAAAATGCTTTAGGCTTTGAACTAAATTCAGATCCACAAGCCCCCGTGGTCCCCTTCCTACACACAAGGGAGGGCTCTGTCAGCTCTGGCAGCTCTGTCCGGAGCAGTGTTTCGTTCATCCATTTACCAAACCGGCAATATCAAATTTTACCAGGAAGCTCATCACAAGGCTCGGTTCAAGCTGCCCCAAGTAAACGCTACTCAGTGCCGATGCCTCCTAAAGTTGGCGCATACTCAGCGATATCCACCGCTGATCAGAATTCGCAACTGCAATGCCCTATCCGTGATATCCAAAAAGTTCGACCAGGTAAATTCACTGAGACCTGGTTGCCAACGGAGTCATTGGTATCGAGGACGAACCACCGTCATTGCATGATGAGCAAACCAGTGGTAACCTCCCGCCGCGCCAGTCACAACAGAAAGGAATATGATACATTAGCTCAGACACTCAAAGATGAGAGTCTTTCTGGCGGATCAGATTTTGAGAGAGAACACAGCATGGCATACGACAGACCGCAGCGTGGGGTTGGTGCACACCCGAACCCTCTTCGATTGCATCCAACTGGCGGGCCCAAACAGAAGGGAAATGCCGGCATTTTTGCAGCTGCCGACAGGCCTGCAAACAGAGAACATTACTCTTTGTCCGAGATAAGTGGAAATATGAGGAGGATCAGCAACAGCCAAGATTTTACAGATCAGACTGATGGGGCTCAAAGTCCTTCGAAGAGGCACAGGGATAGTTCCATCCAATTGGACGACGTGGGAGGAGTAAGAAAAGTTTCATCTGGTATTGATTACGGAATGGGTTATCGACGAAATGTCAGTGGCAAGGTCGCTGAGGAAGGGCGAGGATTCTGGTAGTCCGTTGATGAGGGAATATAAATTTTTACTACGACTCGGTGGAACAAGGGTATAGTTTTGAAGGCTGATTGTGCAACAAAGATCGATCATTTTGTTCGGAGGCCGTTAGTGGCTGGCGCAATTTCAAGTTCACCTTTTGTCATTTTACTACGATTTACAGGGAATAAAGTTCACCTTTGGTACATGACTGTAACAAGGTTCGCAAGTACTTCTAGCTACCTGGGTCTGCATCTGCGACATACGAGGCCCAAGATTTTGGGACTGAGGTGCATAGCGTGTCTGCCGTCCATCGTGCCTCATCCCAGGCTTGGATGCGGCAAAGATGTCGCATTGTGGGACGGCCATGTGGACAGTTCCACGGTTTGTCTAGTTCGCCCATGTGCCTTACTACAGTATACATTTTATTGGTGGTGAGTGCTTTCCCAATCATGATACTGCTGCGACAAGCCCTCATTGCGAACATTTTGCGGACGGCCGAAGGCCGAGGAATGTGCTCCGACCCTGCAGGCTCATCTGCGAGAAGCGAAATGAGCTCCTCCAGATCCTTCAGAGTAAAGGTTGATTCTCGGCTCATAGGCAAGGCAAGCAGCTGACAACGGCTTCCTACTGGGGTTGTGCCTGTAGAATCGACTTGAACCTGAAAGCCATTTGCCTCCAAAGCTGCCAGATTCTGAAAAACAATTTCCTCGTCTAACGCTGTCAAATCGAGCTTTTTTGGACGCACTAATCGTTGTGACTGAACTTTTGTGGTGGCTTGTAATGCTTCAAAATTGAACTTCTCATCTGAGGCATGCTGGTCAATTATTAGAAGTTCGTCGTGCGCATCAGTTGTACTTGAAACATTGTCAGTCGATCGCGGACGTATTGCAATGATAAACCCAAGATTAAATTGCCCGACAATCCTCATCTTAGCAAAATCACTCTTTGATATAATTAGAGGCAACTTCGATTCGGCATCTGGCGCATCAATTTGTTCCACGTCTGGCTTCAAGCCCCCCGATAAGTTTCGAGCAAAACTTTGCCCCCAATCATCGGAGAGAAGAGCTATCTTGTCCTCGTCCGTGTAGATCACTTGCGACCTTTGAGCGTTTGCGAATTTTCTTCTTCTTTCCTTGTTTGAAGTATTTGTTTTGACGGTTGCCATTCGGTCTTCAGTGATTTCGCAAGTGCTATCTCGGGAATCACCCATCAGGCCGACTTTCGAGCTCAGAACTGAGACAAGCTGCTCTTGATTTTGAGTTTCTTTGTCTGGTGACTTGGCGTGAACGCCTTGGAGATTAGTTTCGCCCAACTCTGCGGAGCTTTGGTGACAAACAGCTGAGTTGGTCCAACCACTTGTGACTTCATCAGAAAGGTGCTCTTCATCGGCCGGGGCAACGGAATTGATAGATACAGCAGGCGTCCTGCCATCTTGCGTGCCACTCTGTCCCGGAGGTGATTCTATATCAAGTGAATCGCGAAGCTTCTTTGCACCAGACATCGTTGAGATTTCAGGCGGCTTTGAACATGGCGGTGAGACATCATCATGAAGGCTGTCCGAGTCACGTCCTGTGCAAGGATTTTCAGGCCAAATCTCATTCGTAGATTTCAGCTCAAACTGGTCCTTCCGTATGTTTGCCCTTGAACTAAGAATTTTGACATCCAAATTGTTACTTGACATTTCGTTAGCATTGTCAGCATCGTCAACAGAGTCATCAACCAACGTGCGTTTCTCTCGCAAGTTGAGTCGAAACTTGTTGATATCTGATGCTTTAACCCACGAGATTGGTAACACTTCCGGCTCAACATCACGATTAAGCCATTCGCTGAGCGACGGTTGCCTGTTGCCGACTGTGCGGCTTACTTTCTCTGTAGTAATACCCGATGCATATTGCACCCGCGATTTTAGACTACCCGTTAGCGCTCGTTTGTTTGTCTCTGCATCATCTATCGTAGAACCCTCTTCTTCGGCATTCAGAGGCGTACATTTCGACGAAAGAAGCGAAGGAATTGGATGAGATGGTTTGAGGGATTCTGATGGCTGTGAGCTGAGAGCTGAAACTGTCGGAAGCCGATATTCATGACTGTCAAATAATGCTCCTAGGGATGCACGAAGACTGTCTAGTAATGAGGCTTGGTCGTGAAGTAGAATACTTCTTTTGTCGGGACTGACGTTGACATCATACATGTTTGTGTCGAGCTGGATATCGGCAAATATGAATGGAGACTGGGAGTAATTGTAAGATTTGTACACCTCGTTGAATGTCTTGGCAAACTGCGGTAAGCCACATGGCCTTCCATTCACGAAGAACATTTGTCGATCTGGAGTCTGTCTACCGTCTCCCTGTATTGGTCTCGAGACATGACCTCTCACGCGAACCTGTTTAGAAGGAGAGTGAATTTGAGGCGAAATCTGTATCGCTGGATTTATTTTTGGTTGTTCCATCTCGAGGAGAATGTCCATAGACACTAGTGCTGATATTGCCTTGGATCCGAATATGTTTAGTATGTTCTCACGAGTGGTCGGGTTGCCCTTGGTTGAGAACAGTAATATTCGCTTCCCCTTGGTGGGCTGTTGCGAGACCGAGAACTTGAGGTTGGTTTGGATGCAAGCGTATTGGTTTAAAAGAGCGATAACTTTGTGCCATTCTCTCTTGATGTTGCGCTCCAACTCTCGACGTCTCACTGGCAAATTATAGAATAAATTTTCAACCGAAACTGTTGTTCCTTTCTGAGCAGCCGTAACTGCAGTGCTAGCAAGTTTACCTGAGGAGTCAAAATGAAGTTTGGACCCTTTCGGAACATCAGACTGAACGCAAGTAGTGATGGTTAACTGAGACAAAGCACAGAGAGATGCCAGTGCTTCTCCTCGAAATCCAAAGGTTTGTAACGAAGAGATGTCCGAGTATGAGGACAATTTTGAAGTGTAGTGCTTCAGTGCAACACATGCGTGATTAGCGGGTGAGATGCCGGACCCATTGTCCTGGACTTCAATATGGTCGAGGCCTTGGTTTTTAAAGCGTACATCTAATGGCAAGCCCGATTGCTATGTTAGTAGCTATGAATGCTTATGTCACTTTCGAATGATAGAAAAGCGCAGTGAATTTAGTCCATCACGAACCTATATTAGTGGCACCGGAATCGATGCTATTCTCCAGTAGCTCTTTGACAACTGAGCAGAGGTCGACAATGACCTGGCCGGACTGTATCAGATGAATCTGGTATTTGTCAATATGAAATAATGACTAGCCTTTCAACGTCAATAGGAACTTCGTTGGAAATCGAGCCTACTGACACTCTTATCATCAATGGGCTTGATTGGAGCAGCCATCATAACCACCGCTTTGATGCCTCACAAGTCGTTGGATGCAACTGAGAGCCCAGCGAATGCATATACTTGCGTGGTCTTGTCAAATGAAACAGAAAAGGGGACCAACTGATCGATGAGTAAATTTGGGCAATGTAGTGTCAAAAACGGGGGTGCTCCAGCTGCTCCGAAACCTGACGAATAGCTCATGTTAATTTTGCATCTAGACCTCTTTAGCATCAAGGCCAGCTCCAATCAATGTACATATGAATGTCAAAGGAGCACCAAATTGCTGAACGCGTCGCGTTGACGTGATCCCTGGGTGTTTCTACCAATAACAAGCTAGCCCCAATTATAATACCCACCCCCCTTGATTCTTGATTCTCCTAGGAGTACTACGGAGTACTACGGAGTACTACGGAGTACTCCGTACTTACAGGTTTACAAGGAATGCCTAGAAGAATAGGAGACTATCCTGATGCATTCGCCGGATGAAACTTAATTAGTAGTATAGGATCAATTAAAGCTATCAATTAAAACGTACATTATATGCCCACCCATCAAACCACTTTGTTGCTTCCCACCTGCAGGCTGTTAGGCCTCGTGACTGCAGTCAAGGCACTGGATTTAGTCAACGGACTTCTGGCTTGTAATCAGTTAGGTCTGAGACCTACGCAGAAATTCTCCAACAATGCCACCGTTTTGCCCACGATTCAAATTCCAGCATATAGCCCATTCGAGCAGGACGTGCCTAAGGTACCTAAGTAAGTGCATAATGTGCTTATCGCGATGCGTGGTTGCCCAAGCATTCACTTGGTCTTTGCTTACCCAGGGTAGGTGAGTTAGTCCACGTGGGGATTCCGAAAACTAGCAACTGGGACGGAGCATTTACCAGCGCATCTGTGCGGTTACCCATCCCCAACTTCTTCTTGAAAAGCCTGTCTTTTTATTCCACGTAGAGAGGTCTTAGTTAGGGACGGCATGCCTTGCCACCCTGCCTACTCCCACGACGACGACGACGACGACGACGACGATACGGATTTCCGCGCTCCTTTTATTCGTCGTCCGCCGCTGTGAACGTTGCAGTCATCAACTAAGCGACCGGCGAGGAGCTAGTATTTGCTCCAAACACGATTTCCATCTCATACCGTCATTCTTTATAACCCTATTAACCCAACTGTCTCTCCCGACTCGCCTAGGCCACTTGGCCGGCAGCCATCTCCATGACAAACCACTCGCTCGAGTCGATCGAAGATGGAGACACAGCATGTTGGAACCCGCAATCAACCAACCATAAAACCGAGCTAGAGGTATTGCACTCAGATCGGCCCAAGGACGTCGCGACATCCAGCTGTCCAAGAGATCGCGACTGCGAACCTGCCTATGACTGCAATGGACCCGCAAAAGGTGCTGCAGTATCAATCCTGAAACCACTCTCATTTGCCGATCCATCTGCGACCATGACTACCAGCAAGATAGGCCACTCGCCGGCCGTCAAAACCGAGCGCCAAGCTAGCTCTTTCTCACTGCTCGTGCTTCTCACCTCTGGCATTGGCATATTGCTATTGGCATTAATTTCAAAATCGCTTTACAGCTACCAAGCTGAAGCTAAAGGCTGTCGCATGTCATACATGCGGCCCTCCTATGTCCATTTCATCGAATTCGACACAGAACATACGCGCTTTGCGACGAAGTACTCTTTATACCTCTATCGCGAACAAGGAATTGACGACGAGCATAAGGTAAGAATACAAAAGCTATTACAGGAAGATGCCTGATTGTCAAAACACGATTATACTCGACTACACCACTAACCCTTTACGACAGCTACGCGGCACTCCAGTGCTTTTCATACCAGGCAATGCCGGAAGTTACAAGCAGGTTCGGCCCATCGCAGCAGAAGCAGCAACTTACTACCATGACACTCTTCGACACGACGGCCGCTCTCTAGACGCAGGGGTTCGGAACCTCGACTTCTTCACTGTCGACTTCAACGAGGATATAACTGCTTTCCACGGTCAGACTCTACTTGACCAGGCGGAGTATCTAAATGAGGCAATCAGATATATCCTTTCGCTTTATTCTGATCCACTGCGGGCAGGCCGGGACCCTCAACTCCCCGATCCGACGTCAGTTATAATTCTTGGTCATTCCATGGGTGGCGTTGTGGCACGCACGATGCTGGTGCAACCCAACTACCAAGCTAACTCCATCAACACAATTATCACGATGTCAGCCCCCCATTCACGACCGCCAGTGACGTTTGACGGTCAAATTGTCCAGATTTACGACGAGATCAACGACTACTGGAGGAAAGCGTATGCTCAGAAATGGGCCAACAATAACCCACTTTGGCATGTCACTATCATATCTATTGCTGGTGGCGCTTTAGACACAGTGGTTCCATCAGACTACGCCAGCGTGGAGCCTCTAGTCCCGGAGACTCACGGCTTCACAGTCTTCACTACTGGGATACCAACTGTTTGGACTAGCATGGACCACCAAGCTATTCTCTGGTGCGATCAATTTCGCAAGGTTGTAGCGAAGTCATTATATGATATTGTCAACGTTCATCGCGCTACGCAGACGAAACCTCGCGCTGATAGGATGCGCTTTTTTAGAAAGAGGTTTCTATCTGGTCTAGAAGCTACTGCTGAAAAAACCAGTGCTCTCAAAGAGGGAACACCAGTGCTCGCTTTGGATTATGAGTCGAGCCGAATTGTGCCTGCAGGCGATCGGTTCGTTCTGAATCAGCTAGGAAGCCAGACTCTCTCCATGGCTCATCTCATTCCCATACCTCCTGCAGACGCCTCAACACCTAAACAGTTCTCGCTGTTGACAGACGCCTTGTTTCCGGAGTCGGAGGAGTATAGTCCAGTGGACATACTTGTTTGCACCGTTTTTAACCAGCCTGGGTCTATCAATGAGCGTCATTCAGGCCACATGTCTGTTGCAAGCAGCAGTTCACAGAGGCTTGCTTGCAAGAACGTTGCATCTGACGCCGTGCTTTTACCTGCTTCCACAGAGGCGACCCGGCAGCCCTTCTTTCTTGAAGGAGAAGACGCAATTCGTCCTTTCTCATACCTACTGTATGACGTGGATGATCTTGTGGAATACAACTTTATTGCTGTAGTGCAAAAGACAAGCTCTCGTTCATCAGGGTTTGTTATCGCTGAATTTAGCGACAAGGTGGCAATTCAGAAGATTATTCCAAGTTCCCTTTCCCAGATTGCGGTATTTGGCGTATCTCTCTCTTTGGCCTCCGATCGGGCCATGACGATTGACATAAGATTTCCTGCGTTGACCTCGAGTCTGCTCGCATTCAATATGGTGCTCGACAATTCAGATTGTCTCAAGGAGCATCAGTTATTCACCTCGATGGTCAGGCAACATCTTGACCGCCCGTATGAGTCTAAATACTTCGTCAATGCCACAGACGTGTCTATTAGCTTTCATGGGGTTGCACCGTATGTTCCTCCGCCGCTAGAAGCGAGTGGTAGAGAGAATGGCGTTGGACTTCAGATATGGTCTGATCCAACATGTTCATCGACGACGAAGATCACGATTCGTCTTGACTTGCCCGGGAGTCTAGGCAAGCTTTACATGCGCTATAGAACCGTGTTCGCGGCATTCCCACTCCTAATCGTAACTTTGGTTCTGCGGAAACAATTTCGTGTTTATGACCAAACTGGAGTTTTCATACCTTTCTCACAGGGACTAGATCTCTCCCTGAGGCGCTCAATTCCCCTGTTACTCCTTTCTTTGACTCTTCTCGCAGTATCTCTCGAAGGTACTTCGGCAGTAATCCCCCATTTATTTCGGAGCAAGCGATATCTCAAAGAATTCCACAGGAACGAACTTCTCATTGGCACAGAAAGCCCGTCCTTTTGTTTTCTGGTTCCCTTAATCGGCATAGTATGCATTGGTGTATGTGCTGTCCTGCATTGCATTATGCTCTCCCTGACTTGGATTCTGGGTTTCCTCTACGGCTTCCGGAGCAGCATTTCATTAAACGATTGCGAGAGGCATAAAAGAGTTGCATCCCAGGCACTCATTCACTCAACTCCAAAGCGACGAATTGTATCGACGGCCGTTCTTCTCTTTCTTGTTTCGACATTCATTCCGTACCAATTTGCTTACCTTGTTGCGTGCCTGGTTCAGTTGTTCACTACAGTTCGCGCATTTCATGTTGCAGCTCTGGCAGACTCGATGTCGAGCTTGAATTATTATCATTATGTTCATTCGATACTCCTACTGATGATGTGGGTTTTGCCGATCAATTTGCCCATACTCGCAGTCTGGATTCGCAACCTTGCCGTACATTGGCTTACACCGTTCTCATCTCACCATAACGTCTTATCGATCATGCCTTTCATTCTGCTGGTGGAAAATTTGACCACCGGCAGGATGGTGCCACAAGTGACCAGTCAACTACGACATGTTACTAGCGTGCTCCTTTTTGGCACTGCACTCTGCGCGGCAGTTTACGGTGTGTCGCACGCGTACGTGCTGCACTACCTAGTTAATATTATCGCGTCATGGTTGGTCATTCTGCATTTAACTGCGGATTCTTGGTCGGTTGCCAATATTCTCGCAATGTTCGAAGGGAGCGCCAGGATGAACCGAGATCATGGCAAATCTTCTTGACCCATCAGGCTGCGATGAGAGCGCACAATAAGTTGATGATAAGAGTATCAATGTCGGTAGCGACTCCATTGTTCCGTCTCATAAGGAGCCACATTCCATGGTTTCTATATCGTCGCATTTTGATTGACAGAGTGGTTGGTTTTTCCGTAACTGAGTGACGCAGAAGACTTCGATCACTTGGGCTTTAATCACTAAGAGAATATTGTACCTTGCAATTCGGCTCTTTTCACAACATAATACTTATTAATAGGCATGTTGATTCTTCGTTTGTCCTTGCTCATTCAAGTCGTTTGTCTATCAATCATGCATTGCCAGGCGTTATTCCGAGTAGTACATTGTGGGGAAAGGGGCGTGGTGGAAGTTATTATGCTATCACCTGTGTAATATGGTCTGTGTATGGCTAATGACTGACAGATAGTGGCAGTCAATTCTACATAATTTCTTTCTACGTCAAAGATACGAACTGAACAATCTTGAATGTCACCTGGTTATTGACTCATTGCGGAGAACTTGATATGATCCCACATGGTTATGATGATTCGAGGTGACTTTTCTGAAAGCACTTTTGATTTGCGCAAGGTCGATGGTGTACTATGTCAAGGTGCCTCAATCAGCGGCGAAGTCTTGCTGGTAAAAAGTAGAGATCCAGAGTTCATCTACGCGCCCAAGGATAGAGGCCGCCAAGTCCGATTAACGATTGTACCAAAAGGTTCCGAAAGGGACTTCTCCATGCCCAGCAGTGAAACGGATCTATCCAGACCAAAATAGAGCAGTGCATTGCGTGAATAGCCGCGCATCTAGGAACAATGTACCAGGCAAACAAGATGTGGTAATGACCCCTCTTTTAGGGTTTTCTCTCTCTGGCCAATTCAACTCGTTCGTGCTGCACCGTCCAGAGAGTAATAGCGATGCCTATTGAACAAGCCCCAAATGCCATCCAATACGCAGCACGGTAGCAGTCCAGGCCCTCGTGACAGGAGCGTTCTCCGCTGGGATCGAAAACACTATGGGAATCCAACACCAAGCCATAAACCGAGTTGAATATGTTAGACGAGATGACAGGGGCCAGTGTCATGAATCCCCAATTCTGGCTCAACCCACGAATACCGAAGGCCTCAGTCACTAAAGAAGGGAAAACGCCGAACAGGAATCCATACCCAAGACCAGAGAGTCCCGATACCAATCCCAAAAGATGAGGATTCTCGATGACCAAAGCACAAGCTTGGGCTAACAAAAATACGACAGACGCAACTAAGAGGCACCACATGCGGCTAGCGTGGAGCGATTTGACCAAGAAATCAGACCCAACACCTGTGATACAAAATGTTAGTATAATCCACTCCTTCGGCCCCTTTCCGGTTGTCTTCTTCTTCTTCTCCTGCTTTTCTTTGATGGAACGAAGTGTGAAGGTGAGATAAAAAGAGGAATATATTGAAGACGGAGAACAATGCATGGTCGTGATAGGAGAATTAGCTTGCATAGGCGAATGGGAACTGGAAATTGGTCTGCCTTTCAGAGGCCAACCAATAGATAGACTTACCACTGAAGAGGCGACCCACGAAACTACATAGAGACAATATTGAAACATGCATCTGTTGGTGATGGACGAGGAAATCTTCAGTAAGCGATTGATCGCGGTGCTTCCACAGTACATTGACGTCATTTCCAATATTGCTTGGGCGGCATTAGCATGTTGTCATAAGTTGGAGTTGGAGATTTCAAGCTGACACCAGACAGGCTTACTTAATGGTCATGAGTCCAATGCCCGACAGAATCGCCATGATAGCAAAAAGTTGCCAAAAGGACGCATTACCTAAGAGCTTCAGGCCGCGAATATCTATACGATGAGATCGATCTGCATCAACACTGCTCACTACCACACTTTCAACAGGTTCTGATACCGCCGATGATATCAAGATTGAGGCTTCATCGAGAACGTCCTCTCCAACTTCACTATCGATAGGGGTGTCGCCAGGTGGGGGGTTGGAGGATATTGTCGAGGGCAAGGTGAGCGCGGCCACAAAGCCGATGGAAGACGTACCAGTTTCACCGGGCAAGTGGCCGCCAAGTGATTCAGACCAGCCTTGTGATGGCCGCAAATGGTCAGATAGCGATGATGACCGACGACCTTCAGGATTGATAACCGTATGATAGTTGGAGTGTGGGTAGACTCTGAGGAAGAAAAAGCCGGCAAACGTTAAGCCAAAGGTGCCACAAGAGAGAAGTTTCAGGAAGGCACTTGGGTCGCCGGGAAAGAGAAGAGCACCAATTGATGAGAAAAAAAAGGCACTGAGGCCAAACGCTGCGAGAGGGAATGCTGTAGCTGTACCTCTGTGGCTGGGCCAGTTTAGTGCTGATGTCTTCACAGCTGCAGCAAATGACAAACAGCTTCCAAGGCCAGACAGAAAGGAAAAGAAACAGAGGGCGACTATCGAGCCGGAAGCGCTATCATATGCCATATGTAGAGGGAAATAGCCTGCGGCAAGGAGGACTGCGCCAATGAGGACGAAAGGGCGTGGCCCTCGATGGTCTACAAAAATGCCCACAGGAATGCCAAGCGAGTACAGTCCCAAGTTGCCAAACTGCCCGATCAAATTACTTTGCGTGGCAGATAGTTTCAGTTTCTCTGCAAACTGTGGTGCCCAGGCTGAATAGACGTACTTTTCACAAGGGTGGCATACGTCAGTGATGTTCACACACACACACACACATATATATATATATCATGGGATAGCTAATATAGCAAAAAAAAACAGAAAATTATCGACTGCTCCTCGCAAGAACTCGGCTTCAGAGGAGGGGGGTGACTGACATTGGTGCCACATGCGAGGGATATGACAGTAGCAGCGACACCCGCGACAAGGCGAGCACGCCGCAGCTGTTGCTGGCGGTCCTGGCCCATGGCTGAAAGTTGAACAAGTCTGGAGGGTCTGGAGGGTCTGGAGGGGGTTGAACACAAAGCGAGCGAATGCCAGAGCGCGAATGCTCTGCTCTGGCACAAAAAATAAGAGAAGATAAAGTCAGGCCAGTCAATATACGATGGCTCTTGTTGCATTGGTATGGGTTTCAGAGGGAAAGGTTAAGAAGAGGCTTGCTTTAGCGCAAGTCCCGTGACGACCGAGCGATGATATGGACAATGCGCGCGCATGCTTCAATTTCCCCTGGTGGCCCACCTTACACTCTACCCCCTGAATTATTTTACAAATCTACATGCCACAGTTATTTATTCCTCTCTAACAGCTGTGATTAGCTATGTGTGTACAATACACCCCCTAAGTTATTTTACAAATTTACATGACAGGGGGGATTAAGCGAGTCAGGTACTACAAAAGGGAATAAGGGAGACAGGGGCTAGGATAAGTTAGTACCTATCTTCCCTAATATCTAATATAGAAAACTATGTATCTTCTAGTAGCGAATACACCCTATGTATCTTCCTTATAGCTCTTTAAAATAATATAGGGGGAATAGTGCACCTATAGCTAATCGCAGCTGTTAGGGAGGAACGAAAAAATGGGGCTTGTACATTTGTAAAATAATTTAGGGGGAAGTGTAGTTGCAATAGTATTAGTATTATCTTGATTAAAATTATAGGTAAATATAAGAGGTAAGGTAAATGATATGGAATAGTCTAGACACTTAGTATAGACTAAGTACATAGATTACTATAGGTAGCTAGTATTAGGCGTATTAGCCACCTCCTAGTCACAACGGGGTTGCTGAATAACAAAAAAGGGTTGCTTATTATTACCCACGCCCTAAATGTGAGGCGTGGCTCGATGTTAGACCGCGTAGCTAGGGTTCAATGTGATTGCATCTATTGAGTTGTCTAACCCTATAAGAGGGTGCAAACTATAGCTTAAATACCTAAGTACCTTTACTATTAGTAAGGTACTAATATAGTGCTAAAATATACTATAAAGTTATAGAGGTCTTAGAAAATAACTAGCTAGGGGTAGACTCTTATCTTAGCTAGTTAAATAGCAAGACTATTATATAGTAAGGATAAATTATACCCTTATAGGTATAATATACCCCCTTAGGAGACCTTATTTAAGGTTTCCTATAATAAATCTAAATTAATATAATTAGTTTAATTAATCTTATAATATTTAAATTAATTTTATAGTATAAAAAACATAGTTAATTAGTTATAAGTTTATTTAAATTAGGGTTATTATATAATACTTATTCTTTAGGTTCTTTACTAAGTATACTAGAGAATAGTTATATAAGCCCTAATACCTTATAAAAGCTTATAAAAGCGTTCCCTATAAGAGGCTTTATAAGGCTATTAGTAATTATCTCTTTAGTAGTAATCTAGGTAATATTAAAGGTTCCTTTTATAACCTCTTAATAAAGCTAGTAATAATAAATATTTATATACTAGAGCTTTATAATAAGCTTAATAAACTCTTCTTTAATAAGGTAAATTATCTATATATTATTATATTTAATTTTAAGTATATTATTACCTAGGTATAGCCTAACCTCTTAATATAATTATCTAAAGGCTATAAGCTCTTTACTATAGTAAGAAAGCGCTAGGAGCTTTGCTTTAGTTAATAATATTATTATAGTAGTGTCACGGCTTGATTGTAGGGTTGAATGAACGAAGTAATAGCTAAGATTCTTATAGTTGCTACTAGGAAGATACTAGCTAGGGGCAGGTGCGTAAAGGTTTTAATCTCTAATCTAGTACTAATAATATATATAGTTCTTAAGGAATACCCTACTTTATAAGTATATAGCTATCTTATAGCTAGCTAGCCTCTTTATTATTTATATAGCCTAAAGGTTCTCTAAAGATTCGCTCTAATAAATATCCTATCTCTAACCTTTATACTTTTAATATAATACTCCCCTAATATATAATTAACCTTAATTATAAAATAAGCTACTTACTTAGAGTATAGTTACTATAATAAAGCTTATAAAGAAAAATAAGATAAGGTACCTTATAACTAGATATATAGGTAAATAAAATAATAATAATAATACTACTAATTATAAATAACCCCCCCTATTATAAGTAGTAGAGTCTAAATAGTAACCTATATATAGCTTTAATATAGTAAAATAAATATTATTACTTATTATATAGCTAGACTAAAAAAAATAGATAACTTATATTAATTTTTATAATTAGTTTAAATAAATAAGGTACCTAATACTATAGTTCTAAATAGTCTAACTAAAGGGCTTATATTATAGTTACTATAAGTTTATAGCTATTAGGTATATATATAAGTAGTAAAGCTAATAATAATTATTATAATTTATAAATTACTTATATATAGTGTATTAGATTACTTAAGGGGTCTATAGTTAATATAAAAAAGACTAATTTTTCCCCCCTTTTATATACTTTCTTTCTCTTATAATAATCCTTAACCTTATAAGTTACCCTTACCTACTAAGTAATAGCTTTCTTACTACTATTATACTATAGTTACTAACCTTTTTAGTCTCTAAATATTATTATTATTTATTACTACTTATCTTAGTCTTTTATCTTATTCTTAGTTATTAGTTTATTTACTTTTAGTTATAATTTATATCTAGTTTATTATAGCTAACTTATAGCTAGTTTACTATATCTAATACTTATATAGAAACTCTCCCTTTATTAATAATTCCTAAAGGTTAAGCTATTAAGAAATCTCCTTTAAAGTCTTCTAAGAAGTTATCTCCTTAAAAGTAAACTACTTCTAAAATTTTAATATAAGTTTACTATATCTTTATAGTATCTTTATTACTAACTTACTACTAGTAATATAATAAGTAAGAAGATTCTATATATATAGTGCTTTTAGTAAGTAGTAATATAGAATATCTTACTAAAAAATAATACCTATAATATTCTAGGATATCTTATTAATAATAAGACCTTCCCTATAGAATATAAAGAATTTATAAGTATAACTTCTTTACTTACTTACTACTTCTTTATTACTAATATTCTAATAGGCTACTTAATAAAATATACTTACTACTTCTAAAATAATAAAAACTACCTTATAGTATATCTTTCTTATCTAGAATTTACTTACTTATTACTAATATACTACTAGTATCTAGCTTAAATTATATAGCTTTATAATAGGCTATTTAAACTTATTAAAGCTACTCTAGAAGGTAGCTACTACTATTAGGATAAAGTAAGTATAATTCTACTACCTAGACACTAGATTACTTACTAACTTACTAGTAGTTTATTATAAAAGTAAAGAAAAAGCTATAGAATACTATCCTATTCTATAAAAATTCTAATAAGTATAGATATATTTACTATACTTAAATAACTACTAATACTACTTATAAAGCAAAGAGTAATAAGTATATTATAATAGCACTACTAAGTAATACTATAAACCTTAAGATATAGATTAATATTTTAAATAGTCTTTACTTTATAGCCTAGAATATCCTAATAGTAAGCTTTCTTAATATATATAGCTAATACCTAACTAACTTACTAGTAGTTTATACCTTATATTACTAACTTACTTAATTATATTAGTTTTATTAAGCTTCCTAGTAAACTTTAGGTTTATATATATAAAGAGAGGGATTCTAATAATAAAGATACTCCTAAGGCCTTTACCTTTATAGTTACTATAGCTACTACTATTACTAAGAAACTAGTAGTCCTAGTAACTAACTTTATTATAAAGGGGTAAGTGCTTAGTAGCTATATAATAGATTATTTAAGTTATTTAAGTAAATTAACTTTATTTTCTAATATCTTACTATATTAACTTATAAATTATAACTATCTTATATTAACTTTACTACTTAACTATTACTTATAGTTATTAATAATTTCTCTAGTACTAAAATCCCTTTTTAATACCTAAGAATTCTCTAAAGTATTATAGCCTTTTTATTTAACTAGATATTTATAATGCCTTTTATTATAGTAATATAAAATAATTCTCTTAACTTTAAACTCTTATTTATTATCTTTAATATTATCCTATAGCAAGGATATATCTTCTATATTAGTTAGGTTCTTTTTAAAAGGCTTAAGACTAGTAATATTAAATATATTATATAATTAAGTCCTAGGTAGTAACTTTAATTAATATACTAATTTATAACTCCTAATTACCTTTTTAATCTTATAAAGGCCTAAATACTTTATAGCTAGCTTCCTACTAGGTTATCTTAAATTAATATTCTTTATTAATAGTAAAATATAATTACTAACTTTAAACCTTATTAGAGTTCTTATCTAGTTATAATATTTCTTATACTAAGTCTATAAGTTACTTAAAAGCTATTTAATTATAGTGTGTTTCTCTCTTAGTGCTAAGACTTTACTTTTAGCTTAATTATTTACTAAAGGGATATTTATAATTACTTATTATAAACCTCTAGGATTATAACCTTATAATACCTCCACTAGTGTGTAGCTATGCGTTATATAATTACTTATATTATATATAAAATATACTAATAATAGGTTATTTACCTAATTAGTTTATTTAGTATAAGTAAAAGCCTTTAAATAATATTCTAGGACTTAGTTTAAACATTCTATCTAGCTATCTATTTAGGGGTAAAAAGTAATGCTAAGTAGCTACTTAGTTATAAAAATATAATAAAAAGTTATCTAGAAACCACTAGTAAATATAGAACCTTAGTTTATTATAATACTTTCTAAAGCTTTATAATCTCTAAAAATATATTCTAAGAATATAGTTACTAGCCTATTACTAGTTAGTTATATTAATATAGGAATATAAATACTATATTTTATAAATTTATTAATAATAACTAGAATTATATTATAGGTCTAGTTTAAATCTTTTACTAGTAGAAGTCTAGTAATAAAATCTATTAATAATTCTTAAAAAAGGTAATTAGGCACTAGTAGTATAGCTAGCTTACTATAAGGTTTATAATGCCTTAGTTTTACAGTTTAATAACTTATATAAGTACTAATATATACCTTTATATCTTTCTTTATTATTAGCTAATAATATTAGTTTATAATCTAATAAAGAGTTTTACTTACTCCCTAATACCTAGTAGTAAGGTTATTATAAGTTAGTAATAAAATTTCTTTTCTTATTCCTAAAGGAATAAAAATATAATTCTTAAATATTAATAGCTTAGAGGGTTTAATAGACTATATCTAGGATACTACTAAATTATTACTTTTAAGTAACTTTAATTAACCTATAGTAAAGTTATTCCCTTACTATACTTTATATAATAAGACTTAAATTAGGGGTTTTAATTCTAAGCTCTTTTCTAGAAAGTTAGAGATAAACTTAGAAGAGGTTTTTTAAATAAATTAAATCCTAGCTATAATATCTCTATAAGTAATTAGTTTAATAAATACTTCTAGTCTTATAGGTATATAAATAAGTAATGTTTTTAAGGGGCACCCTTACTACTTACTAGTAATAACCTATACTAGTCTACCCCTAATAGTAATAGCTAGTTTAATAGGAAAATTAAAATAACTAAGCAATAAACTAAATATATGCTAGGTATTAGTAGTACTACTATAACTAGCTTATTACTTATTAATAAAAGAATTAAAAGTATTAAATAACCTTACTAATATAACTCTTTTAAGATTATCTAGATTATTAGGTTCTTTAGGAATATAGTTAAGCTATAATTTTTTAAAACCCTGGATATTAGTAGTATTATTATAGTGTTATTATAACTAACTATTAGTTACACTAAGTAATATTTTTATAGAACCTATAGTACTAATAGTATTACTAGGGTATTCCTATTACTTAGTATTTATAAATTTAGATAAAAAGATAGGAAGTTATATAGTTACTACTTTTACTTTCCTTACCTTACTTATAAAATCTAGTCTTCTTAAAAGTAAGTTAGTAAGATTTAATTTCCCTATATAATATATAATCTTAAAGTTAAAAGGATAAAGCTTATTAAGTATAGTTACTTACCTACTAGTAAGCTTAGGCTTTATAGCTAAGTACTTATAGTTTAAATAGTCTATAATAACCTTAATTATATAAGCTAAATAAGCAAGGTAGTGTCTCTATATATAAAAAGCCTCTTAGATAGCTAATAATTTACTATTAGGTATTAAATAGCGTAATTTAGTATTAGTTATCTTTCTTAATATAAATATAACTAGGTACTAGTAACCTAGTATATATATTATAAGTATAGCCCTAATTATATATCTAGATATATTTATCTTTACTCTAAGATATATAAGTAGGTTAAAATACACTAAAATTAGCGCTTCTTAAAATTTCTATTAAAGTTTTCTAAATACTACTAACTTATAGGGTTCTAGGTTAAATATTACTAGTTACTATTCTCTAAGGTAATTTATTAATAAAATAATAACTTTACTATACTATTTAATAAAATAGTAATAAAATCTAGTAAAACTAAGGAATAACTAAATATTAAAGACACTATATAGTATTAGCTAGGTTATAATTACCTTAACTCTTACTAGGTCTATTATAATACCTTTTACTAATATCTTAAAGCCTAAGAATTTAACTTCCTTAACTAAAAATTAATACTTCTTAAGGTTAATAAAAAGACTTATATCCCTAAGCTTATATAGAATTTATTTAATATATTCTATATACTCCTTAACTATACTACTATATATTAGTATATTATCTAGGTAAATAATATAGGTCTTATTAATAAGTCCTTTAAGAGTATTATTAATATACTTCTAAAAGGTTACTAGTATATTAACTAGTCTAAATAGTATTATAAGATATTTAAAGTAGCTATAGTAATAATAAAAGGCTATCTTTTACTTATTACCTAAGCAAATATATAGCTAGTAATATATATCTTTTAGATTAAGAACTATAAAAATAACTATACTTACTAATTAATTAAGGATTTTAGTAATAAGGGGTAAAGGGGCCTTATCCTTAATTATAATCTTATTTAAGCCCTTATAATCTATATAAAGCCTTAATTTCCTTTCTTTCTTTAGAATAAATAAAATTAAGGCTTTAGCTAGGCTAACTAATCTTCTAATCTACCCTTTAAGCTATATACTTATAAGGTACTCTCTAAGAACTAATAGTTTCTTTTTAGCTAAATTATATATAAGCCCCTAAGGTAGTATTTTCCTTTCTTTTAATTTAATTATATAATTATAGCCTCTTAGTTTAGGAAGCTTACTTACTAGCTCTTTAGAAAAAATATTTATAAACTTTATATATTCCTTTAGAATTATTAGTATAGGGCATTAGGTACTTATACCTTAATTTAATATAGCTTATTTATTACTTATACTTTCTAAAATTAGTATAACTATAATACCTTTACTTTTTTACTACTAGTAAGTATATTCTAGTAACTATATAGCTACTTTACTATTTAATTATACTTTTATTATTACTAGGTTCTTTAATTAGTTCTTACCCTTTTCTTTCTAATTTTTATTTTTTAGAATACTTAGCCTAATCTTTATTACCCTAAATAGTAATAAAACCACTACTTATTTTTTCTCTTTATATATTTACTACTTACTATAAATAAAGGAGAGGCATTTTATAGTTACTAGATATCTCTAAAATCCCTAATCCTAATATATAATTATAGGTAAATATTCTTTAGTCTAATCTATACCTAGTATTATCCCTTTACCTATATTAGTAATATAGTAGCTAACTTAATAGACTTTTATAAATCCTATACTATCTTTTACTTTTATTAATATTTTTAAGATCCCTTAATATAGAATCTCTTTTTAGCTTATACTCTCTAGTACCTAGTCTAATTAAATTATATTCTTCTAATCCTTTTTTAATAATAATTTAGAATAAATTATTAAGAACTATATACCTATATTAAATAGTGCTTTTATAGCTAACTACTAGTTATCTTATTATAAAGATACCTATATTCTTATTTTATTATTTATAGGGTATTCTATAGTAAGATTATATTCCTAAGTCTATACTATTTAAACTAGTATTATATTAAGTAATATAGCTTTATTACTACTTTTACTATACCTCTTAGTTATATACCTATTACTTTTATAGGTAAAATAGTCTAGTACCTAATAAACTAGTATAGTATATCTAGGCTTTCTATATTTATAGCACACTAGAAATAGCTTTTTTACTTAATCTTTACTTTATTACTATACCTTATTTATAGGTAATATAAAGCATTACCTTTTTCTTTTAAGGTCTTAACTTTTTTTATTACTTTAGCCTAAACTTATTATAACCTTTACTTTCTTATCTTAGCCTTATAACTAGCTCTGAGTTATTAGAATCTCTTAGCTAATTATTTACTTTCTTATAGTATTATTTAAGCTATTTAGAAAAATAGTAATTTATAAATATATTAGGATTACTTTAGATAACTTAGCTTTTACCTTAGTCTAAGCTCTTATAAAGGCTTAAAATAATTAGTTACTCTTTTACCTAAGATTTAGTAGTATTTTTATTGCTTCTAAGTATCTTATACCCTTATTTATTATTCTAGTTTTTAGCTATTCTAGAAAACCTACCTATATAAATAATAAGTAATCTATATACCTATCTATAGCTATATAATATATTTATTATTACTTTATATTATTAGCTAGGCAGCTACCTATATATACTACCTTAGTAATATTATCCTTAAAGGTATAGTAGTCTAATTTAAATAATATATCTAAATCTACTAGGAAATTCTATAGGTTCTTATATATATCCCCTTTATATATAGGTATTTTTATCTATATCTTAATAAGACTATTTTACTATATAATTACTACTAAGTTACTATAAACTACTAGTAAAACTAAAGCTAAAGTTTAAGGGGTAATTATAAGTCCTAGAGAAGGTCTAGCTAATCCTAGATTTACCTTAAGCTCTCTAATCTATACCTTTATTTATAGAATCTCCTATATTTTCTAAAGGTAATATAGCTTAGCTTATATAACCTTATAGTATCTCTATAATACTCTATCTAGGTTATTTATATTATCTATACCTTTACCTAGATTAGGATTAGGTAGTATTTACTATACTTTATTATTATCTATAGTTCTAAATTATAGGGATTCTTTACCTTCCTAATTATCTATAGCTTTATGATTATAAAGTACTAGTATATTTTATATAAATCTTTAGAGCGTTAGCTATATAATAATCTAGCTAATAGTTTATATTCTTAAAAGGGTTTTAGAGAGATTAATTTATTATAGCTTAAGCATAGGGTTAAATAAATAAAGTAATAGCTAAGATTCTTATAGTTACTACTAGAAAGATACTAGCTAAGGGTAGGTATATAAAGGTTTTAATCTCTAACCTAGTACTAATAATATACATAGTCTTTAAGGAATACCTTGCTCTATAAGCACATAGCTATCTTATAGCTAGCTAGCCTCTTTGTTATTCACGCAGCCTAAAGGTTCTCCGAAGATCCGCTCTAATAAACGTCCTGTCTCTGACCTCTGCGCTCCTAACACTAGGTTAATAGTGCTATCCCTATTATCTTTATACTATCTTATAGGTTTACCCTAGGGTATAATAAGTCTAAGCCTTTACTAGCTTATAAACTCTAGTAGTTTATTTACTTTATTAGTTATCCTATCTAGCTTATCCTAAAGAGGGTGCTTTTAGTTAAAGTTACTAATAAATACGCTTTAGTTATAAGGCTTCTCTAAGTTAATTATATAAATAAGGGTGTTTTAGTTATTACTATAACCCTTTAAATAAAGGGAGTAAATATTAACTTCTTATAGTTTTACTAGTAACTAGTTAGTTTCTCCCTAGGCTAACTATAATTCTATACTATATTTCTTATTTATATATACTATATTATATTTATTATAGTATATAAGTTAGAACTAGGCTAGGCCTAGTATTAGGGGCTATAGGTTTTTTATATATTCCTATTCTTAAATTATAATTATATCTATATTAGTCTAGTAGTAAAGCACTATATATATTAGTTTATTCTTCTTATTTATATTCTAGAAAAGAACCTATAGTATTATTATATTAATTAGGGAGGTTATTAGTTACTACTATCTTAAACTAGTTTTATTCTAGCTTTAAGTTGCTTTATATACTACCTAATACTTCCTAATCTTAGTTATTTAGTGCTATATTCTATATTTATAGAATATTCTCTTTTTCTAGTAGCTATAATAATAGGTTCTAAGGCTATACTAAGTCTCTTATAGGAAGGGATTAGGCTTTTACTTAGGGAGTAAGTAGTAAAGTAAGAAGGTTATTTAAGATATCTTACTTTAGTAATATTTTACTTCTCTTTTAGGATAGGGTAGTCTCTTAACTAGGCTAGGTATAGTCTAGAGCATAGGATATAGTTTTCTTTTACTTATCTATTTTTTATTAAGCAAAAGGATTCCCTATTCTTATAATAGCTAGCGCTATACTTACTATACCTTAGAGCTACCTTATAGAACTTAGTAATATAGCTTATTTAGAAATAGTTATAATATTATTAAGGCTATAAGGTTTTATTATATAGTTTAGTTTAGAATAGCTTTACTTTAAAGATTATACTATTATAGTATATCTTATTAGTATCTTTAACTTTAGCTAGGCCTAGTATTAGGGTAGTCCTTTAGGTACCTTTACTATAGGGTTACCTTACTATTACCTTAACTATATTTATCTTATTAGCTTTTCTAATTTCTACTACTAAGTTTTTAATAGAAGTATATTTAGTTAGGAACCCCTTAATAATAATGCTAAGTATATATTAGTAAAGGGTTACTTCTAGTTTAAATATATTAGTAATCTATTTTTAGTCTTATTTATATTAAGTAGTATTTCCTTTAAAGGTAATAATAGTATCTTACTAGGGAGTCTCCTAGCTACTACTGCTATAGCTTAGCCTATAGCTTTATTAACTACTATTACTATATTTTCTATGCTTCTAAACTAAAGTAATTCCTAGATAGTATTCCCTTTAATAAGTACCTTCTAGTTTTACTTACTAGGGATTTAAAGGGGGGGAGGTAAGGTATTTAGTTATTTAAGGGCTAGGCTAGTAGTAATACTAGCCTAGGTTAGGGTATTACTCTCCTTAGCTTTTTCTTTAATAGCTTTCTTAAGGGCTTCTTTAGTAATATAAATATTACTATTATTATAGTTTATTATCCTTACTTTAGCTTAGGTATAGTTTACTGCCTATTTAGTAATAGCTTTAGTAATATACTATACTTAAGTAACTTTATTACTAGGGATAAGGCTTGTAATTTTATTATAAAATTTCATATTATCTAGGTATTTAAATTAGATCTAATCTATTATTAGGTTATTCTTACTACTCTAGATATTAAACTATCTAATTCCTATATTTAGGTAGTGGTAGCTCTATGCTAGCCCCCTTTCTCCTATATTAATTACTATTAGTATCCTAACCTTATACTTACCTCTAGCTTTATTATAATATAATATTATAGGGGGGGGTAAATAAAGGTAAGGAATTTAAATATTAATATAGTTTGTTTTTTAGAGGTAATTCTAGACCTTTAGAGTAGTGCGGAAGAATATATAAAGGTTAAATTATTAATATAATAAGGTAATAATTACCTCTTTTCTAGTTTAGGTTTATAGCTAACTTACCTAGTAGCTAAATATAACTAGCTAGCAAAATAAGCACTAGTAGTTAGTTAAGACTTAAGCTTTTATAGCTACTAGGGGTACTATAAGTGCTTCTAATTTACCTTAGTAATAGCTTAGTTCTAGTGCTAACTTTATTTATTCTAGGTCTTAGATAACTTCTAAGACTAGGTTAAGAAACTCTATACTAGTAATTAAGCTAAGAAGAAGCAAAGTGCCTTTATAGTAAGCCTAGACTAAGCTAGTTTCTCTAAGGAATAGTATTCTAAGCTTATCTTTTAGCTCTAGTGCCTTAATATATATATAGTAAAGATAAACTATCTCTTACTTACTATTATCCCTATAAAGAATTATATAAAAGTAGTAAAGAATACTATCTTTATCTTAAAAAAGAAGTAATATAGTAGCTAGTTTTTAGTTTAAAGTAAAGGTAGTAATAAGCTAGTTAGACTTATAATACCTAGAGTTTTTAGTTAAAATTAATCTAATAACTATTTTAAATATAAAAGTTCTCTATTATAACTATAGTATTAGGTTTGCTTCTAGCCTACTAGCACTCCTATACTACCTAGTCTATTTCCTAATTTATATCTATATTTAAATAATTTTCTATTTATCTCTAGAATTAGCCTAGATTCTCTAATCTTCTAAGTTAGTTAATAGCTAGCTTTTATACTAATAAGTAATATTAGAGTTTTCCTATACCTAGGAACTATTTTACTAGGAATCTTGCTTTTAGGGGGTTATTTAGGGCTAGCCTTGCTTCCTATATATTAGCAAGCTATCTCTATTAGGGTTATTTATAGTTATAGTTACTATAGTTAACTAATATATAGTATTAGTTCTTTACTACCTAGCTATAGCTATATAGGGGCAAAACTACCCTAGGGATATTCCTATAAAATAGGAATTTATTAAGGCTTATTTTCCCTATATATAATTAGATTATTACTAAAAAGATATATTTATCTAGCCTTATATAGATTAAGGGAGGGAATATAAGTCTTAACTTCTAGTTATATAATAGGAGTGGCTTTAAATACCCTTATAATAATCTAAAGGTAAGCTAATTAGTTTACTATAAAGCTTTTTACTACTTCTCTTAGCTTTCCTTCTTTCTTAGTAAGGATATAGTAAGTACTTACTTTATAAATAAGAATAAGTTAAACTACTTATATATATAAAAGCCTAGTATCCCTAAAGCTATAGCTTTATACTAATACTACTAGTAAGGATAGTATAAGTTATTACTAGGTAAATTTACCTTTAAGAATATTTTTATAAGCACTTTAGTTAAGTTTTCTATTAACCTATACTCTAAGGAATCTATATAACTTTATAAGTATTATTTTCTTTATACTAAGTTAGACCCTAGTCTAGGGGGGTTTATAAGACTTACTAAAGTATATAAGTTTAGTTTTAGCTAGGTTAAACTTAACTCCTACTTACTTTACCTATTTCTTATAGATTTTCTATATAGCTTTAAGTCTCTTTTAAGTCTAGGTAATAGTCTTACTAAACACTACTATATTTATATTATTTATAAATCCTATAGTTACTATACTTAGTATAGCCTAGAGATAAATATAAAGCTTTACTAAGTAAAGTAAGAAAAGAATTAGTAAGAGAGGTAAGCCTTATAAGGTGCTAGCCTTAATTATAAATAGTCTAGAGATTTCTTAATTAAAGCTAAGCTAGCTTATTCTATTTATAAGGAAGCTTCAAATTACTATAATTAGCTATTATAGAACTCCTATTTTAATAAGTAAATATATTAGGTATAGGTAGCTAACTTTATTAAATACTACTAATATATTTATTTATACTAGTAAGGTAATACTACCCCTTCCCTAGGCCTCTCTAATATACTCTATAAGGACTCTTATTATAGTCTTTATTAATTTATTTACCTTATTACTTATCTATAGTTTAGGGAGTAGTTCTTTAGCCTTAGTAAAGGCTATAAGCTATATTATAATTACTACTTCTATAATTTTTCTAACTATATTAAGTAGTAAGATAAGTCTCTATATATTAGCTTTTCTTATTTCCTTACTTATTTTATCTAGTTTCCTAATTACTACTACTCTTATAGTTTAAAAGTAAGCTAGGAAGTAGCCTATTTCTAAGACTATATTTAGGAGTTAAGCTATAGTATCCTTAGCTAAGTCTTTATAGGCTTTAATAAGGCTTACTAGGAGTTTATTATTCCCTAGCGCTTTCTAACTAGCTATATTTAATAGGACTTTTATAATCTTATCTTATTTAAATTATTCTTTATTTAGAAATAGTATATTTTTAAGTTCTAGGAAAGAGAGGTCTAGGATATAGGAAAGGTTTACTATAGGTTTAGGAAAGAATCTTTATACTAGTACACTAGCTTTATTATTATATATAGTAGCTAGGTTAGGGTTATTTTTGCTTCTTTCTAGTATAGGGAGTCTAGGGAGCTCTAGGGGGGCCTAGCTTTAAAGCTAGGCTTATCTCTCTAGCCTCTAGACTTCCCTATCTTTCTCCTATATATTAGCCTTTTATAAGGTATCTCTTTATATATTTCTCTTTTCTTCTCTAATAATATATTCCTAATCCTTATTTACCTTAGTATAAGCTTACTAGTTTATATTAGTTCTTTTATATCTTTACTATCTCTTAGCTTATCTTACTTTACTAACTAATTCTTATACCCTTCTTAATTACTATACCTCTAGGCTAGGTAGTTCTTAGGGCTTCTTTAAGGCTACCTTATTTATAATTTACTATAAGTTTATAATAAGCTAGGTTATATAATTATTAATTCCCTCTTTATTATAAGTATTTAGTATACTTTTAGGTTAGAGTTAGATTATAGCCTTTACCTTTATATATAGTTTATTTAAGGCTCCCTATATATATCTAAGGGCTTAGGGGGTAGCTTCCTATTACTTATTAAAGATACTAATTAGCTATAGAATATAGTTAGATTTAGTAAGGTTCTTTATACTATTATAGTAAACTCTAATATTTAGCATAGCCTATACTAGGTTAATAGTGCTATCCTTATTATCTTTATACTATCTTATAGGTTTACCCTAGGGTATAATAAGTCTAAGCCTTTACTAGCTTATAAACTCTAGTAATTTATTTACTTTATTAGTTATCTTATCTAGCTTATCCTAGAGAGGGTGCTTTTAGTTAAAGTAACTAATAATTATACTTTAGTTATAAGGCTTCTTTAAGTTAATTATATAAATAAGAGTATTCTAGTTACTACTATATCCCTTTAAATAAAGGGAGTAAATATTAACTTCTTATAGTTTTACTAGTAATTAGTTAGTTTCTCCCTAGGCTAACTATAATTCTATACTATATTTCTTATTTATATATACTATATTATATTTATTATAGTATATAAGTTAAAACTAGGCTAGGCCTAGTGCTAGGGGCTATAGGTTTTTTATATATTCCTATTCTTAAATTATAATTATATCTATATTAGTCTAGTAGTAAAGCACTATATATATTAGTTTATTTTTCTTATTTATATTCTAGAAAAGAACCTATAGTATTATTATATTAATTAGGGGGGTTATTAGTTACTACTATTTAGTACTAGTTTTATTCTAGCTTTAAGTTACTTTATATACTATCTAATACTTCCTAATCTTAGTTATTTAGTGCTATATTCTATATTTATAGAATATTCTTTTTTTCTAGTAGCTATAATAATAGGTTCTAAGGCTATACTAGATCTCTTATAAGAAGGGATTAGGCTTTTACTTAGGAAGTAAGTAGTAAAGTAAGAAAGTTATTTAAAATATCCTACTTTAGTAGTGTTTTACTTCTCTTTTAGGATAGGGTAGTCTCTTAACTACACTAGGTATAGTCTAGAGCATAGGATATAGTTTTCTTTTATTTATCTATCTTTTATTAGGTAGGAGGACTCTTTATTCTTATAATAGCTAGTGCTATACTTACTATACCTTAGAGCTACCGTATAGAATTTAGTAATATAGCTTATTTAGAAATAGTTATAATATTATTAAGGTTATAAGGTCTTATTATATAGTTTAGTTTAGAATAGCTTTGCTTTAAAGACTATACTATTATAGTATATCTTATTAGTATCCTTAACTTTAGCTAGGCTTAGTATTAGAGTAGTTCTTTAGGTACCTTTACTATAGGGTTACCTTACTATTACCTTAATTATATTTACCTTATTAGCTTTTCTAATTTTTACTACTAAGTTTTTAGTAGAAATATATTTAACTAGGAACCCCTTAATAATAACGCTAAGTATACGTTAGTAAAAGGTTAATTCTAGTCTAAATATATTAGTAATCTATTTTTAGTCTTATTTATATTAAGTAGTATTTCCTTTAAAGGTAATAATAGTATCTTTACTAGGGAGTCTCCTAGTTACTATTACTATAGCTTAGCCTATAGCTTTATTAACTACTATTACTATATTTTCTATACCCCTAGACTAGAGTAATTCCTAAATAGTATTCCTTTTAATAAGTACTTCCTAGTCTTACTTACTAAGGATCTAAAGGGGGGGAGGTAAGGTATTTAGTTACTTAGGGGCTAGGCTAGTAGTAATACTAGCCTAGGTTAGGGTATTACTTCTCTTAGCTTCTTCTTTAATAGCCTCTTTAAGGGCTTATTTAAGGGCTTTCTTAGTAGTATAAATATTACTATTATTATAGTTTATTATCCTTATTTTAGCTTAGGTATAGTTTACTACCTATTTAGTAATAGCTTTAGTAATACGCTATACCTAGGTAACTTTATTACTAAGGATAAGGCTTATAATTTTATTATAGAATTTTATATTATCTAGGTGTTTAAATTAGATCTAATCTATTATTAGGTTATTCTTGCTACTCTAGATATTAAACTATCTGATTCCTATATTTAGGTAGTGGTAGCTCTATACTAGCCCCCTTTCTCCTATATTAATTACTATTAGTATCCTAGCCTTATACCTACCTCTAGCTTTATTATAATATAATATTATAAGGGAGGGTAAACAAAGGTAAGGAATTTAAATATTAATGTGGTTTGTATTTTAGAGGCGATTCCGGACCTTTAGAGCGGTGTGGAAGTTTGTGCGAAGGTTCCATCTAATTTATTACAACACACAATTATTACTAGTAATACCTAGCTAGTAAAATAATTAATAACCAAATTCTTATAGCTATAGTAATAAATAAGCTCTAAGGTTATAAATATAAAGAGCTATAAGGTTAGAGCAAAGTTTATAATAAACTTTATAGCTACGTTAGCGTAAGATATAGTTATAATTTATAACTATAGTTAAACTTAAATTTATTTAAGTTTTACTTATAGTATAAATTAATATAATTCCCTCTTCCTCTATAATCATGTTTTTTTCTATCTCTTTATATCTTTTCTATTTTATAGCTTACTACTTATGCTTTAAAGCTCTAAGGCAAACCAAATATAACTTATCCTTACTTATCTCTAATTTAATTCTTTATAATTGCTAGGTAGGTTTTGCGTTACTAATTAACTAATTAACCCCTAACTAATTAGATAATAGCATAGCTAAGGGCAGAGTATTGTTTGTAGTTAGTGTAGTGTGATTTTTAGTTTTTACATTTAATTTTATATCTAGCTTATAATAAGAGATACTATTCTATAAATTACGTAATCCTATAGAGATAAGTCTAAAGAAAAATACTATTCATAAAAGTGGATCTAAAAGTGGGCCGTTTAACCATAAATTAGAAACACTACATTTATAGTGTATTTTTCGTACTAAAATGTAGTGAAATGTAGTTTTTCTAATTTACAGGCGTTAGACCTAATTTTAGACCCACTTTTATTCATAACTACAGTATAGTTTTTTAGTTATCTATCTAAAAAAAGAAGTTTTATATCTCTATCTATTTTCTAAGATTAGATATATATTATTTATTAAAAAGAAAATACACTACAAATCGATTGTAGTGCAATACTCTGGCTAAGGGTAATAAAAAGGACACCGCCTTACCTAAAATATTAAATAATATAGCAAAAGAAAAGAAAAGTAAAGGGAAGGGAAGCAAAGATAAATCTAACCTAGAGATAATTAATAGTATTTATACTATAAGGGAAAAAATACTAAAAAGCAAAGGCAATATAAATAATAAGATTTATAAGGTAGATAAGAAGAAGATAAAAGAATAGGGCATTAGGCTGTAAAATACTAAGCAGTTTTACCTCGTGCTTGGGAGGGGGTCCTTAGTAGTTATTATTAGGTATTTAATAGCTAATTCTAAAGCCTCTTAAAGGCTATAAGAGAGTACTATACTTAGTTTATAGCAATACTTAGATCTAAATATAAGTAAATAACCTTAAGGTATATATCTCTTTATAATAAGATTAGAGAGCTTATAAGGAATATAATACCTTTAAATAGAACTATTAAGCACTATACTAAAGTTAACTTTAATAAGACTATTAAGCAAAACCTTATAAGGGTAAATATTAATAAGTAGCTTATAAATACTTTAATTAGCTATAAGAGATACTTCTAAGTAAACTACCCTATTACTAAGGGTAACTTACCTATAGAAATAATTAATAATATTATTAAGGCTTATTTTCCTACTATCTTAGCTTAAATTAACTTATTAATTTATATAGTAAAGAGTAAGGGAAAGGTCCTAGATTTCTATAATATTATAAGTAGGATTAGATACTTTATTAAAGCATAAGGAAGGTCTTAAGGTAAGAGAAGCAAAGCCTTTAGAGCTAAACTAACTTTTAATAGAGAAGGAAAGAATAAAGCTAAAAAAGAGAAGGGATTAAAGAAAGACCCCTATATTTACTATAAAAAACATAGAGTAAAGAAGTTAAAAGACTTATAAAAGACCTATAAAACGCTTTACTTACTAAAGGATTAGAAAATTAATAAAGAGCTATTAAAGAAAGTAAAGGAAGTAATAAATTATTAACCTAATAATATAAAGAAAGTATATAATATATAGTTAAAGGATAATAGTGTAAAGGAACCTAAGGAACCTAAAGAAAATAATACTATGTTTATAGCTATAGGAGAGTTTATAGAGGCTTTCCTTACTTATAATAAATCGTAAGTTATACTTAATAGCAGTACCTTAATCTATATCTTTAATAATAAACGCTAGTTTATAAACCTTAATTATAGTAAGTAGCCTAGAATTTAAGTAAGTTATAGTATTACTAAGGCTTATAGCGTTAGCATAGCTTAGATTATCTTAATAGATAGCTAGACCCTTATGCTATTAAGAGCCTAATACTAACTATTATTCTTTATAAACCTTATATCTCTTTAAATACTTATATAGAAGGGATTAAGGTAGAATAACCTTACTAGAAGGGTAATAGACTTAGTAAAAGGTAATTAGGAGATATTTTAAACTTAGATTATTAGTATATAACTATATATAGAGGGATTAAGCCTATTAGAAGCTTTCGCTATTAAGGGAGATTTATAAGACCTAAAGATAGTTATAATAATGCCTATAAACTTATAGCATACTAGATTAAGTGCTTTAGAAGCTTTAAATCCTATTAAGGGAGAGAAGCATAGGTAAATATAAGGTTTACTAAATAGCTAAGGCATAGAGGTAAATATTATAAGTCCCTTAAATAGGGTTATTACCTTTAGGGCTGCTTTAAGTAATCTCTTTTAATCTTTTTACTTAATTATTAGGGTATAATAAAGACTAATATATTGCTCTTTTTACCTATAAAGCTATAGGGCTATGTTATATCTTTATAATCCCCTTAAAGATAGATATTATGCTTTGCTTTAATTAGTTAGAAGCTATATATATAAGAGTGTATAGTATTTATATTACGGTTATAATAACTAATAGCCCTCCCGAGCACGAGGTAAAACTGCTTAGTATTTTAAAGCCTAATGCCCCATTCTTTTATCTTCTTCTTGTCTACCTTACAAATCTTATTATTTATATTGCCTTTGCTTTTTAGTATTTTTTCCCTTATAGTATAAATACTATTAATTATCTCTAGGTTAGATTTATCTTTACTTCCCTTTCCTTTACTTTACTTTTCTTTTCTTCTATTATATTATTTAATATTTTAAATAGAGTAGTGTCCTTTTTATTACCCTTAGCTATACTATTATTTAATTAGTTAGGGGTTAATTAGTTAATTAGTAATATAGAACTTACCTAGTAATTATAATAAATTAAATTAGAGATAAGTAAGGATAAGTTATGTTTAGTTTGCCTTAGAGCTTTAAAGCATAAGTAGTAAGCTATAAGATAGAAGAGATATAGAGAGATAGAATAAATATAGTTATAGAGGAAGAGGGAATTATATTAATTTATACTATAAGCAAAACTTAAATGAATTTAAGTTTAACTATGGTTATAAATTATAACTATATCTTACGCTAATGTAGCTATAAAGTTTATTATAAACTTTGCTCTAACCTTATAGCCCCCTATATTTATAACCTTAGAGCTTATTTATTACTATCGCTATAAGAATTTGGTTATTAATTATTTTACTAGCTAGGTATTGCTAGTAATAATTATGTGTTGTAATAAATTAGATGCATTGGCTATAACCAATGATACTAAAAAAATTATAAAAATCAATAATAACTAATAGTAAGACTGCCTTCTAGACTAGAAAGTAAGAAGAGAATGTTATAAATAAAGGCATTATTATTAGAAAGTCTAGCCTAGCTTACTTATATTAAAATAGGCACGCTAAATAGTCTAGGAGGGTAATAATAAGGGTTATAATAACTCTTATAATATAATTAGGCTTCCTAGAAAATCTCTAGCCTATAGCTACTAAAGCAGCTATTTATATCTTAAACTATACGCCTTAAAAGCTGCTTAACTAGTAATTACCTTAATAAGCGTTAAATAGGTAGTTAAGAGAGAATAAGCTTTAATAAAATTACTTACTAAAGAAACTAGAAGCCTTTATAAACTATTTATAAGTATTTAGTTATAAAGCATTTATAATAATATAAAGTAAGCTTTATAAGGCAAGTCTAAAGCTTGCTTAAAGAGCTTATATTAAATACCTTATAGAATATGTTTTCTCTATATAATACCTAATTTAGGTGCCAATAATAAAGAGGAACTACTAGTTTTTATTAAGCTATATTACCTTTAATAAGTCTATCTTTTATACTTAAGAAAGAGGCTTATTATTAATAATAAAAGAGGTTAAAAAACACTTTCTTAAAGAGCTAGTTAAGGATAATAAGGATAAAAGCCCTAATATAAGGCTTCTATAGATAGTATACTCTCTATTACTATAATAACCACTTAATTAGCCTTAATAGGTTAAAACTCCTACTAATTATAATTAATAAGATTATAAAGAAAAAGGAAAAGAGAGTTAAGAATTAAACCTACTAACCCCTCTAAGTTTACCTAGATAGCTACTAGGCTTTATAGATTATATACTATTAAGTATTAATAATTTACTTAACTCTCCTAATAGCAATAATAATTATAAAATAGCAATAAATCTATAAGATTATAATAATATTAAAGCTTTTATAATAGCCTTTAACCTAGGTCCTAAAAGCAAAGAAAAGCCTTATATATCTAGGCTTCCTCCTTCTCTAGCTTATTATAACTATCTAGCTAGCTATCTAAAAGAAAAGGAATTCTATTAAGCCTAAGATAAAGAATATAATAAGATTATTAATAAAAAGGTAGCTATAAAGGTATTTAAATCTAATATCCCTATATATATAAAGCCTCTAGGCCTTACTTAGGTGTTTTCCTATAAATTAGATAAATAAGGTTACCTTTTATAATATAAAGCTTATCTTTATATTCTTAGGAATTATTAACTAAAGAGTTATTTATTAACTTAAGTAGTAACCCTAGCTACTAATACCTTTAGGCTACTTATAGCTATTATATACTACTTTAATCTAGAAGCATATTAGTATAACTTTATTATAGTATTTCTAAATTTAGATCTTAATAAAGAAGTTTACTATAAGATATCTCTAGGCTATAAGGATAAATAAGCCTATTTAAAGCTTCTTAGAGTAGTGTATAAGCTATAAAGAGTGCTTTTTTTATAGATAAAAAAGCTAATTAGCTAGCTAGTTAGTAAAGGCTTTATATAAATCTTTAAGGATATTTATATATTTATTAAAGATAGTCTAATTATTTTCTTCTATATAGATAACCTTATTACCTTATTTACTAAAGGGAAATTATCCTTATATAATAAATTTAAAGTAAGACTCTTTGTAAAATATAATATTAAGAACCTTAGGGAGCTATAATAGTTCCTAGGAGTTAAAATTATTAAAGATTATACTAATAGGAAGATATAGCTTAATTAGAAGTCCTATTAGAATAAAGCTACTACTAAATTTAATATAAAGATCCCTTAATAAAGGCCTATAGCCTTAATAACTACTATATTATTAAAGCCTTTTAAAGGAAAGGTTAGTATATAGAACCTTAAGAGATATTAATCTCTAATTAGAACCTTACTATATCTAATAATAGTTTTAAGACTTAATATTACTTTTATAGCTTTATAACTCTTATAATACCTATAAAACCTAGGGCTATAATATATAGAAGTAGTAGAAAAAGCCCTTAAGTATAGGTATATATAGGTAAACCTAGTAATTAAATATAGTAATAATAACCCTAAATTAGAGATATATAGTAATGCTTCTTTTACTAATAATACTATAATATAAAAAAGCTTATAAGGCTATATTATAAAGCTCTTTAAAGAACCTATACTCTTTAAGGTAAGTAAGCAAGCTACTTGTTAGGAGCGCAGAAGTCAGAGACAGGACGTTCATTAGAGCGGATCTTTAGAGGACCTTTAGGCTACGTGGATAACAAAGAGGCTAGCTAGCTATAAGATAGCTATATGCTTATAAAGTAAGGTATTCCTTAAGGACTATATATATTATTAGTGCTAGGTTAGAGATTAAAACCTTTATATACCTACCCCTAGCTAGTATCTTCCTAGTAGTAACTATAAGAATCTTAGCTATTACTTTATTTATTTAACTCTATAATTAAGCTATAATAAATTAATCTCTTTAAAACCCTTTTAAGGATATAAACTATTAGCTAGATTATTATATAGCTAATGCTTTAAAGATCTATATAAAACATACTAGTACCTTATAATAATAAAGCTATAGATAATTAGGAAGGTAAAGAATCCCTATAATCTAGAACTATAGATAATAATAGAGTATAGTAAACGCTACCTAATCCTAATTTAGGTAAAAGTATAGATAATATAAATAACTAGATAAAGCATTATAAAGATACTATAAGGTTATATAAGCTAAGCTATATTACCTTTAAAAAATATAGAAAATTCTATAAATAAAGGTATAGATTAAAAAGCTTAAGGTAAATCTAGGATTAGCTAGACCTTCTCTAGGACTTATAATTACCCCTTAAACTTTAGCTATAGTTTTACTAGTAGTTTATAGTAACTTAGTAGTAATTATATAGTAAAATAGTCTTATTAAGATATAGATAAAAATGCCTATATATAAAGGGAATATATATAAAAACCTATAGAATTTCCTAGTAGATTTAGATATATTATTTAAATTAAACTACTATATCTTTAAGGATAATATTACTAAGGTAGTATATATAAGTAGCTACCTAGCTAATAATATAAAGTAATAATAGATATATTATATAGCTATAGATAGGTATATAAATTACTTATTATTTATATAGGTAGGTTTTTTAAAATAGCTAAAAACTAGAATAATAAATAAGGGTATAAGATACTTAGAAGTAATAAGAATACTACTAAATCTTAGGTAAAAGAGTAACTAATTATTTTAAGCCTTTATAAAGGCTTAGACTAAGGTAAAAGCTAAGTTACCTAAAGTAATCCTAATATATCTATAAATTACTATTTTTCTAAATAGCTTAAATAATACTATAAGAAAGTAAATAATTAGCTAAGAGATTCTAATAACTTAGAGCTAGTTATAAGGCTAGGGTAAGAAAGTAAAGGTTATAATAAGTTTAGGCTAAAGTAATAAAAAAAGTTAAGACCTTAAAAGAAAAAGGTAATGCTTTATATTACCTATAAATAAGGTATAGTAATAAAGTAAAGATTAAGTAAAAAAGCTATTTCTAGTGTGCTATAAATATAGAAAGCCTAGATATACTATACTAGTTTATTAGGTACTAGACTATTTTACCTATAAAAGTAATAGGTATATAACTAAGAGGTATAGTAAAAGTAGTAATAAAGCTATATTACTTAATATAATACTAGTTTAAATAGTATAGACTTAGGAATATAATCTTACTATAGAATACCCTATAAATAATAAAATAAGAATATAGGTATCTTTATAATAAGATAACTAGTAGTTAGCTATAAAAGCACTATTTAATATAGGTATATAGTTCTTAATAATTTATTCTAAATTATTATTAAAAAAGGATTAGAAGAATATAATTTAATTAGACTAGGTACTAGAGAGTATAAGCTAAAAAGAGATTCTATATTAAGGGATCTTAAAAATATTAATAAAAGTAAAAGATAGTATAGGATTTATAAAAGTCTATTAAGTTAGCTACTATATTACTAATATAGGTAAAGGGATAATACTAGGTATAGATTAGACTAAAGAATATTTACCTATAATTATATATTAGGATTAGGGATTTTAGAGATATCTAGTAACTATAAAATGCCTCTCCTTTATTTATAGTAAGTAGTAAATATATAAAGAGAAAAAATAAGTAGTGGTTTTATTACTATTTAGGGTAATAAAGATTAGGCTAAGTATTCTAAAAAATAAAAATTAGAAAGAAAAGGGTAAGAACTAATTAAAGAACCTAGTAATAATAAAAGTATAATTAAATAGTAAAGTAGCTATATAGTTACTAGAATATACTTACTAGTAGTAAAAAAGTAAAGGTATTATAGTTATACTAATTTTAGAAAGTATAAGTAATAAATAAGCTATATTAAATTAAGGTATAAGTACCTAATGCCCTATACTAATAATTCTAAAGGAATATATAAAGTTTATAAATATTTTTTCTAAAGAGCTAGTAAGTAAGCTTCCTAAACTAAGAGGCTATAATTATATAATTAAATTAAAAGAAAGGAAAATACTACCTTAGGGGCTTATATATAATTTAGCTAAAAAGAAACTATTAGTTCTTAGAGAGTACCTTATAAGTATATAGCTTAAAGGGTAGATTAGAAGATTAGTTAGCCTAGCTAAAGCCTTAATTTTATTTATTCTAAAGAAAGAAAGGAAATTAAGGCTTTATATAGATTATAAGGGCTTAAATAAGATTATAATTAAGGATAAGGCCCCTTTACCCCTTATTACTAAAATCCTTAATTAATTAGTAAGTATAGTTATTTTTATAGTTCTTAATCTAAAAGATATATATTACTAGCTATATATTTGCTTAGGTAATAAGTAAAAGATAGCCTTTTATTATTACTATAGCTACTTTAAATATCTTATAATACTATTTAGACTAGTTAATATACTAGTAACCTTTTAGAAGTATATTAATAATACTCTTAAAGGACTTATTAATAAGACCTATATTATTTACCTAGATAATATACTAATATATAGTAGTATAGTTAAGGAGTATATAGAATATATTAAATAAATTCTATATAAGCTTAGGGATATAAGTCTTTTTATTAACCTTAAGAAGTATTAATTTTTAGTTAAGGAAGTTAAATTCTTAGGCTTTAAGATATTAGTAAAAGGTATTATAATAGACCTAGTAAGAGTTAAGGTAATTATAACCTAGCTAATACTATATAGTGTCTTTAATATTTAGTTATTCCTTAGTTTTACTAGATTTTATTACTATTTTATTAAATAGTATAGTAAAGTTATTATTTTATTAATAAATTACCTTAGAGAATAGTAACTAGTAATATTTAACCTAGAACCCTATAAGTTAGTAGTATTTAGAAAACTTTAATAGAAATTTTAAGAAGCGCTAATTTTAGTGTATTTTAACCTACTTATATATCTTAGAGTAAAGATAAATATATCTAGATATATAATTAGGGCTATACTTATAATATATATACTAGGTTACTAGTACCTAGTTATATTTATATTAAGAAAGATAACTAATACTAAATTACGCTATTTAATACCTAATAGTAAATTATTAGCTATCTAAGAGGCTTTTTATATATAGAGACACTACCTTGCTTATTTAGCTTATATAATTAAGGTTATTATAGACTATTTAAACTATAAGTACTTAGCTATAAAGCCTAAGCTTACTAGTAGGTAAGTAACTATACTTAATAAGCTTTATCCTTTTAACTTTAAGATTATATATTATATAGGGAAATTAAATCTTACTAACTTACTTTTAAGAAGACTAGATTTTATAAGTAAGGTAAGGAAAGTAAAAGTAGTAACTATATAACTTCCTATCTTTTTATCTAAATTTATAAATACTAAGTAATAGGAATACCCTAGTAATACTATTAGTACTATAGGTTCTATAAAAATATTACTTAGTGTAACTAATAGTTAGTTATAATAACACTATAATAATACTACTAATATCCAGGGTTTTAAAAAATTATAGCTTAACTATATTCCTAAAGAACCTAATAATCTAGATAATCTTAAAAGAGTTATATTAGTAAGGTTATTTAATACTTTTAATTCTTTTATTAATAAGTAATAAGCTAGTTATAGTAGTACTACTAATACCTAGCATATATTTAGTTTATTGCTTAGTTATTTTAATTTTCCTATTAAACTAGCTATTACTATTAGGGGTAGACTAGTATAGGTTATTACTAGTAAGTAGTAAGGGTGCCCCTTAAAAACATTACTTATTTATATACCTATAAGACTAGAAGTATTTATTAAACTAATTACTTATAGAGATATTATAGCTAGGATTTAATTTATTTAAAAAACCTCTTCTAAGTTTATCTCTAACTTTCTAGAAAAGAGCTTAGAATTAAAACCCCTAATTTAAGTCTTATTATATAAAGTATAGTAAGGGAATAACTTTACTATAGGTTAATTAAAGTTACTTAAAAGTAATAATTTAGTAGTATCCTAGATATAGTCTATTAAACCCTCTAAGCTATTAATATTTAAGAATTATATTTTTATTCCTTTAGGAATAAGAAAAGAAATTTTATTACTAACTTATAATAACCTTACTACTAGGTATTAGGGAGTAAGTAAAACTCTTTATTAGATTATAAACTAATATTATTAGCTAATAATAAAGAAAGATATAAAGGTATATATTAGTACTTATATAAGTTATTAAACTGTAAAACTAAGGCATTATAAACCTTATAGTAAGCTAGCTATACTACTAGTGCCTAATTACCTTTTTTAAGAATTATTAATAGATTTTATTACTAGACTTCTACTAGTAAAAGATTTAAACTAGACCTATAATATAATTCTAGTTATTATTAATAAATTTATAAAATATAGTATTTATATTCCTATATTAATATAACTAACTAGTAATAGGCTAGTAACTATATTCTTAGAATATATTTTTAGAGATTATAAAGCTTTAGAAAGTATTATAATAAACTAAGGTTCTATATTTACTAGTGGTTTCTAGATAACTTTTTATTATATTTTTATAACTAAGTAGCTACTTAGCATTACTTTTTACCCCTAAATAGATAGCTAGATAGAATGTTTAAACTAAGTCCTAGAATATTATTTAAAGGCTTTTACTTATACTAAATAAACTAATTAGGTAAATAACCTATTATTAGTATATTTTATATATAATATAAGTAATTATATAACGCATAGCTACACACTAGTGGAGGTATTATAAGGTTATAATCCTAGAGGTTTATAATAAGTAATTATAAATATCCCTTTAGTAAATAATTAAGCTAAAAGTAAAGTCTTAGCACTAAGAGAGAAACACACTATAATTAAATAGCTTTTAAGTAACTTATAGACTTAGTATAAGAAATATTATAACTAGATAAGAACTCTAATAAGGTTTAAAGTTAGTAATTATATTTTACTATTAATAAAGAATATTAATTTAAGATAACCTAGTAGGAAGCTAGCTATAAAGTATTTAGGCCTTTATAAGATTAAAAAGGTAATTAGGAGTTATAAATTAGTATATTAATTAAAGTTACTACCTAGGACTTAATTATATAATATATTTAATATTACTAGTCTTAAGCCTTTTAAAAAGAACCTAACTAATATAGAAGATATATCCTTGCTATAGGATAATATTAAAGATAATAAATAAGAGTTTAAAGTTAAGAGAATTATTTTATATTACTATAATAAAAGGCATTATAAATATCTAGTTAAATAAAAAGGCTATAATACTTTAGAGAATTCTTAGGTATTAAAAAGGGATTTTAGTACTAGAGAAATTATTAATAACTATAAGTAATAGTTAAGTAGTAAAGTTAATATAAGATAGTTATAATTTATAAGTTAATATAGTAAGATATTAGAAAATAAAGTTAATTTACTTAAATAACTTAAATAATCTATTATATAGCTACTAAGCACTTACCCCTTTATAATAAAGTTAGTTACTAGGACTACTAGTTTCTTAGTAATAATAGTAGCTATAGTAACTATAAAGGCAAAGGCCTTAGGAGTATCTTTATTATTAGAATCCCTCTCTTTATATATATAGACTTAAAGTTTACTAGGAAGCTTAATAAAACTAATATAATTAAGCAGGTTAGTAATATAGGGTATAAACTACTAGTAAGTTAGTTAGGCATTAGCTATATATATTAAGAAAGCTTACTATTAGGATATTCTAGGCTATAAAGCAAAGATTATTTAAAATATTAATCTATATCTTAAGGTTTATAGTATTACTTAGTAGCGCTATTATAATATACTTATTACTCTTTACTTTATAAGTAATATTAGTAGTTATTTAAGCGTAGTAAATATATTTATACTTATTAGAATTTTTATAGAATAGGATAGTATTCTATAGCTTTTTCTTTACTTTTATAATAAACTACTAGTAAGTTAGTAATAATCTAGTGTCTAGGTAGTAGAATTATACTTACTTTATCCTAATAATAATAGCTACCTTCTAGAGTAGCTTTAATAAGTTTAAATAGCCTATTATAAAGCTATATAATTTAAGCTAGATACTAGTAGTATATTAGTAATAAGTAAGCAAATTCTAGATAAGAAAGATATACTATAAGGTAGTTTTTATTATTTTAGAAATAGTAAGTATATTTTATTAAATAGCCTATTAGAATATTAGTAATAAAGAAGTAGTAAGTAAGTAAAAAAGTTATATTTATAGATTCTTTATATTCTATAGGGAAGGTCTTATTATTAATAAGATATCCTAGAATATTATAAGTACTATTTTTTAGTAGGATATTTTATATTATTACTTACTAAAAGTACTATATATATAGAATCTTCTTACTTATTATACTACTAGTAGTAAGTTAGTAATAAAGATACTATAAAGATATAGTAAACTTATATTAAAATTTTAGAAGTAGTTTACTTTTAAGGAGATAACTTCTTAGGAGACTTTAAAGAAAATTTCTTAATAGCTTAACCTTTAGAAGCTATTAATAAAAAGGGAGTTCCTATATAAGTATTAGATATAGTAAACTAGCTATAAGTTAGCTATAATAGACTAAATATAAATTATAACTAGAAGTAAATAAACTAATAACTAAGAATAAGATAAAAAACTAAGATAAATAGTAATAGATAATAATAATATTTAAAGACTAAAAAAGGTTAGTAACTATAGTATAATAGTAGTAAGAAAGCTATTACTTAGTAAGTAAGGGTAACTTATAAGGTTAAGGATTATTATAGGTAAAAGAAAGTATATAAAAGGAGGGAAAAATTAGTCTTTTTTATATTAACTATAGATCTCTTAAGTAATCTAATACACTATATATAAGTAATTTATAAATTATAATAATAACTATTAGCTTTACTACTTATATATATACTTAATAGCTATAAACTTATAGTAACTATAATATAAGCCCTTTAGTTAAACTATCTAGAACTATAGCGTTAAGTACCCTATTTATTTAAACTAATTATAAAAATTAATATAAGTTATCTATTTTTTTTAGTCTAGCTATATAATAAGTAATAATATTTATTTTACTATATTAAAGCTATATATAGGTTACTATTTAGACTCTACTACTTATAATAGGGGGGGTTATTTATAATTAGTAGTATTATTATTATTATTTTATTTACCTATATATCTAGTTATAAGGTACCTTATCTTATTTTTCTTTATAAGCTTTATTATAGTAACTATACCCTAAGTAAGTAGCTTATTTTATAATTAAGGTTAATTATATATTAGGGGAGTATTATATTAGGAGTGTAAAGGTTAGAGATAGGATATTTATTAGAGCGAATCTTTAGAGAACCTTTAGGCTATATAAATAATAAAGAGGCTGGCTAGCTATAAGATAGCTATGTGCTTATAGAGTGAGGTATTCCTTAAAGACTACGCATATTATTAGTGCTAGGTTAGAGATTAAAACCTTTACGCACCTACCTCTAGCTAGCATTTTCCTAGTAGTAACTGCGAGAATCTTAGCCATTACTTCGTTCATTTAACCCTACGCTTAAGCCGTGACACCTAGTATAAGCTATACTAAATATTAGAGTTTACTATAATAGTATAAAAGACCTTACTAGATCTAACTATATCCTATAGCTAATTAGTATTTCAAATAAGTAATAAGAAGCTACCCCCTAAGCCCTTAGATATATATAGGGAGCCCTAAATAAACTATATATAAAGGCAGAGACTATGATTTAACTCTAACCTAAAACACGCTAGACCCTTATAATAAAGAGGGAATTAATAATTATATAACCTAGCTTATTATAAACTTATAATAAATTATAAATAAAGTAGCCCTAAAGAAGCCCTAGGGACTACCTAGCCTAGAGGTATAGTAATTAAGAAAAGTATAAGAGTTAGTTAGTAAAGTAAGGTAAGCTAAGAGATAGTAAAGATATAAAAGGACTAATATAAACTAGTAAGCTTATACTAAGGTAAATAAGAATTAGGAATATATTATTAGAGAAGAAAAGAGAAATATATAAAGAGATACCCTATAGAAGGCTAATATATAGGAGAAAGATAAAGAAGTCTAGAGGCTAGAAAGATAGGCCTAGCTTTAAAGCTAGGCCCCCCTAGAGCTTCCTAGACTCCCTAAGCTAGAAAGAAGCAAAAATAACCCTAATCTAGCTACTATATATAATAATAAAGCTAGTATACTAGTATAAAGATTCTTCCCTAAACCTATAGTAAACCTCTTCTATATCCTAGACCTTACTTTTCTAGAACTTAAAAATATACTATTTCTAGATAAAGAATAATTTAGATAAGATAAGATTATAAAAGTCCTATTAAATATAGCTAGTTAGAAAGCACTAGGGGATAATAAACTCCTAGTAAGCCTTATTAAAGCCTATAAAGACCTAGCTAAAAACGCTATAGCTTAGCTTCTAAATATAGTCCTAGAAATAGGCTACTTTCTAGCTTACTTCTAAACTATAAGAGTAATAGTAATTAGAAAACTAGGTAAAATAACTAAGAAAATAAGGAGAGCTAATATATAAAGACCTATATTATTACTTAATATAGTTAGAAAAATTATAGAAGTAGTAATTATAATATAGCTTATAGCCTTTACTAAGGCTAAAGGACTACTCCTTAAACTATAGATAGGTAATAAAGTAAATAAATTAATAAAGACTATAATAAGAGTCCTTATAGAGTATATTAGAGAGGCCTAGGGAAGGGGTAGTATTACCTTACTAGTGTAAATAAATATATTAGTAATATTTAATAAAGTTAGCTACTTATACCTAATATACTTACTTATTAAGATAGGAGTCTTATAATAGCTAATTATAGTAATTTAAAGCTTTCTTATAAATAGAATAAGCTAGCTTAGCTTTAATAAAGAAATCTCTAGACTATTTATAATTAAGACTAGCACTCTATAAGGCTTATCTCTCTTACTAATCCTTTTCTTACTTTACTTAGTAAAGCTTTATATTTATCTTTAAGCTATACTAGGTATAGTAGCTATAGGATTTATAAATAATATAAATATAGTAATATTTAATAAAATCATTACCTAGACTTAGAGAAGACTTAAAGCTATATAGAAAATCTATAAGAAATAGGTAAAGTAAGTAAGAGTTAAGTTTAACCTAGCTAAAACTAAACTTATATACTTTAGTAAGTCTTATAAACCCCCCTAGACTAGGGTTTAACTTAGTATAAAGGAGATAGTGCCTATAAAGTTATATAGATTCCTTAGAGTATAGGTTAATAAAAAACTTAACTAGAGTGCCTATAAAAATATTCTTAAAGGTAAATTTACCTAGTAGTAACTTATACTATCCTTACTAGTAGTATTAGTATAAGGCTATAGCTTTAGGGATACTAGGCTTTTATATATATAGGTAGTCTAACCTATTCTTACCTATAGAGTAAGTGCTTACTATACCCTTACTAAGAAAAGAGAAAAGCTAAGAGAAGTAATAAAAAGCTTTATAGTAAACTAATTAGCCTACCTTTAGATTATTATAAGGGTATTTAAAGCCACTTCTATTATATAACTAGAAGTTAAGACTTATATCCCCTCTCTTAATCTATACCTAAATAATATAAAATAGAAGTTTAAGGATAGAATTATAAATAATAGAATTATAAAGAAAATCTAAACTATAGCTAAGTTAGTAGTAATAATATTATACTATAGAAGAAAACCCCCCCTAGTAAATAATAAGCTAAATATAAACTTATATAAGGAATAGAAATATTACTAGGAAGACTAGTATAATAAAGAAAGGCTAGCCTAGAGTAAATATATTAGAGAACTAACTAAGGACTACCCCCTTACTTATAACCTAAAGGAGATTTAAAAGTTCTATATAAGGCTAGATAAATATATCTTATTAATAATAATCTAATTATATATAAGGAAAATAAGCCTTAATAAATTCCTATTTTATAGGAATATCCCTAGGGTAGTTTTACCCCTATATAGCTATAGCTAGGTAGTAAAGGACTAATACTATATATTAGTTAACTATAGTAACTATAACTATAAATAGCCCTAATAGAGATAGCCTATAAATATATAGAAAGTAAGGCTAGCCTTAAATAACCCCCTAAAAGCAAGATTCCTAGCTAGATAGTTCCTAGGTATAGGAAGACTTTAATACTACTTATTAGTATAAGAGCTAGCTATTAACTAACTTAGAAGATTAGAGAATCTAGGCTAATTCTAGAGATAGATAGAAGACTACTTAAATATAGATATAAGTTAGGAGATAGACTAGGTAGTATAGAAGCACTAGTAGGTTAGAAGTAAACCTAATGCTATAGTTATAATAAAGAATATTTATATCTAGAATAGTTATTAGATTAATTTTAACTAAAAACTCTAGGTATTATAAGTCTAACTAGCCTACTATTACTCTTACTCTAAACTAAAAACTAGCTACTATATTACTTCTTTTCTAGGATAAGGATAGTATTCTTTACTACCTTTATATAATTCTTTATAGGGATAGTAGTAAGTAAGAGATAGTTTATCTTTACTATATATATATTAAGGTACTAAAGCTAATAGATAAGCTTAGAATGCTATTCCTTAGAGAAACTAGCCTAGTCTAGGCTTACTATAAAGGCACTTTGCTTCTTCTTAGCCTAATTACTAGTATAGAGTTTCTTAACCTAGTCTTAGAAGCTATCTAGGACTTAGAATAAAAGATATTAGCACTAAAACTAAGCTATTACTAAGCTAGATTAGAGGCACTTATATTACCCCTAGTAGCTATAAAAGCCTAAGTCTTAACTAACTACTAATACTTACTTTACTAGCTAGTTAAGTTTAGCTACTAGGTAGGTTAGCTATAAACCTAAGCTAGAAGAGAGGTAATTATTACCTTATTATATTAATAATTCTATACCTAATAGTTAAAATATATATGAGTAGCTACCCCTACCTAGTAAATTAGCCTTACTACTAAGCTAGAATAGGACTAACTTACTAATAATAATATAGTACTAATACCTAGGCTTTAAAACTAAATAGGACTTATAGAAGACACACTAAATATCTTTTAGATTACTAAGCTAGCGTAAATTAGTAGTAGGATAGGCCTAGAATAAAAGCAAATATAACTTATAAAGAGATCTTTATCCTTAACTTACTTATATTACTTAGTAGTTATAGACTTCTTTAGAAAGCCCTTATACTCTATAGATTCCTAGGTAGGTTAGAGCTAGAAATATAGTAATATTAGAATACTTATAGGTTTTATTAATATTATACTAGGTTTCTTTCTAATCTATAATAAATATTAGTAATTAACCTAAATCTAGCTTAGAATAGCCCTAAATAGTCTAGAAGAAGAGAAGAACCTATAAGAAGTTTAATATAAAAAGAGAAAAAAGACTAGGTCCCTAAGGGAAGGGAAGCTTTCTTTTATACTTAATAAGAAAGAGAGGGGGATAAATTAGATAACTTACTTAAAAAATAAAGTATAATAGGCTTAATAAATCTAATAATATATAACTAGCCTTAGAATAGGACTATTCTAGTCCTAGGTTAAAGCTACCCTCCCCTTATAGTAACTAGGTAAAACTAAGTGCTTATACTTTATTAGACTAATAAGGTAAGGCTAGGCTAGAGTTAGCTAAAAAGTAAGGCTATAGAAAAGTTAGCGTAAGAGTAAATAAGAAGTAAATTAATATTATAAACTTAGATTTACCCTACCCTAAGTAAAAGTAAAGAGACTTAGAATAAACATGCTACTAAGCTAGAATAGGGTCTAGAGAGCCTAGGAATACTTATTTTATATATTTCCCTTTCCCCCCTTTTTTTTTTCTATAGGATAAGGCTAGTATAAGCTAGTAATAAATACTTATAATAAGTTACCTATTAAGTAGCGTAGGCTTGCTATAAGGCTAGCGCTAGCCTAAATATAGATATAAGAGGGTTTTTCTCCCTAGGTTAGGGTTTTCCCTTTTAACTTAGTAGCAGGAGTACTAGTAATAGCTATCTATAGAGCTAACTAGCGTAAATAATATATATATTAATAATTCTATACCTAATAGTTAAAACATACATTAGTAGCTACCCTTACTAAGTAAATTAGCCTTACTACTTAGCTAGAATAGGACTAACTTACTAATAATAATATAGCACTAGTGCTGTTATGGACTAGCCCCTAGGCGACTGCGATAGGGCATTAATATGATATTAAGAAACTTAGGGAGGGAAGAAGGAAAGGTAGAAGACCTATTCCTGCTAGTGCCCCTTATACCCCCTAACTACCTTATATTAGCCCCCTTTTTATATCCTTACTAGCTTAGAACTATCCTTACTTATATATACTATAAGAAATGCTTAGGTAAAGCCTAAGCCCTTTATATATACCCTTACTTCTCCTCCTCCTAATAAACCTTAACTATAGTCTTTATATAAATATATAAGGTATATCTAGCTTAGTAGTGTATTATTACCCCCCTATAGCTATTATCTAATTAAGTTATACGTGGAATATTACCCCCTTAATATATAATAAGTGCTAGTAATTAGTAGCTAGTATTTAATAATATATATAAATACATTCCCCTAACCTTACCTTATTAGTGTAATAACCCCTAACCCTACCTTTACTTATTTATAACTTAAATACCCTAGGTAAAATCCCTTACCTAGAATCTCTTATTTATTTTCCTTATATAACCTTACCTTCCTTATATAACCTTTTTTATTAACTATTATAATCCTATTACTCTCTCTTACCTTAATATTTTAAATACTTTTTATTCCCTTATTAGACCCTTATTAAATATAGCTTAGTATAGCTTCTTTAGTTATATCCTACCCTATATTATAGTAGCCCTTACTATACTAACTATATAAGCTATTAGTAAGTTCCTTATAAAAGGAAACTTAAATAATAAGAAGTATACTACTTCTAAGTTAGTGTTTAGACCTTATAGCCTATATATTAAGAGATACCTTATTATAGGTATTTTAGATTATTATACTCCTAAGAGTAAAGAGTCTTACCCCTTATATTAGTAAAACTATATAACCTATATCTAGCTAACTAGGTTTTTATTTGCTAACCCTTAACTCTAATATTATCTAAAGGATATTAAAGCTATAATTACTTTAGGTATATATATTATTACCCTTAGTATTACTAAGACTATAATAATAAAGAAGAAAATACTAGTGCTTTCCTAGAGTTTCTATGCCCTTATTAGCTAATAAACTACTCTTCTAAACTAAGCCTAGTTTAATCTAGTACTAGTTTATTTAGCCTTTAGGCTACCCTTATTTACTAACTCCCTTACTATAAATATAACTAGACTTAATATTATCCCTTATACTAGTAGTAGTCCCTTAGGTAAGTATAATATAGAAAACTTTATATAATAAGTTACTAGTATTTTATTCTAATAGAACTAGTAGCTTATAGGTAGTATAAATACTATATATTAAGAATATTATAACTAGTTTATACTTATCCTTAAGGCACTTTTACCTTACTACTATAGTAGTAACTAAAGCTATATATACTATATTAAATCTAGGGATAAATTACCTTCCTATTACTACTAGGAACGCTCTTAACTTAGGACTAAATCTAGCCTTATTAACTATTATACTAACTATACTCTAGGTAGTTATTTCTAAGCTATTACTAATACTTAGCCTCCCTTCCTTATAGGTAAATATACCCTAGCTACTAGTTATACCCTAGCTATATTTACTATTTAGCTTCCCTTACTTACTAGTAAATATTCTAGAAGTATAGCTCCCTTACTATATACTTATTTTAAACCCCTTAACTACTAGTTTACTTATACTATCTAGAACTAAGGTAGCTACCTAGTCTATTATAATATAGTTACTACTTCTATTAGATATAAGGTAATACTAATTCCTATCCTATTTAATAATAGCGCTAAGTTAACTAATAGTATAAGTAACCTTTATAATATAGTAAATAAGGGAGTATAAATTTATATTATTAGTAAGTAAGAAGGAATAGGTTATATAATAAGTATACCCTATATACTAGTAAAAGTCTTTATAGGTAAATAAGTAGCTTATAATTAATTTAGTTTATTATTATAGTATATATCTTCTTATTTTGCTTTAAACTTATTAAGGGCTTATATCTATACTATACTCTCTAGCGGTTCCTATATTAGTTATATATAACTTGCTTACTTAACTAGTATATTATATCTTTTACCTTAGCCTAGGGTATTATAGGCTACTAAGATCTATTTTACTTTATATTTCTTAATAAGTTTAATATTATTCTCTAAGGGAACCTATTCTAGCCTTAGATAGGAGTCCTAGAGTTCTTAACTAGAAAGGGGGTTCTTTATAGCTTATTTAATAAGGTCTATATAAAAAACTAGGTAAATACCTCTTAGGATATTAAGCTATACTATAAGTAGTATAGGCACTTTAATAACTATATATTTTACTATAACCTAATTAAGTTTCTATAATAAATAGTTTATCTTAATATTCCTAAGTAAAAGCTATACCTTATTACTAATATAGAATCGCTTTACTAGCTATCTAAAGGCTAATATAGTATCCTACTACTTTTATTATATATAAGCTATTATAGCCTATACTAAAAGAGTCCCCTTCTATAAATACTTAAGGAATTATATAGCTTACCCCTTAGGTATAGTTATTAACAAAGACTAGTCTAGTTATAACTAGATAGGCTCTAAGTTATAGCTATAAAGTAACTTATTTAAGCTAACCCCTATTACTAAAGAAGACCTATTATTAATTATAAGTTAGTAAGTAGCTAGATATTCTAGCTAATTAAACTATAAGAAAGAGACTATTACTTATAATATTACTTATACCTCTTAATTTACCTACTCTATACTACTATTAGTCTATAGGTAATAAGAAGTAAAAAGTAACTAATTAATCCTAACTAGGGAATATAATATTATCTAAAATATTCCTAGCTAGTCTAACCCTTAATCTATAATAATAAATTAGGGAAATCCTTAAAACCTTTACTATACTATTTTAAACTATTTTATATACTTCTTAGCCCTAATAAAGGTTATAGCTTTTAACTATATAAACTTTAATAGCCTATCTATTATAACTATAAGGTATTATAGCCTCTCTAGGGATAATACTAGTAAGTTTATTATAAAGTTAATAGAGATTTAAGACTAAAATTAATTAAAGATAGGTAAAGGTTTTAGTAAGCCCTAGCGCTATTAATAACTCTTATAGCTACTAAAGTAATAGTAGTTATAAATAAACTAAGTAATATCCTATAAAATCCTATCCTAATAAAACTACTATTATAGAATTTAGAATATAGTATTATACCCTAGGTATTTTACTACTAGCAAATTATAGCATTATTAGATAAGGGGTTCCTAGGTTAGAATCTAAGTATAGCCCCTAAACTAGAGCGCCCTATATACACTTATAGAATAATTTATAACCTATTCCCTTATTAGTGCCTTAGGGGGAAACTTCTAAGCCCTTTTCTAGATAGCCCTTAGTTAAATACTATATATAAGGTTTAATATAATAGCTTAGTCCTATAAGGTCTAGAGATACTTAGTAGTAAAGAGAGCCTCCCTCTCTAGTAGTAGTAACATATATATAAGGCATAAATCTAGGTTAAAGCTATCCCCTTATATATCTAAAGATAGGGAGAATATTATAATAGTAATAGGCTATAAAATATATCCTATTCTTAAGGCTAACTTATTCTAGTCCTATTCCCTTTAGGAAAGAGTATCTAGCTATTAAGCTTATATACTAGGCCTATAATAAAGGTAGAAGTTAAATAGTATAAGTGTATCTGCTTACCTAGCCTATTGCTTTAATATTAACTAAGGAGATATAAAGTACTTTAAGTTCTTATAGTCTATATAAATTATAAATAAGTAAGGCACCCCCTAGAGCTTTACTAACTATACCTTAAGATAGAAGATAATAGCTAGTAGCTCTTTATTATAAATTATATAATTCTTTTATAAGGATATAAGGCTAGTGGAATAGTAAGTAACTAGATATAGGATACTATTAGGACCTTATTATAAGAGGTATTTACTAAGGGCTATGCCTAAATAATTAGCCTTTACTACTATAAGATAATCTAGGTCTTATTATACTAAGACTAGATATATAATAAAGGTATCTTTTAACCTTTTAAAGGTATTATTCTCCTTAAGTCCTTATTAGAAAGGAATATTCTTCTTAGTAAGTTATATTAGTAAGGTAGCTAACTTAGAGAAGTTTTTAATAAAGTTATAATAAATATTTATAAATCCTAGGAAGCTATAGACCCCTTATAGCTTTATAGGTATTACCTACTCCCTAATAGCTATAACCTTTATAAGATCTAGGCAGATTAAATGCCTTACTATAATAATATATCTAAGGTACTAAACCTCCTTTATAGTAAATATAGACTTATTAAGGTTAAGGTATAAACCTATAGCCCTTAAGTAACCTAGAACTAGCTAGACCTTAGCTAAGTAATCTTTCCTTAACCCCCCTAAGTAAACTAAGATATTATTAAGGTAAGCTATAATAAAGTCCCCTAATATATTCCCTAAGGACTTATTAATATAATACTAAAAGGTTACTAGTATACTTACTAAGCTAAAGGGATAGACTAGCTACTTAAATAAACTAAACCTTATATAAAATACTATAAGGTGCTCCTTACTTTTAGTAATCTATAGTTTATAAAACACTATATAAATATTTACTTTTATAAACTAGTATACCTAGGATAAGGAGTATAGTATCTCTTTAATTAATAAGAGAGAGTAATAGTCCTATACTATTATCTTATTAAGAGTGTAGTAGTTTATATAAAAATACTATCCTTTATTAGCCTTTTTAATAAGAAGGATAGAAGCTATAGCTAATAAGGAGCTAGTATAGATCTAACCCTTATCTATTAAGTCTATAATTTAGTATTAAACCTCTAGGAGCTAATCCTATAGTATATTATATAATAGTCCCTATAGAAGTATTAGTTTAGACCTATCTAGGTTCTTATATATATATATATAGTAATTAAGAGAACCCCTATAAAGGGGCAAACTATTAGCTTTAGCTTTATTAAAGAGGTCTATAAAGTTTACTAACTCCTTAGGTAATGTTAATATGTTAGGAGCTAATAGCTTTAACTTAGGCACTATAATTTATAATACTATTATTATCTCTTTTAGGCTTATAATAATAAACCTTATAGTAGTATCCTTACTCTATTATACCCTATAAGCTTTAGTAATATAAAGGGATTTAATAATTCCCTATACTAGTACTTCTAACCCCCTAGTAAAGGCCTTAGAGATATAAAGGCTCTTTACTACTCTAATAACTAGTTATTACTTTACTATATAAATTACTATATTATACTATTCTAACTAGGGTATTCTAAATATTATATCCTAGGTAAGACCTAGGATAATATATAGATATATAAATAACTCCTAGCTATCTATATTAATTCTAGTATATACTATATAGGTTATAGAAGAGGTATTTTTCTTAACTTACTTCCCTCTCCTTTCTATTTCTATTATAGTGTAAATATGCCTTTGTTTTAGTAACTATATAAGCTCTAGGCTAAGTTACCTTACTACTAATTTACTTATAGCACTATAGTAATTATAATTATAATTAATCTAGATATTAATATAATAATATATATTAAAGAGTATAGGAATTAAGAATAGTAGTTAGTTTATATATTATACTATATCCTACTCTATCTCTATATAGCTATAATAGTTATCTTATAGTATAGTAATTAACTAGCTTATTTACCCTTATATAAGACTTTACTTAGGGGCTACTTATTTTCTATAGGGGGAATATTTACCTTCTTATTTATACTTTCCTTATCTATTCTATATAAGTTAATACTAACCTATAGATAGTAAGGTAGGAGAAAAGTATACTTCTAGATATAGTAGTCCTTAGATTTATATTATAGGTAGTATCCCTCCTAATAGTATCTAGCTAACTTTACTTCTAATATCTATTTAGCCTATTATATATTTATAGTAGGCTTTAGCCCTTTCTCCTTCTTAGCTAGCTTATTTTACTTTCCTAGCTAAGTGCTAGCTATATAAACCCTAGTTATTAGTGTATTACCCTTATAGTTAGTCTAGGGTATAGGTTTAGCTTACTAAGGTCTATATTAGGACTAATACTTATTCTCTATAGTAAGGGCTTTAATATTAACTATAATTTTATAATACTATATACTAGCTATATACTAGTTACTTTAGCTAATACCCTAGCCTATACTAATCTCCCTTAAATACTTATTAAGTATATATTAAAGCTTTACTAGCTTTATATTATCCCCCTAATATTCCTCTTTTACTAGTAATAGCTTCTTTATAAAGTAAATAAAAAATATAGAAAATAGCTTCCCTAGGCCTTATTCTAGCTAGTTAAGCTCTATAAGAGCTATCTCTTACTTATATAGGTTAGAGAATACTAACCTAAGGTATTCTAGGAAGTTAGTAAGGTTAAAACTAATAGTATTACCTTACTTAAAGTAAGTAGCTACCTAGGACTAAACTCTAGAGAATAGGTTTTAGTAAATAAATACTTATTTATTCTTATTAGTACTAATAAAGTCCTTATTTACTTATAACTTATACTTTATTAAGAACCTTTATATAGTAAATAAGGCTTTATTACTATTATATAAGTTACTTATAGGGATTAGTTTTTATTTTACTTTAGGTATAAGTAAGACTAGGTTAAAGGTAAGAGATAGTATAAGGTTAGCCTTTAGGGTACTAGGCTAGGCTATAGGGGGTAGTTAGGTTAAAGGTTTTATACTATTTACTATTACTTATTATTAGAGATATATAAGCTTTGCTATTTGCTTATTTAGTATAAGTTAGAGTGTTTTAAATTAAGCCTATTAAGCTACTAGTAGTGCTATAGCGTTAGATAGGGAGGTTAATATCCCCTAGTTATATTAATCTTAGGGTTAAAGCGTGCTTGTTATATCTATTAGTATATTTATTAGTATATCTATTATATCTTTTAGTAGCTATTATAAGGACTAAAGGAAGTTTCTTAATTATTATAGACTAGCCCCTAGGTAACTATAATAGAGCGTTAATATAATATTAAGAAACTTAAGGAGGGAAGAAGGAAAGGTAAAAGACCTATTCCTACTAGTGCCCCTTATACCCCCTAACTACCTTATATTAGCCCCCTTTTTGTATCCTTGCTAGCTTGGAACCATCCCCACTTATATGCGCTATAGGAAATGCTTAGGCAAAGCCCAAGCCCTTTACAGGGTTAAAGCATGCCTATTATATCTATTAGTATATTTATTAGTATATCTATTATATCTTTTAGTAGCTATTATAAGGACTAAAGGAAGTTTCTTAATTATTATAGACTAGCCCCTAAGTAACTATAATAGGGCGTTAATATAATATTAAGAAACTTAGGGAGGGAAGAAGGAAAGGTAAAAGACCTATTCCTACTAGTGCCCCTTATACCCCCTAACTACCTTATATTAGCCCCCTTTTTGTATCCTTGCTGGCTTGGAACCATCCCTACTTTGTATGCGCTATAGGAAATGCTTAGGCAAAGCCCAAGCCCTTTACAAGTGCCTAGGCTTTAAAACTAAATAGGACTTATAGGAGATATACTAGATATCTTTTAGATTACTAAGCTAGTATAAATTAGTAGTAGGATAGGCCTAGAATAAAAGTGAATATAACTTATAAAGAGATCCTTATCCTTAACCTGCTTATATTACTTAGTAGTTATAGACTTCTTTAGAAAGCCCTTATACTTTATAGATTCCTAGGTAAGTTAAAGCTAGAAACGTAGTAATATTAGAATACTTATAGGCTTTATTAATATTATACTAAGTTTCCTTCTAATCTATAATAAACATTAGTAATTAATCTAAATCTAGCTTAGAATAGCCCTAAATAGCCTAAAAGAAAAGAAGAACCTATAAGAAGTTTAATATAAAAAAAGGAATAAGAATAAGTCCCTAAGGGAAGGGAAGCTTTCTTTTATACCTAATAATAAAGGGGGGGGGATAAATTAGATAACTTACTTAAAAAATAAAGTATATTAAGCTTAATAAATCTAATAATATATAACTAGCCTTAACATAAAACTATCCTAGTCCTAGGTTAAAGCTACCCTCCCCTTATAATAACTAAGTAAAACTAAGTGCTTATACTTTATTAAACTAATAAGGTAAGACTAGGCTAAAGTTAGCTAAAAAGTAAGGCTATAGATAAGTTAGTATAAAAGTAAATAAGAAGTAAATTAATATTATAAACTTAGATTTACTTTACCTTAAGTAAAAGCAAAGAGACTTAAGATAGACTTACTACTAAACTAGAATAAGGTTTAAAGGGCTTAGGAATACTTATTTTATATATTTTCCTTTCCCTTTTTTCTTTTCTATAAAATAAGGCTAGTGTAAGCTAGTAATAAATACTTATAATAGGCTACTTACTAAGTAGTGTAGGCTTACTATAGGGCTAGCGCTAGCCTAAACATAGATATAAGAGGGTTTTTCTTCCTAGATTAGGGTTTTCCCTTTTAACTTAGCAGCAGGAGTACTAGTAATAGCTATCTATAGAGCTAACTAGCGTAAATAATATATAAATAAATTAGATGCATTAGCGATAACCAATGATACTAAAAAAAATTATAAAAATCAATAACTACTAAGGACTATAAACTAAGCGCTATCTTTAGTATTATTAGGTTATTAAGGGTATTAAAAATAGCTCTCCTTAGGCATATTATAACCTTTAGAGAAGCTTTCTTAAGGTTACTACACACTAGGGATTATAGCTTTAATACTATATAAGCGCGTTTAAACTCCTATAGTATTTAATATAGATAATTAACTTTATATAGCCTTTATTACCCTTCTCTTTATAGGAGTCCTATTTCCTACTAAGATTAGAGGTTTAGGAGGGTAATCTAGCTATATATTTAAATCTAGGTTAATAAAGATCTAAATTCTATCTTTAATAGCTCTTACCTTAACTATCTTATACTATAGGTCCTAGTGGTAGGGCTTCTATAGCTTAATAGCTAGCTTATTACTTTTTAAAGATTCCTTAGATATTATAAGGATATTCTATAGTGTTATTATTAAACTAATAAATACTAATATTAATACTTAGCGTGCTAGGGTTACCTAATCACAATATTAATAAATTAGGCCTCTCTTTGCTAGGTTTATACTAATTATTTAAAGATTAAATAATTAATTAACTTAAAGAAAAGTACTAATTTAGAAGAAAGGTATAATTATTATAAACACTAAGTAATTACTACTATATTAGACTATATAGCTAGGGTTTAATATAATCGCATCTATTAAGTTATCTAACCCTATAAGAGGGTATAGACTATAGCTTAAATACCTAAGTACCTTTACTATTAGTAAGGTACTAATATAGTGCTAAAATATACTATAAAGTTATAGAGGTCTTGGAAAATAACTAGCTAGGGGTGGACTCTTGTCTCAGCTAGTTAAATAGCGAGACTATCGTGCGGCAGGGATAAATCATGCCCTTGTGGGTTGAAGTGGTACCAAAAGTAATAGGGATAATGATGGTTGTATTTGTTAAGTCTGTACTCTAGCTAAGCCCTATATAACTATAGTTAACTATTACCTAATCCATTCTTTACCCTAATAGGCTGGCTTATTTTAAGATAGTGTTAACTATAACACTAAGATTCTTCTAAAACACTACTAGCTATTTATCTTCTTAATTATTGTTCTCTATTCTCTAATAATTCTATGTGTCCTTCTCTAGGTCCTAATTCGCTATATCCTATATGTTTAGTCTTAGAGGCTATAGTCTTTCTAGGTATAGGATATATATCTTTAGATTATCTACATGAATCTTTTAATATTATCCTTTACTTACAGGTTTAATTTTATATAATACTAATAATAGCTTTTTCTTTACTATTAAAAGCTTTCCCTAAGTCTTATAGAACTTCCCCTTTAGCTTATTCTCCTTATTAATTTTCTCCTATATAAGATTTCCTTCTCTAAACTATTATAGTAGTTTAGAAGATTCCTTCTTATTATCTATTTTTTAGATTTAAACTAATTCCCTTCTCTCCTCCTATAGATCTAAGTGCTATAGGTTTATTTCTTAAATTAAGACTAGATTACTTTCTAACTCTAATAAGTCTATATTATCCGGATTATTACTAACTCCTCTGTGTTTAGTAAATAGGTTAAATCCTAATATTATTATTACTAGTATTATCCCTATGCTTAATATAAACCGATTATTTAGAATAACTATAATACCTAGAATAGCTTAGTTCTATAAATTAAGCAATACTCTATCCTTTTTTACTGCTTACTTTATTAATTATTATTTTACTAAGTAAACATTTCTCTTAGTAAGTCCTATAGAAGATAGGTAAGAGATAGGTCTAAAAGTAATTATTATACTATGTTTTTCTGTAGTTAATTTAAAGTTTAGATTCTTAAAATAGAATCTATTATCATAATATATTCCTCTTAGCTAACTAAAAATAAAGCTCTAGTTTCTATCCTATATCTAAGTAATAGAATCTCCTATAGCTTCTTTATAGGATTAACCTAGCGTGAATCTTATTATATAGTCTATGGCAATTAGCATATATAAGTCTTTATTTTAAGCCTTAGGAGTAATAGGTCTAAGGTAATTTATTATAACTAATGCCTATAGTTCTAATACTATAATGGTTTTTAGAACTAATCTTAGTAACCTTATCCTAGTTTATTAACAAATAAGATAAGATTAATAATAAGACTTAATATCTTTTGCTCTATCTAGCTAGAAATATATCCCTTAAAGCTTTTATATAGTAATAGTTAGACTAAAATGCCCTATAGCGTTGTAAGCTTATTAAAGTTTTAATAAAACCTCCTTAGAGATTATATATTTAGCTAAGGATTTATCTAGTTCTAGGTAATAAAGTTTTTAGTCTATAATTCGATATTTTAGAGCTTAATATTAAACTAGTTTTCGTTGTTTAGTTAGGATTATGTAGTAACTATATATAATCAAAGTTAGGATCTCCCTATATTATTTAGAGTTTAACTATTTCTAAAGCTTAGTTTTAATTATCTCTAAAGTTTTATTATCTAATATTTCCCCTTCTAGAATAATTATTATGTTTATTAAGATTATTACTAGCTAATCTTCTATAGCTAGCAACACATTAACTCCTATTCTTCTCTTTACTTTATATAGGTTAGATCTTAGTTCCTTTAGTAGTTGCGATATTCTATTAGCAATCTTTATGATTTTTATTATATTAGGATAGTGTATATATTCCACATTTAACTCTTATAGAATATCTACCTATTAAGCAACCTTCCTATAAACCTTAGAGAGGTTTGCTATTAAGTTAATAATTCCCTTATAATCTATGTATACCTTTAACGAATAAGGTAAACCATTAACTAGCTATTGTATCTCTTTTAGTCTAATAATAATAGCTAATATTTCTTTTTCTAGTATTATATAGCGTCTTTCCGCGTCCCCTAATCTATATAATAACTATATAATAATTTAAACCTTTATAAAATTTAAGTCTATAGTGCTTATACTAGGTTCTATGTTCTCTAGCTAGAATAAAACTCCTCTAGTACCTATATCTAAAGCATTTATTACTAAATAAAACTATATCCCTAGCTAGGCCTTAAAAGTAGTATTTACCTAAATACTATAGTAAATCTAGAGTAAGGTATTTTAGGCTTCTAGTGTCTATTTAGGTTTCTTCTTTAGAACTTCCGCCCTCTAGACTAATAGCTTCCTAGATTTTATAACTTTCTAAACCTCTTTAAAGAAGACTTTCTTAATAGTTAGTACTAAATCTAATTTACTAGGGATAAACTTTCTTAAGAAGGGTATTAGATAAATTAGAACTAAGATTTTATTCTAAGTTCTTAGAGGCTGCTATTTAAAGTATTTCTCTAGGTTAGTAAACCTTTTATAATGTTTCTAGGCTAGTCTAATCTTTCTATCTTTAATAGAAAATCCTATATAGTTAACCTTTAACGCAAAGAGAGTTATCTTGCGTTCACTTAGTCTAATTAGTGCCTAGGTAATCCTTAGGAAGTAGTGTATCTATAGGAAGTTAAAGTAATTCTCCTATATTTTAGAACCTAAATAATAATTATCTATATAAATAGAAAATAATATCTTAATGTCTTCTATATATCCTAGTATTAATTTGCTTTTAGTTCTATCTTTAAAGAATAAGTAACTAAAGGTTATATCCCTAAACCTAGCGTATATTCCTAGCAACCCTGTTAATCCTTATGCTATGTTATTATAGTAATACATTCTATTTAGTCCTAAAAAGGCTGTCTTATGTTTATTAGGTAGGTAAATCCTAATTGCCTAAAATCTGTTTAAAGCGTTTGCCTATAAAACTACTATTAACCTTTTATAATAAATTAAATCCAAATTAGCTTCTATATTATAGTAAGGATAAGCTAATTTAACTATCTTACTATTTATGTTATAGTAATTATAAACTACTTAAAAGTCCTTTCCTAGTTTTAAGGCAAAGATTATTAGGGCTACCTATTCTAATTCTCTATAGTAAATAATACCTGCTTTCTTTATAGCTAGAAATACCTTCTTTAAAAACTCGTAATGCATTTTAGAGTAGCAACATTGCTTCCTTTTCCTAGGTTAAGCGTTTGGAATTAAAGGAATATAGTATTATAAAATATTAGTTATGCAAATATCCTTAAGCTTCTTAATAAAACAATATTTAAATATATAATACAGCCTTATAATTATTATCTATTATTCTGCAGTCCTTGTATAGTCTCTGAGTTTAATATTAGACTAGTTAAACTAAGAAACTATAGTTTTAGGTGCTAAGTTTGATAATAGTTAATTTATATGTAAATTCCGGAACCTTAAGGGGTACCCCTTAATTTCTAGTTTCCTTATATAAATCTCTGATTTAGCTAGTCTTACACTATCTAGTGTAACTCTCTCTATGTCTATGTTATAAACTGCTATATAACCTATGTAATTTAAGTGCATTACTAAGTCCCTATAGTAGCGTTTACTATCTTTAGTTTTGTTAGCTAATTCTCTAAGCTAGCTATTTATATAGTAATTACTAACTTCTAAGGGGGAGGCCTTAAATTCCTCTTCTACCTTATAAATTAGTGGTTTGCTTTGTCTAAGAGTGTATACATAATAATTCTATCCTTTTCTTAAGATAGTCTCCTATAATGTATACCGCTATCTACTTATATACTAGTTCCCATCCCTAGTTTTTCTTATTAAGCCTTAAATCTGCCTATCTATATATTGATTTTCATTTCTTAAGGGATAAACCTTAATTTCCGATTTTCCTATATAAATTAGGTTACTATTGTGTCTTAATGTGTCTACCTCCTATTCTTAATCTATTAAATCCTTTAAGTCTAATATATTATATATCCTATGTCTGGTTTCTCTAACTAAGACCTGGTTTTTATTATTTATATAGAGATTCTTACTTAGTAAGGGGGTACCCTTAATTTTTGATTTTCCTATATAAATTAGCTCCTTACTATGTCTAAAGCTATCCCCCTTATGTTTTTCCTAGTGTATTATAACACTACACGCATCTCTTAAGATATTAAATAGGTTAAGATTATCTTGTCTATCTTAATCCTATTCTTTGCCTATATTAATTATTATGTATTTCTTGTTTCTTATCTTACTAGTTTTCTCCTTATTTAAGTCTTCTAAATTATCTTCTATTAAGTCTTCCTAAGTTAATCCTAGGCTCCTACTATTTAATGCTTCCTTAGGATCTTATTTAGAATAGTTATAACTTATTCTCTTAGCTAATTTACTTTCCTATAAAGCTTTGTAGTATTTAGTCTAACTCTAAGTAATTGTCTAATAGGTTAAAACGGGTTTTAGTTAAGGAATGCTAATATAATAAGAGAATAATTTAATTGCTATCTTAGGGCTTAACTTAATAGCTATTCTATCTATAATAATGTTCTATAGCGGTTTCTAGATAACTATAGTAGTAGACTTTGATTCTGGTTTATAGATAAGAACTTGTTTATTAGTTATTTTTGCTATGTTATCTAAATCCAAACTATATAAGCTATGTAATTTTATTTCTATTTCCTTTATAATACTGTTGTTTATCTTACTAATATACCTCTTACTCTTCCTATCTTCCTAATATACTCTTTAATTAGTTTTTATTCCCTAAGTATTTTCTGCTAGTGCTTCCTTATATTTTGTTATTCTAATCTTATTTACTAGCTATAGTAAATTAAGTAAACGTAAATAATTGCTAGCTTTATTATTTATAATACTTAGTTTTTTAATTCTTAGTTTCTAACTTCTTCTATAATTTAATTATTTAATTCTCTTAGGATTTATTTAACTTTTTCTAGGATTTCCTAGTTATTTTCTATAAACTCTATAATCTTATCTAGATTTATCTTCTATAGTAGCTAGGCATATATATTAGATTAGTAAAATAAATCTAGGTAGGGATATATTAGGAGAGTTTATGTTTCCCCTTTGGTTCTAGTGATTATAATCTTTTCCTATCTATAATGTTTAATAGCATTTACCCTTTATAGCTAAACCTTTCCTAATAGGATATCCTAGTCCTAGGCTAGTATAATATAGTACTTTAATAACGCTAGGATTTTGCCTACTATAATCTAGAGGTAAGCATAGTAAGTAATCTATTAATCTAGATTATTTACTATTTAAATAGACCTTCTTTCTTATAACTAAACCGCTAGAAGTCTATATCTTTTTAGGTAGCTCTTGCTTACTAATTCCACACTTAAACCGCTATTAAGCAGAGCTAAGTTATACTAGATACCTTTAATATAAGTTATAATGTATCCTAAGGTTATTAGAACTTCTCTATCTAGTTAAGCAATATTATTCTATATAATCACAGTGTTTATTAGTCCTAAAGACTTATAAGCAGGTTTGTCTAGATACACTACTTCTTTGTAAGGTTTTATTAGATTAGAAATTATAGATTTTACCCTATTACTTTTTATCTTTTAGCAATATTATATTAAGTAGCTTAGTTACTATTAGATAATTAGAGCTATCTAAAGAAGCTATAGAATACTAATAGATACTATAGTTTCGCTTAAATATTTCCCTAAGTTAAATAGTGGGACTTCATATTCTTCTATAGCTTAAATATTCTCTAAAGCTAATCTTTAATAGGGTTATAAGTTTAGAGCTATATTACCTATTATTACCTCCCTTAGTATAGTAGTAATAGCAGGTTCCTAGGGTTTTACTATAGTCTTCTCTAGATATAGTTATAACGTAGGAAGCATTTATTAAAATTCCTTAGTAGTTATCTCCTAAATTAATTAATATATACTTAGGCTAGGATTACTTTCTTCCTGCTAAGTATTATTAGAGTCTAGAATTTCCTTAATTTATTATTAAGATAGTTTACTTAAGGTATTCTTAGGTTTAGTGTTTATTTTAATAATCCTCTTAGCTAGTCCTTAAGTTATTACTAGCTTATTTGCCTTCTCCTTTCTTTTTAATATTATAGTAGTATTTATCTATCTAATTTTATTCTTCTCCTAGATATAACTTAGGGAATAGTAGTTTAGAAGTAATACTATAAATGCTTAGAGGTCTAAATTAAGGACGTATCCTTTAGATAGAATTAGTTAATCTATCTTTACTACGCTAATAAAATTAGACTAGTTTAAGTTATTTAATTCCCTTTAATAATCTCTCTTTATTTATAGTCCTTTATAAGTTCACTAGTCTTAGTATTAGTTAAAGTCTTTAGATAAGCATTTATCTTTCCTTAAGTAGTTATAACCTATATATCCCTATTTACTATATAAGAAACACTAGAAAAAGTCTAGGTCTCTCTAGGGTTTATCTTAAGGGTATATACTAATATTATTCCCTAAAAGTCTTCCTAGAGATTAGGCTCTATTATTTAAGTTATATTTTAATTAATTATATTATCTAGCTATCTATTAAATATTCCTAATAGTTTAAGCCTAGAACGCTTATAATTACCTTACTAGTTCCGCTATTTAGTTAGTAGCTTATTTCTCTTTTTACTATTATTCTTCTATCTATTTCTAGAGAGATCCTATACTAGCTATTAAGATTTTATTATTAGATAGTTATATTATCTTTTTAGAGGTAGATAAGTAGTAGTTATATAGAATAAGCTTTAAGTTAGAAATTATTAAGTTCTTTATAGCTATACTATCTATCTATTTATTTAAAGCAAATAAATAATTTAACACTCTCTCTTATAATTACGCGTTTACTTCTTTATCTACTAGATAAGTAATAAAGTTTATAAAGAGAACTTATTATATACTAGATTTTATCTTAGAAGCTAGATACTTAGCCTATTAGATATAAGCATTTAGTATCTTGCCTAGTTTTTATACAAAACTATATACTTCTTACTAAGTAAAAATTTTAATAAAGGGATCTAGGTTTTTGAATTTAATTAGGAATTTAAAGGCTATCCGTTCCTAAGTCTAGTCTTTATATTCTAAATCCTTATACTAGAGAGCTGCTTTTCCTTATAGGCCCTAGATAAAAGTTAAATAAGTAAAGGTATTAATATATTCTTTTAGCGCTTATACTATTATAGCTATTATTTTATAATGTTTTAGGTATTCCTTAGCTAGCCTATCTTTTAGTAAGGAGAATATAATTCCCCTACTTATATCTAGGTTTATAGGGAAGAAAGAACTACCTATATTAAGCATTTATCTAGTTTCTCTAGTATTAATAAGTTTAGTAAATTAGATTAATAAAGGAAGGAAAAGCAGTATAATTTTATCTATTAGATAAGGCTATCTTAGGGGATAAATAGGGCTATTAGAGCTAGGAATAAATTCTAAAGATCTTCTATTATTCTATTCTAAATCTAAGCTTAGGATTAATTCTTTATAAGTCCTAGCATTTAGCTCCACTAAAGTTAAGTCTTATATAAAGTAATTAAGATTAGGAAACTAGAACTAGGGTAAATTAGGATAAACTAAAGGTAAATATATTAGTAATATATCTAATCCCTTAATAGAGATTAGATAGAGTTAGTACTTAGAGTTTTAGAGTTTTATTAAAAAGCTTATAAACTTTATTATAATAAAGTTTTTAAGAGAATAGGAAAGAATTTAAGGCTAAACTTAAATTATTATATATAAATTATTACTTAGTGTTTACCTAGCCTTAGAAGAAGAGAAGGAAGAGAAAACCTTTTAGTCCCCCTAGGAATAAAACCTTTTCTATTCTTACCCTTACCTATTCCTTCCTCCTAAGTCTAGACCTTCCTAACTTAAGTAATCTCCTAGCATAAATATAGTATATAGTATACTATTTATAGTATACTATCTAATTAAAAGATTAGATAACTAACTAAGTAAGGTTAAAAGTAAGGAGGTAGTCTATGCGCTATACCTCTAATTATAGTAATATATTTATTCCTATAAACTAAGGTTTTTAGTATTAAGAGCTATTATAGTTAGTTCCTTAAAGCGCTAAGTTTAGCCTTTAGTCTACACTATATCTAGCGTATCCCCTAGGGTATTTATAGCTATAATACCATGTAAATATTACTACTTCTTAGTGCTACTGTAATAGTAAGCAAATATTCCTAGTGAGTATAGTAGTGTATCCTAGGAATAATTTTCTTACTTTATATCACTTCTCTAGAGACTCTTAGAGTAATAAGTTCCTAGTTTATATTATATTATATTTATTATAAAATATGCTAGCTTCTTATTATAAAAAGGAGAAATCCTAATATTGCTAAGTATATAAATACGCATTCCTATAGCTAAGTTTTATAGCTTAGAGTGGATTCTAAAGTTAAAAAATTCTTTAAGGTTATCTTTAGTGTCTATTATTATCTAACTTTAGTTTAGCTAAAGTGTTATAATATCTGTTTTACTAAGTGTATAAATATTATTTTCTATAATCTAATTCTTAGGGTTAGGTAAAGTCTATAGTGTTCTTTAATTCCCTAAGTTTAAATATCCTATTTATTAGTGTCTAGCCTATATTTAGTCTATAGGTTTACTACTACTATAAATAACTAAGTATAAATAACTAAGGTTATAATTATCTATAATTAGGTTTGCTAGTATTATACTATATTAGCACTATAGTGTTTTATTATTTATTCTTCTCTTAGTTCCCTTATAGTTATTCTTTATTTAAGTATATCTAACCTATTTGTCTCCTATAATAGGACTTTCCTATTCTTTATTATAATTTGCTTCTTATTATAATTAGCCCTTAGCATTATTCTTATTATAAGTTACTATTAGCTATCTTATTATAGGTATTCTAGGACTCTCTTAGATAGTTATTTATAAGTTTCTATAGCTCTATAGTTTTATATCTATTAGGTTAAGTCCTGTAGTCCCTAATATTCTTATATTATCTAATAGTAGTGTTTTCTAACCTTAGCTAGATAATCTCTTTAAGTCTAGTAATAACTATAGCTATATTATTCTATTATTCTCTCCTATTATTTCTAGCTATAGTTATACTCTAATAAAGTTTATACTCCTATAAAGTTCTTAATCCCTTTTCTCTTCTAGTCTAGTCTATAGTTCTTTAATTATTCTATTTACTAATCTCTTAGAAGTTATTTAATAGATATCCTTATATATTAGATATTTAAATCTAGTGATATTTTAATTAAGCTAAAGAGCAATATAATATCCTAGTCTTATTACTATAAAGTGGTACTAAAAGTAATAGGGATAATAATAGTTATATTTATTAAGTCTGTACTCTAGCTAAGCCCTATATAACTATAGTTAACTATTACCTAATCCATTCTCCACCCCAACAGGGTGCAACACTCGAGTAGTTGTTCACACTTTCCCTCGTGGGGTGGGGTACCCTCATCATGCTAACCGCAAGCTCACATCTGCGATGGATATCTCTCTATATGCAGCGAGGGCGGAGGACGTTGACGTACTGTCCACATTCCAGATTGCCAATTTTTTCCAACGGCAAAAAATCGTTACTAGAGATGTCTGCAACCTCACTGCCGCAAGCATTACCATGGGACCAGTCTCGCCGACCCTTGTACAGGGTCAGACCAGCTATACCGTGGCAACATCCGCCGGTCAGCGGCCGAAGGTCGTCCAATTCCGCAACTCAGCCCTGAATATCGAAATCATCAGGCAGGCACGGCAAACTTATCGAGAGTTCGTTCCCCAATGCAAGTTCTGTGGCATGTTGAGCGATGTCTACGTGTACGAGATGGACCTCGTGGCAGGAGTCGCCTTCTGTCGAGCTCGGCGTCAGCTCCTCGCCCCTGGAATGGAACAACGTCTGCTTCGAACCGCGCAGGACTTCGCGAGGTCTGTGGGCGCGCGTGTCATATTGCCTCAGGCTTGTTACTAATTCATGAACTAGGTTTTTTGCTTCGGCATGGACTAACAGGTTAGGATTAAAGCAGCCACCAGATGTCACCCGCGCGTTGTTTGCCCATTATTCTAAGATCGTCGACCAACTTTCCCTATCCCTGCCCGAACGCTTTCAATTGAAGTTAGATGGAGTACGCCAAGGCCTTCCGCTACTCTTCCGGCCGGACTATCCAATGGTACTTAACCACGATGACCTCCTAGAGATGAACATCCACGTAGATGAGAACACTGGATGCATCGGTTACCCCCTTTGGCACATCCCTAGGAGGCCTCGAAATCGTTCTTGGCGTACAAACATCGTCACGCTGGCTCTTTCATCCTGAACACAACTTCCTCCGAGCGCAGTTTTGGAAAACCTTCTACGACCTGACTGGACATATTTCCGACGATGACAAACGAGCGATCGAAGTTGGGAGGCTATTCGGTTTGTTCCGAACTTACGGGTTTGATCGCCGGCCCGAAAAAGAAAAGGCGTTGCCTCTTGCAGAAGGACACCCGGACCTCGTGTGCCTAGAGGCGTTTTGTCTGCTTTAGGTTATCGTACCTAGCTGATCCCCATTCAATGGAGCAAGTTTGATTTACTGTAAGGCCCCCGTGCTTTTGCTGTTTGGCTCGAATTTACAGTACTCTATAGCTCCCAGTCAACATCTATATTGCCACCTCTTACACACAATCAGGACATGCAAGTAGGATGCGCGAAGTGGAAGCAAATATGTGTGTATTTCTCTGGAAGCCTTTGCTACGGAGTGATAGTCTAGCATTAAAATGACAGCGAGACAGCCAGAAGTGGATTGACCATAACGACAGTACAGAAGGAGGCAAATGACCTACAGCCCCGAGGGAAGCGAGATCCGCAGTAAGCTGCGTTGTCTCAAGCACATCTTAGGCGTTAATAACACCCTGGCGAACCAACTCGTCGACTAGTTCTCTTGCGGTCCCGATCGGCTTGTTGATGAAGACCTTGCGGGAGTTATCAACCCTCTTGGCCCACGTTTGGCCTGGTGGAGGGTCGCCGTCGCCAGGCTGGAGGAGGCCGGGCCAACCTGTGGGAAGGAAATGCTGTGCATTCACTGATGACTTAGGTAGCACGACGGTACCCAACTTGTCCACCTCTACCTCCGCGGTGCATTCGTTGGGCTGTCCGCCTTCGACAGGATGAACGACTTCGAGCGCAAAGATGTTGGTGAGATTGTTTTTGGCGAGGTATCTGGTGAAGTCCAGAACGAATTCGTCATCCACATCTCCGGGGCAGATTGGAGACGGTCCTTGGCCGAATTCGTACGGAACGAGCCGGCTGTGCGCGGGTACGAACTTGAAGACGACTCCGTGTATATTGGTAAGATCAACAGAGTCTATTGCAGTAGCCTTGTTCCACTTGCCGCGTATGATCCCGATGTCCGATTCAAGTCTGATGGTGTCACGGGCGATAGGATCATGCTGGTGGACCAGATGGAAACTGAACTTCCCAAGCTGGCCATGTCGAGTGATGAGCCCTACTAGTTCTCTGACATGGTTCATGTCGATACACATTTCGGACTGAATCCGTGGAAGGCCATTATATCTGGAATTCAGACGTCAGGTCAGCGCAAATCAGGTGGTAAAGCGGTGAAAGATTAACAAGGGAGGGAGGCGCCAGTTACATAATGGTAGACTCCTTGAGGTCTTCTTTGGTAAAGGAACGTTGAAGACCAGGAATGGTCGATACAGTCATGATATTGACGGTGGTCATTTTGGGCGGTTGTCTGCTTCCGATGGAAATGGGTTGCACTGTTTCTGGTGTTGTGGTTCTTGTTTAGTGAGAGACTGTCCAAGCCTTTTGTGCTGATGATCTCTGAGAGATGTAATTTTGGATTCTCTTGCTCACCTTCTGCGGCGCAATGACTCGAACCGCTACCCACGGACGGCATACGCAGCCAGACAGAAATGTTCCTCGCCGCATCGTACCATGACTGCTACAGTATACGTGAACGGATTAACCAGAGAGAATTGTAGAGGAATCACCCCTGTAAGGAAGAAGGCAGCACGATTGTTGCCTTGATGGACGGCATCTGCCTGCACTGCAACCGGGGCCCACCAAAGCCTGCTGCACCAACGACATTAACCGATGATGACACGTCAAAGTCACGCTGGCAAGTGTCACATGCCTTTAATTATTTTTCTGACACGTAGATGAGCATTGGAATCGCTTTCAAGGGTACGGGGCATATGGAAATACTGTTATTAAGGATGTGGTGTGTAAGACCTGTCTGAGGTTTTCGCACATCCTGCTTTACGTAAGCAGCCGGACCTGAACGCAAACCTGACGATCAGCTGGAAGTCCACATCCTCACCTGTTAGCTTTGCAAACAATATCGCTATTTCATACGTCTCCCCTATGACTCGGGCGTAGACGGCCAATTCTGTCAAAAAGACTAATCCCTTCAAGCCACGATTTCAACCTGAATAAGGCATCCGAATCCGACACACCACAGGTTGTACTTCGCTTAGCCAAGATGGGTGCCCTCTTATCCCTTCCGCTGCTCGCAATCCCGAGCATAGGCACTGTACGGTTATCTGAATTCCCCAGATGGTTTTTTTTTTCTTTTCTTCGTAGATCGACCTTTGACAAACTCAATTTATAGATTGTCTCCTTTGCGGCAAGCTGCTGTGGCGCTGCGACCTGTTCCATGGTTTGCAGTGCTTGTGGCAAGTGTGGTAACAGGTATGTCTACACTGGTGTTCTACCTTCACATAGTTCGTCTCTCAACCCGCTACCCGGGGAGAACAAGGAGCTATGTACTTGATACGACGACTGATAGTTGTTGAAGCGTCGCTACACGTATTGCATACGCCCTCCTGCTTCTGGTGAATTCGATTTTAGCATGGATAATGCTCACTCCCTGGGCGATCGAAAAACTACAACACCTGGCTCTGGATTACGTCAAGATCAACTGCCCGAAGGGCGAATGTTACGGGTGGCTTGCTGTGCATCGAATCAATTTTGCGCTTGGCCTCTTCCATATCGTTCTCGCCGCTTTGCTGTTTGGTGTCACGTCCTCGAAGCATCCTCGAGCCGCGATACAAAATGGGTATTGGGGCCCTAAAGTCATCGTCTGGCTTGCATTAATAGTTATTGCCTTTCTCATACCGAATGAGTTCTTCATCTTTTGGGGAAACTACGTATCATTGATTTGCGCTATGCTTTTCCTCATTCTCGGTCTAGTTCTTCTCGTTGATTTAGCACATACATGGGCTGAGTATTGTCTGGTGCAGATCGAGGATACAGATTCGAGGTTCTGGCGGTTTGTTCTCATCGGAAGTACCCTGGCTATGTATATTGGATCAGTTGCCATGACAGTGCTGCAGTAATTTTTTTTTGCAAAGGGTGAGTGCCACATGAACCAGGCCGTCATCACCATCAACATGCTCTTTTGGCTGGTGGTGTCTGTCATATCTATTCACCCGAGTGTACAAGAGGTCAATCCGAAGGCTGGTTTGGCACAAGCCGCCATGGTCGCAATTTATTGTACTTATCTCACAATGTCTGCTGTGTCCATGGAACCAGACGACAAGCATTGCAATCCGTTGATTCGGGCTCAGGGGACTCGGACAACATCGGTCGTTATTGGTGCAATCGTCACTATGCTGACTGTTGCATACACAACGACCCGTGCAGCTACACAAAGTCTCGGTCTTGGTAACAATCCAAACGGTATACGATTGCCCGATGATGACGAGCACGACTTGGTTACGCAACAACCTAGTGCTCGGAGAGAGATGAGAGCTGAAGCCCTAAGGCGGGCTGTAGAAGAAGGTAGTTTGCCTGCCGACGCTCTTCTTTCGGAAGACGAGAGTGACTCAGGAGTCGATACACCTCATGATGACGAACGATCTCGGACACAATACAGCTACACAGTGTTTCACATAATCTTTTTCCTGGCTACCGCATGGGTTTCAACCTTGTTGACAATGCAGTCCGAAGAAAGCACCAAGAATAGGGACTTCGCCACCGTGGGCCGAACATATGCAGCTAGCTGGATCAAGATCGTTAGTGCTTGGGTATGTTATGGTCTTTATATTTGGAGCTTGGTCGCACCCATTCTTCTCCCTGAACGCTTCGATTTCTCATAATTTTTCCTTTTCAAGTTCATGTAGAGTAGTTGGGACAATAGGGAGAGCCATAAGAATTGTTGGACTTAATCTGTCATTTCCCTTTTACTTCTGAGCCAAACTTGGTCCTCATTTCTTGTTCTTGCAACGATGATCACATACAATGACGCCGTGACTTGTTTCTGCTCTTGTTATCAATGACTCAGAATCGAGAAACTGATGACCACATGGATTTTACTTGATCACTACGTGTCTTAAAACATATCCAACAGGTTTCTTTTGTGTACATAATTGGTTGCGCTAATCACCGAGTTGAAACTGCGATACGTCAAGCGGCCAATGTTGTCATGATACAGCAATGATTCCTATCCTTAATACATTTCTTTGCCTCTAATCACGAGCCCCGAGGCGCAATTTCCCGTCTGGATGCGCTTTTATGACTATCCCAGGTTGTTCAATGTGGTTTAAGACCTGACTCTATGCAATTAAATTTAGTCGATTGCATGACAGCATAGGCAAGTAAAGTAGAGCGTGTTACCGGATGTTAAATTATGACTTTTGCAGATAGAGTCATTTAGTCCGCAATCAGCGGCTGCTTGCCGACCTCTTCAGCGCTCCCTGTAGCATGGAACCCGTCCAATGTAACAGCAACGGCACCGGCTTGCACAAGCTATAGCAGTTTCGAATTAGTAAGGCAATACATAAGACGAATAACGGAAATTCTTACTGCACGAGATAAGTCCTCGATTAAATCATTAGCGTCTTCTATACCAACACAAAGACGAATGATATCTTCGGGCATTTGCCTCTCTCTCCGAGTCTTGGCGTCAATGCTAGCATGGCTCATTTGGCAGGGCATACTAATGAGGCTGTTCACACATCCAAAGCTTACACTGATTGCCCACAAACGAGCAGCTTCCACAATTCGCTCTGAGATACCTGCATCGCCTGTTTCGAAAGACAAAACTGCGCCGGCTCCTCGAGCTATGGACCAGTGCAGGTCGTACTGCGGATGTGATTTGAGACCGGGGTATCGCACCCGAAAACCGTGAGACTCGAGAAATTCCGCGATCGCTTGCGCACTAGCCTGTTGTTTTTCCATGCGAATGGCCAGCGTTTTGACACCACGCATGAGTAGAAACGAGTCATTTGGAGAGAGACCGCAACCTGTCGAGTTGATAGTAAAAAACAGTTTGTCCCCAATGACAGCCTCATTACAGGCAATCACGCCGGCCATGATATCGTGGTGGCCAGACAAGTATTTGGTTCCAGATTCGTAAACGATATCGGCACCCAAGTCTAAGGGGTTGCATAGCATCGGTGAAAGCATAGTATTGTCGACAACTACTAACGCCTTAGGGTTGGCATCATGAGCCATGCGCGCAATGGAAGCCAAATCAACAATCTTGATTAGGGGATTTGTCGGCGTCTCCAACAGGACCATGGCAGTCTTGTCTGAAACTCGTTCTTGAACCGCCTCAACTCTGGTAGTATCGACATGATGGACCGTGATACCCTGGTTGGTCGCCATGTAAGTAAGCAGACGATGACTTCCGCCATAAAGATCGTCTCCAGTAATGACTTCGTCGCCTGGTCGCAGCAGGCGAGTAATCACGTCCAATGCGCCCATGCCTGAGCTCACTGCTAGTGCGCGGTTCGCGTTCATTATTTTCGCTAGATGCCTCTCGAGATGTGTTCGAGTAGGGTTGCCGGATCGAGTGTAGTCGTATTCCTGCTGACCTCCAGCAGCTGAAGCTTGCTTGAAAGTAGCGGACTGGTAGATGGGAATGCTAGAGGCTCCGTACTGGTCTTTGCCCTCTGTGTAAACCAACTCTGTCGCCAATGCATATCGCCGCCGACCGTTGCGAGGGCTTGATGGTGCGGGAGATGGCGGCAAGTCGTGGCCGTCAAGATCGGTCCTCTGGGCAAGACCTCCCGGGAACTTCGCCACATTGTCACTTGTGGCAGTAGACGAAACCATTGCTGCGAGCGACTGCAACCGTGTGACTAAAACATTGTCACTTGTGGCAGTAGACGAAACCATTGCTGCGAGCGACTGCAACCGTGTGACTAAACCTTTCGTTGTGTTGGCAAACAAATTTGTGTTGCTCTGAACAGAACAAGACAGGGTAATTGGGGTTGTCTGTGTCTAGAGGCAAAAAGAAAATACAGACTAAACGCTTTGCGAAGTGAGAGAAGCAGATGTTAGTAATAAGCAAGCAGCAGCTTCATCTCCTTGAGGACCGTAAGACTACACTTGCGTACCGACCCACTTTTTTTGCGTTGGCTGAGTGAAGTGACTTTGAGTAACTTTCACAAACATTACACGGCAAAAAAGCTCTACGCAATGTGTTTTAGGCCTTTAACAACACCTCGAATCGAGCATCACAATGCATCGCAGGCCATAGAGGCCTCCTAAGAAGCAATTATTAATAATTGCTACAGTAGCTATAAGTAGTAGCCTTAATCGCGGCAAGCCCCCTCTAAGCTAGTGTAAGACATGCAATGTAGCTCTTTATAACTTAGACAATTGCCAGTATAAATATTATAGTATAATTTAATAGTGTATAGAAAGTACCCTTTAATGCGATGTTTTTTTATGAGGCACAATAAGTACCTAGCTAGATATGGCTAGCATTTATTATGGAGAAATAAACTTTAAAAAAACCGAAAATCAATTATTCGTTTTTCTCATAACATAGCTTAAGTGATTGTACAGAGCAAATTTGTATGGAGTAAGTATTCCGTATTTAGTCATGAGATGATTGCATGTTGCACTAAGGGGAGTGCCTCCTCGTCTTGTCATATTCTCTGATTGCGAAAAGACTATGTGAAAGACGGATATAAAATCCCAGAACATAAAAACAGAAGGCGACAAGATGAAACAATGAGGTAAGCTACGACAGCGGTAGTTTGTACCTTGACAATCTGCAATCTAGTAGCTCCCGGGCGACATTTGTACACTACAGCATGACGGAGCCCGCGCAAGTCAGAATAAGGGGCAATCTGCTGCTCATGGCCAAGTAACATGATAGAAGCCCAATTTCTCGTCACTACGAAGCTTCCTCACGACTCTTTCGGTAGCTGGCCTGGCGGTCGACTACTTAGCTCTTACTATGTTCGAAGCACACATAAGTTGGTTTCGGTTAACAACTTACCTCTTGCTCAGTCTGCAAACCATCAACAATGGGTGCGAGTTCACTGAGGGCCTCGTAAGCCTTCTTGTGGTACTCAATCTGGGCGGCAATAAGATCAGACAGATTGCGAAGGGGCTCGGGGGAGTCCAGAACCTGGTGATTGACAGAACAATTAGGTGCGTGTCATACGAGTGATATCAGCTTTCACGAGGACTCACATTCTTCATTACTCCAACCGCCTCCTCTGTCTGAGTCACAAATTCATCTTCCGCTTTCTCGATTTCCTCTTGTGCCTCAGGACTAAGCTCTTGTTCTTCGTGCTGTCGGTCGGCTCGAGAACCCTGCCCGCCCAGCTTAAAAGTTGTTCCCTTTGCGTGTGCTTTGACAGCATCAAGAGACAGTCTAGACCGCTCAACATTCTTCCTAGCTCGAGTGGCGAAGTTCAGGTTGGTGTTCAGTGTTGTGTTCCAACCGGCGAGAAAACTGCTTTGAATTTGAGAATCCTGTGCAAGACGAGACTCGCCAACCCTTTCCATTGTGACGGCATACTTTTCAAGAGCCGTTGCCAATGGATCTTCGCCAGCTCCAGTATGATTTTGGTGCAGAAGCTGGCTACTTGCCAGGCTGGCTCTTGCAACAGCATGGCTGAATGTCTTGGGCTGCAGCTTTGCACTTGGAGGTGCGATGAGAGCAGCCTGCGCCTCCGCGGTGGTCGTTGCTGAGGAAAGGAGCGAGACCTTTTCGCTGACAGTTCTCCCCAGATCCTGGAATGTTTCCTTGATGTTGGGGGGGTAATCGTACGCCTCGTTCGAATATTGCGAGCTGTTCGCAGAACAGATTTAGTGCAAGCTTGCAAAGAGATCAGGTTATCATTTTGGAGCACAACGAACACTCACGTTACTGCAATCATCTTTTGATGGGCCTGCTTCAATGCATCCACTTTCTTCTCCAGATCGATATAGTCAGGGGGCAGCTGGGTCTAGGATAGAATGACCTCATTAGCGAACGCAGAAGAGAGGCGTAACCCAAAGTTAACAGACCACATACTTTATCTTCGGCCTGACCAAACTGCTCTTTCGTGAATTGGAAGATACGCGACGCACTAAAATCACTATATTACCAGGTAAGTAAGCTCGTTGTTATGTTGCTGATGGTTGTCCTTGAAAGTAATCCGAATGAGTGGTTGCACCTACGAGAAGTTCTTGCCCAAGTTCTTGAAATCCATGGTCCGAATGAGTGGTTGCACCTACGAGAAGTTCTTGCCCAAGTTCTTGAAATCCATGGTCAAGAAGCTGCAAACGAATGCCGTCTCAAGTAACAGAAATTCAGGCGCGTACAAGCTGATGGCTGGTCGATGAACAGTCAGAGTGTAGGTGCTGAGGGAAGTCCGGGGAGAGCTTTGACATCTGGTAGGTTGAACAAAAGACGAAATGTCACAAAGAAGGTGGCTTTCCCACCAGTTAACGGGGAAGCGACGAAAATGACAGCTAATATGGGCTTGGCTTCTGTTACACCTAGTAAGGTGGAGCGGGGCACGTGTAGCTTATGTATGTAGTGCTCTGTCGCAGTAGCTAATAGGTACGGACGTACACTACACACACCTCTTAAATTATTTTACGAATTGGGTAATAACAAGAAGAGGAATAAAGTGCATTAAGTATTAGTAAGAAAATGAGAGAAATAAGGGCTAGTATTAGCAAGTAAATAAATTTCGTCATACTTTATATAAAAATATATATATTATTTCGTAATATTATGGTGCCACCGTGCAGTGCAGCCTGCATGGCCATCGCGGATGTCAGCTCCAACATGTACGGGTGGGTGATGTGCCCGATCCAATTGAGCCACAGAGGCACAAAAGAATACGCATTCAACAAGTCATCCTTTGCTTGTTTAATTAACACCTATATTGCTAAGTCTAGGCAAAGCCTAGATTATCAGAAAGGTATATAGTATTACTAAATAATATATTGTTTCTTACGTAAAGTACTAAGAAATTTAAATCCCTATTAATGCTAGTCTTTATTTTCTTTATTTCCTTGCTAAAGTTTACTTAAATGCCTTTATTATATAGACTTACCTTATTTCCTTTAGTCTATTAGGGAATTCTAGCACACTGTTACGTGGCAGAATGCGTGTGGTATAGGAGACCGCTTTAAGGCCAAATTTAGCCCTTTAGAGTAGAGAATAACTAACTTCTCACATCATATATTACACCTGATAGTAGCTTTCACAAGTGAAATTAGTACGACTTATAACCCGCTAAATCCATTAGCCCCTCTGACGGATTCGACCTCTTATCGTGCAGAGCTAGCACGTAACACACCTTCTAGGTTCTTACAGAAAGCGGATCGTTCTGTGAACGGAGTATTCTACGGAAGTCAGGGAAAGTAGCTATGTAGTGGCTTCCCGCTTTCTTTATTTTTCAACTAAGGAATAGCAAGGCTATTCTGAATTAGCTTCGTCAAAACATACTCTTTGGTTGCTAGTCCAAAAAAAGCTATTTGGGGAGGGCTCATCAACATGCTTGTCAGGAGTCAGGACTTAGGAAGCTCTTCAACTGGCTCGTCAGATCCCTCTCATCGACAGGTTAACAGGCTGATCAAAACCGTCACATTTAGCGGACTCTTCAACAAGCTCGTCAGGAGGCTCTTATCGGGCTTATCGGATCCCTCGCATCAGAAAGCTCTTCAGATTTTTCTCATTAACAAGCTCGTCAAATCCTTCGCGTTGACAGACTCGTTGGATGGATCCCTTTCAACAACTTCAAATTAGACAGTATTTAGCCCCGACGCCTACCAACACTTTCCCTGTGCTTATAATGCCAATGCATTCGGGCAGCCATAAAATTTCGTACAGTGGCTGGCTGATTCTCTGATTCTCATTCATAAAACAACTTTGACAGATCATGCATTTCATTCCATGACAATCACCGACCAAGGGGACATACTCTGCACTGCATGTCACAAATCTAAATTTCTCATCAGAAAAAATGGCTTGAAATGCAGCGCATGCTCTTTTGACAAGTACATGGTTCAAGTCCCAAACCTCCGTTAATCCAACACATGTTTCTTGTCCGCCCATGACGGCTCAACTCCTCGACAAACCGATTCGTAGTCTTCAAGGGTAGAGCCTCGGTCTTTGACGTCCGTTGTTGTCCAAAACATGGCCCAGTTCGACCCGGTCAACTGGCGGGTCCCTGTTGACCTCTCAAAATACCATTTGTTGACTGGATTGTCCTTGCGACTTCTCCAGCAAACGCCACCAGGGAAGCAGTCTTGTACCATCGCATTGAAAACAATGTCAGCCACGCTACTGCCGCCTTGTTGGCTTTTCAACACTGCGAACTTGTCTAGATACGGAACGTATCGGTTCGTATTATGTGCGGTTTCCTTGCTAATGCCTGTTGGCAATTCCCACGTCAAGATTGCAGCGCCCTCATATTCTCCAGCAATGATAATTCCCGCTAGATTATCGTCGACGCGTTTCAAGTAATCTTGAACATCTAGCTTACGGCCGAAAGAGTCCTCGATGAGATAGACAGGTCGAGGAAGATCTATGCAGTTGTCGGTCAGGCGAAGACGCGGCGAACCGGGTTTGGCTGGACGCCATTGCTGTACTCTTGGGTCAGGATGAATGATAACTGGCATTCCTCTTTTCACCAGCGTTGCTGAACCGAATGCTGTATTTTGAAGACAACTACGCTTCTCATCGGGCATTCTCTGAAGGGGTAGTGACGGGGAGAATGCGGGGCGGTTTGTGAGAAGGTTATGTAGAAGCGGGTTTTTCTGTTTTCGAGTGGTGACCATGTCATGGAAACCCAAAAGGGTGTGTCGGGTAGTGCAATCACTCAAATTTTGCAGTGTATCCGAGCCGTTGTTAGCCGCAGCCCGTGGCGTTGTAATCAGAGCTGACGATGAGGGAGGTAGGAAGGTGAGAGCAGCCTTGGCCAAGCTAAGATTTGCTGCATGATGGTTATCTTGGGCAGGTACTTTGCCATTGCTGTCACAGTATGACATCTTCTCGGCTGTCAAAAATTTTAAAAGCACATCATATTCTTGTTCAAGGTTGATAAGTCGGTGAGAAACATCAGGTCGACGAGCCATGGGAGTGCCTCCGACAGGGTCAAGAATGATAATTCGCTCAACGGAAGCAATTTTTTCCACTCGTGACTCCTGAACTGGCAGCATTTGAGATTCGCTCTGGTTGAAATCAATCTGTGATCCTGCCAAGTATCTTGTCAGAGCTAGCATAGCCTCATTCGCTTCAGCCGGCGTTGGGACTGAAATATCGTCTTGCCGAGCTATGGAAGGAATTACAACAATCATGCCGTGTTGCAATGCCTTGTTCAGAACACCTTCGTCCTGGACAAACATGGACTTTGAGGGTGTGAGTTCTGCTGATCCAATATGATTTCGTTCCAGAAATACGTGGTCTGCTAATTTTGCACCGGGACCACCAAATGAGTCAATGGCCTCGCAAAGTCTTAAGGCTTCATCCTCGAATACTTGGCGGTCGGCGCCGGCGCCGCAGTCGACGATAATAAGGGAAATAAGTCCTAAAACACGAAGCTGTGACATTGTTCTGGCAATGCCGCAGAGCGTGTTAGATGATAATTCCTGCGGTAAACGTATTTTTACGACTGCTACATCAACAGCCCCCTTAGACTCGTCTTTGACTGCCCTTCCATCGGCTTCGTATAACTTCCGTTTCTCCGATGTGTATTTATGAAGATAGCACTTTGCATCCCGCCTGGTAGCTGACGCCTCGAGAACAGAAACAATTACATCCTGGATGAAAATATGTTAGAAACGCTTCACCGTACCTTTAATGAGTTAGTCATTAAAGACTCACCCTATCTAGAGCCTTGTTCATTGCTCGAGTGGCAGAAGGAGTAGACATCCACCGAGCTACTTGGTCTCGCTCAACAATTGACTTCGCGTTTGAAGAGTCCGGAAAAGAGTTCATCAGGCTGGAATGGTCATGTTTACTGTTGTGCAACGAAGAAAATGTTGACCAGTTGAATTTCGTGGTCACCGATGTTTTGTGGCCCCAGTTGGACGCTTGCCGGCCAAGACAGCTCCAAGTCATGGTGTAGACTAGAAGGGTCTAGACATTGCGAGCGTGAAAGCTTCTTGTTGACAATGACACAGAAGGCGAATTCGGAGAAGCTCAAATTGCCAGGGCAAGCAGGAACACCAACACGTTCGAACCCCGAAGATGGAGATCTCTCAGATATTGTAGCTTTTTGTCAGCCAAGTCAGCTGATAATAAATGGCAATGACTTAGGGTCAATTCGGATGTGCAAAATGGATCAAGTCAAGCCAAAAATGCTGGCTGTGAAACCAAGTGTAAGTCATTCAATTCGGAGTGGTTTTTTTTGAAGGGGATGCTGGGTCAGACGCGGCACCTGATTGCCAGGCCGGTCGGGGGGTGGGGGACCACTGGGTATTATCGTGAGGGGCTGGCCGGAGGTACAGTGGGGAGAGTTCACATAATTTGACCATGCCCTATATTAGTAAAGACACTACAATACACCCCGTGAATTATTTTACAAATCTATATAACAGGGGTAATTAAGCTAATTAGATATTAGCTAGGAAATAAAGGAGACAGGGGCTAGTATATCTTAGTACTAGTAACTTACATAAAAATAGATGTACTCTTTAGTGCTATATACCCTATGTATTTTCCTCATAGCTCTCTAAAATAATACAAGGGGTTATAGTGCGCTTATAGCTAATCACAGCTGTTAGAGAGGAACAAATAACTAGGGCATGTAGATTTGTCAAATAATTTAGGGGGGGCATCTGTAAGAACCCAGAAGGTGTGCTAAATTCCCCAATAGACCAAAAGATCCGTCAATACTAGCCGCTGCTGAAGATTAAGGCCCTCGGGCCCCGCACACACCTTGAGTTAGTGGAGCGTGGCACGAGTATACAAGAGAACCCAACACCGCGGGGGATCATGACTAAGCACGCCAAGCTTGGAGCCAGATCCCCAAAGAATAGGCAAGCCGCCAGTTTCCCATCATCCACGTTGCGAAGTTTTTGAAGACTGAAAAATGGCACAAGGGTGAATATTCTCTCTCAGCTGTTCATACTCCAATTTACAGCTTTGTTCTAATCCGTCTTGAACACCTTCTAGTTATGCTGTCTTCATTGGCCTCGCCATCATCGTCGCGCTTTGTGTTGCGTCATGGTTCCTTGCCCCCAAGGGAGAAAACCGGGTGTATGTTCATAAAATCCTGTTCTCTCTGTCGAGGAAACTGCATCGTTCCGCTTAAAAGTTATCATGGTATATCAACTGACTTGAAACTCCTTGACAGCCTTTGGCGATCCTCTTTGATTCTCTCCATCGTGAGTTGCTATCTCATGTGGGCCATTACGTTCCTTGCACAACTGCATCCCCTGATCGAGCCGAAGAGAAATGATTTGAGGGAGGAATTTCTGGGTCATTAGAGTCTGGAGAGACGTGATCAAACTCGACAGGACCATGGTTCACACGATAGCCAAGGTTTCTTTGTACGAACACAATGCGTAAGAGCTTCAACATTATTCGCAACGACAGCCCAACCTAGTGACCTGGCTGCAGCAGGGACATCATAGTCCCATATGACCATGAGAATAGGAAACAGCTTCGTCGAAGATGACACAAGTAACGCCGTTGATACCGAGTTCGGCCTCGCGTGCTGAGGCATGATACCCAATGCATTCAAGGGGGAGAAAGGTGAGCAGGTGAGGTATCTGATGCTCACGTGAAATGCTAGAGTTGACAGGGCACATAGCATCAAGAAAAAGAGGTATTGCACCACAATTGGGCGCTGTGCCAAGTTACCCAAGTTGCTTCCTCCCGGTACCATGGCAGGCTGTGACAGCTCCTCAATGCGGGCCCATGTCAAATAAACGTCGAATAGTAACAAGAGAACGCCGAGACGAATGATGGACGGCTATTCAAAATAGAGAGTCAGTTGTTGGTAGTACCACTCTACCTCAAGCAGAGGGGAAAGGGGGGAAACAGATGATGCTATCAAGCCGTCATAATTGAAATGCTCGACCCGACGTGTATTTGTAGTATTACGGCACGTACATCGAACCGGTCGCCGTCTCGCATCAGCGTATTATGAAGAAGATGTCTGTAGACCTATGGAGGGCAATGCATTCACAGTACAGTCAGCCATCACGAACTCCAGCCAGCACAGCCTTAGGCAAGCAATTCCGGAGGTATGACTAGGCATGTTCTGGACCAAAATACCTGTGGCTTGATCAAGACGAGATCTATGAAGAGCACAACAAAGTCATACTCGACGTATTTGTCGCAGAAGCGGCCGCAATTGCGACACACAGTTAGTCGAATGTTATGTCCGCTGGACTTGTCACCGGCGCCGGAGTACTGGGTCCATAATGTTTTCACGGGATATCGACATTCGATACAGATTGGCATCTAGTCCGCACGACCGTACCAAGACGGCTGTTGTTGGAGATCTCGTGCCGTCAAAGCGGAATGTTTCTGGCGCAGTGGAAGAAAGATGACGATGGCATGAACACAGGTGCAATCAGCGTGGTTGGCGGCGGTCTTGGATGTTGAGGCTTATTAAGGCGGGTCATTCGTCGTTGGAAGAGCAGACTAAACGTAAACGTGTAGTACATAGTCAAAATTAAAATGCGTAGCAGTCACTATACCTTAAATAACAAGGTTAATGATTTTGAATTTTTTTTTTCTTTTCTTATTGAATGTAGCTAATACATTGATTTTTAACAACAATATTAAATTTATGTCAGGCCCTGTCTCCTATCACCCTAGCGTACCACGCTGTGAGGCTACGTTTATTATGGACTCACGCTACAAGCTCGGGTCGAGTCCGGATCAAGCCCAGGCCCGTGAAGGGTGAAGGCCACGCAGACCACGCATATCTCAATGTAAGTCCAGATTTTACATAGCCTCTAGTCTAGTCTTCTTTTTTCTCTATAAGAATAATACTCGCATTCCAAACGCCTACGTACAGTAGCCCTAAGGCTAGGTCCTAAAGGTTTATATAATACTCAAAAGGTGTGCTAGAATTCCCTATGTACGAACAGTCCTATTTCATAAAAGTACTTGTATGAAAAGTATTGTCTGTCCTACGCAGGAGCTAACTGTTACGTTACAGAACATGTGTGGTCATAGGCAATCGCTATAAGGCCAGGTTTAATATCTAAGAGTAGGGGATAACTTACTTCTTACACATTATAACATACCTAATAGTAGCTGTCCTAAGTGAAATTATTACAACTTATAACCAGTTGAATCCGTTAGCCCCTCTTACGGAATCGACCCCCTTTCGTGCAAAGCTAGCACGTAACACGAACCTTTGGATCATAATTGTTGCTAGTCCTTTGAAGTATAATCGCTATGACTATAGCTGAATATGTCTTAGACGCCGCAACTAAGAGGGACAAATCACGGGAAAGGATAGAACGCGAGGAAAGAGGGACCAGAAGAGCCGCAGAGAGACATGTTGCAACAAAGAAAAAATGCTTGCTTTGCTCTATGATATGCCTGTAACTATCCAAACCAAAAGCCAATATATATGTAGGAGATACATATAGTAATGTAAAGCCAAGTCTGTGGAGACGTGGCCTAGGTAAAACCTGATTGCAAGGCACAAATCGGGACCAGACATCATGGATTAAATGAATCAGCTCGTTGTCAGAAACCTGTCAAATTAATCATCTTTCTTCTGTGTATCAGTGTTCCCCACAGCCATGCTTGGTTTGCCCCTTAAAGAAACAATGTTATCGTTTCGAGCAGTCGCTACAGGTCGTGATGGTGTTAACAAGTTTGCCGGTTTGTCTTCTTCGCCGGTAGCGTCCATAAGCTCAATCAAGTCAGTGGCTGCTTGATTGGAAGATGAGCCCGTTGGTCTTGATCGATTTCCTAATAGCGGGGTGCTAGGCCGTTTGGCTAGAGCGCCTCGCAACCAGTGTTCGAGTACCGCAGCCGCCCTATCCAAACCATTGCCCTGGCGAGAAGTGCTGCTGATGTCTCTGCCCTCTTCAAACGGACTCTCAACAATGCTTGGTGAAGCATGCCCAAATCCAAAATGTGCGCTCTCTGATCCCATGACGGACATAGAGGGCAACTCATCAATATTCAAGCCTGGCAAGTGCTTCTTTGCCCATGTATTGAGGTAATCCTTGTCCGGGCCTGGCGCTCTAACATTACTGTTCATGGAACCAACTCCACCCGGCCGTCGCATCCATGTTGGCCGAGTGTCTGCCGTCTCACTCCCCGCGCGGCTGCAAGATGATACGGGCGTGCCGAAAACAGGTGGCTGATCGCTAGATGAGTCAATTCGATGATGATGAGATGGTCGCTCGTTCGAGCTAGGAGGTAAATTGAACAAGTCTGAACTCTGTCTAGGTGTTGATAAGGGGGATATGGTCCTGACACTTCTTTTTCGTCTTGGAGGGAAATATCCTAAAGACTGCCGAGCTACCCGCGCAATCTGAACTGGTTTTTCGAATGTCTCAATCTGCACCCAGCGTACATGTGTCCAGGGCCTGTCATCTTCTGCATCCTGCTCACAGTGAGTGCTGGCATTAGATGCTGAGCTATGAAGCTCCGCGAGAAAGCTGTCACTAGGCGTTTCGTTGGTTGAGGGTGCGCCTCCGATTGCTGACGGTGTTGAGGCTAGGTGGTCCGTCTCATAGCCTTGATCACACGATGGAGAGTCACAAGGCCGCCCTCTGATCTCGCAAGCATCAACTGGCAATATGAGCAACTTGCGCGTCTGAATGCTGTCTCGAGACCAAAGACGGTTCGCCTTTCGAAAGACGTCCTCGCGACATTTGTAGCGAAGAACAATGCCCGCATAAGTGTCGTTGGGTTGTACTTCATGAACATAGACCAATTGCTCCGCCGTTTGAAGGTCGTGAGAAACTAGCTCATCGGATTTCCGGCGCTTGTGCTTGCCCGAAATATCAAGCCCTCCATTTACCCCCTCGTAGCTCTCCAGAACACTTGCTGTCTTGGCGACTTTCAGAGCTGCTTCCCTACGGACAAGAGATCCTGCCGCGTTGTCGTGCGTGGAAGGTAGCCGGGATGGTGGCACCGGTCCCCAGGTATCCAGGCGAGAGTTGCTACGAAGGCGCAGTCTCCCTTGTGGCGGCCTGAGGCCGTTTGAAGGTTTGTTGCCATTAGGCATGATATTCGAGGCAAAGGCTTGGACTGATGTCCAACTCCGAGCCCAAGAGTCACCGAGAAATCGCGCCAGCTCGTGCCCACCCGCTGCGTTTTCGGGTCGAGTTCCTGGTCTTGAACGCTCAGAGGTTCCAGCGACGTCCGTAGAGCTTCTCATAGCATCTGTCGAGGGGCAGAGACCAGCGCTGCTCCTTGTGGAATGAGTACTTGTTGGGATTCCATCGGATTGAACGGCGTTGTCAAGTCGGCGATTGCGCGGACGGATGATGCTTGATCCCACTGGCTGGGAGCTCGCTGAAACAGCGGATGTTGATATGCTGGTCGGAGCCTTGACCGAATCGCTGCGATCAATCATGGTGACCGCGCACTCGGCGATGACAGCTCGCGAGTTTCGCCGTCGTAGCTTGGCATCAGTGCTCAGCTAGCGGAATTGGCGAACTGGCACTGCGGATGATATTTCGTCTTTCGTATCGAATTGTACCCTGTATGTCAGCCCAGCTTGGGTCTCTGGGATTATTGTGAGTCCTGAAAGAATTCTGGGTTTAATACGAGAGTTGGTGGCGGTGATAACAGCTTGTTGTGAGTTGCGATGACGAGAAGAGCGTGGAAATACAGTGACAAGAATGTAGGGAAAGCAGCAAGGCGGGAGGAGGCAACTGGTAAGAATAGCGTCAATTCAACCGAGTTATCCGCTAATACTAATAGCTACAGTAATATGTAGGTACGTTGGTATGTGGGGCCAATCCCGGCGCGACTTATACATCTAGGGAGCACTCGAATGGCATGCTCGACCTCAAACGACCATATAATTAGCATCTCCTTAGGACTAGTAATAAGACCTCGCACCTATCTCTTTGGAAAACGACAAGGCCTCGCTGCGGTCACTACATAGGCTTGTGTGCAATGAACTTGCACTAATTAAAGGTAGATTTATACATATGGAGATGATCTAGGCTTTGCCTAGACCTAGCAATATAGGTGTCAATTGAACAAGTGAAAGATAACTTGTTCAATGCGCATTCTTTTGTTGTCATCTGTGGCGCAATTGGATCGGGCACATCATCCGTACGTGTGGGCGCTGACATCCGCGATGGCCCAGTGGGCTGCACTGTAACACATATGCATACAGTGGGTCTGTATATTAATTCATAAAGCTATGAATACTTATTATATAGGAAGATACTTCATATTTAGTGCATTTCCCTAGGCTTTAAATATTACTCATCATAGTTAAAGGTGGTTATGGGTTAAGTGACTTTGCGAGGCCTTATCGTTTCTAAAGAGATACTAACAACGGCCTTAGGCTAACCAGAACTTACATACAAAGGCTATGTGATGATCTAGGCTCTGCCTAGACCTAGCAATATAGGTGTTAATTGCACAAGTTACAGAGACTTGTACAATACGTATTCATTTGCTATGGCGCAATTAGATCGGGCACATCACCCGTACGGTGGCGCAGACACCCGTGATTAGCCCTCTGGGCTAGACCGTAACAGGCTGCTCGTATATGCACTGAATTTATATAACAGCCTAGGTACTATAGACAATCCACTTACAAAGACGTGCTTAAAGTCACTCCTTATCATGTATGTGTGTACAAGGCTACAAGAGGCTACGGAGTCGCAGTACAGGTGCCAAGCCTAACCGGCCCTTGGGGAAATTGGGCTCCCTCGACGCTATTTTCCTTGGTTGGTACTGAAGTACATCCATTGTATTGCAATATTTTAAATCGACCAAAAGTACATTGAACGGGTTTATGAATGGTACTAGATTAGTGAGTAGAAAAGTTCCAAGGCACATGAAGGTAGAGGAACACCGCCAGTATAACGAATATTAAGAGGTGGAAGCGATGCACATGCAAAAAAAACATCATCCTGCTAACAGTGTTAATTGCTATTTTTTTCGTCGACAAAAGCAAGTGCTGCATATGATATTGGGATCTGTAATCAGTTCACTTGAATTTTGGAAAGTGAATCAATATCCTACCTCACTTGCGCACCACCTGTGCGAGTACTTGCCCAGGGAAGGGCACATCGACCCGATGAAGCAACTCTAACCAATCTATGTATACATCTGCCATGACGATAGGTCCGCGTCTCAGATCTTGTCAGATGGTCAGGGAGCACTCGGGTCAAATACAATATTGTATGCCTGAATTACTCTGTCGGCAGTCTGTGCTTGTATGAAAAGATTCAATTTCCTTCAGCTCTCATGGCTTCATTCGTTTTATATATACAGCTACCGTTCAGAATGATGAGAGAAATGACCGGCCTCTGGCAAAAAAATGTCAATGCACTGACATATAAATCACAACCCCTCCACATAGACACTAGTACTTGATGTCGTACACTTGAAACAAAAATCAGCTGAGTGACACGTCCAGGTTCAAATTACTTGCATCACCATTGATGCCGAAAAATTGGAACCTAAAAATCGAGTTAGCGTTGAGCCGGACACATGACTATTTGATTCCAGGCCATCATGGCAGGGTGATTTACCAGTCTTCGACATTCAAAGTCGTGGGAGCAGGCTGCCCTTGCGCCGAACTGGTGCTCCAGCTTTCTGGACTCTGTCCGTCATGAATTCCTCCGTCAAAATTGGCTTGCCACATGTTTGCCGCCGGCGCGTGGAAACCTTGCACAGGAACTCCGCCGTTTCCTTGACCTTGACCACCCCGGGACTGAAACTGGTTGCCAGCCTGACCTTGTGACATGCCATTAGGCGTCATATGCGGCATCAAATTATGGGTCAAATCTGCATGAGTCTGTGTCGGAGATAAATGGGGGAAAGTTGGCATGCTTGAGCTCTCTGGAAAGAGCTGATCCGGCTGGAAGTTTTCCCATAAAGACTGGGACAGGTTGGGTGAGTTCCTTGTCACAAGATACAAATCAGGAGGAGTTGCTGGAACCGAGAAAGAAGGATTGAAAGGCGTGGCTGGCCTCGTTTGTGGCCGCGAGTTAGTGCCGCCCATGAACGTATCAGCTGCAGTGGGACGGTTGCTTGGCGACACAACCGTCGGCGGTTGCATCGTCGGCGCAGGCTCATTCTTGACAGCGCTTGGTGTCTGAGGTCGTGAGCGCTCGTAAGATTCTTGCGGCGTGGGAGCGTTGGCGGTAAAGTCGATAGCCATGTCATCATACTTTCTCTTGGACGCATCCTGTGCTTTGCTGTGTTGCTCTAATTGGGACAGGCTGTGCTGCATTTTTCGGTGGCGTTTGCCGCCAGCTTTTTGAAGACGCTCCTCCAGCTTTTTGTTGCCAATTATCGACTCAAAAAGAGTGTAAACCATCTTGCCAACCAGCCAGACCCTCGATACTTCTTTCATGGCTTGCATACATTTTCGCAGCCTGTCCTGCGTGACTTGCTGAATGGAAGGGACTGGTGAGCGCATCTGATAGACGTGCATGATAAGAGCAGAGAAAAGGCTGTAGACGATGAAGGCTGGACAATAGCGTAACTCTTTGTGGGCGGCCAAGTTTTCAATAATTGATGTGATCATGGCGGCGGCTTGAAACGCGATATTTCTTGATGGGTAGGGAGAATCATCTGGGAAACTTCTTGAACCACTGGGAGGCATGTGCGCTCTGTGCAACAGGCACAGAGCAGTGTAATAGTTTGAATGCAGCAGAGCAGACCAGAAATGATGACGAGGCATCTCCCAGTATACGATCTTTGGACAGTTCTGTAGCCAGTCAGCCAACGCCATGTCGCTATGCGTCAAGTCTATGGCATTTCTTTGACGACCCTTGGACGCGACAGAATATTGCTGTGATAACACCAAGCCCATGATCTCGCACAATTTGACATATTGCAGAAAAAATTGCACGTGTATGGGATCCGGTGGAAATTCGCTCGGTCGATCCGACTCGTCTTCCAAGAAGTCGTCTTCTGTGAGCATTTCTACATCCGAGTCATCGAGACTAATGTGGACAGGACGTCCGAGGGCAACGGCCACAGATCTATCACGTGTGAATAGCGTCCACCAGATTCTTTTCCACAATCGCTTGTCGGATTTGCTCAGTTGGGACTGCTCGACGCTGCGATGCATCCCAGAGCCTTGAGCGACAATAGTCGCAACCCGACTCCAATAGAAAACATTTTTGGTAACGTCCTCTGGTCCCTCCCAATACCATCCCATGAGTAGTAGTGACTGAACGATTGTTACGCGATCGTCCTCGTAGTTTGCGTCGTAGAGCGCCTTGGCACGTTTGTAGAAAGTTAACGCAGCAGGAGTTGTGGAACCGTTCGCATCCATCAATTGCGCATTGGTGCAGACCCTTGAACCGGCCAAGAGTACAGCCTGGAGGAGCAGCAGAGAAGGAGGATTCTTAGGGTCCCGATACTGTCTCATGAAGCGGCACCGATTAATGACCGGTACAATGGGGTGAACCCATTTGAAATACGCTTCAATCAGCTCATCGCATAAAGACCGAGGCGGGAGTAGGAATGCCCCTCTTTGATGTAGAATCTCAATCTCGACATTGTCTAGCTCGGTGAGCCTGGCCCGTGACCCTCTGACATTCTCCGGCAAAGGGTAGTGAACAACATCTGACGATCCTTGACGATCGTGTACGAGGAGGGTGAGATTAGAGGATTCTCCCAGAAAGGCCACTCGCCCAGCGTCTGTGATGGGTGCGCGGGTGAACTTTGGCTTCATAACCAAATTGAGATATGTATCACTGTCAACTTCCTCTTGCCGGGCCTGCGCTTCGGTCATGGATGAGGAGGGGGTTCCCTCAGACGTGTGCGATACCGCTGGTGGTCGGGGATAAGAGGCACCACCACTAGCTGGAGGTGTTTGATTTGACCGATCATCCGTCCCTTCTCGTTCACTGCCGGCGTGGACACAAGGGCGATTAGCTTTATGCTGTACAGTTGAAAACGGTGCAGAGTGTTGATTTGAACCAAGTACCTATCAGAGTCTCTGTTGGTTTGGCTGCTGGCATTTGGAGGTTTTTTTCTTTTTGGCGTTGGTATGCGACATTCGATCTGAAAGGCGACACAATTCGTGCACGGGACGCCGAGGCTGGCAGCGTCACATCGAACCTAAGTAACGCAGGAAGAGTCAGCTTTCACACCCAAAAACACTGCAAGGTGAGTGTTTAAAGAAGAAGAATACCTTTCGTGCGTGACAAGTCTAATAAGAGGCGGATGGTTAGCGCCGAATCAAGTCTTCATGAAGTCAAGAAAGCGTGGGGTGCATCATATTTGCCTCGGCTCATGGACCTATGACCGGGCCAGACGCAAAAGCAACGCAGCGGCCGACCACAGACACATACCTCACATGCTCGTGAAGCTCGTTGCCTGAAGAGATAACATACACGTTAGTATAGGTTCTTCACCATCACGATTCTTATGTGTGCGATTAATACCTCCTGAAACTCATTTGCCCAGCAGCAGCGTGTCCACTGCCGTTAGGGGCGGAAGGGGATGTTTTCGCTGGGGAGTCGGATGGCTGGGACTGGGAACGTTGCTGCGCAGCATCTTCCGAAGTCATTTCGACATCCATGGTGTTGCTCGAGACGTCCGCGAAGCTACAGCCCAGCCACTGTTCAAGGTAAAACACTTTCGGACTGTTGGAAATGAATGTGAGAGTCGGAAATAGTGGCAACGCGACGATAGCCAGTCAAGGAGGAGAAGCAGACGCTACAGGGTGGAGGAGGGGAAAGCTGTCGCGGCGCAGCCATGTAACCAACCAACTTGGAACGTATTTTTAGTACGTGCGTGCGTGCGTGCGTGCGTGCGTGAGTGAGGGTTGGACGGTGCTGGCAGTTACACATTGCAATCCAAGGCTTAGTGCAGGACGTATAGATGTTGCCAAAAGTGCACGACAGTAACTAAAAACAAGGTCTTGTTATTCATCAATCAGAAGGGATTTCCAGTTGTCAATACAGCAAAAGTTGAGCTAAGCTTCATTTAGGTTTGAATGTGTCCACTTCGTGCACTGCATATAGTCAAGTGAACTGCTCGCCACCCGCAAATTAACATTATTATTAGTGGCATTGTGTTGGATAATAACCGGCCTTACTTCCCTGCTTCTGGGCTAAAATACGCCAAAAGGCGCCTTATTGCCACTTCACTGAATATTGTAAGCGAAATGTAGTAACATATCACTATAACCTAGTGGATTAAGAAGGTTTATACTCTTATAGCATAGAGCCCTTTAAAGCGGTGGTACCTATAGGGCTATAAAATGAGGTATTTCAGCGTGGTATTAATTTTAGAACTTAATAAGAGATAGCAATTACTAAAGACTTACGGAGTATTGTTAGGAGCATGGAGACGCAGAGGTCAGAGACAGGGTAATCACATAGTGGGACCTCGGTGGAACCTCGGATCGCTTAGGTAACTAAGAGCCCTAAGCCAAGCTGCTAGATAGCCACGTGCCTTAGGGCGGGGTATAATATGTAAGGGAGATGAGAGTTTAAAACCTTCACGCACCTACCCCTAGGTAGCTATATTCTAGCAGCAACCGCGAATCTTAGCTAGTACTTTATTTATCTTTATTCCCTAACCTAGTCATAACACTTATGTTAATTCCCTTAATTCTAAGGCCTCTATAACTTAAATAATTAAATTACTAAATCAGATCGCTAGAATCCGATAGTATTCTTAAATATGTTTATAAACAATAACAAGATATTTTAAAGGCATATTTTCTACCTTAATCTTGTAACTTTAGCCCTCTACAAAGTGTAGGTTTTAATGTGAAATCATCCTTCACCACAACTCACTAGGACTGACTATGTTTAAATTCATTTATCTTTTCACAACACTTGCTGCGCTTGTACAAATCTTCGGAATCGCCGCGCGGTCTGTTAACCCCAGACAGATAGCTTGCTTCCCTAATAACGAGATAGACTAGTACTCGAATTCCACTACTAACACGAAATTAATCCGGGGGCGATCCTTAGTACTTATTCACTTATTAACTATGAGGTATTTTCTTCTTCTTTTCTATATCATATGTACTTGCTAGCTTGGATCCATGGACGCATTGGTATATCCATTAGAGGGTTTCGCATCTCTGTCCTGGGCGCTGGATTGGTGCGATATAGCCAAGGACAATTTATGCGGCTCACTGTCCACTTCTATGCCTGATATAAACATGGCGCTGACAGCTTCAAGGGCGGCAACGAAGACACACAGAAGACTCGCTATGACGAAATGGCTGATAGTAGAGCCAATTTCTAGCCACGATCCTTCATCCTTCACAACCCAGAAAAAATAGAGAGTGAGAACATCACTAATTGCCATGACCAACATGAAAAGAGCCGACGGTGCAATCCCAAGCTTCTTGTTCAACACCCCCAAATTAGCCGAAATGAGGGCAAAGGGTATCATTAACTTCAAAATCAAAAGTGCACCTTGTGAGAATGGGTCAAATAAGGGTATCAGACGACACACACTCTCGAGGCTGAAGGAGGAAATCGAGGCAATATTTCCGGTGCTGAAGAAAGCTGATTGTAGAAGCACCAGGAAGAAGAGTGATATACGAGCGTCTGACAATTTGAGCATCCGATATTGATTCGGGCCTGGGCTATCCTTGTTTTGGCAGTCGGCGTCAACAATAGGATGCCGGCTTTGGCGGGAGAACCGTTCAATCGCAGACTCGAGACGAACCCAAACTAACAGAGTGATAGAGAAGACAGCGTAAAAGAGACCTTCATATGATATTGCGAGAATTACGAAGGTGGGTGCACAGGTCAAGAAAACAGTGACCAGTCTATGCATGTAGTGAGTGTTAGGTTGAAGGCGATAGGAGATTGGCATCAAAATCGAAACAACTTTCAATAGTCAGAATTGCATGACACAGAAGCAAGGAATGAACCAAGCAAAATATGACTTACTGAGAACAATCCACCCCACAACTTGATTCCCTAAGGGAAGGCCTTGCTTAGCTTGCAGAGACAAGGCGCTGGATCGTGTAACAAGCATTGACAACGGAATCAAGCCAACCTAGAGAATCGTTGAGCCACAATTATAGGACGAAATTGACCCAGTCTGCCATGGGGAAATGAGGGATGAAATGAAGCAGATGTGAGCGAAAGTCGAGGAGTGAAGACCAAAATACCTGAATTCCAGTCAAGGTTCGCTGAATGACTGTTCTTGTATAACTGCGTGGAGTGCTCGTCTTGGTGCTCCATGCGAAATCCGATAGCACGCTATCCTCGAAGGAGAGATATAACAGGCCTATGAGAAACATGAGGAAGCCACCGGCCAAACTGCCATTTGTCAATTATGCGAGTCTGCTTGTAAGGAATCCAGCGCAGTAGCAGACTTACATCAGGGATATACTCTCGACCTTCATGGCTGGGAGCAACGTGAAGCTGCTCATGATCAAGCATGAGACTGCCCATATCATGCTGAGCAAGGCATGTCTCTGAAGAAAAGACAGCCCGTATACAGCAGGCCAAGCAGCAGCCATGATGAAAATACCTGTGAACACCTCACGGTAAATGTAGCCTGCAGCCTGATATTTCGTCAATATGCTGCAGTCGAGATGGGACAATGACAGAATAGCAGGTGAACATCATTGGCTCGGTTTTTGTGCTTACCAAGGACTGTATCACAGCAACATATAGAACGCTGTGCAACAGCAGCGTCAATATGCCTCCAGTAGACCGGACATTCGCTAACAGCACGGCTTTGCCGCGAAGTAGGCTCTCTCGGTGAGCAAAAACTTCTTCCCAAAATAAGACGGGAAACAGTGAGTATAGATAGTATGTGACTGGCGACTTGGAAATGAAGAATGGTGCATAAAGAGAAACAAGCACGGCAGAGAAGGCTGCTGTGCTCAAGAAAGTTCTCTGAACGGGCACTTCATCGCGAACCACGAACATGTCAACGACTGTGGTGAGTGCATAAGCCATCCATCCCAGATAGCCTATGGTGATGAGAGCTCTGAGGAAGAGCCAATCATATGTTTGGAAATAACGCAAACCTTCTAGTGTTACTTGAATAAGGGTGTTGGATTCTTCGATAGCCTCCTCATACTTTCCATTCGCGATGAGGTGCTGGATTGCGGCAACACGCTTTTCGGGGGTGAACCGTCCGTCACTGAAAGCTCGATACGGCCTGAACCTTATCTCACTCATTTTCTTGTTCTTCTCCTTTACAAGATACATTTCCAGTATGCTCCTCGCGTTGACAAGAGATGCTGCTGCTTTTTCATTGGTATCGGCTGATATATATGACAATGGGAGCTCTCCGACAGAATTTGCTGGAAATTCGGTTCCAATTAAATAGGACATGAGAGCGGCAACGTCAGCCTGATTAATGTCATGACGACGAACATGATCGAGCCCCCATTTCGATGAGTAATCGTCGTGCCCTGGCGCGACAGAACCGTCGTATAACTCAGGAGCGGCCACACCCGACCCCCAGGTGATTAGGGGAGTCCTGGTGTTGTCCGGATGACCATCTCCGTGACTGCCCCAGTCACTCATGCCGTGATCCGCTGTGAAGACAAATGCAGTTCTGTCATCAGCATAAAATTGTTGGATAAGGTCTGATGTGTCTTTGACACCTTGATCGACAACTTTAATGTTATTAAGATACTCTTTCGAATATGGACGATATGAATGCCCAGCAGTGTCAAGTCCTAGTAGGTGTAAGAAGAATACTATTTTATCTTGACGAAGAGCTTTGTTTAGAGTCTGATTCATGGCAGCTTCTGCGAAAAAATCCTTCACATGGTCAAAAACCCAATAATCTAGACGAAGGGCATCTTGACTGAAGTCTTCAAACTCGGGCTCGTACGTAAATGCATCAACTCGGCCCAAGACTGCCCCATGCTTAAACATGGGCAAGATGTCCGGACTTCCCCAACTCCAGGTGTGGCGGCTGCGATTAAATACGCTATCAAAGTTAACGGGATTGAATTTCCAGCCAGTGGCGACAGCAGAAACATCCTCATAAAGACCAGCGATTAGAGCAACATGGCCAGGGCGAGATTCCGTCGGCACCCGAGTATGGGAGACGCCAAATGTGCCATATTCGAGGACCCGCGATCTGAGGAAAGGAGCAAGTGGTCGAGGACGCAAGTCATCATCGGTGCGCGGATAGGGCTCGGGGAACGACTGGAAAGCTTTGTCTGCTCTCAATCCATCACCTAGCACAGGGAAAAGTCAGGGCCTTGTTTTACACTAGAGGAATCCCAATACTGACCAACGAACAGGACCAATCTGTCGGCAGGGGGTTTGACTGATGGTGAGCGTTCGACACCAAACAGTTCCATCCCAGACACGATTGGGCTGACAAAATATATGTCAAATATTGAGTATACATAGACAAGGTGAAAAATGACGGCCGTGGTCAAGAAGGCGAAGCGAGTGACAGCCATAATTGTTGCGGCTGATGTTGCGAGTTGTCGCGTATGCTATTCCGAGTTATTCAACAGATGCTCGCCGCTGCGCGCACATTGTCAAGTCAAGGAGTGGCTGAAAGTCCAATTGGCGCGTAAACCACACTCTCCTACGCAGATTACAATCTTTTGCTTCGGTATAATAAATGGTCGCGCAGTCTCAAAGAGAGCTTTCTGTGCGTGCGGACGTGGATGGCGATTATAGCGCGATTTCTGATTTCTTGCTTCCTAGAGTACACCTGGCGGCCTGGCTCGATCGGACGGACACCTACTATTGTCAGGGAGAGCGACCTTAAAGCCTAGGATGTATAAGGGCAACGCGCACTAACTAAGATAAAACCCTTAGTGAGATAACAGGTAGAGATAATATATTAGAAGTACCTCTATAGACTAGTTATTACTATAGTATACTATATACCTTTTAGGTATAAAAGTTAGGTATTGTTTATACCTCTAATTAATGAAATTAAATACTTTTTATTATTAATTTATACCCTTACTTAATAGTTATAAGCCTAGGAGGCTTTTATTACCCTTATTATTAATTATAATTAAAGATATAAGCTTTATTAAATATTATTAAATATTACTTACTTATATCTAGAGATAATTACCCTTTATTATATTAATTTGTGAGGACAATGGTAGCTAGGCAAGAGGTATAGGGGATCTAGTATATTAACTAAAGCTTGCTAGGTCTAAGTGTGTTATATGTGTAAGTCGCTAGCTTATAGCTAGCGGCTTGCTAGTGTTATATATATATAGCCCTAGGTCTATAACCTACCTATAGGGTGCGCTAGGGGTGCGTAGTGTTATAAGTAAGGCCTTATAATTACCCCCTTACTTATAGCTAGGCTTCTAAATAGCTTTTACTAGCTATCCTATAGCTATTTACTAAGTAATAGCTATATTAAAATAATAATAAATATTAGGTAGTGTTTAAGTATAAATTCACCTATAATACTTCTTTATATTATAAGCTTTTCCCTTCTATATTTATAGTTAAACTTTTTAAAATATTATTATACCTTTAGTTACTGTTAAAAATAAGCCCTATTTTTAGCCCTTTTCTAGTTAAAGGACCTTTCTATTACTAGCTTGTATTACAAGCCTGACAGCTGCACTGCAGCTGTTAACGGTCGCGAAGGTGACTGTTAATAGCCACGTCATAGCTATTAATAGTTATAACTAACCGTATAAATAACTAATTTAAATCAATTATAAATTAGCTAATTGCGTTATAGCTACGAGTATAGCTATAACACAGCCACTAGTAATTAGGTAAGCTAGGGTAATGTAAGTAGCTTACCCTATAGCTATCTTTAATAGCAATTTTCTCTTTAACTAGAGGTTATATAAAAGTCTTATATATAGCAAATTAAAGCTAGAAAATAGGGCTTTTATTTTATATAGGAATATTTTTTAGACTAAAATTTAGTATATATAGGTTACTAGTTTATATAGTAGTAAGTTAATTTTTTAGTTTTTATATATAAATAAACTTAATAGAAAATTAAAAGTAGCTCCTAAGACCCTATTAGTAGCCTAGATTTACTAATATAGTTAGTAGGTATATAAGAGAAAGAAGATCTTTTTAATCTAGCTAGATAGCTAGGCCTCTTAATCTAATAGCTGCATTACCTATATAATATTATTAAAATTAATTCTATTGCTCTATTAGATATTATAAAAGTTATCTAGATTAAATTCTATTAGTTAATAACTACTATAACCTTCTATTACGTTATATTAGTTATTCTAATGTAGTAGCTTTATTAGTCCCTAACCATAGAGTTTATACCTATATAGCTATTACTAGCTAGTAACTAGCTCTCTATATTTTAATGGGTTATAAGCCTAGCTTATATTACTATAAATTCTTTTTAGTATACTTTATATATAGTTATAAAAGACTTCCTTTCTATAAAATAGGAAGGACTTATAAGATAAAAGCTAATTCCCTTTTATAAAAAGGAATTATTATAGTTATAAAAGACTTCCCTTCTATAAAATAGGAAGCGCACTAGTAATATAGAAGCTTTCCTTTTTATAAAAAGGATTTTTAGTATAGATAGAAGTATTTCCCTTCTATAAAAAGGAAGTTTAGTAAGAATAAAAGCTTTTCCCTTCTATAAAAAGGAATTTTAGTATAAAAAGAAGCTATTCCCTTTTATAAAAAGGAAGATAAATACTAATTAATAAGGTTAGGGGTAACTAGCCCCTAATCTTAGTGCGTAAGAGGTTCTAAATAACTAGCTAAAAGAGCAGGTTATTAAGTAATAAAATACTATTAATTTATTATTATAGAAGCTAGAGGCTTTAACTATAGCTATTAATAATAAAGGCATAGAGAGTATAGAAGCTACTAAGCCTGCTAGTTAGAAGTAAGATTAGTAGCCTATTTAATAACCTAAAGAAAAGGCACCTAAACCTAGCTTTATATAAGCTACCTTTAATAATTTAATTATTAAGGAATTTAATAAGAGGGTTTATAGCTTTCCTAAGACTACTTAGCTTAAAGGAGCTAAAAATTTTAATTAATAAAAACAAGCCCTAGCTATCTAATTTAAAGCTTTAGGCATGCCTAAATTTCTAGATAATCCGGATATTTCTAGGGTGCTAGGGGACACTAACTAAGCTATTATCCTTATATTATTAAGGGATAGTTATATAGAAGGCCACTAAGCCACTATAACTTAGCAAAAATTACCTAAAGAAGCCTATAATTTACTTATATAGTAGTATTTATATAGCATTAAAATCTAGAGGGGGTCCCTATATTCTAACTTTTATAACCTAAATTTTTATAGTTTTAATAGGACTTTAGAAGCTTTTAATACAGTCTTTAATAATTTACTAGCTAGATTATTAATTTTAGGGGTCCTAATTAATCCTATAGATTAGGTTAATTAATATCTTTAATCCCTAAAATTAACCTTCCCTTAGTAAGCTAAGAGGTAATAATTTAGTATACATATAAATAAGGCTATAGGGGCTCCCCTAAATACCCTAAATCTTTAATTTTTAATAGCAAACCTTCTAGCTAAATAGAGGGATAAGTTATTTATAGTATCTAAAGCCCTAAATTATAGGGCTAAAGACTAAGAAAAGGGTGCTAAAGATAAAGAGAAAGCCCTTAAAGGTTAGAAGAAAAAGAAAGAAAGCTTTAAAGAAAATAAGGGCTTTTCTAATTCTAATAAGAAGAAAAAGAAGCAAAAGGGTTAAATATTAGATAAAAAGGAGAATAAAGAGCCTATAGAGGGTTCTTTTATGCTAGGAAATTATAACCTTTCTAACGGAGCCCTTAATCTATACAAGAAAACTAGCTCTTATAAGACTAGTTATAATAGCTCTAGCGATAGTAGCTCTAATTCTAGCTCTAGTAATTCTAAGGATAATAAAAAACAAGCTATTATATCTATTAATAGCTTTAATTATTACTTTAAAGACATAAAAAACGCCCTATTATATAATACGGGTTTTACTATATATATAGATAACTCTAGGGAAGTTTTTAGGGATTATACCCCTTTTAAAAGGGGGGAATCTTACCCTATTATAACTGGTGGAGGTCCTATCTTTCCTAAGGGATATAGTAGTGCTGCTTTTGAGGTCTTATATTAAAAGAACCCTATTAAATATAGGATCTTAGTGCTAAAAGATGCCCTATATTTTCCTTAAATAGATATTAATATAGTAAGTAGTCTTACGTATTATATATCTAGTGGTTGCCTTATAAGAAACCTTCTATATCTTAAAGATAGGTCTTGTATTACTGCCCTAGATATAGAAAAGCATGGTTTTTTCTTTTATATTAAGAACTAATCTACACCTAAGTTACATAAGGGCCCTTGTGGTAGTAATACAAAGACTTATTATCTTTAACCTTTTACCTATGCTAGCTTTAGGGGTTATAGTTACCCTATAGAGGTTTAAATTCCCTCTAAAAAGCCAGATTAAGTATCTAATTTAGATGAAATTAACGAAGAAGATAATAATATTAAAGAAATCATATAGGATAATTTAGGGGATTTAGTCTCTTCTCTAATGCTTATAGCCCTAGGTTAGGTCCCTTATAAATCTAAGGATATAGATTTAGGGGTGTTAGAGGGCCTTAGTAAAGGAAAAAGGTTCCTAATACCTCCCTAAGAGGCCTATGGTTCTTAAGGGGCCTAGTAGGGGACTAAGGGAGAAGGCCCTAATCAAGACCCTAATTCAGGCCCTAAAGATTCTTAATATTAATACTTATTAAAACTAGCTAGCCTATAGCATGTATAACTAGGGCACCTAGGGCTTCCTTTAATAAAGAAAACTAGCCTTATTACTAAAGGAATCCCTGATTTTTCTAAAATTAAGGATAAGGACTTTAGATATATAGCTTATAATTAATCTAAGGCAGTTAGAAGACCTAGGAAATTAGCTATCCCTAACTCCCCTAGAGCTCTAGATTAAATAGAGGGGGATACGCTAAAAATCAGCCTTATACTATACAATAAATAGTTAATTTGCTTATTTCTAGTTAATTAAAAGACTAAATATAAGTAGGTTATCTTATTACCAAATAAGGAAGGCCTAACTATTTATAGGGCTATTAAGGGCTTCTTTAGAGGGCTTAAAAATTAACTAGGTTAATATCCTAGGCACCTTTACTTTAATAGGGGCTAAGAAATTAATTCTAGTTATTAAACTTAGTTAAATTCTAAGGGGATTAAATTTATAACTTCTAGTCCCTATATCTATAAGTAAAATAGATTAGCAGAACATTTTATTTATACTATTCTAGATTAATTAAGGGCTACTATCTAGTAGGTAAAATTACCCTTATATCTATAGTGTTTTGTATTACCTGTAGTTATTAACCTAGTTAACATAACTACTAATACCACAAAGGATAAAAGCCCTAAATAACTGCTATCTAGGGAGCTACATCAGCCCTATACAACTAATATTAGTAGCATTAGAGCTATAGGATCTTACTATAAGATTCTAATCCCCCTAGAAAAACAACCTAAAGCCTAGAAGTTAGCAGCTAGAATTATCCCTAAAAGACTTTTAGCTACACTAGGTTCTAACACCTATCTAGTGTATATCCCCTCTAAAAGGCTAGTTATAAAGACTAGCTTTATTAAGATTATAGAACCTATAGGTCCTATTTCTAAAGGATTACCTAGGCTTTCTATAGGGAATAACCCTTTAGAGAGGGAAAATAATTTAGAAAATAATCTAGATTAATAAGGTTTAAAGGATTACCCTATAGATAATATAGGGGACCCTATAGGTTAAGAAAAACTACCTATAGGCCCTAGAGAACTCCCTAAAGGTTTAATTCTAAAGGCTCTAGTACAGGCACTACCTATATCTTAACTAGGAAATCAGATTTTAACTCTAGACTTAAATTTTAATAAAATTACTAACTTTAACCCTAATATTAACCCTATAGATATTAATATTAGTACCCCTTTTTCTCTAGATTTTATTAAAGAGATCTGCTTTAAGGTGTAGGAAAAGCTAAAAGAAAATAACCCTATTAGCCCTAAACCTAAGACCTAGAAGCAAGCTATATCTAGCCCTAATAGGGATAAATAGATAGAAGCTATATATAAGGAATATAAATAGCTTCTAAAGGCTAGTACTTTTAAATTTATAGGGAAAGACTAAATCCCTAAGGGCTAAAAAGTACTAAAGAATAGGCTTATTTATAAGCTTAAAAAGGGTAAAGAAAATAATCCTTTAAAATACAAGGCTTAACTTATTACTAAGGGATTTATATAGATTAAAGGTCTAGATTACCTAGAGACTTTTGCTACTATAAGCATTCCCCTTAGCTAGAGGATTTTACTAGCCCTAGTAGCTTAGAATAACTAGGAAATCAAATAGGTTAATTTTATAGGAGCTTTTCTTAATAGTAAGCTATAATAATAGATTTATATGGTTATTCTAGATAGATTTATCAAATTCCTTAAAGCAAATCCTAAACTAGCTAGAAGTTTTAGCTATAAACCTTCTAAAGATTAAGTAATTTTATTATAGAAATCTTTATATAGCCTAAAACAGAGCTTAAGGGAGTGGCAACAGGGACTTACAGTAGTGCTTAAGTCCCTAGGATTTAACCCTCTAATATCTGACCTAGCTCGCAGAGGAAGGGGGAATCGCGTCAATTTATTCTGTGAGCAAAACTCGAACGAATTTGAGTTTAACTGCGGTCGCGAATTATAACTGTATCTTACGCTAACGTAGCTACAAAGTTTATTGCAAACTTTGCTCTAACCTTACAGCCCCCTGTATTTATAACCTTAAAGCTTATTACTATAGCTATAAGAATTCGGTTGTTAATTGTTTTACTAGCTAGGTATTGCCAGTAATAATTATGTGTTGTAATAAATTAGATGCATTGGCTATAACCAATGATACTAAAAAAATTATAAAAATCAATATTATTAGCTATAGGTTAGGAAAATAAGTAGTTTAAAGTAAAAACACTACCTTATATATTAGGGTAAGAAGGAGACTAAATTAGTGCTCTTTTAACCCCTCCTAACTTTTCTTATAAGATATTAGTTATTATAAAGAATATAAAGCTTTAGGTATTAAGTAATAATACGCTATTTTATAAGATTAATAACTTTATAAGTAAGGTAATAGCTAAATATATAAACTATACTATAAAGACTAGTAAAATTATTACTAAAGGTAGTAAGACTATAAAGAATTATAGTCCTTATAATAATAGTATTAATCTAGATAATATTATAACTAGAAAATACTAAAGAAAGGAAATGTGAGGCCCCACTCACAACACCGCGCACTACTAGCGCACCCCGCAGGCAGGCCGCACCCTAGGGCTATATTTACATAACACTAGCAAGCTACTAGCTATAAGCTAGTAACTTATATATATAACACACTTAAACTTAGTAAGCTTTAGTTAATATACTAAATCCCCTATACCTCTTACCTAGTTATTATTATTCTTATAATTCTAAAGCTTCTTTTACTAGCTACCTAAGAGTAATATAAGAGAGAGAACTACTTAATTTACTAAAGTAATATTAGATAATAACTAGGGCTTATTAAATAAGAGTAGCACTATAGATAAAAATATACTATATTTTATAAAGGCTATACTTAAAATTAAACCCTTTACCCTTAGCACTAAAGCTATAGTAATAATAAAGTAAATTACTTAGCTTAAATAAATCTAGAAATTATAAAAGTAAGAATAAAAGCTTATTACTTTATTATAGCTAAATAAAGAAAAATTATAGAAAAAAAAAGAGTAAAAAGCTAATACTCCCTTAAGCTAAAGTAGCTAAGAGATTAAGGTTTAGAATATTACTAAACTTTAATATCTTATAAACCTATAAAGGTATAAGATATAGCTTAATAATCTAAACTATACCTTTAATAGGGTAAAGAAGAAGTATTAATATAATTATTAAAAGATTCTTTTTATACTTAACTATATATATACTAACTACTAGGTAAGATAGAATAAATACCTTAAGGAATAATAGGCTAATAGCTAGAATAACCTTAAAGATAACTAGGATATATTTTAAACCTAGATACTTATACTACTTAGAGATACTATAAACTATAATATATAAATAACTATATAGCTAGAGAATATAAAGTAATATAAGGGCTAGAGCCTTATTAAATTTAGTATTTACTTAGATTTACTAGAGAAATACCTAGAAAAAGCTACTAAAAAGTCTTATACTTTTATATTCTTTATAAAACTACTCCCTAACCTATAGGACTATATTAATTTATACTTCTTTATTATAAAAAAGACCTAGAAGAAGGTTATATAACTTACTTAGTAATTTTAGGAGGTAATACTAAAAAATAAGTAAAAGCCTAAGTATTTAGGAAATAAAGGCTTATATAAGACCCCCTAATATTAAAGATATAACTCCTTATAAGGTTATAGACTTTATAAGAATTAAAAAAATAAGGATTAGAAGAAGGGTCTAGCTACCTACCTAAATAATAGTAAAATAGAAAGTAAAAGATAATATTATAACTATAGTAATATAGAATATCTTATTTATAACTATAATAAGCTAAAGAAAAAGCCTTAAAAAGACTAGGGAAATATACTAAGGTAAAAGTAAATACCCTTATCTTTACCTTAAATACTAAGGTACTAATATAGTATAGATTCTATATACTAGTTACTATTTATAAGTATAAAGATATTAAAATAGTAATAAATCTTAATAGCTATACTAAGATTAATATTATTAGCGCTAAATTTATAAAAAACTATAAGCTTAACTAGGCTAAGGCTATAGTACCTATCCTTAAGGTAATAAGGGCCCTTATAGTCCCTTAATATAGTATTTATAAGGTACTTATTATAATCAAGAACTTAAGGGAAGAAGAAAAGAACCTTAAGCTACTATATATAGCTATAAATAAAAACCTAAGAGTAAAGGGAAGTTCTCTCTTAATTAGAATATATATACTTATTAAAGAATATATAAATCTTTATTTATACTTATAAAAGTAATAGTTTAAGAAAAGAAAAATAGCTTTTTTACTTATAACTCCTTATAAGTTTATAAAGGTAATATATAATAAGACTATTATATATACTATTATAGGAGTTATAGAAAATAAGTTTATTACCCTTAAAGATAATAAAAAAGTAAAAGTATATAAAACTATTAAAGATATTCCTAAGAAACTATATAAGTTTAAAGATATATTTATATTAGATAAGGTAGGAAGTTTACTATTAAGAAAAGAGACTAATTATATAATTAACCTAATACCTAGGGCTATACTCTTATATAGACTAATCTACTCTCTTCTCTAAAGTAAGCTATAAGAGCTCTATAAATATATTAATAAAAACCTATAAAAAGGCTAGATAAAACCCTTTAAAAGCCCTATAAGTATACCTATCCTATTTATACTAAAGAAGGATAAAATACTTTAACTATATATAGATTATTAAGGGCTTAATAAAGTAATATAGAAGAATTACTATACTCTCCCCCTAATTTTAGAGATTCTAGACTAGTATTAAGAAGCTTATTACTTCTTAAAGATTAATATTAAGAATACTTACTATTAAATTTATATTAAAGAGAGTAATAAGTAAAAGACTATATTCTATACTTACTATAAATACTATAAATATCTTATAATACCTTTTAGGTTAACTAATACCCTAGCTACCTTTTAAAGCTATATTTATAAAGCACTTTATAAGCTAGTTAATACTATTTATATAGTATATCTAGATAATATCCTTATTTTCTTAAAAATATAAGAGAAGTATACTATATATATTAAGAAAGTCTTAGAGTATATAAGGTTAGTAAAGCTATATATAAAACCCTTAAAGTATTTATTTTACTAAGAATTTATAGAATTCCTAGGGTTTATTTTATTAGTTAATAGGATTTTAATAGATATATATAGGGTTAATATAATCTAAGATTAAAAAGAGCCTAAAAGCTTTAAAGATATATAGTTTTTCCTTAGATTTTATAACTTTTACTAATAGTTTATTTATAAATACTCTAGGATTATAGTACCTTTATATATACTAATAAAAGGTAGTTAAAATAGTATTTAAACTAGGAAGTTTATATTTAAAGTAAAGAAGTAGCTAGTATTTAGCTAGCTAAAAGATACCTTTTAGTAAGTGCCTTTCCTTTATTATTATAACCTAAGTTAGCTAGTATATATTAAGATAAATACTTTAATCTTTATAATAGTAAGAATTCTATCTTAATAAGATAATAAGGGCTACTAGTACCTAGTAGCCTTTTAGTTAAGAAAGTTTATAAATACTAAGTAAAATTATAATATAGCTAATTAAGAGTTACTTACTATAGTAAAGTTATTTAAATACTAGTAATACTATATTAAAGGTATAGTAACCCTAGTTAAGGTTCTATTAGACTACTATAACCTATAGACCTTTATAAGGTAATAGAAGTTAAATAAAAGATAGGCTAAATAGTATATATTTCTTTACCCCTTTTACTTTATAATTAGATATAGGCCAGGGAAGTATAACCTAGTAAATACACTATTAAGAAGGTTTAATTATAAAGGTAAACCCCTAATAAATAAGGCACTTTTACTAGAACTTTAGGAGAAAATAGTAACTACTAAAAAAGTAGTAAAAAAAGAGATACTAATATATTAAAGAAGATATAGTAAGATACCTTTAGGGAAGGAAAATACTCTAGTTTTAGATATAGAGAGGCTTAATAAAATATCTTTAGGGAAGGAAAATACCCTAGCCCCTATAGAGAGAGCTTAAAAGGCTAAAGTAGCCTAGTTAAAAAGCTAGTTAGCTACTATAAATCTAGTAAAAGATTAGCTAAATAAGGGTAATTTCTAGAAAAAGGTAGTATATATCTAAGATATTAGTATAGTATAAGAGATATAGGGAATTATTATATTACTAAAACCCTACTAATCTAGGCTAAATAAACTATTAGTATAATTACTATAGAAGGTATAGAGTTAAGACCTAGATTTATAGAAGTAAAATAGTAAGATAAATAAATCCCTAGTAAAAGGGGAAAGAAAAGCTAGTCTATAGTTATATAGCATAAGGGGTTTTCTAATATACTAAGACTAGGTAGTTATTCCCTAGGAGCCTATCTTATAATAAAAGCTTCTATAGCTATACTATAATAATTTACTAGTAAGTTATTTTAGGACTAAGTATACTCTTAAGCTTCTAAAGTATTACTTTTAGTAGCTAGCTATAAGTAAGTCTATTTTAGACTATATTATAAGCTATAGGGTTTACTAATAAATAGTAGCTAAAAGGTATTACTTATATAAAAGCCATAAATCACTACTAATACTAAGGTAACTATAGGTAAAGATTTTAATAGACTTTATTATAGGATTACCTATTATATAAGTAAGTAAGCAAGAAACTAATATAATCCTAGTAATTATAAACTAATTTACTAAGTATTCTATCTTCCTACCTATAACTACTATAATTAATACTACTAAATTAGTAAAGCTTTTCTATAAAGAGATTAAACTATAATTTAGGGCCTTAGAGGGCATTATATCCAGAGTATTGTTTGTAGTTAGTGTAGTGTGATTTGTAGTTTTTACATTTAATTTTATATCTAGCTTATTGATTTTTATAATTTTTTTAGTATCATTGGTTATAGCCAATGCATCTAATTTATTACAACACATAATTATTACTAGCAATACCTAGCTAGTAAAACAATTAACAACTAAATTCTTATAGCTATAGTAATAAATAAGCTCTAAGGTTATAAATATAGGGGGCTATAAGGTTAGAGCAAAGTTTATAATAAACTTTATAGCTATATTAGCGTAAGAGTTATAATTTATAACTATAGTTAAACTTAAATTTATTTAAGTTTTGCTTATAGTATAAATTAATATAATTCCCCCTTCCTTTATAACTATGTTTATTCTATCTCTTTATATCTCTTCTATCTTATAGCTTACTCTTTATGCTTTAAAGCTCTAAGGTAAACTAAACATAACTTATCCTTACTTATCTCTAATTTAATTTATTATAATCGCTAGGTAGGTTTTACGTTACTAATTAACTAATTAACCCCTAACTAATTAGATAATAGTATAGCTAAGAGTAATAAAAAGGATACTACCCTATCTAAAATATTAAATAATATAGTAAAAGAAAAGAAAAGTAAAGGGAAGGGAAGTAAAGATAAATCTAACCTAGAGATAATTAATAGTATTTTGTCAGGTGCGCGCGTTCGTGGGCGGGCCTAATAATCAATTGTAAGGTGCAATGCAAGCGAGAGCTAGCATTAATGGATCTTTTAGTCTAGTGGCTTACCTTACATACCTTCAGGGTTATGACATTAATGCTAGCTCTCACGGGTCTTCTAGTGTGTGCTAGTCCTAGGTTCGAATTGCTAGGCTAGGTAGCTTACGTTAGGCTCACAGGGCAGGTACGGGTGCACACCTGTATAAGGTCACGTGCACTAGGTGATGTATGGGCCTAGCTATCGTGCGTACTAGGCCTTGGGGGTTTATAATTAGTTGATTATCTTAGAGGTCACAGATAACTAGGCCTAATCTAAGCTAAGGTTACGTTGCTAAGCCATTGCCGCTAGCCTGTGTGAGGCCCTTGGCTTAGGACAAGCCTTACAAGGGAAGGGATAATTATCAGGTGCGCGCGTTTATAGGCAGGCCTAATAATTAATTGTAAGGTGCAATGCAAGCGAGAGCTAGCATTGATGGATCTTTTGGTCTAGTGGCTTACCTTGCACACCTTCAGGGTTATGACATATTTATACTATAAGGGAAAAAATACTAAAAAGCAAAGGTAATATAAATAATAAGATTTATAAGGCAGACAAGAAGAAGATAAAAGAATAGGGCATTAGGCTATAAAATACTAAGCAGTTTTACCTCGTGCTCGGGAGGGGAGGCTATATCTTTATTATATATAGTATTATAATTAATTAAAAGTCTAGAAGGTAGTATTATATAATAACTTTAAGTATAAAAGTAAAGCTCTTTATATTAAATTATAAAGTAAAAGAGTATATATCTCTAAGGAGACTACTTTATAATATTAGTATATAGGTTCCTTTACTATTAATTATCTAGTATAATAATAAGTAAATAATTTATATTATAAAGTATAAGAAAGAAAGGCTTTAAACTAGCCTTAAGTATTTTAATATAAATTAAATATGAATTTATAAGTAATATACCTTAGGTAATATTAAGGTAAATTAGTTAAAAACCTTTAAGATACTTACTAATAGCTTTATAAAGCCTTTTGTTAGGAGCGCAGAGGTTAGAGACAGGACGTTTATTAGAGCGGATCTTTGGAGGACCTTTAAGCTATGTGAATAATAAAGAGGCTAGCTAGCTATAAGATAGCTATGTGCTTATAAAGCGAGGTATTTCTTAAGAACTATGTATATTATTAGTGCTAGGTTAGAGATTAAAACCTTTACACACCTGCCCCTAGCTAGTATCTTCCTAGTAGTAACTATAAGAATCTTAGCTATTACTTTATTTATTTAACCCTATATTTAAGCTATAATAAATTAATCTCTTTAAAACCCTTTTAGGGATATAAACTATTAGCTAGATTATTATATAGCTAACGCTTTAAAGATTTATATAAAATATACTAGTACCTTATAATAATAAAGCTATAGATAATTAGGAAGGTAAAGAACCCTTATAATCTAGAACTATAGATAATAATAGGGTATAGTAAACGTTACTTAATCCTAATCTAGGTAAAGGTATAAATTAGAGAGCTTAAGGTAAATCTAGGATTAGCTAGACTTTCTTTAGGACTTATAATTACCTTTTAAACTTTAGCTATAGTTTTACTAGTAGTTTATAGTAACTTAGTAGTAATTATATAGTAAAATAGTCTTATTAAGATATAGATAAAAATACCTATATATAAAGGGGATATATATAAGAACCTATAGAATTTCCTAGTAAATTTAGATATATTATTTAAATTAAACTACTATACCTTTAAGGATAATACTACTAAGGTAGTATATATAAGTAGCTACCTAGCTAATAATATAAAGTAATAATAAATATATTATATAGCTATAGATAGGTATATAAATTACTTATTATTTATATAGGTAGGTTTTCTAGAATAGCTAAAAACTAAAATAATAGATAAGGGTATAAGATACTTAGAAGTAATAAGAATACTACTAAATCTTAGGCAAAAGAGTAACTAATTATTTTAAGCCTTTATAAAAGCTTAGACTAAGGTAAAAGCTAAGTTACCTAAAGTAATCCTAATATATTTATAAATTACTATTTTTCTAAATAGCTTAAATAATACTATAAAAAAGCAGATAATTAGCTAAGAGATTCTAATAACTTAGAGCTAGTTATAAGGCTAGGGTAAGAAAGCAAAGATTATAATAAGTTTAGGCTAAAGTAATAAAAAATGTTAAGACCTTAAAAGAAAAAGGTAATACTTTATATTACCTATAAATAAGGTATAGTAATAAAGTAAAGATTAAGTAAAAAAGCTATTTCTAGTATACTATAAATATAGAAAGCCTAGATATACTATACTAGTTTATTAGGTACTAGACTATTTTACTTATAAAAGTAATAGGTATATAACTAAGAGGTATAGTAAAAGTAGTAATAAAGCTATATTACTTAATATAATACTAGTTTAAATAGTATAGACCTAGGAATATAATCTTACTATAGAATACCCTATAGATAATAGAATAAGAATATAGGTATCTTTATAATAAGATAACTAGTAGTTAGCTATAAAAACACTATTTAATATAGGTATATAGTTCTTAATAATTTATCCTAAATTATTATTAAAAAAGGATTAGAAGAATATAATCTAATTAGACTAAGTACTAGAGAGTATAAGCTAAAAAGAGATTCTATATTAAGGAATCTTAAAAATATTAATAAAAGTAAAAAATAGTATAGGATTTATAAAAGTCTATTAAGTTAGCTACTATATTACTAATAAAGGTAAAGAGATAATACTAGGTATAGATTAGACTAAAGAATATTTGCCTATAATTATATATTAGGATTAGGGATTTTAGAGATATTTAGTAACTATAGAATGCCTTTTCTTTATTTATAGTAAGTAGTAAATATATAAAGAGAAAAAATAAGTAGTGGTTTTATTATTATTTAAGGTAATAAAGATTAGGCTAAGTATTTTAAAAAGTAAAAATTAGAAAGAAAAGGGTAAGAACTAATTAGAGAACCTAGTAGTAATAGAAGTATAATTAAATAGTAAAGTAGCTATATAGTTACTAGAATATACTTACTAGTAGTAAAAAAGTAAAGGTATTATAGTTATACTAATTTTAGAAAGTATAAGTAGTAAATAAGCTATATTAAATTAAGGTATAAGCACCTAATACCCTATACTAATAATTCTAAAGGAATGTATAGAGTTTATAAATATTTTTTCTAAAGAGCTAGTAAGTAAGCTTTCTAAACTAGAGGGCTATACTTATATAATTAAATTAGAAAAAGGGAAAATACTACCTTAGGGGCCTATATATAATTTAGCTAAAAAGGAACTATTAGTTCTTAGAGAGTACCTTATAAGTATATAGCTTAAAGGGTAGATTAGAAGATTAGTTAGCTTAGCTAGAGCCCTAATTTTATTTATTCTAAAGAAAGAAGGGAAATTAAGGCTTTATATAGATTATAGGGGCTTAAATAAGATTATAATTAAGGATAAGGCCTCTTTACCCCTTATTACTAAAATCCTTAATTAATTAGTAAGTATAGTTATTTTTATAGTCCTTAATCTAAAAGATATATACTACTAGCTATATATTTACTTAGGTAATAAGTAAAAGATAGCCTTTTATTATTATTATAGCTACTTTAAATATCTTATAATACTATTTAGACTAGTTAATATACTAGTAACCTTTTAGGAGTATATTAATAATACTCTTAAAGGACTTATTAATAAGACCTATATTATTTACCTAGATAATATACTAATATATAGTAGTATAGTTAAGAAGTATATAGAATATATTAAATAAATTCTATATAGGCTTAGGGATATAAGTCTTTTTATTAATCTTAAGAAGTGTTAATTTTTAGTTAAGGAAGTTAAATTCTTAGGCTTTAAGATATTAGTAAAAGGTATTATAATAGACCTAGTAAGAGTTAAGGTAATTATAACCTAGCTAATACTATATAGTGTCTTTAATATTTAGTTATTCCTTAGTTTTACTAGATTTTATTACTATTTTATTAAATAGTATAGTAAAGTTATTATTTTATTAATAGATTACCTTAGAGGGTAGTAACTAGTAATATTTAACCTAGAACCCTATAAGTTAGTAGTATTTAAAGAACTTTAATAGAAATTTTAAGAAGCGCTAATTTTAGTGTATTTTAACTTACTTATATATCTTAGAGTACAGATAAATATATCTAGATATACAATTAGGGCTATACTTATAATATATATGCTAGGTTACTAGCACCTAGTTATGTTTATATTAAGGAAGATAACTAATACTAAATTACGCTATTTAATACCTAATAGCAAATTATTAGCTATCTAAGAGGCTTTTTATATATAGAGACACTACCTTACTTATTTAGCTTATATAATTAAGGTTATTATAGACTATTTAAACTATAAGTACCTAGCTATAAAGCCTAAGCTTACTAGTAAGTAAGTAACTATACTTAATAAGCTTTATCCTTTTAACTTTAAGATTATATATTATATAGGGAAATTAAATCTTACTAACCTATTTTTAAGAAGACTAGATTTTATAAGTAAGGCAAGAAAAGCAAAAGTAGTAACTATATAACTTCCTATCTTTTTATCTAAATTTATAGATACTAAGTAATAGGAATACCCTAGTAATACTATTAGTACTATAGGTTCTATAAAAACATTACTTAGTGTAACTAATAGTTAGTTATAATAATACTATAATAATACTACTAATATCTAGGGTTTTAAAAAATTATAGCTTAACTATATTCCTAAAGAACCTAATAATCTAGATAATCTTAGAAAAGTTATATTAGTAAGGTTATTTAATACTTTTAATTCTTTTATTAATAAGTAATAAGCTAGCTATAGTAATATTACTAGCACCTAGTGTATATTTAGTTTATTACTTAGTTATTTTAATTTTCCTATTAAACTAGCTACTACTATTAGGGGTAAACTAGTATAGGTTATTACTAGTAAGTAGTAAGGGTACCCCTTAAAAATATTACTTATCTATATACCTATAAGACTAGAAGTATCTATTAAACTAATTACTTATAGAGATATTATAGCTAAAATCTAATTTATTTAGAGAACCTTTTCTAAGTTTATCTCTAACTTTCTAAAAAAGAGCTTAGAATTAAGACTCTTAATTTAAGTCTTATTATATAAAGTATAGTAAGGGAATAACTTTACTATAAGTTAATTAAAGTTACTTAAAAGTAGTAATTTAGTAGTGTCCTAAATATAGTCTATTAAACTCTCTAAGCTATTAATATTTAAGAATTATATTTTTATCCCTTTAGGAATAAGAAAAGAAATTTTATTACTAACTTATAATAACCTTACTACTAGGTATTAGGGAGTAAGTAAAACTCTTTATTAGATTATAAACTAATATTATTAGCTAATAATAAAGAAAGATATAAAGGTATATATTAGCACTTATATAAGTTATTAAACTTTAAAACTAAGGTATTATAAACTATATAGTAAGCTAGCTATATTACTAGTGCTTAATTACCTTTTTTAAGAATTATTAATAGATTTTATTACTAGACTTCTACTAGTAAAAGATTTAAACTAGACCTATAATATAATTCTAGTTATTATTAACTAATTTATAAAATATAGTATTTATATTCCTATATTAATATAACTAACTAGTAATAGGCTAGTAACTATATTCTTAGAATATATTTTTAGAGATTATAGAGCTTTAAAAGGTATTATAATAGACTAAGGTTTTATATTTACTAGTGGTTTCTAGATAACTTTTTATTATTTTCTTATAACTAAGTAGCTACTTAGCATTGCTTTTTACCCCTAGATAGATAGTTAGATAGAACATTTAAACTAGGTTCTAGAATATTATTTAAGGGCTTTTACTTATACTAAATAGACTAATTAGGTAGATAACCTATTATTAGCATAGTTTATATATAATATAAGTAATTATATAATACATAGCTATATACTAGTAAAGGCATTATAAGGTTATAATCCTAAAGGTCTATAATAAGTAATTATAAATATCCCTTTAGTAAATAATTAAGCTAAAAGTAAAGTCTTAGCACTAAGAGAGAAATATATTATAATTAAATAGCTTTTAAGTAATTTATAGACTTAGTATAAGAAATATTATAACTAGAAAAGAACTCTAATAAGGTTTAAGGTTAGTAATTATATTTTACTATTAATAAAGAATATTAATTTAAGATAACCTAGTAGGAAGCTAGCTATAAAATATCTAGGCCTTTATAAGATTAAAAAGGTAATTAGGAGTTATAGATTAGTATATTAATTAAAGTTACTACCTAGGACTTAATTATATAATATATTTAATATTACTAGTCTTAAGCCTTTTAAAGGGAACCTAACTAATATAAAAGATATATCCTTACTATAGGATAATATTAAAAATAATAAATAAGAGTTTAAAGTTAAGAGAATTATTTTATACTATTATAATAAAAGGTATTATAAATATCTAGTTAAATAAAAAAGCTATAATACTTTAGAGAATTCTTAGGTATTAAAAAGGGATTTTAGCACTAGAGAAATTATTAATAACTATAAGTAATAGTTAAGTAATAAAGTTAATATAAGATAGTTATAATTTATAAGTTAATATAGTAAGATATTAGAAAATAAAGTTAATTTACTTAAATAACTTAAATAATCTATTATATAGCTACTAAGTACTTACCTCTTTATAATAAAGTTAGTTACTAGGACTACTAGTTTTTTAGTAATAGTAATAGCTATAGTAACTATAAAGATAAAGGCCTTAGGAGTATCTTTATTATTAGAATCTCTCTCTTTATATATATAAACCTAAAGTTTACTAAGGAGCTTAATAAAACTAATATAATTAGGTAGGTTAGTAGTATAGGGTATAAACTACTAGTAAGTTAGTTAGGTATTAGCTCTATATATTAAGAAAGCTTACTATTAGGATATTCTAGGCTATAAAGTAAAGACTATTTAAAATATTAATCTATATCTTAAGGTTTATAGTATTACTTAGTAGCGCTATTATAATATACTTTTTACTTTTTACTTTATAAGTAGTATTAGTAGTTATTTAAGTATAGTAAATATATCTATACTTATTAGAATTTTTATAGAATAGAATAGTATTCTATAGCTTTTTCTTTACTTTTATAATAAACTACTAGTAAGTTAGTAGTAATTTAGTATCTAGGTAGTAAAATTATACTTACTTTATCCTAATAGTAGTAGCTACTTTTTAAAGTAGCTTTAATAAGTTTAAATAACTTATTATAAAGCTATATAATTTAAGCTAAATACTAGTAATATATTAGTAATAAGTAAGTAAATTCTAGATAAGAAAGATATACTATAAGGTAGTTTTTATTATTTTAAAAGTAGTAAGTATATTTTATTAAGTAGCCTATTAGAATATTAGTAATAAAGAAGTAGTAAGTAAGTAAAGAAGTTATACTTATAAATTCTTTATATTTTATAAGAAAGGTCTTATTATTAATAAGATATCCTAGAATATTATAAGTATTATTTTTAATAGGATATTCTATATTATTACTTACTAAAAGTATTATATATATAAAATCTTCTTACTTATTATATTACTAGTAGTAAGTTAGTAATAAAGATACTATAAAGATATAATAAACTTATATTAAAATTTTAGAAGTGGTTTACTTCTAAGGAGATAACTTCTTAGAAGACTTTAAAGGAGATTTCTTAATAGCTTAACTTTTAGAAGCTATTAATAAAAGGGGAGTTTCTATATAAGTATTAGATATAGTAAACTAGCTATAAGTTAGCTATAATAAACTAGATATAAATTATAACTAAAAGTAAATAAACTAATAACTAAGAATAAGATAAAAGACTAAGATAAGTAGTAATAAATAATAATAATATTTAGAGACTAAAAAGGTTAGTAACTATAGTATAATAGTAGTAAGAAAGCTATTACTTAGTAGGTAAGGGTAACTTATAAGGTTAAGGATTATTATAAGAGAAAGAAAGTATATAAAAGGGGGGAAAAATTAGTCTTTTTTATATTAACTATAGACCCCTTAAGTAATCTAATACACTATATATAAGTAATTTATAAATTATAATAATTATTATTAGCTTTACTACTTATATATATACCTAATAGCTATAAACTTATAGTAACTATAATATAAGCCCTTTAGTTAGACTATTTAGAACTATAGTATTAGGTACCTTATTTATTTAAACTAATTATAAAAATTAATATAAGTTATCTATTTTTTTTAGTCTAGCTATATAATAAGTAATAATATTTATTTTACTATATTAAAGCTATATAAAGGCTACTATTTAGATATTATTACTTATAATAAAGAGGGTTATTTATAATTAGTATTATTATTATTATTATTTTATTTACCTATATATTTAGTTATAAGGTGCCTTATCTTATTTTTCTTTATAAGCTTTATTATAGTAACTATACCCTAAGTAAGTAGCTTATTTTATAATTAAGGTTAATTATATATTAAGGGAGTATTATATTAGAAGCGTAAAGGTTAGAGATAGGATATTTATTAAAGTAAATCTTTAAAGGACCTTTAGGCTATATAAATAATAAAGAGGCTAGCTAGCTATAAGATAGCTATATGCTTATAAAGTAAGGTATTTCTTAAGGACTATATATATTATTAGTGCTAGGTTAGAGATTAAAACCTTTACGCACCTACCCCTAGCTAGTATCTTCCTAGTAGTAACTACAAGAATCTTAGCTATTACTTCGTTCATTTAACCCTACGTTTAAGCCATGACACCTTTATTAAGTTAAATATATAGGGATTTCTATTACTAGATTAGCTTATAAGAGATTCCTATATAATTATAATACTAGGAATTTATTATAATCTTTTTTAATACTTATAAACTCTAGCTTTAATAGATATCTTAGCTAAGGGGGGTGTGTTAGGGAGAGGGCCCTTAAAGCCTAGGATATATAAGGGTAATATACACTAACTAAGATAAAACCCTTAGTAAAATAATAGGTAAAGATAATATATTAGAAGTACCTCTATAGACTAGTTATTACTATAGCGCACTATGTACCTTTTAGGTATAAAAGTTAGGTGCTGTCTGCACCTCTGATTGATCAAATCGAACGCTTTTTATCATCGATTTACACCCCTACCTGACAACTATGTAGATTGTCATTGGCTGGCTTGGCAGCTCCCTGTGACCGGCTTTAATTTTCTTTGCGTGGCGCCAAGGCAGCCGCAGATTGGCAGCGTGTGTGTGTGCTCACTGCTTGTTGAGCAGAGAGCAGAGAGCCTGCGAGCCTACTAGGTAGCTCAACTTATTAGGCACTTGTTTCCTCGACTGTAATAAGCACCTCTGCAGAGTTTGGTTTGAAGACCACATTGGCTTCTGGTATCGACTTAGTAACAGCACCGAGTCGATAGCATTAGTTTTGCAGCTGATTGTGCCTAATCGCGACTTGTTCGATGAGCGCTGCAAGCTTGTTGGTTGACCTAGTAATTGAATCTGCAACATGCCTAAATAACTACTATTTCTAGCACTCGAACCTTTGATGAATTGTAAAATGCAGCAACTGGCCAAGGACTCGACTCGTGAAATAACCCAGACCTCTAGATCACAAACTTCAGTGCAGGCGTCCCGTAAGAGATTTGTTCAGCTTGCTATAGAAATTAGACGCCTGTGTTCGCGTAAACGTTATGTCCTCCACTAGGTAATCCGGTAAAACCATCATCAAATCACGATCCCGCTCTGCATCTAATTGCGGTCTGTACGTGAATTGAACCTCATCGTATTTTTCGTCGTCATCTCCAGCTTCCAAAGCCAGCTTGAAGTGAAGCGCTGTAGGTCGTAAGTATTACGCAGGAAATAGGCGCAGGCAAATGGCAGACTTACTCCCATTCCTTCCTGTTTGAATACAGTCAAACACATCCTCACCATTGATCTGGCTTGTTCCCCTCACAATGAGACCAGTCAAATCCCCATAGAGGTCCTCTTTGGCTTTTGCCGCCAGAACTACTCCTGATGGAGTTGATATGGAGCCTCCGGTTACTGTTTTCATCATGTTTGCAGGCATGTTTGCCCCGGCTCCCACCGCACGACTTGCGGAAAGTTTGGCAGACATAGACTTGATTTCGGATCTGGCCTTCGAGAGTGAAGCAGTCAGATCAGCTATGGTTTTCTCCAGTTCGCCGACGCTCGCCTCGCTGCGCTCCAGTTGACGACCAATTTGTTCATTATGTTTGATCACGCCGGATTGAATAGCAAGCTCTGCTTTCAGCTCGCTAATCAGTTTTGCAGATGCTGTTGAACTTGTGTGGTCAGCAAAAGGACTCCAATCGCATGAAATTGGTGGGCCTGAACCGATTCCTACCTGCTGCGGTTTCTTTGGACTGCCTCTTAAGTCTTTCAAAGTTGCACTCGGCAGCTTTGACACCCACATCGCGTAACTTGACATGTCGTGCCTCCAAGACATCGTATTTTCTTTTTAACTCAGTGAGTTCTTTCCCCATCGCGCATTCAGCTGCATCGTATAAACAGGTTGATTTCTTAATTTTCATATCTTTGCTCCAGACTACTTCTTGAGGTTCCGAGGAAGCTACTGCAGCGTCTGTATTATCGTCAACATCCATGGGCTGCAAATTCTGATCGTGTGCTTTGTTTTCATCGATACAATGGATATGCTTGCTTATGTCTTCTAAGTCACCTGTCGTTTCGTGTGGCCGTTTGGGATCATGATGTTCCTGCTCCTCCTTTGTAACGAGACCGCCACCATCGTAGCCCTCAGATCGCCCAAAAGGCTTATAATTTTCATCCAAAGCACCTTTCAGAGAATGAGTATTGGTCCTTTCTCCCAAGATTTGCCGCGCCGTCGCAGGATGGGAGACATATCCTCCACTATTGTTGCTTCGCCCATGACGTTGTGCAGGTTTCGTCACGCGATTTGCGTTGTTGCCTGGTCGTTTGTTATTTCCCGTCGCCGCCGTGGCTGAATTCTTACTCATTCCTCTAGACGGTATGACTTCAATCGTTTCAACGTCGTCGAAATCTGGCTCGGAGTCGGACATCATCATTGATACAAACCCTCCAGTGACTCTCGGCAGAGGAGGCATGGTAAAATTTAATCGGGATCTGAAGATAAAGAATGATGTTGACAAGAGAAGCGAGATCGCAACACAAATTTAAGCTAATATTGTAACTTGAGTCTTTGTAAAACTGCGTAATCTGGAAATAGGAAAAAATTCGGAAGACGGCTGAACGTCCGAGATCTTGCGATGCAATAATACGCATTTCCCTTTCGGGCAAAATGTAAACAATGGGTGGGGACGACATGCGAAAGCTCCAGCCACGCTCAACCTCGGTAGACTGCCTGACTGCTTAGTAAGGATACCCCAACTTGTTGTGGCAAGAATGAAGGAATCAGGTGCATCTAATAGGAACGTGGCTGACTGATCACTAAGACTTCTTCGACAAGCATATCCAGGTGTTGGTTCGTCAGACCAAATTCCCAGGTTCATGTTTCAAACGTCGCAATATTTCACGCATTCGGCAATATCAACACAAATACTGTCGCCCAGTATCATTCAATCCATGTGGAGCCTTGCGCGACCACAACATTTTTTTTTGGACGGCACATTCGCGTTAAGAAGGACAAATATTCAACCGGTTTGAGTCACTTTGTTATCTTGCCGTGATGCCCGGGAAATCCTTCCCGTGGTTAAACTGGATTGTTGGCATGGGCGAACGACGTAAGCTCGGCGACGTCGCCTTGGATCTTTTATTGTTCGCGGGCATGGTACGCCATCCAACACTCAGGGCTTATTGAGTGTTTCCCTTAATGTGTCTTTCATTACCCCATTACTGATTGTCTACATCATATGCAGATGACGGCCGGTCTGTATGTAGCCAGGAACTTATTAACACCAATGTTAAGCAACTTTGCGGATCCGGAGAAAGAGAAGCACGATCAAACTCGACGACAAGCAAAAGCTCATCTCGAGCGCCTAAATCGCCGTCGTGCTGAAGATAATGATACCACTGGCGATGGAGGCGAAGGAAGTGGCCCCGGAAATATCGAAGACCTGGCCTTGAACGAATATGAGAATGTAGTTGCTTTGGATATGGTCCCGCCAGAAGATATTCACGTCGGATTCGATGGTAGGTCTTTCAGCATCTCAATATATGGATCACTTATGAGTAGCCCCCTAATTGTTTTTACTCTTCTAGATATTGGGGGCTTGGATGCGATTATCGAAGAGCTCAAGGAATCCGTCATTTACCCGCTAACAATGCCACATCTGTACTCTCATGCGGCACCTTTACTCTCTGCACCTTCTGGGGTGCTTCTTTTTGGGCCACCAGGATGTGGGAAAACAATGCTGGCAAAGGCACTAGCTCATGAGAGTGGTGCTTCATTCATTAATCTCCACATCTCAACAATGACAGAGAAGTGGTACGGTGATTCCAACAAAATAGTTCGTGCTGTTTTCTCTTTGGCTCGCAAAATGCAGCCAGCAATAATTTTCATCGACGAAATCGATGCAGTTTTGGGGACACGGAGAAGTGGAGAGCACGAAGCCAGTGGCATGGTCAAGGCCGAGTATGAACCTCGCCTGCGCAATTTTCTTTGCAGTTTCAATTGCTAACACAAACAACAGGTTCATGACGTTGTGGGATGGTCTCACATCTGCCAACTCATCTGGCATGCCAAAACAAATCGTCGTTTTAGGAGCAACAAACCGAATCAACGACATTGACGAGGCGATTTTGCGACGCATGCCCAAGAAATTCCCTGTTCCACTTCCAGGTCTCACACAGCGACGAAGGATTCTGCAACTCATTTTGCAAGATACCAAAACCGACTTGGAGCATTTTGATCTAAATTACGTGTCGAAAATCACGGCGGGGCTGTCGGGAAGCGATATCAAGGAAGCATGCCGAGACGCTGCTATGGCGCCCGTGCGGGAATACATGCGACAACATCGAGCGGAAGGGCGGCAGATGGTTTCTGTAGACCCTGCCCATTTCCGTGGTATTAGGACTGACGACTTCTTTGGAGAACGCGCTGGATGTAGGATTCAAGGCAGAAACAAACCCAGTTATACTGATCATGAAGGGAAAGCCGGCAGTCAAGTATCCGATGGTGACCATGAGGATTTAGATGAACTCGCTGCTGAAAGTCAAGATTGAAGAGACTTCGGTTATCCCTTTTGACTGGAGTCCGTGGTGTTTCACGTGCACGACATTCTGGTTTGATATCAAGATCTGTATAGATGCACCATTTGCCCCTACTCTCCTTCTCCTGTTGGGCGAAGAAAAGAAATCCTTTCATCGACGTTGATGTCATCATGACGAATGTATACGTGTCTTAAGTCTTCGAAGCAGGAGTTCTTTCTACCGTTGATATGCAATTAAGCTCACGGACTCTGTATTTCATTTCAATGTTCGTTATGACATCAGTCCAGACAGCAACAACCCCAACGGCACTTGATGAGTGTAGGCGCCGAAAAGAAGAAAATTATCCATCAATGCTCGAGGACTGAGCTGCTTCCAATGAATGTTTCTCTTCACAGGATGTGGAATCAAATGGCCCGTAACATCGAAGTTCGTTGAGGCCAGTGTGAGCCAGCTTATATCTTATAGATTTAGTTAATATGAACCTAGTGTTCACCTGGCCAGGTATAGTCAAGCGTCTATTATGCAGAATTAAACCTTGGCAAAACAAAACCGAAATCAATATTTAACTAGTAACATTTATTGAGTATCTCTACTATTTTAAGAATACTTGCATAAGTCTAATATATTGATTTTCGGTCGAGGGGGGGAGTTTGCGAAGGTTTGTTTCTACAAAGTGAATGCCAGCTATACGGAGTACTTGGCTAAAAGAGCATTGGCTGGCTTTACAAGATGCACAATGACTCGCGAAGTCTGATATGTTATTAATTTATAATGTGAAACTTAAATAGAAAAACCCCCCAAAATAATGGTATTCAAAAACTATAGGTGTTGGGGTATAATCGCCCCCTATTTGGAAATAACATCCCAGGCTTGCTTGGATCACGTGACTCCATTGATGATCCTTGATGATGATTGGAGCTTCTTCCTGACAGAAACAGCCTTCTAGTCGAGGCTCAAAGCATCGTATCGACATACTTATTACCAGATCCCTCAGCGTCAGTGATCATACCATTGGAACTTGCTAGCATGCGGCCGACAACGCGCGTCCTCGCGCGCTATCTGGAGCCGGGCACTCCTACCGGTCTGGCTGGGCTTTGGACTCATTCTAGCCCGCGATCAACCCTTCTTTACCTATACGGTAGCACGCTCAACAAGCTTCAGTCGATACCCGAGAAGTCCCTTTACCGGCAATCCGTTGAAGCCGTCACTAAGCATCGTATGAACCTAGTTGAAAAGGTCGTTCCAGCTGGTTACGAAGAATGGGCTGCCAAGGCGAAGGAGCTCATCAGCAAGAACCCAGAGCAATTTCGAGTCGCTAGCGGTCGAGTCGATGGCAGTGAAGCTAGAACAGTAAAGCTTGGCGATCGTGTATTCATAATTGGCGCAAAGCATGAGGCTGGCGATATTCGCTACGAGGAATGGGATGGAGAGGCCGATGAGGGTGGTGAACTTGAAGGCATTCGAACTCCAGCCGAGAGAAGCGATCAAGTTGTCTGGGCTGAGCAAAAACCATTGGAAGATCATGAAAAAATCGAATGGGAGGATGAGCCTCAGTTAACAGCCGACCAGTGAGTGAGAATGGCGACATCAACGCTATACAAAGCTGACTATACAACAGGATTCAGGAACTAGAACAGAATATCGGAGCCGGCCTTATTGAGGAGGTTATACAAGTCGCTGAAGGTGAACTTCGGATCATCAAGACCATGGAAAAGGCTAAAGTGTCAGTATCATTCAACGTCCTGGTATTGGCTTTATGAACTCGACAGCACTAACCATCCAACTAGATGGGAAAATTTGGAGGAGAAACCGGTCGAGGGTCAGTGGGAATATTTTGACAGAAAGTCCATGTAAACTTGACACCGATTTTGTTATGCCTTTGTAAATGTTAGCCTTGTCAAGTGTCTTCTACAGGCTCTGCCGTATTTTTTATCATCCACGCTTCTATCATCTGCTCAAGGCGACCCCATGAATTATTTCCTAGGATTAGCCAGTATCCCCCAAAATCACGTTGAAGTGCCACTTGTCTACGATTCTGTGTACTTTCTGCCCTCGTATTTCTACAACTTGCCATTGAATATTTTTGGTCTTTTTCACGATTATAACTTTTTCCGCATCCCTGGCAGGCGGAGGAAAATTTACATGAGAGACCATGGCCCCCCTCATGGCTGGGTATAGCCAGCAACACTGAGAAAGGATATATTAGTAGAAACCCGATGCGTTGGCGACAACCATTGATGTAAATAAAAATCAACAACTTATTCTGTTGCTTTCTACCTACCTCCCGTACAGGGCACTTCGTTGCCTTGGTTGCGACAAATGCCTGATGTGAAGTGGGGCTTGGTATGGTTTTCAATTCTGGAACTATCTCCCGCACACAAGTCGCTTCTCCAGTTCACAGCCTGAGCATCTCACATATGAAGACATCTCTGAATGATGGATTCGTCATACGGGTCATTCTCAAGAGCGAAATCAAGGAAGCGTAAGCGAAGGGCCCCAGATGGGCCTCCAAACTCTGCCCCATTTCCGGTAGAGCAAGATGTCAACTCATACAGTTGTTCGGCTAGTCAGCAACGACAACTATCACTGGCTGGCGTCAGTGTCAATGATAAAGACAAAGACCTCTCGCAAGCCATCAAATACTTTCCACACCGCGGCTTTCAGACCGCGGAATTTGAATTTACACAGTCAGACGAGGAAGATTGTTCACGTACTGCAGAGGGACAAGGGTCACACGCAAAAACATTAACCCCCAGACAGTCAAAGACGGCACATCTCGGAAGTCACCTCGACAATCTTCTGAGGTCTACGCATCAGCTCCTCGATGAAGGAAAGGTTGAGAAGTCAGCGAAGCTATTTGCTATTATCCTGCAGCTTCGACTCGATGGCAGGCCCATCGATATTCGTCAGTATGATCTCTGGGCACTTGGAGCAGAAATTATTATGAGAGGAGGGGAAGAAGACAGATTGAGACGACTGGGACTACAGAGCAAGGCAATCGACTGTGGTGGGAGCTATACTCATATCCGTGTCCCTCTACGATGGGGATCGAACACCAATATCAACAAACTTAGAGCATACATGGAGGAACTGATACAAAAATATCCATATAATCGCAAATTCCCTCGGAAAGTTTCAGCCATTGACTTCCAGCTTGCGCTCAAAGCATGTGAGATTTTCAATTGCCATGCACAGTTTATGGCCGAGATTTCACGTCTTACTGGCGAGCGACAAACATGGCAAGAGGATGTAATCCCACATGCCACATCACACCAAAGAGAAGTTAATACCCAAGATGACTCTTTCGGCATGATGGATGGAAACGATGAAACGACATCCCCCGCTAGATCAAACGTTGCAATAGAGCATATCCGAAATCAAATATGCACAACAATAACGACAATCGCCGCTGAGATGGATACAATGATCGACAATCCGCCCTATTCCGGGAACAAACACTTCCTTCATCTGCGCGCAATAGCGTCACTGATGATCGCCGACGTCCTTGTTTTTACTTCAAAAGGTGAGGATTCTGACGCTCATAAAGCGACGAAGGCGGTAGAGGCCCAAATGGAAGCAAAGGATCTACTTCAAAAAATCATGGATCGTACAGAGCGTTCTGTCTCATCCTTGTTGGATATTTCAGTGCAACAGATCTGCGTGAACCAACAATCACAACGACAGAGTTTACACGTATCTCTTCCCATTCGAGGAATATGATACATATTGGAGAATGGACGGGAATATGACTATGCTCGTTTGTTAAGTCCCATGTGCGCGAGAAGTTGGTTTACCAGCCCAGCGCTGGAGCACTAGGGTTGTGTTCGAGCTTCCTACGACCACACACCATTCCCCACCTGGACTCCAAGCTGCTTGCCTACCCACGAAATTCGCCGAGGAGGACTCGGTCCGATGAGCTCGAAGCGAATCATGCGGATCTTCCATACTATACCTGGATGCCCAGGATTCTAAAGTATCTGAGGAATATTCAGTGGTTTCTGTATGGCCAGTTTGACCAGATGCTGTGGAATCTCTATCACTTCCGACGCCCTTTATCCTACCAGTCGCGTCTGCCCTTTGACGCGGAATCACAGGCTTCAGCCAACTGGGAAGTTGAATGGGTCTTGACTTGTCACGGCGGGGATCACGTTGAGCTGCCATGACATCTCGATAGACGGTGAGCCGCCGGAGGTCCCAAAAGAAAATGTTTCCCGCGGCGTTGCAAAATGCCAGAACAGGATTTTGATCTGCAACATCATGAAGCTTGAATCGCATAAAAAACTGTGGCCCACAGTTAGGCGTGTGAAACTCCAGCAACCGAGTGTACTGAGAAGGACATTGTGGTGATGTTGCAGGGACAAAAGCAGATCTTGTCAAACGGTCTGGATCTTCATAACTGGTGGGAACCACGTTTTGAGGGGTCGGTGCTGTACTCTGTGATGGCCTTGGCCCAGCAGAAGAAAAGCCCTCGATTCTCCACAGCACAATGACATTATCATGACAAGCCCTGGAAAGAATGTAATCTCCATAGAATGCGACGCTGCCACATAAGTCGCATATTAATCCTATGAGCTTTTCGCAAAGTCAAAGATGGAGAGCTACATACCAGTCAACTATGCCGCTGTGAACTGCGGATGTAGAAAAGTGAGGATAATGTACTTGGAGGGGTGTCGTAATGGCAGTCTTTGGCAAGTCCGGAATGGTCCACTAGAGCGAAAACATGAGAAGTGAAAGTGCTGGTCGAGCTATTCAGGGAAACAACGTACGAGGTTGATGATTTGATCGTGCCCCGAAGAAAGAATATAGTGACCAGTGTCATGGAACGCCTGGATCTGTAAGTAGCGGCCACCTGAGTCGACACGATGGTACTCACCGCTGAGAGCAGACCCCATGAGTGGCCTTCGCCAGCGAGAATGCAGAGACAAGGTTGGTCCCTATGGACTGGATCCAGACTCCATAAACGGACGCTGGTGTCATCAGATGCGGAAGCAATAATGGATGGATCTATTGGAGATGTAGCCAAGTCATTCACGTCCTAGTTGATGTTAACAGGTAAACATGTAAAGCTAAAAGTGGGTGTAAAGACAACATACCCCTCCGTGTCCTACAAAACACTGGAAGACCGAAGTTAATTCTAATTGGCACTGTCGACGGCAATGACTCTCATACCTCAACCAATCTTCCGTCTGAGACATCGTATATTTTAACTTTGGCGTCAACACCACCAATGCAGATATATGGAGCGCCCGAGACGGGGTCTTTTGTCCAGGTACAGCAACAACCGGATGATTCGTCCTAACGAAAATTAAATGTCAACCATGAAAATTCAATGAAACACCAAACGAAAGGGAAGCCACGCTCCAAGCTCCAAGCACTTACATCTTCGTCACGTATTATCGCTATCACCTCGCATGGATTCGAATCACCAGTGTGCTTTGAGAGCCTGCAGATAACTATCTAAAAATTGTTAGCTGAGGATAAAACCCAAGATGGCCAGGTGTATTAGCCGCAAGCCAGAATAATGGACATCATACATGTTTCTTGCTGACAGCCGCGAACACGGCATCGCGGTCTAGTGGTTGATATGGACAGAATTTTACGTCAAAAAATTCTTCAAGTTCAAACATTTAGACACCAAGATTCAAATAGTATAGTCATAGAGCGAGGCTGATTTCAGACATTACCTGCTACATTGTCATCGTGGCCCAAGAACCGCGTGTCGTTCTTTCGCGAAAATTAGTTGCTAATCTCGAGCTAGGACTCTAGCTTCATGTGTGTGTGTTTATACCTCAAAACCGAATGACACGCGTAGCTTTGGTAACTCAAAGAGATGATCGTCCTTGGCCGCCATGAGACACGTTGCCGGGGATATATATAATGTGATAGCTTCAAGATCTTTTTGTGATTTATCCCCTCCTTCGCTTCTGTCGTCCGTCCGGAAGAAGCAACAGCGGTTACAAGAATGCGCTGCAATTGAGCGCGCTACTAAGAACAGCGGGTAGAAAGCTCAAGCAGCATGGTACTCAGTACTGTTGGACAAAGGAAGCAATTCAAAGTACCACCTAATTCCCAGGTTGTAGACAATTTATGGTGGTGGGGAATATATTATTCCAAGCTGGACAACGCGTTTGAAATGAAGCTTGCTAGCCCAGGGCCGTGGTGTCTAATTGGCTAGTGGCGCAGGGGGCAGCTCGAGCCGCGCAGCTGGGTTATTACTAACTTGAGCGCAAAGCTGGCCAGGTGGCTTCCACCTGGAGTCAGAGATGTCGGGTAGGTTATTGTGTGCAACACCTCGTATCGTGCTCTTCATTCAACATTCATCTACGACAGACTGCTAGACACTGCGTGTCCGTACTGCTCACGGCACTATACTCGCACCTCCGAGACAACCACGAGACAGCTACACCTTGCGTTGCTGTTGCGACACGCACTTGACCAATAAATCGGCCACACGAACTCGTCGAGCGATCCAACACAACGAACCAATTCCATAATGTCCTCTTCTAGTGCGATAGGCAATTTCAGTCGCCCCAGCTTCGACGATGGCGATCTGATTGATCCAGATGATGGTATGATCCTACCAAGATGAGACACATGTGGTCGGCTGAACATTTCCATGCCACATGGTAGGTAGGACATGTAGAAGCAGTAGCTTTCTAACGACTTGGCAGCCGATATCAATGCATTTGACGATCCCCTCGGGAACCAGCCTGCACGCCAGCCCCTTCAGGGAAACATAGGGTCCACTTCGTCCTCACGACCGCTCAATGAAAGCTATCTCACGTCATCCATCCCCGGTGAGGATAGACGTGCACCACAAAATACCATCGATGAAACTGTATGGGAAACATTACGCCGCGATCTACTTGCTGTCTGGGCCAAGTTGAGAGAGGTTTTGTACCCTCGATACCTCCTCGGTGGCACCATGTTCGATTCTGAGGGTGGCCTACGTGGTGCTTACTCCAACATCCGAGGCGCTGGCATTACTGGAACTCGAGAAGAATTGACAGGTTTAGCTAGCCGTATGATGGATGCAGAAGCGCTTCTTCAGAGCAACATGAGTCCCGGCCTTCGTGATTGGGATCTTTGGGGTCCGCTGATCTTCTGCCTGCTTCTGAGCTTGCTACTCAGTATCGCTGCTCGAGCCGAGCAGAAAGACACTGTCTTCAGTGGTGTGTTTGCTATGATCTGGCTTGGCGAGGCAGTAGTTACACTGCAAATCAAATTGCTTGGAGGTAACATGTATGTTGCCGCCCAACTCTGAAGAAAAAAGAACAAGCCGCCCAAGGAAAGTGATATGCTAACTCAAGTTTTGACAGATCTTTCGCGCAAAGCATCTGTATCATTGGCTATACCCTGTTTCCGCTCGTTATCGCTGGTCTTTTTTCAGCTCTTGGTCTCCACTGGATTCCGCGAATCCCGATCTACATCGTTCTCGTAGCATGGTCCCTGGCTGCAGGCGTGAGCATTTTAGGTGGGAGTGGTGTGGTCAAAAATCGTGTCGCAATTGCTGTATATCCTCTTTTTATATTTTATGTTGGGCTGGGATGCTTGTGCTTCATCAGCTGAGCATGCACTGATAAGGAGAGATGGTGATGGGACCTTGCGTGGAAGACAAAAGTGATCAATTCTTAATGGGCAGCGCGACTTCGCAATTCAATTACTATTACTGGGTATTTTTTTTTTTTTTTTCTGTTCTTTGGGGGTTTTGGTACATTTCGATTCACTTGCTGCACGTGCTAGTAATAATAGTGACGGAGCTAGTTGAGATCTCCACTCTTGCGAGCATCAAAGCTAAGTAGAGGCGGCCTAAGAGACATGTTTAGGGCTTTGTCAAGAGTACACGTGGGAAAAATTAATACCCACTTGGATCAATATTAATCAAGTTTTTTTGTGAGTAGAGATTGAGACTTCTGGCAGCCGCCACGATGTTGCGATAGGTTTTTGTACCGGGTAGGTAGGTAGGTTTAGGTTGGCATTGGGCAAGCAACACCCCATAATAATAGTGACGGGACCACCCAAATAAAATCATCCACGGTCCCGCGCGCGCAGGCCGGCAGCAAGTCTGGCGCCCCGCGTTTCCATCAGTTATCAGTAGCTAATTAAAGCTACAAAACTACGAAGCAGCTGTGACTTGACTGGCCGTATTTCTGCATGCAACGATCACTCACCATACAAGCCTTGCCATTGTGACTACTGCGCGGTTCACAACAGCAACGATTTGGCATTTCTGTGCCCACGAATCACTCCACAGCAGCCTCTACCTTGCTATCGCTCACACTCTTGCCATTCGCAGCTTGACTTCTCCTATCACCACTAGTTGTCTCTGGCTGGCGCGGCGATCGGTTTGTCGACACTCGCTCGTTCCGTCATCTTTCAAGCGCGATTCTTTCGACTTTTTAATACAGCTGTCATGGCCGATGATGTTCAAGGACCAAGTATCATTCCTAAAAATGAGCTGGGACAAGTTCAGGCGGCCGAAGACGCTGAGACGCGCGCTACAAGACGAGAACTGAAGCAATCATCCATTTCTGACCAACTCTCTGATGACGGGGAGAATGCAGCCACAGACGGAGATCGCCCGGAAACACCCAAGTTAGGTATTTCAGAGGCACCAAGTGACGAGTTGAAGGAGCAGATTTCTTCACCCAAAAAAAAACGAGCCCACGATCAGCTGGATGGAAACCAAGGGTCACCAGAGAACGACGACACAAGTGTTACGTCCATTGATTCTGCAAAAGATAGAACGTCAAGGCATGAACCGGAAAAGAAGAGACATCGCGATGAAGAATCTACTGATCTCACGCAGGTGAGTTGTTCTTTTCTTCACCACAAAGTGCCTGTGACATGACCCCCCGAGAAAAATTGACTAACGCGCGGAAACATTGCTTCTTTTCAGGGACCCCCCCCATCAGACACAGAAGAAAGAAAGTCAAGGGAACCAGATCGACATGTGATCAGCACAGCTACTAGCAAGATCTCGGGCGACGTTCCCTCGATCTCATTTGCCAATTCCGCTTTTGGCCAGCTAGCTTCGGGGTCCTCTGGCTTTGCTTCTCTAGGATCTTCTGAAGGAAAAGTGTTTGCCTCAGCCAAACCGAATCAATCATCGTTCGCCTCTGCCACATCCACATCCACATCCACATTGGGGTCTGAAGCAAAGTCGACGGCTGCTGACGATGCGCCTGCTGCGGCAGGACCTAAACTCTCATTTGGTTCAAATCCTGGTCTTTCTCCTTTCGCAGGACTTTCCTCGAAAAGCAATGGTTTTGGAGGCCTTGGATTTGGGTCTGCCTCTGTTTTGTCGGGGAACAAAGCTTTGGGTAATTTTACTGCATCTGGGGCGAAGCCAATGCAGAGTGATAAGGCGGCGAGGCCCTTTGGAGCGCCAGATAGCGATGCAGGCGAAGATGATGAATATGACGAGGATGACGGGGACGAGAGTCAATTGGACGACAAAACACGGGGAGCTTCCCCCGAGAAAGATAACGAGGACAGGAAAAGGCCGAAACTCCACAAGAGTAAGCTACACATTCTTGCAATATACCACGCTCAAAGTGAATGCGAACTAATTTGAATCTGAAATTAGTCGAAGTAGATGATGGTGAAGCTGGCGAGATTACAGTGGTATCAGTTCGAGCCAAAATGTTTAGCCTTGATAAGCAAACTGGTTGGAAGGAGCGCGGTGCCGGCATGTTGAAAATCAATGTCCCCCATGCTTGTGTTGAGTTTGATGACTCGGGGGCTGTTGTTCCGGGCAGCTTCGACGCCTCGGGTTTAGAGGCTGTCGAAAAATTTGCTGACGACAATGACAAAGGTCCCAAAGTTGCGCGACTGATTTTACGCCAGGATCAAACACACCGGGTCATTTTGAACACCGCTATCCTACCTGCAATGGAATTCCAAGAAAAGGCTTCACTCAAGTCTGTTGGAATATTGTTCACTGCTTTGGAAGGAACTGAGGCAAAGCCAGTCAGTATTACAATGAGAGTGAGATGCCCTGTTCGTGCTCAATGGGCAATTTTGAAATTTCTAATCGTACTGCAGATGTCTGCTGCCAACTCGAAGCTGTTTTTAAACGAGGTTAATGCCATCCAACGAGAGTTACGAGGCAACTGATTTGGGTGTTCCGTTCTTGGCTTGGCCTAGCTCCTGAAACACCGATTCCGGCGAGCTGCGAGGCTGATAGCCGGGGGTTAGACGATTCAGCGGCCGACTCGCGAGGCGCCGAGTCTCTCTAAACGCACTCCTTCTGGGGCTCGGAGCGCGTATCTATTAGGGGCGAAATCATGATGTTATGTATGAGTATCAATGTTCACACAAGAAGACGAAGTTGAGGCGTGCACAAAAGTGTTGCTCAACGGGCGACATATAGTTCCAGAGGAGACGCAAACAAGACATGAATAGAAAATCTACATGTCAGTCTGGTGCCTGCTGCATACCAGTTTTATATGCCCATGCCTATTCCCTATTCTGGAGCCGTTGCGTATTTGCACAGCAAAAAATTAATGCACGTGACCGACGTCAATAGCGCCTCCCCTTCCCGGAGTACGGAGTAATACCGTACATACTCGTCAAATGATCAAGAGTGCATAGCGCTTCATGTCAAGTTTTGGATTCATCAAGCAAAAGAGACGTTGAAATCATCCACGTTCGTCAAGAAATACCCCGAGAGTTTGATACATGATGGTTCTTGCCTAAATGGATTCCAATTCGGACCCATGCAGCCCAACTGCCGACAGAAGCAACACAAGCAGCAAGCGAAGACGTACGGCGCTTCTTGGAAGCAGCCTTCATTCCGCTACAGTTACAAACGCATCCGCTGAGCCCCAAGTTACAAGAATACGCAAAGAGCGCCACCTGTCAAAGCCATGCCTGAAGAAAGAGCTCTCCCGAGAAGTTCCATGCGTCATAGAATGGCCAGATCTATTCAAGTCGTTAGAAAAAACCCACAGGGCCTTGAATCTGGTCTTCACCTTTTGTTGTACCCGTAAGCATCTTGCAACTACTTTTGCAACCATAAAGTCTGCGGTCGAAACCCATACCAAACAACCTCTGTCGGAGAACGAGGTGGCCCTCATAGTAGCCTTGCGACCGGAAGGTATTAACTTTACCTACGTGGATGAATTTATGCTTCAACTCGATGTCAGAGGCTCGGAGAGAGATGACACGTTCAAGTCATCAAGACCTTCTCGTTCTCAAGCACCAGTACATGATGCTTCAGTGGGAGGTTGGACTGGCAATGAAAGTCTAGACGACTACCGAAATCGTGAAGCGGGCGATAGAGAAAGGGAAGTTCTTTTCTTTGAATTCGTCGACGGGGATTTGAAACGCCAGGTTCAAGATAAGAAAACCGGTGAGGCAGTGAAACCAAATCGCAAATTGAGAGATGAACAGTTGAAAATGCCGATATATGGGCAGAAACAAATGAAGCAGCTGATAGAACGGAGAAACCAAAAATTTACGAAAGCTATCAATGTGTTTCTGAACAAGTGTGTCGAAGAGGAGCTGGACCCCGAAATTACGTTGAACCAGCTTGCACAGACTTTCCTCCCAAAGCGATGTACAGGTAAATCTGTTTCCGGAGAGGTTGAGTCAAGCGTTATTCCTGCAGATATACCGAAAGAGCGCAAACCAATGCCTGAACTTGTCCATGAGCTGAAACAAAGCCCATGGTATACGGGACAAGTTGTGCCAGATGGTCACAGAGTTTTCGAGCCTCAAGAAGCGGTTTGCGGCGAGCTTGATTTCCTTCTGAGTCAAACCTTAGTGAACGCCATCTATAACGCAAAGGGCATCACAGAGTTCTACGCCCACCAGGCGGAGGCTCTCAATAGACTCCACAAAGGACAGAACGTGGTCGTCGCAACATCAACCAGCTCTGGCAAGTCCCTCATATACCAGCTACCCATCTTGTACGCACTCGAGAAGGACTTTCTTTCTAGAGCTATGTACATCTTTCCTACCAAAGCCTTGGCGCAGGATCAAAAACGAAGCTTGAAGCAAATCATTGCGTACATGCCTGGGCTGGAAGACACACTGGTTGAAACATTTGATGGAGATACGCCGATGAATGAACGCAATGCCATTCGAGAAGAAGCCAGAGTCATATTCACAAATCCAGACATGCTTCATGCAACTATACTGCCACAAGAAGAAAGATGGAGGTCTTTTCTCAACAACCTCAAATATGTCGTAGGTTCGTATTTGCTCATCGACTAGAAACGCGGTTGAGTAGCTGACACCGCACCTACTCTAGTCGACGAGTTACACTACTACAATGGGCAGCTTGGCTCTCATGTTGCGTTCATTATGAGACGATTACGGCGCGTCTGCGCTGCTGTTGGAAATCGAGGATTACAATTTATTTCTTGTTCTGCCACAGTGGCGAATCCCAAAGAACACTTTAAAACGATATTCGGTGTTGATCATGTTGCCTTGATTGACTATGACGGGTCACCATCGGGACGCAAAGAGTTCTTATGTTGGAACACGCCATACAAAGACCCAGGCGACCCAGCTAGCGGTCGTGGAAATGCGAAATTTGAGTGCGCAAGGCTGTTTTGTGCCCTCATGCTGAGAGGTGTTCGAATCATCGCCTTCTGCCGAGTCCGAGCTCAGTGCGAGGTTTTGGTGAACGCAGTTAAGCAAGAACTCGATTCGTTGGGAAGATCCGAATGTGTAAACTTGGTGATGGGCTATCGAGGCGGGTACACGGCAGCCGACCGACGTCGCATAGAGTCGGAAATGTTTGAAGGAAAACTACTGGGCATCGTTGCGACCACAGCTCTGGAATTGGGCATCGATATAGGCACACTTGACTGCGTAATGTCGTGGGGATTTCCCTACACAATTGCCAATCTACGTCAGCAGAGTGGTCGTGCTGGGCGTCGCAACAAGGATTCCCTCTCTATTCTTGTTGGAGACTGTTTTGCCACGGATCAGCACTACATGCAAAACCCGGACGAGTTATTCACCAAACCCAACTGCGAGCTTCTGGTGGATCTCGACAACATGCTGGTCCGTGAGGGACATATCCAATGTGCTGCATACGAAATGCCGATACGTCCTGAACAAGATGCTCAGTATTTCGGAAGTGATTTGGACAAGATTTGTAAAGACAGGTTGCTTAAAGATGATATGGGTTACTATCACTGTCACGACCGGTTTCGGCCAAAGCCTTCCAAATGTGTTGCGATCAGAGACACGGAAGACGAGCACTTTGCCATCATTGATGTCACGAATGGCAGAAACGTCATCCTCGAGGAGCTAGAAGCGTCAAGAGCAACGTTCACTATATATGACGGGGCTATATTTCTGCACCAGGGCAACACGTATCTCGTGCGTGACTTCGTTCCTGACAAGCTAATGGCTAAAGTGGAGAGGGTGAAGGTAGACTGGACCACGACTCAAAGAGATTTCACGGATATAGATCCGACAGAGACGGAAGCCATCCGCAAAATAACATCCTCACCTTCTCAAGCCTATTATGGTACTATCAAAATTCAACAGAACGTATTTGGGTACTTCAAAGTGGACAAGAAGGGGCGAGTTTTGGACGCAGTACAAGTCGATAATCCGCCAGTCATCAGGTACAGCAAGGGTATGTGGCTCGATGTTCCCAAGGTGGCATTGGCCATTCTCCAGGATCGTCGTTTGAACTCGGCTGCAGCTATACATGCTGCAGAACATGCCCTGATGAGCCTCTTGCCAACATTTGTGATTAGCATGCCGGAGGATGTCAGGACAGAGTGTAAAGTGGCATTGAAGGAATTTTCAAAAACAGACACTCAGAGAAAACGTCCGGCCAGACTAACATTTTATGATGCCAAAGGCGGCACCAGTGGTTCGGGCATAAGCACGAAGGCATTTGATCATGTCGACCACTTGTTGCGGATGGCGTTGGAACGGGTAGAAGCCTGTGCATGTCAGCGAGGCTGCGTCGAATGCGTTGCATCGACTCTGTGCAGACAGTCTAATGAGGTGATGAGCAAGGCGGGGTGTCGTGTCGTGATCAGGTCCTTGTTGAATCTCGATATAGATATTGATGAGTTGCCGATGGGGCCGGAAGACTTTAGTCCTATCGGCATTGAGACGGTTATCCCGGCCCAGCCGGTGCCAACTCGAAGCCAAGCCGCAGTCCCGCTTGGTGCGACGCAGAAATCGAGAAGAGACGATCGAAGCTCGCAGGTGTGCAAAGATTCAATGGGTGGATTTGATAAATGGCTTGGGCTGAGCTGATGAGCCTTCAATGTATTGATATGTTGACATGACGCAAGTTACAGACTACCTACCTACCTGGCAAGAACCGAGCTCGATGTAAATGAAGCCAGTCATGTCATCGTGTTGTCATCGTGTACTTCACTCCACGTCTGGCTTTTTGACGAGGAGGCAATGACTGCACACAGCTAGGTCTCTTCACTGGGGCATGCGAGGAGAATCATGCACGTCTCTGGACTTTCCCAACCAACATCATGGTTCCTTGAATGTATTTAAAGATCGACGATGGACCCGTGACTTTTGTATCTTGCATGTGCGTGCCTCGCTAGAATACCACAATATTGTCGTCGTCCCAGCCTAGGTCCCTCAGAATGGCGTAAACACTCTTTTCCATCGCGGATGGACCACACAGCAGCACCAAGTCTTGCGTGTTTGAGCGTTGCCGTCCGATTTCAATCGTAATTAATCCTTTATCGATCCGTCCAGTTTTCCCCTGCCACGACAAGGGGGGACGACTCAGACAATGAACAAGGCGGCATCTCGATGACGCGCGTGAAACCATCTCGTCAAGCTGGAGCCGACATAGTATATCTTCCTCGACCCGATTTCCATCCAGCAAGACGCACTGAGTGGAATCATCAGGGTCTCGTGTCACGGCACGCATGACCTGGAACATTGGCGTGATGCCAGAACCGCCACAAATCATGTTGAAGCGGCTGATTTTGCGATTCTTACCGGAAATCGAGCAGAGCCCGTTGCCAAGATACTCAAACTTGCCTACTGGGCCCTTGAAATCCACAAAATGACCTATTGGAATGGAATTCAGCGCCTGAGTCATTTTACCCCCCTTTTGCTCCGGAGTGTCGTTGTAGATTTTGACAAGAAGGTCTAAACATCCCCTATCTGTACCGTTTGAGATCGGGGTGTATGCTCGGATGATGGGGTCGCGTGTTGCTGGGTCGCGGAGGCGCACCATGAGATGCTGCCCAGTTGGCAGTCCCACAATCTGGCCGTCGTGGTCTAACCTGAATCTGAAGATCTTGGAATCTGATGACACAGGGTGTTTTCCTTGGAGAACTGCCCTTTTCCAGCTCTTGGTATCGAGAAAAGTGGCTCGGCTGGGATCGCAGCCAGTGGTGGTGTCCTCGGCCAGCTCGATGAGAGTGGATTCGTCAAGTCGGCCGATATGGTAGTCGGGCATCATGGCCTTGGCATTTTCGCTGTCTACGTTGCGTAAAGATTTTTGGTGGTTAGTGATGGGTGCAGACACCAGAAGAAGTTGTACGGGAGGGAAGCATGGCCAGCAGATTGGGCAGGACACCACCCCCGACAGGAGAATACTCACGAATTGCGAGGAATTCCTCGGTGACATCTTGTCCCGCAGCTCCGAATATCGATGGTGCGCCGCCAGGATGCCCTTCCAAAAACGGCTTACCGTCGTAGACTTGATTGTTGACAATGAACCACGGCGAGTCCTCTCCCGTGTGTTGCTTGATCTCCTGACTTGTAACCAGTCGATCAACGTTGGGGTTTGTCATGCATACATCATCATCACTTTGGTCCTTCTTGGGCACTTGCTCTTCATCTTGCCCTCCCAGCTTCTCCCCCCAGACTCCGTTGGAAAGGTTTCCACCGGCTTTCTTCACACGTTCCATCCAACCGCCAGGCCTCAGGGCGGGTTGTGTCGGATGCTCAAATCGCAACTCATTTCCCGTGTTGTGTATAACGACGCGGAACCACGGGTTGTTCATCATGCCCAAGACACTCCAGTACATGTCTCTGGGCTGTACCATGAGGCTTTCATCCATGCCGCGAACCATTATGTCCTGAGCGCGCTTCAATTCCTCAATCGGGACGGAGATATCCCAAAAACACCAGCAAAAAGAGGTCTCCCGCCACCACATATCAATTTTGCCACCGCAGAGACTCTCCCCGTCTGCGGCAAGTCGATAACGATCCTCAGGATAGTCAATACTTGCTAGCCTCCAAGTCTTCCCTTGGTCCAAAGTGACTTCCATTCTGCTTATTCGCTTACCACCGCCAGCGTAAGCATATCCTTGCACTTTGTACGCGTCGGGGCCATCAGTCAACGAGACGGTTTCCTCGTGTGCCGGGAGACAGAGGGCACTGTTTGTGTTCAGATCGTATATGGCGTAGCGCTCATCTTTCCAAGTGTTCGGCAAATCTGCGCTTGCTTCTGGTGTCACCATTGTTGGCAAAACCCGATTATCGTAAATGTGGTACCAATTATCGCTTGGCCTCTCTGAGACGATGATTCTCTTCAACCATTTGACACTGCGACCGCCTATCTGGCCTGGGATCACAACTCGAACCGGCTTTCCGTGATCCGGATGCAAAGCGTTGCCGTTCATCTTATGCGCTATAAGAATGCCTCTATTGGGATCCTGGCACCAATTGAGCTTAACAGATGTTCCATAATGTCCATTTGGCAGTTTATCTGCCCCCTCGAAGCAAACGTATCGTGCACCCCTGCGAGGATTGGCCCGGGAGAGCAAACTCTGCAGCATAACGCCCGTCCACAATGCTGTTGAGAGCCCAGCTGCGCCCCAAGAGAAACCCTTTGACTTGCGGACAACATTTTGCTCCTTGCGCCGGTTCCCTGCACAGACAAGTGTTATGGGATAGGTGAGCTGCTCGTACTCGTCGATGAGTTCCCGGACACTCAGAGTGAACGGATGGTCCACCATGCCCTCTACAGTAAACGTCCAATTGTCTGCGTCATCGTCATCGCAACGTGGTACAGGCCCATGATTTCTAACATAGTGGAGGTTCTCGCTTGTCAAAAACCCTTCGTTGTACAGATCACTCAGCGGTGGTTCGCAGTTGAAAGGATGTGTGCCAGTTAGTCGAATAAGGCGGGAATCTCTTTCTACATGACTGTCCGGGGTCTTCAAGTCCTCCAAGACCGATTTCGAGAAGATGTTGGGCGGAAGATGATATTGAGGGAGATTCTCTAGCTCTGTGACCGAAGACGGGGGAGTCGACACATTGTTAGAGATACCGTCTATACTGCCCTTCCTGGATCTGCCAAACTGTACTTGGGGGACTCAGTGGGAAAATTGTCGGTGGACGTTGTACACTCGTTTCAACACTTTTGTTTGGTAGAGCCATGATCGGCAACGTCATCTGTTCAGCTCAGACTAATGGATATCCGCTTATGTTGGAAGCGCAAGTCAAAAGGGGAACTATAGAACATGTATGAAGATGATGCCAGTCTGGTTCCAAAAGAAAAGTGTATGTGATTGAAACGCTCTCCGTTAGAGGTATGAGAAAAAGTCCATCATGGTAGGAAAATACGTGATGGATAAAAGGATTGCAAAACCATGGCATTACGCGTAGATGAACGCGAAGAACAATGATGATATAAGCCCGATGTCGCAGCACACCACAGCCTTGAGGCTTGCCCAAGAACCAAGAAACATACGGACGGATTAGCCATCATTATGAGCACGGTGGCGAGGAACCCTGGCTCCGTCAGTAGTTTCCGCTAGGACACACAGATGGACCAACGATTTCCGCGGAAGTCTTCAAGTCCGAGCCCAAAAAAGGGAAGAAAAGGCTATCTGGAGATGTGGAGATGTGGAGAGTTGGAGATAAGGCATTCCTCGCCGGAGATGCGCCTTTCATGAGTAGGCCAGCGAGTGGCACGGAAGTAATCAGACATCTAGCTAGGCCCAAAACAGAGCGCGCATCCATACTCATTTATAATGCATTTGTAATGGGACTGCGGCTTCAATCTCTTGATCCCGACCGTCACGACCTTTCCCCTTGATCTGAATGAACGGTTTGATCTTGCTGATCCGGATCCGGGAGAAATGTCTTGATAGTCGGCTTCCGTAAATCTGGTGAAAGGAACAGAAGAGAGGTCTTGTAAGGTTCTCGGCGACAGCTTAAAAGTGCCTCCAATGACCAAAATCATAAGAATATCGTCTCCGGTGAAGGCCTCGTACGGCTGCAGCGATCAATTGGATTAATTCGTAAAACTTCGTTAAAACCTCAAAAACCTTAATTAGACAATCCCTAGCTGAAGCAGAGGGAATGTTGATTTTCTATAGGAGGGAGGGAAATCTGGGAGTTATATCTAGACAAAAAGTAGCATGACTGGGGAAGCCAGTGGTCACGTGGCGAGTGATCTGAAGAATTCAACGAGTCCGACGAAGCCAAGACCTAAGACCTAATAGCTAGAGAGCTCTTTAGGGGTCACAATTCCAGCCACACACTATGAATTTAAGCTATGACTACTTCTAGGGATAAAATATATGTAATAGAATCAACAACACAAGTATATATTTTTTTATTATACTCACTATATAGCCCTACATAATGGTTACATCATATATGCATGCATGCAATGCGCTGCTAGGGACCCACTGTAGTCATTACTCCGTACAGATCCGTACAAGCCCCTTCCATGGCGGCAACTGCCACCCGACGAGGCTAGACAACCGCGGGCCCTGCATCATTTTCTATATCACAACATCATGCAGCATTGTTCAATGAAGTAACTCCCGAATTTCACCTTGGCTACGCAGCCACCTACATAGGTCGTGGTTGCAATGGACCGCCAAAGGAAGCGTATGTTACTCACATATTTCTATACTATAATGACCGACCTCAAGCCTTGTCCGATTGGCACTGCGACAATCTCCTGGTGTTGAATGCTAACCCTTGAACGCACAGGCGAGCTGCGCGCCCTCAATGAGAAAGCTTGGAATGGAGAGAAAGGTTTGTTTGTCCCATCGAGTGCTATTGGAAGTGGTTTCTTGATTCTTGCTAGTTCGATCTTTGGTCAAAGCCTTACCAAGTAACTCGATGGCAGATCTCCTCCCCGTCGCCCAGACTCTCGACTCGTCGTTGAAGAGGAATACAGCCTTCATTAAACGTCTGCGGACCGCCGTTACGGCCGCCACCCTAAGCACCTTCTTACAAGAGATTCGAACGCTGAGCCTACACAAGTATCTATCCGAAATAATAGCTGCTTGCTATGAGGGTCCTCTGCCGGCTGAAATCTCCAGGTGAGATAGAGGCTGGCGTTGAGATTGTGAGCGCCCTACACCTGCGCTTCGGTCCCACAGAATTCACCGAATATCTTGCCTGGCTCTTGGGCAAAGGGATGGCAACACCAGACAAAGGTGCTCTCAAGGGCCTGACCCATGAAGCCCGTGAAAAAGAAGAGAAGGAAAGGATCATTCGTCAACGAGCCTTGCTACGAGTCATTACCGAACTATGGCTGGTTGGGGTGCTAAGGACACTGGACGATGCGACAAAGCCCGACGATGCGACAAAGGGTGCCACTGGGAAAGCTGTAGAGCTGAAGGCTCGAGCCGGTACAAGTAAGGGCGGCGGCGCAGAGCCTTTCCCTCTCGAAGTTTTGAAAGATCTTCTAGGCTACGATAGAGATCATGCGAATTTACCCCTGCTGGTCATCTTTGTGAAAGCTTTCAGCTGGGATATTTTGGGTGTCAAACCAGCTGGGTCCGATGGAAGGAAAACAGTGGAGGAGGACGGCATTACCAGCAGCCAGACTGAAACACCTTCAGATGCCGATGAAGGGTCCGATCCCACGCATGCCTCCGAAGAACGGTCGCTCGCCTCTGCCGAATTATCCGAACAATTTAGGAACGTACTGAAAAAATACTTTGACAATGTGGCCACACACATTGTGCGAGATCAGAAACTTATCCATTCTCAAGCTCGGCGAAATGCTGAAGCCTACGTCAAGTCTGGCGAGGTGTTCGAAGACCGACAGGCCAACTTCGAGAAGCAAGTGAAGGCCCAGGAACGCCTGATTTCCAATGCCCAAGTTGTTGCCGATGCAATTGGTGCCGAATTGCCAGATTTGAAGGACTCGGACGATTCTCTAGCAACCTCAAGTGGCTCTATAGGCTTAGTCAAAACCAGTGACTATTTAAGAACTATGGGTGAGGGCGCCGGGATATGGGCAGACGAAGATGAACGTAGGTTCTACGAAAAGTTGGTCGACTTGAAGGGTAAAGTCCCGCCAATTCTTTTAGAAGACGGCAAGAAAAAGAAGACCGATACAGACGAGCCAGTGGGCAAGAAGAATGAGAACAACGAACCTGATGCGCCGAAGGCAGCCACCGAAGCCGCTGATGATCAATCAACTGCAATAGCTAACAAAACGATCGGCGCGCAGGTCGACGCTTTACTGGCCCTTTTACCAGAACTTACAAACAAAGAGGCCATCGACCAAGCAGCCATAGACTTCTGCTTTGTCAACTCTAAAGCGTCCCGCAACCGCCTAGTCAAAGCACTAACCGAGGTCCCCAAAGGCCGTAGCGACTTGCTTCCATCATGGTCGAGACTCGTGGCCACCCTTGGCAGGTACATGCCCGACATTCCGAAGGGGCTTGTGGATTATCTAGACGCAGAGTTTCGAAGCTTGCAGCGGAGGAAGGAAAAGGACTTCTTAGGACAGGTTCGGCTCAGCAACATTCGATACCTAGCCGAACTTACGAAATTCGGTGTGGTGCCGGAGCACGTTGTGTTTCATTGCCTCAAGGTCAGCCTGGATGAGTTCTCACGCATGAACATCGAGATTTTATGCAATCTGATCGAGAATTGTGGAAGATATCTACTCAAAAACCCAGAGACTGCGCCGAGAATGGCAAGCTTTCTGGAAACTCTGCAGCGCAAGAAGTCTGTTCAGCACATTGGGCAGCCTGAGCGCATGCTCATTGATAATGCAGTTTACTATGTTGACCCTCCCGAGAGACCAGCAATCGAGCAAAAGGAACGCACTCCCACGGAGCTTTTCGTCCGTAAATTGGTGTACAGTGACATTACGAAGCGAAATTACAGCAAGATTTTGAAACAAATTCGTAGGCTACACTGGGAAGAGGCAGAGGTAGGCCGAGAAAGTTCTCACTGCATCCCATATTTGAGTGAAAAGGTAACAGTGCACTAACAGAACATCAATAGGTTGTTGCAATTCTCGAAAAGGTGTTTTCTAAGCCCGGAAAAGTCAAGTACGGAAATATTCATCTTTTGGGCATCCTTTTGAGCGCTCTGTATCGCTACCATCCGGAATTTGTCGTCAAAGTCATTGACAACATTATCGAGTCGGTCAGTTTTGGCTTGGAACAAAATGATTTTCGTTCTTTTCAACGTCGGATTGCAGAGGTGAAGTATCTGGGAGAACTTTATAATTACAGGATGCTGGAGCATCCCGTTATCTTTGACACAATGTACAAGATTCTTACATTTGGACACGGTGAGTTGTGAAGAGTAATGCTAATGTCCCGATCTCCTGCTGAGTCTTGGTATAGGAGGGCCTCCAATTCCTGGCCGATACAACCCTTTCGACCCCCCAGATGATTTCTTTCGAGTACGTCTCGTTGCCACTATGCTGGAAACATGCGGCATGTTCTTCAACAAGGGCGCCGCCGGCAAGAAGTTGGACTATTTCCTTTCCTTTTTTCAGGTTGGTTTCCTTGCCTCATCGACTCATGCTTTTATTGTATCATCGCACTAATTTCAACGCTAGTACTATGTTCATACTAAGTCCTCTGTGCCTATGGACATTGAATTCGTTGTCCAAGACGTCTTTTCAATCACTCGTCCTCAATGGAAATTTGCTCCCAATTTTGACGAGGCAGCCAAGGCCCTTCAACTCGCCATTGTTCAGGATCAGAAGACAGCAGGTGTTGACAAAGTTGTGGAGGCAGATGATGCCACCAGTGGAGCATCATCAGACGATGACAACGGTGACGGGGACGATGTAGAACAAGACGGCGAAGGCGATGATGATAGTGCATCTGACGATGATGAAGCTGAGGTGGGTATTTCACCCTCCATCTCACGACTACGCAAAAAGTCATTTTATGCTAAACATCAAAAGCAACAGGACCCGGACGACGACACTACGGACGACATCAATTTCAATGAAGAGTCAATTGTGGTGACTCGCCAGGAAGAGACTGTTGACCCTGAGGATGAAGCTGAGTTTGAACGAGAATATGCTAAGATGATGGCCGAGAGTCTTGAATCTCGTAAATTTGAGCGAAAACCTCTCTTCGATGTTCCCTTGCCTGTCCGACCCAAGAACCGAGACCCGTCGATGAGCATGACTCAAGACCAAGAGCCGTCCCCTCCCACAAACAAAATGGCTTTTTCACTCCTGACCAAGAGAGGAAATCGTCAACAGGTTCGTAACCACATTGGATAGGTCGGAAAGAAATATAGAACTTTGAGCTAATCTTCATATCGAATTTCAGACCCGAACCGTTGAGCTTCCGTCTGACTCAACATTCGCCATTGCCATGAAAACGCAGCAGCAGGCTGAGAAAGAAGAGCAACAACGGATCAAAAATCTTGTCCTCAACTATGACCTCCAACAAAGCGAGGATCAAGATGGTATTTGTAATCGATGGCATTTGGTGGGCTTCAATTCAACTGACACTTTTGCATCAGGAATTGAACGAAGCACGGCGCTTAATAACAACCGTGTTGACCGACTGAATAAGGATCGCAGTCAGAGAGTGAGGAAACTACAGCTCAGTGACGTTGACTGGTAAGAGACTGCGAGTGAAGCCGACAAATGAGGGATGTGAAAAACGCAAGACGCAGCATGTCGAGTTTTTACTTCAAAGTAAGCTTTGTAAGAATGTCTAGGTGTTCCAGCGCATTGCCACCACAGCTGAAACAGGCAATTCTGAAGCGCTTCGTGCTCATAACTCGTCAGTATTGTGGCCAAAGATACCACTCACTTTACTACCATTGGGCGATAATCACCATTCTGCATTCGCCTACGGGAATATTTGGGGGTTGGCGTAAAGAGTCGCAAGACGCGCTGTAGGGACAGCTATGTCCCCCCTCCCTTTCTCCGCTTCGGCGATGCTGCGAACCACACCACGACTTGACGAGAGAGAGAATTCTGGCCTTGGCCTCGCAATTGGTGAATCGGTGAATCTGGTCTCTGACACGTCCAGTCAATACCAACTAAACCCCATTTGCAGCGTCCGTTTAGAATCGTTTGATAGACTATTCATCGTCCAATGAATGAAGGGGCTCACAATCTCATCAGCCCTAGCTTCGGTTTGAAGGAATTGCGGCGTCTTCATGGCTATCGCACGAGGAAACTTTCGCAAAGATTTTTGAGCACAGAATTTACAACCCAGTCGAGTAATACAGAACAGCTTTCGTTTGCGTGACCCACCACCAACCAGTGAGACTGATAGTGTTACGAGCGTTCGAGTTCTGCGGTCATTGCTCCATGGCCAAAGCAGATGTGAACACCGCAGGTTCTTCATGTATTCCACCAGTGAGTGGCACGTGCGAAGAAAGAACAACCGCACTTTCCGTTCCATGCTTGCCTGTATCCACCGTTGGTGCGTGACCACTGGCTGCAGAGGCAGCAGCCACTGCATTTCTAATCTGCAAACTGTCTTCCTGATTTTGTACGCAGACAAGTGTTTTTACGGCAGAAGAAGACGAAAACTGGGGTGCTCTATGCACTGATATCTACCGGGTGAAAGATACAGCATCTATCTGGGCTGACATAGTTTTGGCCTGAGGCGTTGCGCTGTACGACCATTCGAGTGAAACTGGAGCCTTTTTGCCCTTTCCCCTCCTCTGTGGTCCATATCAAGGGCTTATCATATTCAGCTAGAGACGCAGCCGCGAGCCAAACCCCTTGTGTTGTTGTCATCGAATCACAATCTGACTTGGCGGCTGCTTCGGGCAGATCCTACTGACACAAGCATGGCTATCTTCACCAGGCAGTGGCCGGTCAAAGATGTAAGTAAGAAATCCAAACTCGCACATTGGTCAAAACAGCAGATCTTGACTAAGTGCTTAGATTATATATACTGCAATTGTTGGGTTCGTCATGCTAATGGCTTGCCTGGAATGGCTGCTTTGGTTCGCAGCCTTCATATACTGCCTCGTCAAAGCCTACCTCAAAGCAGAGCACTGGTCTATTCGTGTCCTTTGCTTGTTCATCGGGTTCGCTTTTGCCGTGCTTCGGTATGTTCATCTTGTCATTCCAAGCAAAAAAGTGATCAAGGCCGAGCAGCCTGATGCACAATATCTAGAAAGTTGCTGATGTCGAATACCAAGTTTCATATTCCTTCCCATCATGCTCGTCACTCTTCCCCTGCCACCGGCCATTTCAAGCCTTTGGCCGGAATCCATGTCGTCTTTTTTGCAGTGGTTCGCTTTCTGGAGTTTCGCACTATTACTGACGATTCCCTGGCTATTTTGTATTTACCAGCTTGTCACAACCCATCTGGGGCGCAAGAAGAGGATGAAGCGGGTACTGGATGACTTTAGCGCTCCGAAAGTTGTCGTAGTAATGCCTTGCTACCACGAAGAGCTTGAAGTACTCACCAGTGCAATCGACTCTGTCGTGCAATGCGAATACCCGGCAACTTGCATCCACCTATTTCTGTCCTTTGACAGCGAAGAGGTGGATGATTTGTACGAACGAACGCTAAGGCATCTTGGAGTATCGAACGACGCAGACTTTCATCCTGGATGCATCGATGTTGTTTTCAAGGCTGTGCGAGTCACGGTATCACGGTTCCCTCACGGCGGCAAAAGGCATTGTCAGAAACTGACGTTCGAGCTCATTGATCGCATATATTCAGAATACAACAAACACCATGACAATATCTTCATCCTGTTTATCGATTCAGACTGTGTGCTTGATAAGGTCTGTATTCAGAATTTCGTATACGACATGGAGTTGAGCCCAGGTAACTCCAGACAAATGCTGGCTATGACGGGAGTGATCACCTCGACGACGAAAAAGCATAGTATAATCACGCTGCTTCAAGACATGGAATACATCCATGGGCAACTTTTTGAGCGCACTGTAGAATCCGGTTGTGGTTCAGTAACATGCCTTCCAGGGGCGTTGACAATGCTTCGATTCTCCGCATTCAGGCGTATGGCCAAGTACTATTTCGCAGACAAAGCCGAAGAATGCGATGACCTATTTGACTACGCCAAATGTCATCTGGGCGAAGACCGTTGGCTCACGCATCTTTTTATGATAGGCGCCCAGCAGCGTTATCAAATTCAAATGTGTACGTCCGCCTTCTGCAAGACGGAGGCAGTTCAAACGTATGGCTCGCTTGTTAAGCAAAGACGACGATGGTTCCTCGGTTTTGTAACCAATGAAGTTTGTATGTTAACCGACTGGCGCTTGTGGGAGCGGTATCCAGTTTTGATTTTTGTACGGTTTATGCAAAATACGATTCGGACAACGGCGCTGTTGTTCTTCGTTATGGTCATCGCGCTGTTAACCACTACCGCAAAACCGCACGATCTGCCGGTGGGATTCATTGCAGTGTCGCTAGGGTTGAACTGGCTTTTGATGCTGTACTTTGGTGCTAAATTGAAGCGTTTCAAAATATGGCTGTACCCTCTTATGTTCATCATGAATCCCCTATTCAACTGGTATTATATGGTCTACGGAATCTTGACCGCTGGCTCGCGAACTTGGGGTGGCCCGCGAGCGGACGCGGCAGCGGCTGATCAACATACGACTGCTCGGGAAGCCGCGGAGCAGGCAAAGAAGCTGGGTGACGAACTCAATGTTGTGCCTGAGACGTTCAAGCCCGCAAAGGAGGCAAGGGCATTAGCTAGCAACGTGCATCAAGGAGATACGCTGATCAGCCGAAAGCGAAGTATTGTCCGGCCTCCAGACGCGGTAAATGGGCAATTCTTGAGTCCAAGGAAAATGGCAGGATCATCATACAACCTCAGATCACGGCCAAAGTGTACGCCATCATTCGTCGAGGAACCCAGAGCTATGATCGACGAGGGTCAATAATGAATGCTGTGAATTGACTCATGGCCGACTGCGGAGTGTATTCACGCGACGTTCCCGAAGATGAGAGCAAACACACCGTTGCTTTGCCTAGCTAAGCGCGGGTACGCTCGTGAAGAAACAAATACAAGTTACGTTCTAAGCAGGAGTCAGTATCAGGCCCCCAGAGCCAGAGTAGCAAGAGTAGCAAGAGTGGCCAGAGTGGTGAGGGTCAGCCAACAATTGGGAACTGACCGCGGGCTAGTTCGTGGGTTGACTGACATATGTACTAGTAGAGAATCTTGGAGTTGAAAATTAGAAACTGATTCGTAAAGCCCTTGTCTCGATAACATCAGCTTCCCGGACTACATATTTGTGTGTATGTCTGATATACTAGAGCATTCGATATCGAACACGGGAGTCTTGGAAAATGAGATTACGACGAAAGAAGAGCCCAGCATACCCAAGACCGACGATGGCTAGGCGGGATAGAGGCATGGTTGCAGTAAATCTGTGTGATACGCGCCACAACGGTGGCGGGGCATGTCTGGAAAGGTGTTACGACACCAAATAGGCAATAACGAGTATCTGCTTAGTTGTTGATTCTCGCTAGCTAGATGCTAAATCTGTTCTCTAATATAATAGGGGTTCTAGGTCACGAGCTACCAGTTCAATTCTAGCGAGTATCAGAAGAAGTGCCATCTGAGAGTGCAGACAACAACCAGGGCAGAAGCATAAGTCAGTTCGGGTTCTTATCGGTGTTAAAGTTGCTTCTAGTACTTACTTCTCTTGTGAAAAAATCATGCAATATGACGCATCATTTTGGCAGGCCAACAAAGCGCAAGAAAAGGCCATTCGTTACAGAAGTCTCTCCATACCGCGCGGTCCCCGTTGTTGCGATCGATGGCTCTGGAAAGTTCTTCCAACTTCTACCAGAAACCGCCAGGAACTACACCCCCCCCCGGGTACATGTCGGAACAATGGCAGGGTTCGAGTCACCAGTACTCAACGGGTGTATGTTGGCCGACGAGGTACAGAGCCCGCCAATGTATGGTGTACTCCGTATGCCCCTCAGGTATCCTGATCATGCCCGCCTGATGGGCGCAGATGGATCATCCATTGGCTGGCCTGCGGCCTGACTTGTATCACGCTTATGTATAACCAACCCAACCTTTTTTTTTTTGGTTTGGCCAAGAGAGCAAGCACTGTTCACACCGCCCACCCAAGGAAAAGTTCGCCCACCTTGAACAAGTACAAACCTGACCTCGTCTTGCGACAAACCTCTCGATCTCTCCGCTCTTCACTGTTGATTTGCACCAAGCGTTCTCGTAAACGTTTCGAAACCATTCAAGCTCTCAACCGTTACCGACGCTGAATTCGTCAACCCCTCGTCTGAACACCCCGCGTTTCCCCTCGGTGGATTGAGATTGGCGATAAAGACGAACAAGAGATAATAGGACTTACGACGTAGAGCGACAACTCTACAAATTTTAGGCACAATGAGCGTCGTGGGTATGTATATAAACCCCCAACTGCACCCCCTGCTGCACACTCTCAATGGTTCAACCATCGTTGACACCATTGGATGTTGTGACGATGGATCAAGGAGATGCGCAGTCCATTAATACCGAGGTCACCTATCTATAGCACTCGCTAATATAATTGAACTCAACAGGTGTCGACTTCGGAACCCTCAAGACGGTGATCGCTGTCGCTAGAAACCGTGGTGTTGATGTGGTAGGTAACATTCCCACGAATTCTTGGTCGGCTTGTTGTTTGGCCAACCCTAGTCTAGCCACGAGCTGCCTCGCGTCGTAAGTCAGCATGGCTAATATATTTAATATGACATAGATCACGAATGAAGTTTCTAATCGAGCTACTCCGTAAGTCGATTTCTCATGCGAACGTCAATCCTTTGCTCTATTGCAGGAAGGGATACGTCCACTGGATCGACCCCAATAGCCGGCAATCTCGCCGAATTCCCATTCGCACTGATGACTAACTTCTTTTCTAAAAAATCAGTTCCATGGTCGGCTTCGGCCCCAAGTGTCGTTACCTCGGCGAAGCCGCCAAAACTCAGGAAATCACCAACCTCAAGAACACAGTCAGCTGCCTAAAACGACTCGTCGGCCGATCTTTCAATGATCCCGATATCAAGATTGAACAGCAATTTGTCACTGCTCCTCTTGTTGAAATCAATGGTCAAGTAGGCGCTGAGGTCAACTACCTTGGCAAAACCGAGAAGTTCTCATCCACTCAGCTCGTTGCCATGTATTTGAGCAAGATTAAGCAGACTGCCGCCAACGAGCTCAGGCTTCCCGTTTCGGAGCTCTGCATGAGCGTTCCCGCTTGGTTCTCTGATGCCCAACGACGAGCTCTATTGGATGCCGCTGAAATTGCTGGCTTAAAGGTCTTGCGTCTCATCAATGACACTACTGCTGCTGCACTGGGTTGGGGTATCACAAAGCTTGACCTGCCGGCTCCCGAAGAGAAGCCTCGTCGGGTGTGCTTTGTTGATATCGGCCATAGCAACTACACGTGCTCTGTTGTGGAGTTCAAAAAGGGGGAGCTCGCTGTCAAATCTACTGCATGGGACCGCAACTTTGGTGGCCGTGACTTTGATAAAGCCCTCGTTGATCATCTCGCCAAGGAATTCAAGGAAAAATTCAAGGTCGACATTTATACCCACGGCCGAGCTATGGCTCGCACCATTGCGGCCGCCGAGAAGACAAAGAAGATCTTGTCCGCCAATCAGCAGGCTCCTGTCAACATCGAGTCTCTCATGAACGATGTCGATGTCTCCGTGATGATAACTCGCCAGGACTTCGAAGCTATGATTGAGCCTATCCTTGCGTGTACCCATGAGCCTTTAGAGCAGGCTCTGGCTCAAGCCAAGCTCACCAAGGATGATATCGATGTGATCGAGATCGTTGGTGGGGGCTCGCGCTTACCAGCTCTAAAAGAGCGTATCCAGGCGTTCTTTGGAAGAACTCTTTCCTATACCATGAACGCTGATGAAGCCATTGCCCGTGGATGCGCGTTTAGCTGTGCCATCCTATCCCCGGTGTTCCGTGTTCGTGACTTCTCCGTCCAGGATGTCATCAGCTACCCAATCGAATTTGCATGGGAGAAGGCCGCCGATATCCCTGACGAAGACACCAGCCTGACTGTCTTCAACAAGGGCAACGTTCTGCCTTCCACAAAAATTCTAACGTTCTATCGCAAGCAGCCTTTCGACTTGGAAGCCAGGTACGCCAGACCCGAGGATCTTCCTGGAAAGCAGAACCCATGGATTGGTCGATTTTCCGTCAAAGGTGTCAAGGCTGAGGGAAAGGATGAGTTCATGATTTGCAAGCTCAAGGCTCGCGTCAACATTCACGGAGTTCTGAACGTGGAAACTGGCTACTATGTTGAAGACCAGGAAGTTGAGGAAGAGGTCAAGGAAGACGAGAAAGAAGATGCCGAAAAGAAGGACGCCGACGTAAGTATTTACACGCTTTTCCACCTGATCCGTCAAAGTTTGAGTACTGAAATGCGACATCAAGGCTATGGACACCGATAAGAAAGACGAGGCCCCTAAGAAGACGCAAAAGGTCAAGAAGCAGGTTCGGAAGGGCGACCTGCCTATTTCTAGCGGCACCTCCTCTCTGGACGCTGCTCAAAAGACCGCTTTGAGCGAGCAGGAGGCGGCCATGGTCATGGAGGACAAGCTCGTTGCCGATACGGAGGAAAAGAAGAACGAGCTCGAGACGTACATCTACGACCTACGTGCCAAGCTGGATGAGCAGTATGCTGAATTCACGAGCGAGGAGGAGAAAGCATCGATCAAGAGCAAACTGGAGGCTGCAGAGGTAAGTTTCAAAAACCATGGTTCATATTAGTAGACTCCGAGGCTCATACATTCTCCACAGAATTGGCTCTACGACGAGGGCGATGATGCATCAAAGGGTATCTACGTCGCCAAGCTGGATGAGTTAAGAGCTCTTGCTGGCCCAATTGTTCAGCGCCACTTTGAGAAAGTCGAAGCTGAACGACGTGCCGTCCAGGAACGCATCGAGGCAGAGCAGGCTGCCAAAAGAGCCGCCGAGGAAGAGGCTCGCAAGGCTGCTGAGGCTGAGAAGGCTGCTCAACAAACTGAAGGCGATCAGGAGATGAAAGACGCTGACACAGCTCGGCCCGATGTGGAGGAAGCTGCTGAGCAGAAATAGATTAGACCCCTTCGGTCTTACGAAAGCATCGCACGGATATACGGGACATGAGAAGATATGACGAGACGGAAAGGTGGCATCAGCACAAGTTCAAAAAGAAGAAAGAATAAACGTACACAAGGAGGGTTGGCTGAGGTGTTCATGGCCGGTATAAAACCTGATCAGGACGGGGCATTCCCCGAAAAGTAGTATAGAATAGTTTGGTCAAGAATTTGTTTCTTTTTTATGTAGGGGCCCCGGGCCACTCCGAGGGTGTGCTGCTAATGGAGAATGGAACTATCATAGCAATCAATATTGTCGATGAATATTTCATCGCGTTCTCTCAGGTGCTGCGTTTTGCCATGAATGGAAATCTGCGTACTCCAAGACATGGAAATGGCTCCCGGAAAGCGCGAAAGCAGAGGAATTCCATGCGATTCATCAGACGATGATCTCGTGGACAGTCAATCCAATGGACATGATGGACATGATGGACATGGGTGTTGTGTGCAAAAGACCTGCATGGTCTGCATCCGCAACGAGAAGAGGAACAACAGAAATAGCACATGATGACAAACCTTGATTCCCTTGTCAACACTTTTCCGTTTGAAAAGATTCTTGTCAGATTAGATACATTTGTCAAAGCATATTTGTTCTTCGTTTCTGACAACTTTTGCATCACAAGTGACTGACTGGTCCGCCACTAGTCTAGGCTACTCTTGCAGGTTTAAAGTCCCCAATGCTTACTCAATCTGTTGCCCGCCCTACTCGCATTGTCAAGCTCTTGCGCGGATAAAGCTCTGGCCTGGTGGGAAACCATGGGTCCTGTGCATATCCTGTCTCCTGATTAGGCACATTGTTGTCTCGCACACAGTAGAGTTGGAGTGCTGAATCAATGGCAAGCAGTAGTTATGTTTACCTCGCCCAGCTAGGGGCGGTTGAGACAGTACAACACACACACACACTTCTAGTTGATGTCGAAAAGAGGCTTCAGTTTGATGATGAGTTGCCACTCGTCATTGCTGACATCGTTGCGGTAAAATTCTTTGAGGCAGTTGATACTGGCTCGAGAAATCATACTGTACAGGCTGTCTGGTTCTTCCAGTTGCCGTCCATACATGGGCTGGTGGCCGCCCATCTCAATCTTGACAGCAACTGAGGGCTGGCCCTTTTTGCAGACTGGGATCTGCTTGTGATCTCGCTCGATAGAGGTCCTAAATGACGGGATTTAGCAACGCAACATTTCGCTCGACATGCGGCTTATTTTGATAACACAAAAAAAAATTGGAGTGGTAGGAGACAATCAAACTTACACTCTACCAAGGCTGATGACCTCTTTAACGCCAGTCACAGGGTTGGTCTTGACCGCAGCCATGGGCGTGTTGATCTTGAGCTGGCCCTCAACAACATCGACGCCGATGACGATAGGGCTAGTCTTGTTGAACACGGCCACAGGTTTAAGCACGCAGGGGAAGACGGCCAACATCTTTGACTCCTCCTTCTTCTTCTCCAACATTTGATCCATGTGCTTGGTGAATTCATCAAACAAGTGGTAAATAATGTCTGCAGTGAAGATCTTGATGCCTTGTTCTTCAGCGTAAGATTGTGCTTCCTTATCGACCTTGACATCGAAGCAAAGCATCACGGCATAGTCTGGGGCCTTTTCCAACATGATGCCGCTCTGCATGACATCTCTTTTGTAAACAGGGCCGATTCCAACATTTGCCACGGGAATTTTGCAGTCTTTCAAGAAATCCAGCAAGGCTTCCAAAGAACCAAGGGTGGATGCTTGTACGCTGACGCCACGGCCGGTCTTTTCTACTCTGCTCAACAAGTTTGCCAAATCAGCGACGACTTCATCCTCAATGTCTTCCTCATCATCATCAGAGCCGACAACCATAAGTCTGGAACCGGCAATGGCACCCTCAAGTCCAGGAGCGCTGATCTTCACACCGAGCGCAGCCTTAACCTCTTTGTTATGGACATATTGAGACTTCAGACGCAGCTCGCGGAGCGGTGCCGGTGTCAGCAGTGCTCTGATGTTGGTCTTGATGGCACCTTCTGTTCCACATATCACAATTCGATCGCCTTCCCTGAGAATACCATTCGACAGGACGACATCGATAGTCATACCAAAACCCTCAATGGCCTTGACCTCAAGGACCGTGGCCTGAACCTCGGAAAGATACATCAGTGAACCAACCATACGCTCTTGGGTGAGCTGAACGATCAGCTTCAACATGTCGGGAATACCCTCGCCAGTATGCGCAGAGGTTGGCACCAATGAAACGAACTTGGACATGGACTTGTTCTCGTAGAAAAGCTCCGCGTTGAAACCTTGCTCAGAAAAGGCCAGTTTAGTCTCGTCCAAACGCTTTTTGAACTCATTGTGGACTGCTTTGTTTTGGAGGGCCAGACTCTCCCGAAAACCATTGTTATCGACCTTCTTCCATCCGTAGAGTCTGTCGATTTTGTTCAAGGCGACAATGAAGGGGGTCTTACGATCCCGGAGGAGGCGCATGGACTCCAATGTCTGGGGCTCCAAACCATGCATGATATCCACGACCAGGATAGCAATGTTGCAAAGTGAAGAACCACGGGAACGTAGATTAGAGAAAGACTCGTGACCAGGGGTGTCAATGACTAGAAGTCCTGGCACTTTGAACTCGAATTCGTTGTTTGGGTTAACCACTGCCGTCTTTTGTCTAATTGCGTCGACAGGAAAGTACGTGGCACCAATCTGCTGTGTAATTCCACCGGCTTCACCTTCTTGAACATTGGTCTGACGGATCTTATCGAGAAGCTTAGTTTTTCCAGTATCGACGTGACCGAGAATGCAACAGATGGGAGATCGCAGGTTATCCTTGGACCGTGCAGCCAGTGCAGCTTGATGAGCTTTCTCTCTTCGCTCCGCCGCTTCCTTTTTACGTTGGAATTCTGCTTGCCGAGCAGCCGACAGCTCTTCATCCTCGGACTCGTCGTCGTCGTCGTCGCCATCGCCATCGCCATCTTCCTCCCCGTCCTCTCCATTGGTCTTGTTGTCCTTGCCACTGGGCTTGGAGTTCTCTTCGTCTGAATCTGCGTCCCAGCTATCTTTGACATTGTCATCTGAGGCAGCGGCCGCTTCCCAGTCGTCATCGACGTCGCTTTCGGCGGCAGCTTTCTCGTCGGCGGCCTTGGCCTCAGCTTCTGCCTTCTCACGTGCAGCTTTCTCCTTGGCGTCCTCAAGAGCTTTCTCGGCTTGAATGCGAGCTCTCTCAGCAGCTTCGGCAAGAGCAGCTTCTTCGTCAACCTTGTGTGGAGAGGTTAATTCAACCATTTTTGCAGTCATGGAGCTAGCTATTCTTGGAAAAGGACAGAAGCTTACCTTTTCATTTCTTCCCTTCTTCTTTTTATTATCGTAGACGACCTTCTTTCTAGGCTCGTCGGCGGACTCTTGAGGGCCCACCTTGATTCCAGCAGCCAACATTTGCTGCAGTTTTCTCTCATTGCGTGCCTTCTCCTCTTTCTGGGCCTTGGTGAGGAATTTGCCTTCCTTCTTCAGCTGCTCGATCTTCTCTTTTTCTTTCTGTTTTTTCAGAGCCCTGGCCTCTTCTCTCCGTTTTATTTCCTCTTCTTCCAACTTCTCTTCTTGCTCTGCTCGGGCTTTGGCTTCAGCGAGAAGGCGTTCTTCTTCTTCTTTTCGCTTGCGCAACTCTTCCTGTTGCTTCTGGATCAAAGCAAGGTGAGCTGGCAGCTTCTTCTTCTTGCCTCCGGCTTCTGAGGCAGGGTCTGAGGTGGTGGCAGCGGTGACCGGTTCAACATCCTTAGCAGGCGTTGCTTTGGCCGGCTCTGCGGCTTTGGCTGGGGCTGATGTCTTCTTCTTCGTAGCCTAAGTTCAAGGAGGGCATTTCGCGTCAATAGAATGAATGGACCCCAGATCGGCAGGATATCATTGGAGACACCAAGGATTACCAGGGAACGAGCAACATACCTGTTCCTTCTTGCGTTGCTTCTCGCGTTCCTTCTTCAACTTTTCCTTCTCGGCTTTTGTGAGAACTCTCCCAGACCCGGCATCGTCCCCGTCTGCGGCGTCATCCTTTCTAGCTGCAGGCTTCGCCTTGCCACCTTTTCCCTTCTTCTCGGGTAAGGCGAATTCATCATCTGGAGTAGCTTCCTGCGGTGCCTTGTTGGATATATCGTCAAGTGGTTCGGAGCTGGGCGCGTCCTCTCCTTGAATAAAATCGTCATCTGCGAGGCCCTTCTTCTTTCGTCTTTCCTTGTTTTTTCGTAGCATAGCCATCAAACCACCTCCGCCGGCGGTATCGTCATCGCCGTTCGCCTCGGGGGCAGCATCGTCTGCGTCCACTGCAGTCTCGTGAGTGCTCGGGATGGTCTCGCCCAGATCGGCTTCCCAGTCGTCCTGGGCTTTCTTGTTGCCCTTCTTCTTCGGCGGCATCTTGGCGATGGTCCAGTCGTGCAGCACTCTCTTTAAACCAGGTTACACGAGGGCCAAATGAAGAGGACCTTTGAAGACACAAAAGGGTGGGAAGAGAGAGTGGGACAAAAGATGATGTCGAATCGTGGATGGGTTGGTGGGATGGGATAGGACGCTAAAAAAAAAAAAAAAAATTAAAAAACCTTGGTCATTTGCTTGCCCGCCCGCCTGCCTGACTTTTTTGCTGGGCGGCTTTTTGGGGGTGTGGAGGGGTCAACTTGGTAGTGGCGGCGGCGGCGGTTCTCGTCATTGATTGACGTAGGCGGGGCAGTCAGTCAGACTTGTCAGCCGGGGGGGCAGCTTGCAAACCGCTGCCATCTCAGAGAGGGAGGTGCTCGGAGGTGCTCGGAGGTGCTGTGCTATTTATTGGTCTTCTTGTGTTTGGCAAAGTCATCAATCGCTTTATTGTTGTGGGAGAAATTTACCATGACAGTGCTAAACCCATCGCACAGGCTGCCTCCATTCTAAATAGCATCAGAGGGGGCATCCACCAAGGGGGCAAGTCTGGTACGATCATGTCGACAACAGTCAGTCAATCTGTCGCCTCCCGCCTCCAGTTCGTACGAATATGGCCAGCGCTCTGGCGTACTACATGTAGCACTTTTGATTGTGATTTTTAAACTACGACTCTGTAGACATGTCGAGTAACAGCTCTGCTCTGCTCACTTGTGCTCTTGGTGCCAATTCGTCCGCTGCGCACAATTTCACGTGCCTCGGTGCATGCAGGGGGAAGAAATCAAGTTTTAAAAGGTAGTGGCCGAATGTTACAAGACTGGTGCCAGAAGAAAGTCGAGCACGTCGTATCCCAGCCTGAAGTACGCATCCTGTCGCTCTTCTTCTGAGTGCCCGATACTGTCTCTGAAATCCTCTGTCCATCGACCTCTTTCGAGCCCGTCGAGATACTCGCGGAAGAGATCCAAACCATCACCTTTTCCAACTATCCTCCTCAGCAGCCGATGCTCCAGGCACTGGCTCAACACATCGCCGTTTATATGCATCAGCCTAGGGTGCAAACGTGGCTCGATATCAAGCCCTTCATCCGAATTCATGCTCTCGGAGTCTGATGAGCTGCTGTCAGGGGGGGTCAAATGTGAAATTCGTTGTGCCAAATTCTGTATCAGGCGCAAAAATCGCCATAGCTCTTCGCTTAGTAAAGTAAAGTGTCGAAGTGAGCCATCAAGAGACACTCCAAACACATTTGCGCCTCCATCTTCACTTGCTATTACTCCATATCGGATCTGCTGTTCAGACCTGAGCCAGGGGGGCCGACTATTAGCATATGCGAACCGCCGCACTGAAGTCGGCAGCGAGCCTTCAAATATGATATCGAATTCCTTGTTTTGGTGACTCCAGGGTACCCAGACCCCCGCGATGCCACCTCTGTGATCTGACAGCATCGTCACAGGCCATTGGCTGTCACTCGAGTCTTTGTTATCTGTGCCGATGCCAATCATGTGAACAGTTGTCCGAGAAATTCTATCGGTATGTCTGAGCACCATATCGTCCTCTGATCCTTTTTTGTGATCGATAATTTCCAGAGAATGCATCGTGGTCAACGCAAAAATCTTGCCATGGGACACCCGTAGTGACGTGGCCGGCGAATCCAACGCGTATTGTTTCATTTGCTTCAGTTTCTTCTCCATTAAATCCAAGACGTCCCAATAAATCGTCTTATCGGCGCAAAAGATGATGCCGTCCTCGTCTCCAACAATGGAGTAAATAGGCTTCCCAAACAACTTTTTGTACCGTGTCCAATATTGCATTTGCTTGTGGGCAGCATCGCCATCTCTGGATTCCAACTTGTTGACCGAAATGATGAGCAGTCTCCCATCCTTGGTGCCTACAAGCAGAAAAGCAAACGTTTTGCCGTCTTTCACATAAAGCCATTCACTGAGGCCATATATTCGGTCTCCAGGGTGTCCGAGGCCGGATACGAACTGCGAGGTATTCTTCTTCTTGTCTGAGGCAGTCGCGATATGATATCCGGACTCTGGATCAACAAATGCTAGTGTGGGTTTGTCATCCAGGAGCATGGCCACCACTAGACAATTCCAAGCGTGGGAGAAAATGATTCGAGTTGGCGTTCCATTGAGTGGAAGACATCTTGGAACAAGAGCATAGTGCGGCCAGATATCTGCGAATAGAATCTTTGACCCTGCTAGCAGCATGATTGACGCATGTCCAGCGTACTCTGACAAGCTGAGGCCGAGGCTGAAAGCAGAATGAACCTGAGGTGAAGACATGGAGGAGTCATTGGAATCTGTCAACCATATGAAGTTTTTGGATTTGAATCTGAAAATTGTGACATCATGACGAGGTTGTAATCGGCGCACGCCATGGCTGCGGCTCCGCCATCGAAGGAGCCTTGGACTGGGAAAACGTCCACCGGAGCGACGCCCATCACTTCGCTGATCCAACTGATAAGCTGACATTGCTGATCACATATTCTAACCGTAAGCATATGTCCACATCGGGTTCCGGCAACAAATGTGACAGTGTTGACGCCTGCGTCCACTGCGCAAATACTCGTCAATGGTTCAAATGCGTGCAAGTCATCCGCTGGTTCTTGTAATGATTGGCCCTCTTCGAAGCCCAATTAGGTCAGTAAGTCACCTGTTAAGGTCGTCTGAGCGTGGGAAAGGGGTCAAATACTTGTCTTCCTGTCTAAAGCCTGGGCGACAATAACCTTGCCATCCAACGAGTACGCGGATATCCAAGAGGTGCCATCCACAACGGAGCCCGCAATCACAAATTTATTTCCGGCAATACCGAGAACCGACACACACGTCACCTCCCCAGGAACATCCCAGCTTTTGAAAAGATTTATTTCCATTCCATTGATATTGATGGTGTGAACCTGAGACGCTGAGCTGCTGCTCGTGGTGGTTAGGGCAACAACGTCATTTCCGCAAAAGGCGCTCTCCGCAGTTATATTTCCCATATGAAGGATCTCATCAAGAGAGTGGCGAGAATTGTGCGAGGCCGATAAAAGAGAGATGGACCTTTCTGTTACCTGAACTATGGGTCCAGAATCAGTCTGGTAGGCATCCAACGTTCGGGAAGCCAGGTCAAAGCCAGTATTGTCAGCTTCCAACAAGTCGACCTGGACGAAATCTTTGGAGAATTGAAGGACAATAGACGCATTTGGAAGGGCCAATAGACCGTAAAGGCCATTACCACCACCGGGGTCGCCGTCCATGGAAAACCCCCATGAGCGCTTTGTTGGTTCGCCTGAATCAATGTCCAATCCAATTCTGCCTTGAATCCCCCATCGCCACTGAGTCAAGTTGCCCTTTAGTCCACGCCCAGAAGCACTGAACAAGCTGTCGGGTCTCAAAAAGGATCTATTCGGCTCTGGTAACGAGCTCCTTGAAGATCGCCAGCTGGACGTTGCCACGTCAACGACCGGTGACCAGTTCGGTAGCACACCAACTCGCTCAAGGTCGGTCCTCGGTGCCAGCTTGCAATTTCTTCAGTCAGTACAGAGTTTCATAACGAGTGAAAAGTGGTCAAAGACCTATTAGAGCATCAAGGAGGGTTTATACCTTCCAGATGCCGCCCGGACCAGAGTCGCCGCCAATGATGAGAACATCGGTAAACACATCGTATGCCGTGGTGAAAGCCGTGTTAATGTTGGTATCCAGGCAGCCCACATTGGTAACGGATAGGACCAACTCCGGAGCATCAATTTCGACGTGAATTATCGCCCCGTCCTCGCGTGCCAAGTATATAATATCGGTCTTTTCAAAGTACTTCTTACGACGGAATGGTCTGGACCATGCCGTCCACAATGGCTTCCCTTGGCCATGGTGCAAATGCGTTCTCCCAGGCGTATCTGTTTCCAGCACTTCAAACACTGCAGCGCCGGAAAGACAGTTCTTCACTATGCCGATATCGGGTTGTGAAACAGCAAAGAATGCGGTGTTGAATCTCAGAGGAATGAGAAGGGATGGCATACGGTGTTCTTTGGGCAGCCTGTTACCGACTTTTTCCTCGGCGAAGACGTCTTTGAGACTGTCGCCGACCTCCCATTCGTATGTCACCATGCGAGAGACCGGTTCAGCAGAAGTTCTGTCCTTTCTTGTGACGATCAGCAGAAGAATGATGTGATAGTCATCCTCAGGTCGCGGGTAAAGGAATTCGAGCTTATGTATGACCCCTTGTATGGCACGTATTCTAGTCGATTTGACAGGTTCGAGAGATCCTTGTAGGCGATATCGTTCATGTATATCTTGCATTGATCGCAGCTCGTACATGACCAGAATACCGTCCGGTGATGCCGCAGCCATATATCGTGACGATGGATCTACGGAAAGATGATAGCCCAAGTAGGCGAGATTCTTGGGGCTTTCATGCTTGTTCACGACGAAGTCTAGAGTTGAATCTTGGTTCCGGCGAAGGCAGACGTAGACAGTGTCTCCACTCTCAAGTATCAACACTAACAATTGCGGTGGCGGAGTTTGAACTTGGGCAGCGTCGCCTGTTTCGAACGGGTCCTGCATCAACGTGTCCTCGTCTTCCGGTTTGACGGTGTTTGCTGGGTCATCATCATCCAAGCCATGCTGAAGTGAATCTCCGATCACTGCAGCGCCTCTTATTCGGAAACGAAAATCGCTTTTCCGTGCGACCTCATGAACTTGACCATCGCGTCGAAGCTCACTTATTTGAACAAAATGATCCTATCATAATGGTTAACGAACTGTGAATAGTCTTTTCTTGTTAACTTCCGATGGCTTTTTGAGAGCCAACTGGTTGTAGGGGGCCCCAGAGTTGTCCGGGCAGTGTTTTACAGGTCAGATTGAGTATCGAAATAACGTTCCATGATTTCCATAACCTCAAGGTCACCACCACCCTGGTTGACAAGGTCTGTCAAAACGGCATCGTGTAGCTTCCATGTTCCGTGATGTAGGAAGGACAATACCGAATCGCCAGAGGAAAGGAGAAAAGGAGAAAAGAAGAAAAGGAGAAAATCATAGGAAAGACGAAGTGCAATGACGTACTCCAATGAAGGCAATATCGTTATGAGCCTCTGATCTCAGTCGGGCCGGAAGAATCCAATGAACAATTGGACTCTCTACTATGGTTCGAGACAGAATGCCGCAGCTTGGGGGATCTGGATGGGATGTTGCAGCTGCTTTAGGGGTTGCTGATGCTTTCAGGGCGGCCTGGAGGTTGACTGTCTGGGTCACCCACTCGCCGTCTCTGAGAATGCTGGTTTGGAAGGCCATAATATTGTTGATCCCATGACAGGTGGTCACGGAACTGGCGGCCAAGGCTGCAGGCGGAAGGAAAGAATTGTCGGGGAACCGGATCGTGGCGCTCCTACTCCATCTAATGCAAGAAAGCTAGCAGGACAAACTTGGCAGCGTCAGATGAAGCTGGGGTGGAGGCAAAGGTAGTGAGTGGAATCAAGTTGTCTCTGGAGCCAAAAGTGCATCTTAGTGCTCAAAATCCCTGCCGTGCAATGAATGAATAGTACTTCGGCGTCCTATTTGAAAAATAATAAAAATAAAAATAATAAAAATAAAACAACAAAGGCTGTGTAATAAGCCAAAGCAGTACTGAGGTCGCGGGTTCCGGGGGAGGCGGCGGGTGACCATGTGGCCAAGACTCAAGAAGAGACGTTTTTTATCTGCCTCTCAGGTCGATCTGATCGAGGAGCAGTCTGAAATTTTCAAATTTGAACCCAAGAAAGGCGCGATAAAGGGGGTTTGAAAGAGAAGCAAAAGGAGGCAAGTTAAAGTTGGAGAAGGAGAAGTCGACGTGGATGTCGGCGTGGATAAAGCAGCGTAGTGCCGAACATTTATTCATGTGCTGTGGTGGTCTTGGTTGGTGCAGCATCCAGTTACCTCGTGGGGGACGCACGGCGGACACGCCAGTGTCGCTCACGAAAAATCGCGTCACCTTCTGTCTGCATTATTAACTTAACTTATATGTATCTTAATAAAAATGCCTCTAATTACGCCTAGAGTTAAATATAGTCCTTATAAGAGGACTAGAGTTATATTAGCCTTTAATTTAGGTATAATAGGTAAAGAGATTATAGAGAAAGAGGGTATTCCCCTTATAACTATATATAGTATCTATTAACACTATTAAACCTAAAAATCAGCTATATCTTTGCCACGCTCTAGTTAGCTACTAAAGCTTAGTTTATATAATAAAAGGTATACTTTCTTTAGATTTAGAATAACCCTTTTATAAAAAATAAAGATCTAGTTAAATAGGCTAGTCTTAACTATTCTATAACTATATAACTACTTTATAAAGGTTCCTTATAAAAGAGAGTATCTAGCACTAAAAGGCACTATAATAACCTAAATTATTACCTAAGGTAGCTAAAAAAGGCTTAAATTTACGCATTAATATCTATATAAGTTACCCTCTTTTTAGTAGTATTAGATCTTTTTAGATAAAAGTATAATTAAATATAAAAAAGGGGAGCATTAGAAATAGGTTTATTATAATTAAGTACGTATATATATATATATATATATATATATTATTTACGCTAGATAGCTTTATGGACAGCTATTACTAGTACTCTTACTACTAAGTTAAAAGGGAAAACCCTATACTAGGAAGAAAAAACCCCCTTATATCTATGTTTAGGCTAGCGCTAGCCCTGTAATAAGTCTACGCTACTTAGTGTATAGCCTATTATAAGTGTTTATTACTAGCTTATACTAGCCTTATCTTATTAATAAGAAAAAAAAGGAAAAATAAAATAAATACATAGAGTAAGTATTCTTAGGCCTTTTCTAACCCTATTCTAGTGCAATAATAGGCCTATTCTAAGTCCCTCTGCCTTAGGCTAGGGCAAAGTGAATCCGGGTTTGCGACGTTAATTCACTTCTTGTTCACTTTTGCGCTAACTCTTCCGTGGCCCTAAGTACGTATATAAAAACAGCTATAACTCCTATAACTTACTTTTCTAGACTAAATAACTTCTTCTATAATATATTTAACCTTAAATAAAGCTAATAAGGTATTCATAGATATTCTAGGGCGCTATTGTGTTTAACTATTATACCTTATTATATATGCTTTACAGAGACTATTAAGTAGCGCGTAGTGGTATTATAGCGCGCTAAATCTTAGAATACCTTTAAGAGTAGCTTCTAACTATTGCTAAACTAAGTTATATATTTGCTTAAGATAATACTCTAACTTATAAAGCTTAAATTATATAAGAGTAGTTAAAGGATTAGGCTAATAAAAACGCGGTTCCCTCCCGAGCACGAGGTAAAACTGCTTAAATGATTAAAGTTCTATGTTTTTTATATCTTTTCTAAATATCTAGCCTTTTTCTCTAGTCTTTTATTCCTTTTCTTATTCTTACTTTTCTTAAATTCCTTTATATTTTCTTTGGTTTTCTTAATTTCCTTTTAATTAGGATTTTTATTAGCTTTTTAAATAGCCTAAAGGTTCTATAGCCTAGTAATTATTACCCCTAGCTTTTGGTTACCCTTAGCCAGAGTATTGTTTGTAGTGTAGTTAGTGTAGTTTTTGGGAAAATCTTGTATTTGTAGTGTAGTTTTTTTTTCCTTATAGTTAGTGTAGTATAGTTTTTTTTTATAGTTAGTGTAGTTACTAACTACTGTTACGTGCAGGTTTGGCACGATAAGGGGCGAATCCGTTAGAGGGGCTAACGGATTTATAGTTATAAAGTTATACTAGGTTTACTTATATAAGCTACTATTAGGGATATAGTAAGATATTAGAAGTAAGTTAATTCTTTACTTATAAAGTCTAAATCTAGCCTTATATTAGCTACCCTTATATTCCACTATATAATAAGTGCTAGGCACACTAAAAAGATAACTATCCTAGTTATTATTACTTAAGCTATAACTAGATTTAGCCTTTATCTAGCTAAGCTTATTAAGAAAAATTATTTATTAAAATTATATAAAAGGAAAAATAAACTTAGTATATTTATTACTATATTTATAATTTCTCTTATATAGGCTTACCTAACTCTATAGTAATTTCTTAGTAACTTTTATCCCTTAATTACACTTATAGAATTATTATATTAAATAATATATTCTCCCTATCTAATATTAAATACTTAATCTTTACTATATTTTATTATTTCTTTTTAGTAAAATATTAAATTACTTTATTTCTTTATTTATTCTAATTTTATACTTAGTTTAAATCCTAGCTTCCTTCCTTACTATATACTATATTCTAACTCTATACCTTAATATCTAAATTTATTCCTTTAATCTAGTAATCTAGTAAATTTATTCTCCTTAATTTATAGCTTAATTATATTAGTGGTTAGTATATATATAATTAAGGATACTATTTATCTTAATATCCTTATTATTTATTTTCCTAATAATACTAGTAATATCTCCCTTAGTTCCTATACTATAGGTATATCTAGTATTATTTATTAAGTATTTATCTAAGCTACCTTTAGACTAGGCTTTCCTAGTAATTTAGGCTTTTTACTTAGTATTACTAAAGGTCCTATCTTACTATAGGGTTACTTATTACCTATTTTTAGTATTCCCTAATATAATTTACCTTAATGCTTATTAGTTTTACCTAAAGCTAGTATTATATATATTAGTGTCTCTAGAGTTAGTATTACCTAGTTCTATATCTCTAGGGTTCTAATTATTAGAATTAGCCTTACTAAAGCTACTTTTATTTTCTTTATATTCTCTCTAAACCTTTTTTACTTATTTATAAGATTCTTAATTTTTATCTCTTAAGCTCCTATTTTGTTTACTATTCTTATTATTATAGTTACTAATTCCCTTATTTTCCTTTTAAATTTAATTCTTTTAACTATATCCTATTTTAAAATATTAAGTTATTTATTAATATTAATAGATATTTTACCTAACTTAAGGTTTATAATCTTCTCTTTCTAGGCTATTAATATATTAGTAATTTATTTAAACTTATTTCTAAAACTTTCTAACTTATTTTTTATTAATTTTATTAATTTATAAATATCCTTTACTAAGTCTTTAGTAACTATATATACTATTTCTACTTACTTTTTAACTATATTAAAATCCTTTTTTACTTTATTAACTTAATTAACTAGGTTATTAATCTTACTTTTTTTATATTATTTACTTCTCTCTTTATCTTACTTAGATTTAGATAATCTTTATACTAACTCCTTTTTTATACTAATATAAAGTAAATTTACTTATCTAATACTAGCTAATATACCTATAATTATAGCATTTATTACACTGTATTTATTTATAAAATAAAAAGCTAAAAGATTAGCTTATAGTAATAAAGATAATATACTATTATAAGTAGCTATTTACTATTTATATTTAACTATTATACTATTATAAAAAGCTACTACTATTATTTTTACTTAGTTCTTTACTTTTCTAGTTACTTTATACTCTATTAAATTAATAGTAATTTAAAGTATAGTTTTTCTTACTTATTTTACTATTACTTACTTTATAATTAATATAGCCTTTTATTCCTTAAATATAGTAAAAATTTATATAATTATATTTTACTATAATATAAAATATATATTCTTTAAGTTAACTTCTAAACTATTAAATACTATTATAGCCTTTTTAAGAATAAATTTATATATATAAGCCTATATTATATATTTAATATCCTTATTACTATTTTTATAGCTTACTTTAGTATATTTAAATTTACTAAAGTTAACTTCTTTAATACTTTTTTCTTTATATTTAGTATTAAACTCCTTTATTACTCTCTTATATACTACTATACTAATATTAAGTATTAGTATTTAAGTATTAGTTCTAAATCCTAGCTTTCTAAATCTAAGAAATAATAGCTTAAAGTTAAGCTTTACTATTTATATATAAACCTATAATAGCCTAATAAGGAATTCTATAAGTATCTTACTAATATTCTTATTATTTTTAGGTTTTAATTCTAGTTTAAGGGATTTTAATTCTAGTTTAAAAGATTTTACTCTTAACTATATTAAATTAACTCTTACTATCTTAATATTTTCTTTCTTTAGTATACTAATAAATTTATTATTTTTTAACTTTACTTTTACTTACTTTAATTACTTTTTTCTTATAGCTTTTATATAATTATCTTTAATTAACTTTTCTATTACTTATTTATACTTTTACTACTCCTTATTTAAATCTATTACTATACTTATATAATTATTATTATTACCTTATTTCTTAGTCTTAACTATCTTTTAAATAACTTTAGCTACTTACTTAGTATTCTTATTATACTCTTTTACTAATTATAATAGTATATTTACTTTATCTTATCTTATTCTTAGTTAGTCTAAATACTACTATTACTACTATTACTATAATTATATAATTTATTATATTAAGTATAAATATTTTTATAGCTAATTATATTATTTTACCTAACTTAAATAGTATTTAAAAAACTTTATCTCTTTATAATAAGTTATAGTTACTAATTTTACTAAAAGCTTATTAATTTAGTAAATATATTTAGCTCTTTCCCTATTAGTTATAGATTATTACTATAATAAGTTAGTAACTATAAGCTTCCCTAATATTTAATTTTATTCTATTATAGCTAGTACTTAAATATATAGATATACTACTTATATTTACTTATAAAGTATTTAGTATTATATATATACCTTATTATTAAAAAGAATAAAATCTAGTATAGCTTCTTAATTATAGTATAAAGTTATATAATATCTATAATACTTATATTTAACTTCTAGTGTAATAGTTTTATTTTTTACTTAGTATTTCTTATAATTATTATAATTCTATATTTCTTATAGCTAGTTTAGTTCTATATACTATAGTTTTTAAAACTCCTTATTATTTATACTATTATCCTTAGAATTAGGTACTATAAAGCAAAAATAAGGTTAAAAATAAATTTAACTATACTTTTACTAGATTTAATTATACTAAGCTTATAGTAGTTTTAGGGATAATATAAGGATTAAATAAAAAAGCCTTTTTTTAGTTAGTATAAAAAAGTAATATATATAAAAGGGTTTAGTAGCTTTAATTTAGCTTATTAAATCTAATTACTTACTATTATCTCTCTTCCTTTACTATTACTATTCTATAGGTAAATTAAGGCCTTTCTTTATATATTTCTTTTGCTAATTAATTAGGTTTTTCTTAAGATATTTTTCTACTATCTTAGCTATATTAATTTGTATTTTACTTTTACTTATTTATTAGTTATCTTTAGCTATAAATCCCTTCTATTAGATAAGGAATTTTACTCTTATAGTCTTATTTTATTTAAAAATCTTAATATAATAATTATAGATTTATTTAATTTCCTAATAATTTACTTTCTTTAGATTATTAAATATAATTAGTAGTAAAGCTAGTTCTTTCTTACTAAATAAGTTCTTTCCTTAAGCTAGCTTTTATATTTATACTATAGAAACCACTAGATAGACTTATAAATCTAGGGGGAAATCTAATTAATATACTAATAGGTTTACCTTTTCTAATACCTTATATAGCCTTACTTTCTATAGTAACTATTTTTTCTTAGGCTTCCTAGGTAATTTATACCTTTTATATAATTATAGGTAAACTATATTTTCTATATTATAGGATAAGGCTAGCGTAAGCTAGCAACAAACACTCACGATAGGCCACCTATTAAGCGGCGCAGGCCTGCTATAGGGCTAGCGCTAGCTTAAACACAGACATAAGAGGGTTTTTCTTCCTAGTTTAGGGTTTTCCCTTTTAACTTAGTAGCAGGAGTACTAGTAATAGCTATCTATAGAGCTAACTAGCGTAAATAATATATATTTTCTATATTAATATTAACTAGTTTATAGTAATTATGATATAAAATCTTAGTAAGGGTAGTTACTATTATAATAGCTAATTAAGCCTTATACTAGTATAGCTTTTATAGTATTACTATATTATTTACACTAGCTCTAGTATTAATTATATTATTTAGAGAGAGAAAGTTGATAATACTTAGAGAATAAAACCTATATAGTAGCTTATTAGAAGCCTACCCTATACTTATAGCTATAGTGTTATTTAGTTAATATTATAGCGCTAGAAGTATTAATATCTATACTATATCTAGATTTATTACTATATAGTACTATATTATAATTATTACTATTTAGTTTTTTCTCTTTACTATTCTATCTATTTAAGGGTAATATACTATGCCTATAAGTAGTTTAACTCCTATATACCTAAATATCTCTTTTTATATATTAGATATAAACTTTAGGTCTTTCTTACTAATAATTTATCTTAGTAACCCCTAGTTTATAATATATAAAGCGTAAAGGAGTAATTCTACCTAGATTTCCGCTAGATATATTATATATCCTAGTATTAGAAAAGTCCTTTTACTAAAAAGGTAATTCACTAGATATAATAAGTTATATATTATATACTCTTTTATTTACTATATTATATTAGCCACTAAAACTTCTAGTATATCTATAATAAAATTAAGCAAAATTATATAAAAAGGTATTAGTTTTAACTATAAGGGTTATAGTTCTCCTAGTAGCTTAGAATAATTAATTATATTCTCTTAACACACTATATAATAGGCTATATAGTTATAAATCTATTAACTTATATATAAAAAACAAACTAATTAAAGCTTTACTACTATCCTAGTAATTCTAAAGTACTATTGCTTATTATAAACTAATTATAGTATAGATTTAACCTCTATTATAAGGATATAAAGATAGAAAAACCTATTCTTACTATAGTAATATAGTAGACTATTCTTATGTAAATTCTATCTATATAATAGAATTTTTAGTCTAATCCTAGCGTTTTTTAAAGCTTACCTTCCTTAGTATATTCTTATTGATTTTTATAATTTTTTTAGTATCATTGGTTATAGCCAATGCATCTAATTTATTACAACACATAATTATTACTAGCAATACCTAGCTAGTAAAGTAATTAATAACTAAATTCTTATAGCTATAGTAATAAATAAGCTTTAAGGTTATAAATATAGGGGGCTATAAGGTTAGAGTAAAGTTTATAATAAAGTTTATAGCTATATTAGCGTAAGAGTTATAATTCGCGACCGTAGTTAAACTTAAATTCGTTCGAGTTTTGCTTATTCCGCTTATAGTATAAATTAACGCAATTCCCCCTTCCTCTGCGACCGTGTTTATTCTATCTCTCTCTGCACTAACATATTAATAGAGATGCTTTTAAGGCATTATAAGAGACAAAAGTAACATATCTCTTCTATCTTGCAGCTTACCACTTATGCTTCAAAGCTCTAAGGCAAACTAAACACAACTCATCCTTACTTATCTCTAATTTAATTCGCTAATAGACGCACTGCACCTAAATCGCTAGGTAGGTTCTGCGTAACTAATTAACTAATTAACCCCTAACTAATTAGATAATAGCATGGCTAAGGGTAACTAAAAGCTAGGGGTAATAACCACTAGGCTATAGAACCTTTAGGCTATCTAAAAAGCTAATAAAAATCCTAATTAAAAGGAAATTAAGAAAACTAAAGAAAATATAAAGGAATTTAAGAAAAGTAAGAATAAGAAGGGGAATAAAAAACTAGAGAAAAAGGCTAGATATTTAGAAAAGATGTTAAAAAACATAGAACTTTAATCATTTAAGCAGTTTTACCTCGTGCTCGGGAGGGTAGTATATTCTTATAGTAGTAATAATCTAGCTAAATTTTTAATTAAACTAATATCCTTATATAATTCTAGCTTTAAGGTTATTATCTATAATTATAGTAATAATATATTCTTTAGTAATAAAGTATATACTTATATTTAATTTATTATAATAGCTATTTTACGCTACTTCCTTATAAGTTACCTTTATAGGTAGCCTTAACAGCGTATTTAGTATAATGTTTAGCACTCCTAGTATATATGCTACCGTTAAATTAAATTATAATAGATAATTTATAACTTTAGCTAGTTTTAGATTAGCTTTATTTAAATCTATTATAAATAGTAATATATATTTAATAATTCCCTTTGCTAAAGAATAGTTAGTTAATATATTAATTACTATATTATTAGATTACACTATCTTCCATAGCTTTTCAATACTCTATGTAATTATAGCTACTTTAGTCTTTATTAAACTATATTATTTTTTAAAACTTAATATTACCCTTAAAAGAAATAGGATTAGCTATATTTAGTTATTCTTAATATCTTTTCTAGGGATACTTTAACTATTCTATTCTTTTTATAATTAGAAAGTATATAAACTAAATCCTTCCTTATAAGTATTAATTTTAAGGAAAAGTAGCTTACTTAGATTATAATACTATAAGATTTATTTCTTACTTAAAAAAGCCTTAATATCTTTAAAAGCCTTTTTCTCCTCCTTAGTTAGTAAAAATATCTTTTATTATATCTTTCTCTTTTATATTAGCTTTAAGATCCTAGTAATTTTATTATCCTTTTTATAAAATTCCTTTAATAATACTATTTTTTATGCCTATAATAGTTAGATTTATATATTAAACTATAGGATTCTATTATAAAGAAATCTAGCTATACTAATTGTTTAGAACTAGCCTTATGGCTACTGCTTATAAGCGTTTAAAGTAAGAATATTATTCTTATAAAAGAAGAAAGAAACTATGCTAATAGTTATATAGTATTTAGATTTATAGTATCTTATATATAGTTTGTGTATAGGTTACGTATAGCCCTAACCTAGCTATATATAGTTTATATACTTTCTAGAGCTAGATATAACCTAAGCTTATAGCTTAAGTCTATAATATACCCCTTTACTTACCTCTCCCTTCCCTCTCTAAATTAAAAGTAAGCTTAAAATAAGTATAGTACTCTTATATAGTAATACCTAACTTAGTATAGGTAAAGAATATATTCCCTAGGGTAGGGTATCTTATAAGGCTATAGATTCTCTATATAAGCTATAAAAATTTCTAGTATAAGCTTACCTTACTCTAGCCTTCTTTATTATATAGATAGATTTACTTTATTCTAACCCTACCTTTAAAACCACTAGCTTATCCTATTTTTATACTTTAACTATTACTTACTAAATCCTAACTTTACCTTAAGTAACTCATTTATTACTATCTAGCTATTATATAATTATATAATATATTACCTTCATCTATCCTTAGCTTACCTTTATAAATATAAATAATATATACTTTAACTAAAGCTAGACCTTATACCTTTAAAAATATAAATATTCTATCCCTTTCTTATAGTTTTAAACCCTTTTATTATTATTATTATAATATCTTTTTATATATTCTTTTTATTCCTTTCTCTTAAGCCTAAATAATTATTTATTCCCTTTTTTATTTCCCCTTTACCTTTAATATAGCTAATACTACTATTATCCTAGCTGTGGCTTCCTCCGGACCCTCGGACGATAGTTAGTCCGTGTTGCACCCACAAGGGCATGATTTATCCCTGCCGCACAATAGTCTCGCTATTTAACTAGCTGAGACAAGAGTCCACCCCTAGCTAGTTATTTTCCAAGACCTCTGTAACTTCATAGTATATTTTAGCACTATATTAGTACCTTACTAATAGTAGAGGTACTTAGGTATTTAAGCTATAGTCCACACCCTCTTATAGGGTTAGATAACTTAATAGAGATAATCACATTAAACCCTAGCTACACGGTCTAATATAGTAGTAATTATATAGTGTTTATAATAATTATACCTTTCTTCTAAATTAGTACTCTTTCTAAGTTAATTAATTATTTAATCTTTAAATAATTAGTATAGACCTAGCAAAGAGAGGCCTAATTTATTAATATTATAATTAGGTAACCCCTAGCACGCTAGGATTAATATTAGTATTTATTAGTTTAATAATAATACTATAGGATATCCCTATAATATCTAAGGAATCTTTAAAAAGCAATAAGCTAGCTATTAAGCTATAGGAGCCCTACTACTAGGACCTATAGTATAAGATAGTTAAGGCAAGAGCTATTAAAGATAGAATTTAGATCTTTATTAACCTAGATTTAAATACATAGCTAGATTACCCTCCTAAACCTCTAATCTTAGTAGGAAACAGGACTCCTATAAAGAGAAGGGTAATAGAGGCTATATAGAGTTAATTATCTATATTAGATACTATAGGAGTTTAAACGCGCTTATGTAGCATTAGAGCTATAATCCCTAGCATATAGTAACCCTAAGAAAGCTTCTCTAAAGGTTATAATATACCTAAGGAGAGCTATTTTTAATACCCTTAATAACCTAATAATACTAAAGACAGCGTAGTTTGTGGTCCTTAGTGGTTATTATTAGGTATTTAATAGCTAATTCTAAAGCCTCTTAAAGGCTATAAAAAACTATTATACTTAGTTTATAGCAATACTTAGATCTAAATATAAGTAAATAACCTTAAGGCATATATCTCTTTATAATAAGATTAGAGAGCTTATAAGGAATATAATGCCTTTAAGCGAAACTATTAAGTATTACACTAAAGTTAACTTTAATAAGACTATTAAGCAAAACCTTATAAGGGTAAATATTAATAAGTAGCTTATAGATACTTTAATTAGCTATAAGAGATACTTCTAAGTAAACTACCTTATTACTAAGGGTAACTTACCTATAGAAATAATTAATAATACTATTAGGGCTTAATTTCCTACTATCTTAGCTTAGATTAACTTATTAATTTATATAGTAAAGAGTAAGGGAAAGGTCTTAGATTTCTATAATATTATAAGTAGGATTAAGCACCTTATTAAAGCATAAGGAAGGTCTTAAGGTAAGGGAGGCAAAGCCTTTAAAGCTAAACTAACTTTTAATAAAGAAGAAAAGAATAAAGCTAAAAAAGAGAAGGGATTAAAGAAAGACCCCTATATTTACTATAAAAAACATAGAGTAAAGAAGTTAAAAGACTTATAGAAAACCTATAAAACGCTTTACTTACTAAAGGATTAGAAAATTAATAAAGAGCTATTAAAGAAGGTAAAGGAAGTAATAAATTATTAACCTAATAATATAAAGAAGGCATATAATATATAGTTAAAGAATAATAGTATAAAGGAACCTAAGGAACCTAAAGAAAATAATACTATGTTTATAGCTATAGGAGAGTTTATAGAGGCTTTCCTTGCCTATAATAAATCATAAGTTATACTTAATAGTAGTACCTTAATCTATATCTTTAATAATAAACGCTAGTTTATAAACCTTAATTATAGTAAGTAGCCTAGAATTTAAGTAGGTTATAGTGTTACTAAGGCTTATAGCATTAGCATAGCTTAGATTATCTTAACAAATAGCTAGACCCTTACGCTATTAAGAGCCTAGTACTAACTATTATTCTTTGCAAACCTTATATCTCTTTAAATACTTATATAAAAGGGATTAAGGTAGAATAACCTTACTAGAAAGGTAATAGACCTAGTAAAAGATAATTAGGAGATATTTTAAACTTAGATTATTAGTATATAACTATATATAAAGGGATTAAGCCTATTAAAAGCTTTCGCTATTAAGGGAGATTCGCAAGACCTAAAGACTATTATAATAACTCCTACGGACCTATAGCATATAAGATTAGCATATCTAAGCAAGAATATAATAGATTAAGTGCTTTAGAAGCTTTAAATTCTATTAAGAGAGAGGAGTGTAAGTAAATATAAGGTTTACTAAATAGCTAAGGCATAAAGGCAAATATTATAAGTCCCTTAAATAAGGTTATTATCTTTAGGGCTGCTTTAAGTAGTCTCTTTTAATCTTTTTGCTTAATTATTAGGGTATAATAAAGACTAATATATTACTCTTTTTACCTATAGAGCTATAAGGCTATATTATATCTTTATAATCCTCTTAAAGATAGACATTACGCCTTACTTTAATTAGTTAGAAGCTATATATATAGGAGTATATAGCATTTATATCGCGGTTATAATAACTAATAGTAAGACTGCTTTCTAGACTAGAAAGCAAGAAGAAGATATTATAAATAAAGGCATTATAAGAAAGTCTAGCCTAGCTCACTTACATTAAAATAGGCACACTAAACAGTCTAGGGGGGTAATAATAAGGGTTATAATAACTCTTATAACACAATTAGGCTTCCTAGAAGATCTCTAGCCTATAGCTACTAAAGCAGCTATTTATATCTTAAACTATACGCCTTAAAAGCTACTTAACTAGCAATTACCTTAATAAGTATTAAATAAGTAGTTAAGAGAGAATAAGCTTTAATAGAATTACTTACTAGAGAAACTAGAAGCCTCTATAAACTATTTATAAGTATTTAGTTATAAAGCATTTATAATAATATAAAGTAGGCTTTATAAGGTAGGTCTAAAGCTTGCTTAGAGAGCTTATATTAGATACCTTATAGGATATATCTCCTCTACGTAATACCTAATTTAGGTGCTAATAATAAAGAGGAACTACTAGTTTTTATTAAGCTATATTACCTTTAATAAGTCTATCTTCTATGCTTAAGAAAGAGACCTATTATTAATAATAAAAGAGGTTAAAAAACACCTCCTTAAAGAGCTAGTTAAGGATAATAAGGATAAAAGCCTTAATATAGGGCTTTTATAGATAGTATACCCCCTATTACTATAGTAACCACTTAATTAGCCTTAATAGGTTAAAACTCCTACTAGTTATAATTAATAAGATTACAAAGAGAAGAGAAAAGAAAGTTAAGAATTAAACCTACTAACCTCTCTAAGTTTACCTAGATAGTTACTAGGCTTTATAAATTATACACTATTAAGTATTAATAATTTGCTTAACCTTTCTAATAGTAACTATAATTATAAAATAGCAATAAATCTATAAGATTATAATAATATTAAAGCTTTTATAATAGCCTTTAACCTAGGTCCTAAAAGCAAAGAAAAACCTTATATATCTAGGCTTCCTCCTTCTCTAGCTTATTATAACTATCTAGCTAGCTATCTAAAAGAAAAGGAATTCTATTAAGCCTAGGATAAAGAATATAATAAGATTATTAATAGAAAGGTAGCTATAAAGGTATCTAGATCTAATATCCCTATATATATAAAGCCTCTAGGCCTTACTTAGGTATTTTCCTATAAATTAGATAAATAAGGTTACCTTCTATAATACAAAGCTTATCTCTATATTCTTAGGAATTATTAACTAAAGAGTTATCTATTAACTTAAGTAGTAACCCTAGCTACTAATACCTTTAGGCTACTTATAGCTATTATATACTACTTTAATTTAGAAGCATATTAGTATAACTTTATTATAGTATTCCTAAATTTAGATCTTAATAAAGAAGTCTACTATAAAATACCTCTAGGCTATAAAGATAAATAAGCCTATTTAAAGCTTCTTAAAGCAGTGTATAGGCTATAAAGAGCGCCTCTTTTATAAATAAAAGAGCTAATTAGCTAGCTAGTTAGTAAAGGCTTTATATAGATCTTTAAGGATATTTATATATTTATTAAAGATAGTCTAATTATCTTCTTCTATATAAATAACCTTATTACCTTATTTACTAAAAGGAAATCATCCTTATATAATAAATTCAGAGTAAGACTCTTTATAAAGTATAACATTAAGGACCTTAGAGAGCTATAATAGTTCCTAGGAGTTAAAATTATTAGAGATTATACTAATAAGAAGGTATAGCTTAATTAGAAGTCCTATTAGAATAAAGTTACTACTAAATTTAATATAAAGATCCCTTAATAAAGGCCTATAGCCCTAATAACCGCTATATTATTAGAGCCTTTTAAAGGAAAGGTTAGTATATAAGACCTTAAGAGATATTAATCTCTAATTAGAACACTACTATATCTAATAATAGTTTTAAGACCTAATATTACTTTTATAGCTTTATAACTCTTATAATATTTACAAAACCTAGGGCTATAATATATAGAAGCAATAGAAAGAGCCCTTAAGTATAGGTATATATAGGTAGACCTAGCGATTAAATATAGTAATAATAACCCTAAATTAGAGGTATATAGTAATACTTCTTTTACTAATAATACTATAATATAAAAGAGCTTATAAAGCTATATTATAAAGCTCTTTAAAGAACCTATACTCTTTAAGGTAAGTAAGCAAGCTACTATAATAATATTATTAACTAAAGCAAAGCTTCTAGCGCTTTCTTACTATAGTAAAGAGCTTATAGCCTTTAGATAATTATATTAAGAGATTAGGCTATGCCTAGGTAATAATATACTTAAAATCAAATGTAATAATATATAGATAATTTGCCTTCTTAAGGAAGAGTTTATTAAGCTTATTATAAAGCTCTAGTATATAAATATTTATTATTACTAGCTTTATTAAGAGGTTATAAAAGGAACCTTTAATATTACCTAGATTACTACTAAAGAGATAATTACTAATAGCCTTATAAAGCCTCTTATAGGGAATGCTTTTATAAGCTTCTATAAGGCATTAGGGCTTATATAACTACCCTCTAGTATGCTTAGTAAAGAACCTAAAAAATAAGTATTATATAATAACCTTAATTTAGATAAACTTATAACTAATTAACTATGTTTTTATACTATAGAATTTATTTAAATATTATAAGATTAATTTAACTAATTATATTAATTTAGATTTATTATAGGAAACTTTAAATAAGGTCTCCTAGGGGGGTATATTACACCTATAAGGGCATGATTTATCCTTACTATATAATAGTCTTACTATTTAACTAGCTAAGATAAGAGTCTACCCCTAGCTAGTTATTTTCTAAGACCTTTATAACTTTATAGTATATTTTAGCACTATATTAGTACCTTACTAATAGTAAAGGTACTTAGGTATTTAAGCTATAGTCCGCACCCTCTTACAGGGTCAGACAACTTAATAGAGACAATCACGTTGAACCCTAGCTACGCGGTCTAACAGTCCGGCCATGGCCAAAGGTGGGTCCACAAAAGGGATGCACGCAATGCGATTGGTTGTATCGCGGGCATCCCCACACCACTCGCAGTGGCTTCGCACTATAAGACTCACTTTTTCCCCTTTTCGCTTACCTTCTCTCCTAGCTAGATTTCTCTCCTTCTCTCTTTTCTTTTCTCTCTTAAATAATATTAACTATTATTAACTTTATTAAATTAAACCCCCTTTGCACTAGTGTAATATTCCTTAGTGTAACTAACACTAATTAGTAGTTAACTATAACTATAAATAAGTTAAGTATTATAAGAAAAGATATTTCTATAAATACTATAGCCCCTTACCCCTTAAGCTAATATATAAGCTATTTAGGTAGAGAGGCATAACTATAGAGTGTGCTAAAGGAAGATAGACTAGAATCCTAGTAATAGGCTTATTAGACTTCTAAGGGATTAATCTATTAACTCTTAGGCCTTTAGGATATTTAGTTAATTATTATTCTTATTATCTATTATAAGAAAACTAACTAAATAACCAAATCTATTGCTATAAGGTATTTTATTTAAACCTAATGTTAAACATAACCCTTAGCTAAGCTAGCTAATTTATATAACCTTACCTTTTTACCCCTTTTCTCCTTTCTTTATAATTATTTACTATAACTATCTTTACTCCTTTATATTTTATATATAGTTAAGTTATTTCTAAGTTTACGCTATCTTAAGTTGTTTTTAAGTTTATATTATCTTTATTACCTATGTTTTTTTTTCTTCCCTTTTTTTGTTATTTTTATTATTTCTTCTAATTATCCTGTTTATTTTATTTACCCTGTTTATCCTATTTTACTTATCCTGTTTATTTTGCCTTATTTATCCTGTTTTCCCTGTTTTTTTTTTACCCTGTTTACTATATTATACCTAATGTAAAAACACTATCCTATTATTATACTCCTGTTTAGTTTATTCTATTTAATTAGAACTCTAGGCTTTATTATGTTAATTATTTTATTTTATTAAAGATAGCGGAATTTAAATCTAGACCTTTAATAAGAGAAAGAGCTAGTAATAGTAAGGCTCTAATAATCACTATTAAAAGACTCTCTAAGAGTAAACTACCACTATATTTATAACCGCTTGCTAGTAAGCTTATAAGAGATTAGAAAGAGTTTGCTAAGCTAGACCCTAAAACTACTATATAGTCTAAGCTTAATAATTATATTATAGGATTTATTAACCTAAGTAAGCGTTAAGGTTAGAGAGATAATAACCTCTAGGAATTATTCTAGGAAGACTTTACAGGCTAGTTTAAGAATACCTTTAAAAGGGTAAATAAGAATATTATTAAAGAGCTATATAACTCTCTTTAAAACTATAGTATTCCTATTAAATAAGGCCTAGGATATCTAATCCTAGTATTACTTAAGGAAGTACTTTATTAAAAATTAATATCTCTTTAGCTAGAAAAGAGATTAAGATTCTCTAAACTACCTTAAATATAACCCCTATAAGTTACTACCCTAAAGACCTTCCCTAGTATTTCTTACCCTTAAAGGGAATAATTACTATATTCTTTATAAGAATCCCTATAATAATCTTAGTTATACTAAGAGTTTAAACCCTAATAGCTTACTTTCCCCTCTTAATACCTTCCTTCTAGTAAATAGACTATAAAGAAGATTTCTAAGCTTATAAAGATATATAAGGATAGTAATTACTATAGTAAAAAGCTATATAACTTCCTTATACTAAAGCTTATACTCTTTAAGAGTAAATATAACTAGATTAATCTCCCTAGATTATACTTTAGTAAAGCATTCCTTATTATACTAATAGGAGATACTAAATAACACTTCCTTAACTACCTTTCTAGTAAGAACCTCTCTTATAAAGAGATAATTATAAATATCTATTAATACTTTAAAATAGAAAGTAATTAATAGTTTTACTATTATAAATAAAGTAGTATAACCCTTAAGAATATTATTATTTAAAACCCTAAAAAAAGTAAGCTTAAATATCTTAAGATTCTATTAACTATATTAAAGAGAGTCTATAAAGGGCTATACCTCTCTAATATAGTGGATATAAAGCTTTATAAGTAAACCTTAAATATAGTCTCTAGTATTCCTAAATATTAGGTAGTAAAGTATATATATACACTAGGCTTTAAGAACCTTACTAGTAATCTCTATAAATTAATTATAATTATAGAGAGTAGTATAAGGAGTACCTAATACTACTAGTAATAAGGTAAAGACCCTTTAGAGGCTATATTTATAGACTAATAATATAGTTAATAAAATTAGAGAGAAAAAGGAGACTATTATAATAGCTCTAAGTGCCTTAAGTAATGCTTTATTTATAGTAAAAGTAGCTACTAGTTAATAAACTACTCTAATACTAAGTAAAAGAAAGAGAGAGAGAGATAGTAAGCTAGTAAAAGTTATTACTTACCCCCTTTAGAAAAGAAGTTCTAATTATTCCTTGCTTTAATTAAAGGTAGTGCTAATACTAAAATAGAGAAACTAGAAGACTAGGAATCCTAGCTTAAGGCCTATACTTAGGCTTAAGATAATAATAATAATAATAATACTAAAGAGAAGCTACTATTAAAGGCATACCTAAGTATTATATAATTCTTCTACTCTAGGCTATAGATAATTAATAATATTAATATTCTTATAATACTTAAAAATTAGGCCTTTTAATATGCCTTACTTAAGTAAGAGCTATACCTTAAAGAGGCTTTTAATAAGGACTATTTAATTTATTATACCTCTAAGGAATGCTATTCTAAAGAAGTCTTTAGAGGAATTATACTAGATATAGGAGCTTTAGGTTAATTAACTACTAGCCTAGTATAAGTTAAAGCCTTATTAAGATTAATACTATTATTAAAGATTAAACCCTATAGCCTAGAAGTTATTAACTTTAGCGCTAGATTAGTAACCACATATAGTGTAATATATATACTAATAAAACTTAGTTAAATTAACTTCTATGTCCTTAATACTACTAAACCTTTTATTTTTTCCCTTACTAATATAGATCTTATAAAGGTTAAGATAGATAACCTTACTAATATGCTAATCTAAGATAATAATACTATACCTATTATATATAAATAGGGCTATTCTTAGTAACTATTAGAGGCAAAGAAAACTATAGTATTCTATCTATTAGAAGGAGAGATTTATTAACTTTACTAAAGATTTAGTTATTCTTTAATTTAATGCCTTATAAAGATCCTTTAATAAGCTAGTTATAACGTTAAACACTATATAATTAAAAAGCTAATAAAAGTCTATTATTATTATTAGATAAATAGAAAAGCCCTTAGCTAATTTAAATTCTTAATTAAAGATAACTATAACTTTAACTATAAGATTATTATTATTATTATATAAATTAATAGTTAACTAGTCCTTTATATTATTAATTTAGTAACCTTATTTTAAGTAGCCTATTTCCTTAACCCTAAGAAGCAAAAAGCTTATAATATTTAGGATATAATTAGAGAGTGCTAGATAGATATATATCTAGGCCCCCTAGATTAGATTATTATAATACTAGTAATAACTTTACTTTAGCTAAATTTAAGCACTATACTTACTTAATATTAATTAAGATTAATAAGATGCTTATTAAAGCCTATAATAGTATTAGAAAGGTTAAAAAATACTATAGATCTCTTTACTAGGCTTATAATATTATTATAGACTTAATTAGTAAAGAGATTACTCCTAAATAATAACTCTAAATAGCTATTAAAGCTATTAATAACTTAGTAAGTCTAGATAGCCTTATACTTATATTACTAGTCTTTAGAGCTTACTTATAAATAATAAATAAGTTATTACTAAGTATCTTTATTATTTAATAAGCTAAGGTAATTTAAAAGGTAACTAATAAAGTTTACTACTACCTAGCTAAGAGGTAAGTTTATAATACCCTTAGCGCCTAAAATAGCCCTAATATATTACTAATATATTAGCTATTACTATAAGCTAATATATATATATAGAGAGAAAAAGATAGATAGTATAGCCCTTATAAGCTATTAGCTACTAATAGGGAGACCTATATAGTTAAGATACCTTATAGCCTAGTTAGGTTTTGCTTTATAGTAGTAAAGCTATACTATAAAGACTTATAGTATATAGAAGCTAATAAGTAAAGCCTTTAGTATATTAGGGAATATAACCTAAGCCTAAAGGCCCCTTATACCTCCTATAAGGAGACTAGAGAAAAATAAGCTACTAGTAAAGGGTAGTAAGGTAAGGGAAGAAAAGAAAGAAATACTAGTAAAAAGAAAGTAAGGAAGACTAAGGAAGGCCTTTATAGTCTAATTCTATATTAATAAGGTTATAAAGAAGCTTAAAAAGGCTTATAATACTAAAGCTACCCTTATAAAAAGCTATAAAGCTAATAGCCTTAAGGTAATAAAAGTAAAGGCTATTAAGGCCTAGGCTTATAATCCTAATAAAGCTATTATACTTATAAAGCCTTTTATATTTATTAATAAAGACTAAAAGAAGGTATTATTTAAAGAGATTATAGCTAGAAAAGTGCTAAATATAGGATTCCTTATAGTAAAAGAAAAGGCTAACTAAAAACTAGCCCTTTAACTTTACTAAGAAGGAAAGATTATAACTCTAGGAAGCCCCTTTAAATAATCTAACTAAGCTAAGATTAATACCCTATAAGCTTATAATATATTTAGGTTTATAATATTTAATCCTACTAAGCATAGAGGCTATAGGATCTTTAATTCTTATATAGTTTAAGAGATTAAAGGTAAAGGGACTAAATTACTATATAAGAAGTTATGCCTTATTATATAAGGGTATAATAATAGAGAAAAAGAGGCTATCTTAACCTAGTTACTAATAATATAGTAATTAAGCTAACGGATTATTATAGCCCTTACTTTATTATTAAAGCAAAAGGGAATCTACCTTTAGTTATAAAATATTATATAAGCCTATGTTTAATCCTATATAACCCTAAATAGGCTAATTATTATAAGATTACTTAAATAGATTATATACCTCTTTCTAGAAGGCATAGTAATAAAGGTAATTAAGCCTCTTTATAGAATTATAAAGGCTAGAACCTATTAGTAAGTAATATATTTCTATTACTATAAAGATAACCTTAATATATAATCCCTGCTTATTAATTATAGCCTTAAATAATAAGAACCTCTTTAGTATTATAGGAATGCAAATAGATAATACCCTAGGCCTTAGTAATAATAACTTCTTTAAGAAAGAAAAAAGAGAGCTCTAGAAGGTAAAGTTTATAGCTAAAGAAAAACAATACCTAATAACTATAAATCCCCTTATTTTTAATAGCTATATCCTAACCTAGAATATAGATACCTTACTAACCCTAACCTAAAAGGGCTAAGGTTAGAAGATTAAGGAAATTAATTTATAATTACTAATAGTAAAGTAAGATTATATTAAGCAAAGAGCCTAGGGGAGTTATATTATAATAGTCTATTAACCTAAAGCATCTTATAACCTATTAATTACTATATAACACTAAGAACCCTTTACTAATAATATCTTATAACTTAATAAATACCTTAAGTAGTAAATTAAGCATTAGTAGTAAGGATTATAATATATCCTATTAACTCTTAAAGAAGTAAAGCTCTTTATATTTATAAATAAGTCCCTTACTAATAATAAAGACCTTAGCTTATAAATTAGGTATATAATTATAATTAGTAATAAAGCATTAAAGGATAATAATACCTTTACTTTAAAAGGCAATATTATAATATATAGCTTTATAAAAAGCAAGTATATAACTTATAGCACACTTATATCTAAGCTATATAGTATAGTTTAAGGCACTAATATTATATATATAATATCTATAACTCTTTATATAATTATAGACTAATTAAAAATACCCTAGATTCTAATAATTCTTTATACTAACTCTTTCTTATTATATAAATACCTTATAAAGCTAGGTATAATAAAGGAGAAGCAACTAATAATTAACATTATAGCCCTCTAATAGTTATATAAGAGGAGAGAGATCTATAAGATTAGGTAAATTAATAGTAGCAATAATCTAGCTAATATAATAATAAAGGCATTACTAAATTTAGCCCTTTTGAATTTAATTAATAATTTATATAAAAGGCTAGGTTAAAAGACCTATAAGGTTAGGTAAACAGGAGAATTAAGATAATAGGTTAGTAAGTATAGATTAAGGTAACTAGGTTAATTAAATTAACTAAGGCTATAATAGCTAATTAGAGCTATAGATTCCTATAAAGGGATTTACTTATATATACTTTCCTTTAATTTAATTTTTATTATATTTTTAGGCTTCTTTAGCTATAAAGAAAAAGAGAGATTACTAGTATAGCTTCCTCTAAACCCTTAGATAATAGTTAGTCTAGCTATAGCTAAAGGTAAGTCTATAAAAGGGATGCACATAATGCGATTAGTTATATTATAGGTATCCCTACACTGCTTATAGTGGCTTTGCACTATAAGACTTACTTTTTCCCCTTTTTGCTTACTTTCTCTCCTAGCTAGATTCCTCTCCTTCTCTCTCTTCTCTTCTCTCTTAGATAACATTAACTATCATTAACTTTATTAAATTGAACCCCCTTTGCACTAGTGTAACGTTCCTTAGTGTAACTAACACTAGCCCTTACTAGTATTACCTTATCTTTACTCTTTTTTCCTTCTTTTTCTAGCCTAAGTAAAGGTACTTACCTTAATAAGTATATTCTTAAAGGTAACTCTAATAATAAAGCTTTCTTTAATAATAAGAAGTATAAGTTCTCTTATAGCTTTTATATAAATAATCTCTAAACTAAAGAAAAATATATATATACCTTAGGTATAAACTAGGCTTATATCCCTTACTGTATTACCTATTATTTATATATCTAGGAGATATATCTCTATAGTACTAACCTAAAACTCTATTATATATTTAAGTATTTTAAGGCTTTTTTAGCTACTAAAAAAGCTATTAAAACTTTAGCTATAAAGTAAACTATATTTATTAAGAGATAATATACTATTCTAATAAAAACTTTTACTCATTATTATAAGTAATTTAATAGTATATTAGCTATAGCCTAAATTAATCTTACTAAGGTATAGCCTCTAGCTTTCTTCCCTATAAGTATTACTTATACCTAGGGTATATTTAAGGTATAGTAACTTATACTTACTAATATTACTCTTACTTACTATAGCTATAATAACCTAGCTACTAAATTTTTTATAGTATAAGAACTATAAATAATAACCTAACCTAGTTTATCTTTACCTAGGAGTAAGGTAATACCTAGGTTTAATAAATATTAGCTAATACCTATATTCTAGCTAAGACTATAGCAAATTTAGCCTATATTATAGCTAAGGAATACGGCCCGGTCTAGGCCCGCTGCAGAGGCGCTCCGCTTCTTTTTGGCCCGATTACTAGCATAGAGTTTCTTAACCTAGTCTTAGAAGCTATCTAGGACCTAGAATAAATAATATTAGCACTAGAACCAAGTTACTACTAAGTTAGATTAGAAGCACTTACATTACCCCTAGTAGCTATAAAAGCCTAAGTCTTAACTAACTACTAGTGCTTATTTTACTAGCTAGTTATGTTTAGCTACTAGGTAAGTTAGCTATAAACCTAAGCTAGAAGAGAGGTAATTATTACCTTATTATATTAATAATTCCATACCTAATAGTTAAAACACATGTTAGTAGCTACCCTTACTAAGCAAATTAGCCTTACTTCTAAGCTAGAATAGGACTAACTTACTAATAATAATATAGCACTAATACCTAGGCTTTAAAACTAAATAGGACTTATAGGAGATATACTAAATATCCTTTAAATTACTAAGCTAGTATAAATTAGTAATAGGATAGGCTTAGAATAGAAGTAAATATAACTTATAAAGAGATCCTTATCCTTAACTTACTTATATTACTTAGTAGTTATAAACTTCTTTAAAAAGCCCTTATACTCTATAGATTCCTAGGTAGGTTAGAGCTAGAAACGCAGTAATATTAGAATACTTATAGGCTCTATTAATATTATTCTAGGTTTCCTTCTAATCTATAATAAACATTAGTAATTAACCTAAATCTAGCTTAAAATAGCCCTAAATAGTCTAGAAAAAGAGAAGAACCTATAAGAAGTTTAATATAAAAAGAGAAAAAAGACTAGGTCCCTAAGGAAAGGGGAGCTTTTTTTATACTTAATAAGAGAGAGAGAGGGATAAATTAGATAACTTACTTAAAAAATAAAGCATAATAGGCTTAATAAATCTAATAATATATAACTAGCCTTAATATAGAACTATTCTAGTTCTAGGTTAAAGCTACTCTCTCCCTATAATAACTAAGTAAAACTAGTTGCTTATACTTTATTAAACTAATAAGGTAAGACTAGGCTAAAGTTAGCTAAAAAGTAAGGCTATAGAAAAGTTAGTATAAAAGTAAATAAGAAGTAAATTAATATTATAAACTTAGATTTACTTTACCTTAAGTAAAAGTAAAGAGACTTAAGATAGACTTATTACTAAACTAAAATAAGGTTTAAAGGGCCTAGGAATACTTATTTTATATATTTTCCTTTCCCTTTTTCTTTTCTATAGGATAAGGCTAGTATAAGCTAATAATAAACACTTATAATAGGCTACTTACTAAGCAATATAGGCTTGCTATAAGGCTAGCGCTAGCTTAAACACAGATATAAGAGGGTTTTTCTTCCTAGGTTAGGGTTTTCCCTTTTAACTTAGTAGTAGGAGTACTAGTAATAGCTATCTATAGAGCTAACTAGCGTAAATAATATATATATAGCTAAGGAATACTAATACTATAATAGAAATAATAGTAATCCCTTCCCTTTCTAATTAATTTTTATTTAGTAAAAACTTAGTACTAAGGTATATATATACTAGGGGAAAACTAAGTACCTTAATTTTTTATAGCTAAATTAAATTATACCCTTTTAGGGCTATTATTTATCTATATATTACTTTATTATAACTTAAATTAATTAAGTGCCTCTATATCTTATAAGCCTTCTAATAGTTCCTAAGTTAGCTAAATATAGCCTTTCTATTTAACTAAGATATTCTAGTTTAAGCCTTAACCTAGTGTGTTTTTAGCTACTAAGATTTCCTTTACCTAGAACTTTAAGAGGTTATTATTAGTATTTATTATAATAAGTTTTACTAGTAAATATTTATTAGCTAGTTTTTAGCTTAGTAAAGGATTATTTACTATATACTATACTAAGTTAGTATAAAAGATAAGGTATAGTCCCCTTAGAATATCTAGTTTAATAGTTAAAGGTATAGGGACTTTAAGCACCTTATACTTAGCTATAACTTAGTCTAACTTCTTATAAAGCTAGTTTATTTTAATATTATAAAGGCTAAGCTATATATAGTTCTTAACCTAAAACTACTTTACTAGCTTATAGCTACTATTTATCTTCTCTTATTACTACTACTAAATAAAAGCTATTATAGTTTATATTAAATCTATACTATTTTTTAGGTATTATAAAAAGGCTTAGGCCTTACCCTTTACTAAAGTTATAGATAGCTTTATTAGGGGTAACTCCTAGATAGTTAGTATATTAAAACTATATAAAGCTATATTTATACTTACTCTAGTTACTAATAAATCCCTATTATTTAGTGCTAGCTAGTAAGCTAGTAAATAATCTAGCTATTTAAACTAAGAGAAGGATAGTATTACTTATAATACTGCTTATACTTTCTAGTTAGCTCTCTCTATACTACTATTTATTTATAGGTAGTATAATATAGAAAGTAACTATTATATGTGTAAAGGGCTTAGGCTTTGCCTAAGCATTTACTATGGCGCATACAAGTGGGGATAGTTCTAAGCTAGTAAGGATATAAAAAGGGGGCTAATATAAGGTAGTTAGGGGGTATAAGGGGCACTAGTAAGAATAGGTCTTTTACCTTTCCTTCTTCCTTTCTTAAGTTTCTTAATATTATATTAATACCCTATTATAGCTACCTAGGGGCTAGTCTATAATAATTAAGAAACTTCCTTTAGTCTTTATAATAGCTACTAAAAGATATAATAAATATACTAATAAATATACTAATAGATATAATAGGCATGCTTTAACTATAAGATTAATATAGCTAGGGGATATTAACCCCCTTATCTAATACTATAGCACTACTAGTAGCTTAATAAGCCTAATTTAAAATACTCTAACTTATACTAAATAAGTAAATAGTAAAGCTTATATATCTCTAATAATAAGTAATAGTAAATAGTATAAAACCTTTAACCTAACTACCCCCTATAGCCTAGCCTAGTGACCTAGGAGCTAACCTTATATTACCTCTTACCTTTAACCTAGTCTTACCTATACCTAAAGTAAAATAAAACCTAATCCTTATAGGTAACCTATATAATAGTAATAAAGCCTTATTTACTATATAGAGATTCCTAATAAAGTATAAGTTATAGGTAAATAAGGACTTTATTAGTATTAATAAAAATAGATAAATATTTATTTACTAGAACTTATTCTTTAAAGTTTAGTCCTAGGTAGTTACTTACTTTAAGTAAGGTAATACTATTAGTTTTAACCTTACTAACTTCCTAGAATACCTTAGGTTAGTATTCTCTAACCTATATAAATAAGAGATAGCTCTTATAGAGTTTAACTAGCTAGAATAGGGCCTAAGGGAGCTATTTTCTATATTCTTTATTTACTTTATAAAGAAGCTATTACTAGTAAGAGAGAAATATTAGAGGGATAATATAAAGCTAGTAAAGCTTTAATATATACTTAATAAGTATTTAAGGGAGATTAGTATAAGCTAGAGTATTAGCTAGAGTATTTAGTATATAGCTATTATATAGTATTATAAAATTATAGTTAATATTAAGGCCCTTACTATAGAGAATAAGTATTAGTTTTAATATAGGCTATAGTAAGCTAAACCTATACCCTAGACTAACTATAAGAGTAATATACTAATAACTAGGGTTTATATAGCTAGTACTTAGCTAGGAAGGTAAAATAAGCTAGCTAAGAAAAAGAAAGGGCTAAAGCTTACTATAAATATATAATAAGCTAAATAAGTATTAGAAGTAAAGTTAGCTAGATACTATTAAGAGAGATACTACCTATAATATAGATCTAAGAACTACTATATTTAGGAGTGTACTTTTCTCCTACCTTACTATCTATAGGTTAGTATTAACTTATATAAGGTAAATAAGGAACGTATAAATAAGAAGGTAAATATTCCCTTTATAGAAAATAAGTAGCCTTTAAGTAAAGTCTTATATAAAGGCAAATAGGCTAGTTAATTACTATACTATAGGATAACTATTATAGCTATATAGAGATAAAGTAAGATATAGTATAATATATAAACTAATTACTATTCTTAATTCCTATACTTTTTAATATATATTATTATATTAATATCTAGATTAATTATAGTTATAATTACTATAGTGCTATAAGTAAATTAGTAGTAAGGTAACTTAGCCTAGAGCTTATATAATTACTAAAATAAAGATATATTTACACTATAGTAAAAATAGTAAAGAGAGGGAAGTAAGTTAAGAAAGATATCTCTTTTATAACTTATATAGTATACACTAGAATTAATATAGATAGCTAGGAGTTATTTATATATTTATATATTATCCTAGGTCTTACCTAGGATATAATATTTAGAATACCCTAGTTAGAATAGTGTAATATAGTAATTTATATAGTAAAGCAATAACTAGTTATTAAAGTAGTAAAAGGCCTTTATATCTCTAAGGCCTTTACTAGGGGGTTAGAGGTACTAGTATAAGGAATTATTAGATCCCTTTATACTACTAAAACTTATAAGATATAATAGAATAAGGATATTACTATAAGGTTTATTACTATAAGCTTAAAGGAGATAATAATAGTATTATAAATTATAGCACCTAAGTTAGAGCTATTAGCTTCTAATATATTAATATTACCTAAGGAGTTAGTAGACTTTATAAATCTCTTTAATAAAGCTAAAGCTAATAGTTTACCCCCTTATAGGGGTTCTCTTAACTACTATATATATATATATAAGAACCTAGATAGGTTTAAACTAACACTTCTATAGGGACTATTATATAATATACTATAGGATTAACTCCTAGAGGTTTAGCGCTAGATTATAGACTTAATAAATAAGGGTTAAATCTATACTAGCTTCTTATTAGCTATAGCTCCTATCCTTCTTATTAAAAAGGCTAATAAGGAATAGTATTTTTATATAAACTACTATACTTTTAATAAGATAATAGTATAGGACTATTACTCTCTTTTATTAATTAAAAAGACACTACACTCCTTATCCTAGGTATACTAGTTTATAAAAGTAAATATTTATATAGTGTTTTATAAACTATAAATTACTAAGGGTAAGGAGCACCTTATAGTATTTTATATAAAGTTTAGTTTATTTAAGTAGCTAGTCTACCCCTTTAGCTTAGTAAGTATACTAGTAACTTTTTAGTATTATATTAATAAGTCCTTAGGCAATATATTAGGGGATTTTATTATAGCTTACCTTAATAATATCCTAGTTTACTTAAGAGGGTTAAGGAAAGAGTATATAGCTAAGGTCTAGCTAGTTCTAGGTTACTTAAAGGCTATAGGCTTATACCTTAACCTTAATAAGTTTATATTTACTATAAAGGAGGTTTAGTACCTTAGATATATTATTATAGTAAGGTATTTAATCTACCTAGATCCTATAAAGGTTATAGCTATTAGGGAGTAAGTAATACCTATAAAGCTATAAGGGGTTTATAGCTTCCTAGGATTTATAAATTTTTATTATAACTTTATTAAAAACTTCATTAAGTTAGCTACCTTACTAATATAACTTACTAAGAAGAATATTCCTTTTTAATAGGGACCTAAGGAGAATAATGCCTTTAAAAGGTTAAAAGATACCTTTATTATATATCTAGTCTTAGTATAATAGGATTTAGATTATCCTATAGTAGTAAAGGCTAATTATTTAGGCATAGCCCTTAGTAAATACCTCTTATAATAAGGTCCTAATAGTATCCTATATCTAGTTACTTACTATTTTGCTAGCCTTATATCCTTATAAAAGAATTATATAATTTATAATAAAGAGCTACTAGCTATTATCTCCTATCTTAAGGTATAGTTAGTAAAGCTCTAGGGAGTATTTTACTTATTTATAATTTATATAGACTATAAGAACTTAGAGTACTTTATATTTCCTTAGTTAATATTAGAGTAATAGGCTAAGTAGGCAGATATACTTATGCTATTTAACTTTTACCTTTGCTATAGGCTTAGTATATAAGCTTAATAGCTAGATACCCTTTCCTAAAGGGAATAGAACTAGAATAAGTTAGCCTTAAGAATAGGATATATTTTATAACCTATTACTATTATTAAATACATAAGGGGATAGCTTTAACCTAGATTCGCGCCTTACACGCACGTTACTACTACTAGAGAGGGAGGCCCTTTTTACTACTAAGTACCTCTAGACCTTATAGGACTAAGTGTTATGGACTCGAGCTATAAGCTTGGGTTATATCCTGCTTCGGAAAGTACACGGACTGTGTGCGGCTAGGTTAGGGCTATACGCAACTTATATATAGACTATACATAAGTTACTATAAATCTAGGCACTATATAACTATTAGTATAGTTCCTTTCCTTTTTTATAAGAATAATATTCTTACTTTAAATACTTATAAGTAGTAGCTATAAGGCTAGTTTTTAATATATATTATCCTTTACTATAAAAGCATATTAACTAGTAAATATACTATTACTACTAGATAGAATAAATACTAATAAGTTAGTAATATTATAATAGTTACTTAAGTAGTAAGTAAAATAAATTAAGGACTTAACTAATAAATAAGATATAGTATCTATACTAATTTAGCCTAAATAAAAGCCCTTTTCTATAGGCCCCCCCTTTAATAGTAATAGGGTTTTATTTATAGCTTAGAAAGGCCTTATAGCTTATAAGTTACTTATAAATAAGGATTTTATTAGTAATAAGTAAGACTAGTAATGCTTTATTTACTAAAACCTATTACCTAGGGTTTAGGTATAAGTTATACTCTTTTTTAAAAAGGGCTATTTACTTAACTATTACCTAGATTAGCTTCTTAAGTACCTAAAGGAGATATTTAATAACCCTTACTAATAGGAAATAGCTATTATAAAACTTAATTAGTTAATATAATAATAAAATAAGTAATTTAGTAACTTTTATATTTATTTTAAGTAGAAATTAGCTCTAGCTAGGGGGCTTAAGTAGTTAGACTTAGTAAAGTTATCTAAGCTTTATATAGCGCTTAATAAGTAAATAAGGGATTATAGTATAGGTTAAGATATACCCTAGGTAGATTATATAATAATAATAGGCTACTATTAAAGTATTATACTAGATATTAAGTCTTACTAATTAGAGAAAAGATACTAGATATAAAAGTATAGTAATTAGGTGCCTAACCTAAATAAGACTAAGGTATATAATAAGGATATACTAATAATAGATATCTAATCTATAGGTATAATAAGGACTTAGTAAGGCTTTAGGAAGTCTATAAGACACTAGAAGTTAGGTAATAAAAAGAGTAGTAAATAGGCTAACTAGGTTACTTAAGATATCCTTAATATATATTATAATAATAGTAAATATTTATATTATAGCTTCTCTAAATACTTTACTATAGTATACTCCTTATATCTTACTATTTACCTAAAAAAGAAGTCTTTTATAAATATTTATAATATAGAGAATATTATCTCTATTAACTTAGATATTAAGTCTATAAAGTAGTTAGAAAAAGAGTAACCTTATTATTAAGTTATTTAATAAGGGATAAGGAAAGAAGATATAAAGAGGCTTTATAGTATATAAGTATTACAAATAAGGACTATAAGGAAATCTAGAATAATATAGATTTATTTACCTTTTTAGTTCCTACTTTAATTAATAAGACTACCTTTATAAATACTTAAGTTAATATAGGCTATAACTACTATACTACTATAAGTAAATACCTAGTCTAAAAGCTTTAGTTAGAATACCTCCCTCTTCTAGCTAAGAGGTTAGTTTATATAGCTATTAGTATAAAATAAGGGGGAAAGGAGAAGTTTAAGAAATAGTTATATATTATATATATAGTTTATTTTTAGCTAGATTTAGATAGATAGGAAACGCTAATTATAGTATATATAATCCTAGGACTAACTAAGTAACTAATCCTTAGTATACCTTAAATAGAATAAAATAGAATTAACTTAGATATACTATAGTAATAAGTATATATAGGATTAGTAAATAGGTTATATATATAGGCTACTATTAATAGGAAGGTTAATTAACCTATAGTATTTATTTTAGGTTTAACCTTTATAAGGATAGTATACTAGGTAAAGAGATAGGGGGAGTATATCTAGCTTTATACTATAAGCCTATAGGAGATTATATTTATCTTATAGATTAATATAACTCTAAAAGCTATAGAAAAGGAGCTTCTTACTTCCTTACTAAGGGCACTATAGGACTTTAAGGACTTATTTTAGGAGAGTAAAGCTAATATTCTTTTACTATACTAAGGGAAGTTAGACTACTATATTTACCTTAAGTATAATACTAATAGAAATAAACCTAAGCTACTATAGGTATCTTTATATAATATACCTTAGGAGCATTCACTAGAGATTTAAAAGTAAGTAATAGACTTAATAAATAAGGGTTAGATTTAAGTAAGCTTATTATTAGCAATAGCTTTAGTATTACTAGTAAAGAAACCTAGTAGTAGTTAGAGGTTCTATATAGACTATTACACGCTTAATAAGATTATAGAATAGGACTATTACCTCTTATTACTAATAAAGGAGATATTATATTTATTATTAGAGATAAGGTAGTTTATAAAGCTAAATATATAATTAGTATTCTACTATATATATATTACTAAAGTTAAAGAATACTAGACTATATTTTAGATAAGGTTTAGCTTATTTAAATAGTTAGTATACCCCTTTAGGTTAGTAAGTATACTAGTAACTTTCTAAAGATATATTAATAGCGTATTAAGTAGTATCCTTAGTAATTATATTATTACTTACCTTAATAATATATTAGTTTACTTAAGTAAATTATATAAGAACTATATATAAAAGGTTTAAGGTATACTATCTAGATTATAATAAGCTAGTTTAAACCTAGATATTAGGAAGTATATCTTTATAACTAAGAAGGTTAAGTACCTTAGATTTATTATCTAGGTAAGGAAGGCTATTTGCCTAGATAGAGAGAAGATTATAGTAATTTAGGACTAGAAAGCACTAATAAGAGTCTAAGGAGTTTTTAGGTTTCTTAGCTTTACTAACTTTTATTATAACTTTATACTAAACTTTTTAGACTTAGTAAGCCCTTTAATTAACTTAATAAAGAAAGGAGCCTTATTTTACTAGATAGAAGAGTATAATAAGGCTTTTAAGGTATTAAAGGTAGCCTTTATATTATATCTAATTCTAACTTAATAGAATTCTAAGAAGGATACTTTAGTAAAGGTAGATTATTTAGGAGTAGCTTTAGGGGGTTATTTTTATTAGTTTAGTAATAATAGTATCCTATACCTAGTGGCTTACTATTTAGCTTAATTATAACTAGCTTAGCAAAATTATACTATTTATAATAAGGAGCTACTAGTAATTATTTCCTACCTTAAGGTATAGTTAGCTAAGCTATAGAGTATAAGTAAGCTATTTATAATATTAATAAACTATAAGAACCTAGAGTACTTTATAATACTAAAGGAGATAATAATATAATAGGTATAATAGGCTAAGACTCTAGCACTTTTTAATTTCTACCTATAATATAGACTAGGTATATAGGCAGAATAACCTAATATATTATTATAATATTACCTAGATAGGCTAGAAATAAAGAAAGTAAAAACCTTAATAATTTAGTTTACAATAAAGCCTATAAAATTTAGTTTTAAGGAGAGATATCTATAGGTTTACCTTAAGCTTATTTTAGTAATAAAGGGAGCTATTAGAGTTAATAGCTAGGCCTTATTAAGGAGTCCCCCTATAGGTAAGTTAATATTTATAGATAAATACCTTTAGTCTCTATAGGACTAGTCTATAACCTAGGATAAGGCCTATAAGCTATAGGTTAATATAGTAGTAATAGGGGCTTAGAAGTTCCTAAATACTACTAATACTAGAGAGTAGGTTATAGACTATTAGATTAGTATAAAAGGTATACTTTAATTCTAAGGGTAAATATAAGTCCTTAAGTAAGAACCTTTAACTATAATATTAATATAATAGGTTTATAACTTACTCTTATTAAGTTACCTAGGGTAGAATATAACCTTTCAAGCGCTTTAAAGGGACTTCTATTAGGATAGTATATTATAGAATATAGCTTAATTTATATAGAATTATTACTATTATAAAGGGTAGAAAAGCTAATAACTATAATAGGACTTACTAAAACTAATCCCCTTACCTAATAGGTATTAGTTATACATATCTATTAACTTTATAACTAACCTTCTAGCCTAGGATTAAGGCTATCTATAGTTCCTAATAGTTATTATAAATTAGCTATTAAAGTATATTTAGTTAGAAGTAATAATATTAATAGAAGCTAAAGTATATATAAAACAATTTAAATATTACTAGTAGTGTTTCTATAGGTTCCCTATATAAATTATTATAGACTATAGGTTAGATTAGCTTAGTAATTTCTAGACTAAGCTTTATAGGAAAATTAGTATATAATAATTACTTTCTATATTATACTACTTATAAATAAATAGTAGCTATAAGCTAGTAAAGTATTTCTAGGTTAGGGACTATATATAGCTTAGCCTTTATAATATTAAAATAAACTAGCCTTATAAGAAGTTAGACTAGGTTATAGCTAAGTATAAAGTGCTTAAGGTCCCTATACCTTTAACTATTAAACTAGATATTCTAAGGGGACTATACCCTATTTTTTATATTAACCTAGTCTAGTATATAGTAAATAACCTATTACTAAGCTAAAACCTAGCTAATAAATATCTAGTAGTAAAACTTATTATAATAAATACTAATAATAACCTCTTAGAGTTCTAGGTAAAGGAAATCTTAGTAGCTAAAAATACACTAGGTTAAGGTTTAAACTAGAATATCTTAGTTAAATAGAAAGGCTATATTTAGCTAACTTAGGAACTATTAGAAGGCTTATAAGATATAAAGGCACTTAATTAATTTAAGTTATAATAAAGTAATATATAGATAAATAATAGCCTTAAAAGAGTATAATTTAATTTAGCTATAAAAAATTAAGGTACCTAGTTTTTCTTAGTATATATATACTTAAGCGCTAAGTTCTTACTAAATAAAAATTAATTAGGAAGAGAGGGGAGCGCTATTATTTCCTTTATAGTATTAGTATTCCTTAGCTATAGTATAGGCTAAATTCACTATAGTCTTAGCTAGGATATAAGTATTAGCTAATATTTATTAGACCTAGGTATTACCTTACTCCTAGGTAAAGATAGACTAGGTTAGGTTATTATTTATAGTTTTTATTCTATAAAAAAATTTAGTAGCTAGGTTATTATAGCTATAGTAAGTAAGGGTAGTGTTAGTAAGTATAAGTTACTATATCTTAGATATACCCTAGGTATAGTGTCAGGAGCGCAGAGGTCAGAGATAGGACGTTTATTAGAGCGGATCTTCGGAGAACCTTTAGGCCACGTGGATAATAAAGAGGCTAGCTAGCTATAAGATAGCTATATGCTTATAAAGCAAGGTATTTATTAAAGGCTACGTATATTATTAGTACTAGGTTAGAGATTAAAACCTTTACGCACCTACCCCTAGCTAGTATCTTCCTAGTAGTAACTATAAGAATCTTAGCTATTACTTTATTTATTTAACCCTATAAATAAGTTATAATAAATTAATCTCTTTAAAACCCTTTTAGGGATATAAACTATTAGCTAGATTATTATATAGCTAACGCTCTAAAGATCTATATAAAACACACTAGTACCTTATAATAATAAAGCTATAGATAATTAGGAAGGCAAAGAACCCCTATAATCTAGAACTATAAATAATAATAGGGTATAGTAAATGCTACCTAATCCTAATCTAAGTAAAGGTATAAATAATATAAATAACCTAGATAAAGTATTATAGAGATGCTATAAGGTTATATAAGCTAAGCTATATTACCTTTAGAAAATATAGGAGATTTTATAAATAAAGGTATAGATTAGAGAGCTTAAGGTAAATCTAGGATTAGCTAGACCTTCTCTAGGACTTATAATTACCCCTTAAACTTTAGCTATAGTTTTACTAGTAATTTATAGTAACTTAGTAGTAATTATATAGTAAAATAGTCTTATTAAGATATAGATAAAAATACCTATATATAAAGGGAATATATATAAAAACCTATAGAATTTCCTAGTAAATTTAGATATATTATTTAAATTAGACTACTATACCTTTAAGAATAATACTACTAAGGTAGTATATATAGGTAGCTACCTAGCTAATAATATAAAGTAATAATAAATATATTATATAGCTATAAATAGGTATATAGATTACTTATTATTTATATAGGTAAGTTTTCTAGAATAGCTAAAAACTAGAATAATAAATAAGGGTATAAGATACTTAGAAGTAGAAAGAATATTACTAAATCTTAGGTAAAAGAGTAACTAATTATTTTAAGCCTTTATAAAAGCTTAGACTAAGGTAAAAGCTAAGTTACCTAAAGTAATCCTAATATATCTATAAATTACTATTTTTTTTAAATAGCTTAAATAATACTATAAGAAAGTAAATAATTAGCTAAGAGATTCTAATAACTTAAAGCTAGTTATAAGGCTAGGGTAAGAAAGTAAAGGTTATAATAAGTTTAGGCTAAAGTAATAAAAAAAGTTAAAACCCTAAAAAAAAGAGATAATACTTTATATTACCTATAAATAAGGTATAGTAATAAAGATTAAGTAAAAAAGCTATTTTTAGTATACTATAAATATAGAAAGCCTAGATATACTATACTAGCTTATTAGGCACTAGACTATTTTACCTATAAAAGTAATAGGTATATAACTAAGAGATATAGTAAAAGTAGTAATAAAGCTATATTACCTAATATAATACTAGTTTAAATAGTATAGACCTAGGAATATAATCTTACTATAGAATACCCTATAGATAATAAAATAAGAATATAGGTATCTTTATAATAAGATAATTAGTAGTTAGCTATAAAAGCACTATTTAATATAGGTATATAGTTCTTAATAATTTATCCTAAATTATTATTAAAAAAGGATTAGAAGAATATAATCTAATTAGACTAGGTACTAGAGAGTATAAGCTAAAAAGAGATTCTATATTAAGGAATCTTAAAAATATTAGTAAAAGTAAAAAATAGTATAGGATTTATAAAAGTTTATTAAGTTAGCTACTATATTACTAATATAGGTAAAGGGATAATACTAAGTATAAATTAGACTAAAGAATATTTACCTATAATTATATATTAGAATTAGGGATTTTAGAGATATCTAGTAACTATAAAATACCTCTTCTTTATTATAGTAAGTAGTAAATATATAAAGAGAAAAAATAAGTAGTAGTTTTATTACTATTTAGGGTAATAAAGATTAGGCTAAGTATTCTAAAAAATAAAAATTAGAAAGAAAAGGGTAAGGACTAATTAGAGAACCTAGTAGTAATAGAAATATAATTAAATAGTAAAGTAGCTATATACTTACTAGAATATACTTACTAGTAATAAAAAAGTAAAGGTATTATAGTTATACTAATTTTAGAAAGTATAAGTAGTAAATAAGCTATATTAAATTAAGGTATAAGCACCTAATGCCTTATACTAATAATTCTAAAGAAATATATAGAGTTTATAGATATTTTTTCTAAAGAGCTAGTAAGTAAGCTTCCTAAACTAAGGGGCTATACTTATATAATTAAATTAGAAAAAGGGAAAACACTACCTTAAGGGCCTATATATAATTTAGCTAAAAAGAAGCTATTAGTTCTTAGAGAGTACCTTATAAGTATATAGCTTAAAGGGTAGATTAGAAAATTAGTTAGCCTAGCTAGAGCTTTAATTTTATTTATTTTAAAGAAAGGAGGGAAATTAAGGCTTTATATAGATTATAAGGGCTTAAATAAGATTATAATTAAGAATAAGGCCCTTTTACCCCTTATTACTAAAATCCTTAATTAATTAGTAAGTATAGTTATTTTTATAGTCCTTAATCTAAAAGATATATACTACTAGCTATATATTTGCTTAGGTAATAAGTAAAAGATAGCCTTTTATTATTACTATAGCTACTTTAAATATCTTATAATACTATTTAGACTAGTTAATACACTAGTAACCTTTAGGAGTATATTAATAATACTTTTAAAGGACTTATTAATAAGACTTATATTATTTACCTAGATAATATACTAATATATAGTAGTATAGTTAAGGAGTATATAGAATATATTAAATAAATTCTATATAAGCTTAGGGATATAAGTCTTTTTATTAACCTTAAGAAGTATTAATTTTTAGTTAAGAAAGTTAAATTCTTAGGCTTTAAGATATTAGTAAAAGGTATTATAATAGATCTAGTAAGAGTTAAGGTAATTATAACCTAGCTAATACTATATAGTGTCTTTAATATTTAGTTATTCCTTAGTTTTACTAGATTTTACTGCTATTTTATTAAATAGTATAGTAAAGTTATTATTCTATTAATAAATTACCTTAGAGAATAGTAACTAATAATATTTAACCTAGAACCCTATAAGTTAGTAGTGTTTAGAGAACTTTAATAAAAATTTTAAGAAGCGCTAATTTTAGTGTATTTTAACTTACTTATATATCTTAGAGTAAAGATAAATATATCTAGATATATAATTAGGGCTATACTTATAATATATATACTAGGTTACTAGTACCTAGTTATATATATATTAAGGAAGATAACTAATACTAAATTATACTATTTAATACTTAATAGTAAATTATTAGCTATCTAAAAGGCTTTTTATATATAGAGACACTACCTTGCTTATTTAGCTTATATAATTAAGGTTATTATAGACTATTTAAACTATAAGTACCTAGCTATAAAGCCTAAGCTTACTAGTAGGTAAGTAACTATGCTTAATAAGCTTTATTCTTTTAACTTTAAGATTATATATTATATAGGGAAATTAAATCCTACTAACCTACTTTTAAGAAGACTAGATTTTATAAGTAAGGTAAGGAAAGTAAAAGTAGTAACTATATAACTTCCTACCTTTTTATCTAAATTTATAGATACTAAGTAATAAAAACACCCTAGTAATACTATTAGTACTATAGGTTCTATAAAAATATTACTTAGTATAACTAATAGTTAGTTATAATAATACTATAATAATACTACTAATATCTAGGGTTTTAAAAAATTATAACTTAACTATATTCCTAAAGAACCTAATAATCTAGATAATCTTAGAAGAGTTATATTAGTAAGGTTATTTAATACTTTTAATTCTTTTATTAATAAGTAATAAGCTAGCTATAGTAATACTACTAGTACTTAGTGTATATTTAGTTTATTACTTAGTTATTTTAATTTTCCTATTAGACTAGCTATTACTATTAGGGGTAGACTAGCATAGGTTATTACTAGTAAGTAGTAAGGGTGCCCCTTAAAAATATTACTTATCTATATACTTATAAGACTAGAAGTATCTATTAAACTAATTACTTATAGAGATATTATAGCTAGGATCTAATCTATTTAAAGAATCTCTTCTAAGTTTATCTCTAACTTTCTAGAAAAGAGCTTAGAATTAAAACCCTTAATTTAAGTCTTATTATATAAAGTATAGTAAGGGAATAACTTTACTATAAGTTAATTAAAGTTACTTAAAAGCAGTAATTTAGTAGTATCCTAGATATAGTTTATTAAACCCTCTAAGCTATTAATATTTAAGAATTATATTTTTATCCCTTTAGGAATAAGAAAAGAAATTTTATTACTAACTTATAATAACCTTACTACTAGGTATTAGGGAGTAAGTAAAACTCTTTATTAGATTATAAACTAATATTATTAGCTAATAATAAAGAAAGATATAAAGGTATATATTAGTACTTATATAAGTTATTAAACTTTAAAACTAAGGTATTATAAACTATATAGTAAGCTAACTATACTGCTAGTGCTTAATTACCCTTTTTAAGAATTATTAATAGATTTTATTACTAGACTTTTACTAGTAAAACATTTAAACTAGACTTATAATGTAATTCTAGTTATTATTAACTAATTTATAAAATATAGTATCTATATTCCTATATTAATATAACTAACTAGTAATAGGCTAGTAACTATATTCTTAGAATATATTTTTAGAGATTATAAAGCTTTAAAAGGTATTATAATAAACTAAGGTTTTATATTTACTAGTAATTTCTAGATAACTTTTTATTATTTTCTTATAACTAAGTAGCTACTTAGCACTGCTTTTTACCCCTAGATAGATAGCTAGATAGAATATTTAAACTAAGTCCTAGAATATTATTTAAGGGCTTTTACTTATACTAAATAAACTAATTAGGTAAATAACCTATTATTAGCATAGTTTATATATAATATAAGTAATTATATAATATATAGCTATACACTAGCAAAGGCATTATAAGGTTATAATCCTAGAGGTTTATAATAAGTAATTATAAATATCCCTTTAGTAAATAATTAAGCTAAAAGTAAAGTCTTAGCACTAAGAGAGAAACACACTATAATTAAATAGCTTTTAAGTAACTTATAGACTTAGTATAAGAAATATTATAACTAGAAAAGAACTCTAATAAGGTTTAAAGTTAGTAATTATATTTTACTATTAATAAAGAATATTAATTTAAGATAACCTAGTAGGAAACTAGCTATAAAGTACCTAGGCCCTTATAAGATTAAAAAGGTAATTAGGAGTTATAAATTAGTATATTAATTAAAGTTACTACCTAGGACTTAATTATATAATATATTTAATATTACTAGTCTTAAGCCTTTTAAAGGGGACCTAACTAATATAGAAAATATATCCTTATTATAGAATAATATTAAAGATAATAAATAAGAGTTTAAAGTTAAGAGAATTATTTTATATTACTATAATAGAAGGTATTATAAATATCTAGTTAAATAAAAAGGCTATAATACTTTAAAGAATTCTTAGGTATTAAAAAGGGATTTTAGCACTAAAGAAATTATTAATAACTATAAGTAATAGTTAAGTAATAAAGTTAATATAAGATAGTTATAATTTATAAGTTAATATAGTAAGATATTAGAAAATAAAGTTAATTTACTTAAATAACTTAAATAATTTATTATATAGTTACTAAGCACTTACCCCTTTATAATAAAGTTAGTTAATAAGGCTACTAGTTTCTTAGTAGTAATAGTAGCTATAGTAACTATAAAGGTAAAGGCCTTAGGAGTATCTTTATTATTAGAATCTCTCTCTTTATATATATAAACCTAAAGTTTACTAGGAAGCTTAATAGAATTAATATAATTAAGTAAATTAGTAATATAAGGTATAAACTACTAGTAAGTTAGTTAGGCATTAGCTATATATATTAAGAAAGCTTATTATTAGGATATTCTAAGCTATAAAGTAAAAACTATTTAAAATATTAATCTATATCTTAAGGTTTATAGTATTACTTAGTAATACTATTATAATATACTTATTACTCTTTACTTTATAAGTAGTATTAGTAGTTATTTAAGTATAGTAAATATATCTATACTTATTAGAATTTTTATAGAATAAAATAGTATTCTATAGTTTTTTCTTTACTTTTATAATAAACTACTAGTAAGTTAGTAATAATCTAGTATTTAGGTAGTAAAATTATACTTACTTTATTCTAATAGTAATAGCTACCTTCTAAAGTAGCTTTAATAAGTTTAAATAGCTTATTATAAAGCTATATAATTTAAGCTAGGTACTAGTAGTATATTAGTAATAAGTAAGTAAATTCTAGATAAGAAAGATATATTATAAGGTAGTTTTTATTATTTTAAAAGTAATAAGTATATTTTATTAAGTAATTTATTAGAATATTAGTAATAAAGAAGTAGTAAGTAAGTAAAGAAGTTATACTTATAAATTCTTTATATTTTATAGGGAAGGTTTTATTATTAATAAGATATCCTAGAATATTATAAGTACTATTTTTTAGTAAGATATTCTATATTACTACTTACTAAAAGTACTATATATATAGAATTTTCTTACTTATTATATTACTAGTAGTAAGTTAGTAATAAAGATACTATAAAGATATAATAAACTTATATTAAAATTTTAGAAGTAGTTTACTTCTAAGGGAATAACTTCTTAGAAGACTTTAAAGAAGATTTCTTAATAGCTTAACCTTTAGAAGCTATTAATAAAGAAGAAGTTTCTATATAAGTATTAGATATAGTAAACTAGCTATAAGTTAGCTATAATAGACTAGATATAAATTATAACTAGAAGTAAATAAACTAATAACTAAAAATAAGATAAAAAACTAAGATAAATAGTAATAAATAATAATAATATTTAGAGACTAAAAAAGATTAGTAACTATAGTATAATAGTAGTAAGAAAGCTATTACTTAGCTAGTAAGGATAACTTATAAGGTTAAGGATTATTATAGGAGAAAGAAAGTATATAAAAAAAGGGAAAAATTAGTCTTTTTTATATTAACTATAAACCCCTTAAGTAATTTAATATACTATATATAAGTAATCTATAAATTATAATAATAACTATTAGCTTTGCTACTTATATATATACCTAATAGCTATAAACTTATAGTAACTATAATATAAGCCCTTTAGTTAGACTATTTAGAACTATAGCATTAGGTACCTTATTTATTTAAACTAATTATAAAAATTAATATAAGTTATCTATTTTTTTAGTCTAGCTATATAATAGGTAATAATATTTATTTTACTATATTAAAGCTATATATAGGCTACTATTTAAATACTACTACCTATAATAAAGGGGGTTATTTATAATTAGTAGTAGTATTATTATTATTATTTTATTTACCTATATATTTAGTTATAAGGTACCTTATCTTATTTTTCTTTATAAGCTTTATTATAATAACTATACCCTAAGTAAGTAGCTTATTTTATAATTAAGGTTAATTATATATTAGGGGAGTATTATATTAGAAGTATAGAGGTTAGAGATAGGATGTTTATTAAAGTAAATCTTTAAAGAACCTTTAGGCTATATAAATAATAAAGAGGCTAGCTAGCTATAAGATAGCTATATGCTTATAAAGCAAGGTATTTATTGATTTTTATAATTTTTTTAGTATTATTGGTTATAGCTAATGCATCTAATTTATTACAACACATAATTATTACTAGCAATACCTAGCCAGTAAAACAATTAATAACTAAAGTCTTATAGCTATAGTAATAAATAAGCTCTAAGGTCATAAATACAGGGGGCTGTGAGGTTAGAGTAAAGTTTGCGATAAACTTTGTGGCTGCGTTAGCGCAAGAGTTATAATTCGCGACCGCAGTCAAACTCAAATTCGTTCGAGTTTAAGCAAGGTATTTATTAAAGACTATATATATTATTAGTGCTAGGTTAGAGATTAAAACCTTTATATACTTACCCCTAGCTAGCATCTTCCTAGTAGTGACTGTAAGAATCTTAGCTATCACTTCGTTCATTTAACCCTACGAACAAGCCGTGACACTTATTACTATTATATAATTTAACTAGGGTATATCTTAACCTATACTATAGTCCCTTATTTACTTATTAAGTGCTACATAAAGCTTAGATAACTTTACTAAGTCTAACTACTTAAGCCCCCTAGCTAGAGCTAATTTTTACTTAAAATAAATATAGAAGTTACTAAATTACTTATTTTATTATTATATTAACTAATTAAGTTTTATAATAGCTATTTCCTATTAGTAAGGATTATTCAATATTTCCCTTAAGTACTTAAGAAGCTAATCTAGGTAATAGTTAAGTAAATAGCCTTTTTTAAAGAAGAGTATAACCTATACCTAAACCCTAGGTAATAGGTTTTAGTAAATAAAGCATTACTAGTCTTATTTATTACTAATAAAATCCTTATCTATAAGTAACTAATAAGCTATAAAGCCTTTCTAAGCTATAAATAAAACCTTATTATTATTAAAAAAGGGCCTATAGGAAAAGGCTTTTATTTAGGCTAAATTAGTATAGATACTATATCTTATCTATTAGTTAAGTCCTTAATTTATTTTACTTACTACTTAAGTAACTATTATAATATTACTAACTTATTAGTATCTATCCTATCTAGTAGTAATAGTATATTTACTAGTTAATATACTTTTATAGTAAAGAATAATATATATTAAGAACTAGCCTTATAGCTATTACTTATAAGCATTTAAAGTAAGAATATTATTCTTATAGAAAAAAAAAGGAACTATACTAATAGTTATATAGTGCCTAGATTTATAGTAACTTATGCGTAGTCTATATATAGGTTGCGTATAGCTATAACCTAGCCGCACATAGCCCGCGTACTTTCCGGAGCTAGATATAACCCAAGCTTATAGCTCGAGTCCATAACAGTTAGGGGTTAATTAGTTAATTAGTTATATAAAACCTACCTAGCGATTTAGGTGTAGTGTGTCTGTTAGGTTATGTGTGTCTTATAGAAAGTATTAATTATATTTACTAATTTTAAGTAAAGCAAATTAAATTTAAGATAAGTAAGGATAAGTTATGTTTAGTTTACCTTATAGCTTTAAAGCATAAGTAGTAAGCTATAAGATAGAAAAGATATAAAAAGATAGAATAAATATAGTTATAAAGAAAAGGGGAATTATATTAATTTATACTATAAGCAAAACTTAAACAAATTTAAGTTTAACTATAGTTATAAATTATAACTATATCTTACACTAATATAGCTATAAACTTTATTATAAACTTTACTCTAACCTTATAGCCCCTTATATTTATAACCTTAGAGCTTATTTATTACTATAGCTATAAGAATTTAGTTATTAATTATTTTACTAGCTAGGTATTGCTAGTAATAATTATGTGTTGTAATAAATTAGATGCATTGGCTATAACCAATGATGCTAAAAAAAATTATAAAAATCAATAAAAACGCGGTTAAATTAGTGAATTAGCCGCTATATTTACCTAACCTTAATCCTATTAAGAACCTCTAGAAACTTATAAAAGAAGAAATTATAAAGAAATATCTAGAACTAGCTTTAATATTCACTTTAAATTTAACTCTAAATAGGCTCTATAAAGCCACTATTAAAGGTTAGGAGTAAATTAAAGAGAATATTATAAATTAGCTTATTAATTTAATGCTATGCTAAATCGCGGCTACTATACACGCTAAAGGGTAGTATATAAAGTATTAGGCCTTATAGATATAAGAGAAATTAATTCCTATCACAATCATATAATTTACATTAGATTAGAGTCAAAATAGCGTGTGCGGCGAGGCAATTAAATTATAAGGTTAATTCGCATGATGGGGTCAATTTTCGTGGTTATCCAGACTTTCGCTACCCCACTGTATATGAGGTTGGCGTGTACTAGGCGTGCCTACTATCCACTTGTGAATGATGAGCTAAAACCTACCGCCACTGGCCCAAACTCAGAACCAACCAAACTCAGCGCAAACATAGCATCATCGCTCACTCTGGAGTCTGTACTGAGTTCTGCATAATGCCAGGAGCCAGCCCTTAGTAGGGATTCGGAAAACGTTGCTGATTGCCCCGGGCGGGGGATAGATAGTCTCGTGGCGTCAAACGTGAGGGAACACCAAATCTATATATACACATCGGGGTCTCGTACCACTTTGAACACACACCGGTTTAGGTGCTGCATTTGTCGGTCTAGTCTTTCGAAACTAACGACATGTCTAGTCCTGCCATGATGATAGTAGCTCTTACTACGCCGTAACGAACTCGAGGTCTCGAATGGACGGGCAAGCCCATGACTGCCGTGTTCAAGAACTCATGACTCGCCATCTTGTTTCCGTGTAACCCAGCTCAATGAGAAGGACGACGTTTTTTCCGTCGTCATTCCAATGTTCTCCCGCTCTTCTGAGCGCATTTCCGTGAGACGAAACTCTATGCTTCCCCTAATTAGCACACAACGATGGGTTGACAAACTGACTGACGTCGAAACGCTCCCGAACAAGGGGTAACCCCCGATCAAGCAACCAACCCATACTCGGTTCTTTGAGTCTGAATAGTGCATATACCGCTAACTGGGGCCAGAAGGACCTGATTTCAAGACGTATGAGCTTAAGGCTAGACAATCGGGGCGCTTACGACTAACGAAGCTCGCAATTCGAACAGGCATCCTATTCGGCAACTAGTCCTCGCGAGATGCCTCATTCAACACTTTGAGCTTACGACGTCGCGACTGTACGTGATAACTCTGTCATGGCTACTTTGAGGCCGCAGCGTCGTGACGATAGTTGTAGGATCTTGCTTTGTTCTTCACCTAGTAAATGTCTCCTCAACAAGACCATTCAACGTTCAGGAAACAGTGCTAAGAGAGCCCCCCCCCCCCAAAAAAAACCCCTAAAAAAGAAAAACTGGCTTTGAGTTAGTAATTACCTCCGATCCTAGCCTTGCCAATGATCATCGTGGTGGCCTCTGCCGCAATTTAAGTCGAGAGATGGTTTTTGTGGAAGCTCGTTGGGGTAGCTGCCTAACTTACGGCTGTATAGCCTCGGCGGCCCTGGCCATACCATCCGTCGACGCCACATTCAATGTCCTGATGACCAACAAAGGGGTATTCAATGATTATAGATTTATGTCAGCATCAGACATGGATATGCCTGTAGGCTGGATACACCAGTTACGCGTGACTTGATGCGGCAATCGTTCATCTCGGTCTGACGTAGTCAGGTGCTCAGGTGCTCAGGTGCTCCAAAGGTACATACATCTAGGCCCTTCCAGAAGATGGACAAAAATTTGCAGATTTAGCATCTCCTCTGACCTGTTCTGACAATTTCGCCAAGCTTTTTGGGTGTCCGATCTGTCATGCTAACTTGCTGATAGCATTTCTCTGCGGTGCTACTCGGCGATGATGCCACCGAGCACTTTGCATTCCAGCCCAAAGTCAAAAATGCCGTAACCGCCGGGCTTCAATGTGTTCCGAATCGTCTTCGTGGACTTGCGCGGTCGCTTGCCTGCAGTGTTCCAAGACGGCATTGCGCTTCTCCGCAAGTACATGTTCCAATGTTACTCGCTTTTGTTCGCCGTCAAGATATCAAGCTATTCTCGCGGCTTCGAGATGGAGCGGTTCATCGGCTTTGAAGACCGAGACGCTGGGCTCAATCTCAGGGTAGACGGCCATCCTCCAGCATTTCCGCATCCTGCATAGTAGACAGTGCTGTGTTGTGTCGGTGGTGCCAATCAAGTTGCCAATCAGAGCCATACCAAAACTGTACCAGAAAACCTCACCTTTGTAATATTGACTATTATGTGTGCCGCACGTTGGCAGCATTTGTCACTGTCAACCCTGCATTAACCGCGGTGACTTGGTGGCCGGTGAATTATTTTACGGATGGGAGAAAGGACCACTTCAGGGCAAGTTTGAGGGAGATGGGTTGTAATATAGCCCGGCATGGTTCCATACGGGACACTGTACTCCGTAATGGTACGTTGAGGCTGTGTTACTATTCTGCGATAATCTTGGGCGCGTGAGCCCGCACCGAGCTGTGACCATTCTTGATGGGAGCCAGGGAGGGTGGTGATGGGGGCGATGATCATCACCTTCGGGACACGGACACCTGTGGCTGGGTTGCGCTTTGCAGTCTGTGTTTTGGATTTTTTGGATCTTGTTGTGTAGCATACAGTGGTACAACGGTAGGTGAGGCTCTGCTGTTTCTCGGAGTCAATAGCCGGCGCCGTTATGTAGATCCACGATGGCCCGGCTTGTTTCAACGGCTTGTTTTGGGGCATTGACAGGCATTATGTGCGCGGGTGAAGATGACATGTCATAAGTCTTGGTGAACGCCCTCTTCGGGCCGGCCACAAGTAAGCGGCTTGCGGAGTATTGGACACTGGAAACTCGAATTGCGCGAAGACTTGTTTGTGTGCAAGCATCGCGCCTGAGCTTGCATTATTACTGGCAGTTGGAGACCGTAGGAAAAATGTTGTGGCACGAAACTGGGCCAATACTCCGGTAATGCTAACAAGAATAAGCGCGGCGAGCGAAGCGTTCACAGAAGTGATACCATGTACCAGATAATTTTCGGAATTGCCTGAGACCCACTGTATTGTTGTTTTGAGACTCACGGATTTGTTGGGTACATGTAGTCCGTACGGACCATATGTATTAATAAGGACACAGTCAGTAAGCTTATTAGGCTGCTAACGTCCAATACCACCCCCACCTCCTTGTCCTGGTCGCATAGGGTCTATGCGCCATAACGTGGCGCGTACAGTGGGGGTGTACCTGCCACTCACAGCTCCTTTCCGACATCAAGCGTCCGGTTCGTCATCTACTATCGCAAACCTTGACAATAAAAAGAAAAGGAGAAAATTCATAATATTTGAATTGCTTTCAACTCTCGAGACTCTTGACGAGGCAGTGGCCACCGGTGCAAAAGACATCAGAAACAGTCATACCCAACCTCATGGAACCACAAGATAACCCCATGGAGATACCAGCCGGGTCAGCTGGCATCGATGAAGACAACCTCGAGATGACGGCTGTGCTTCCCGAACAAAAGACGGAACGTGTTCTCTCTGAAGGGAAACTCGAGTCTATCCTAGAGGCATGCAAATGGAAAGATGTGGCGAGATTGAGAGGTCTTGCAGAATCGGCTGATGGGCTCCTCAATGATGAACTTCGTAGGCTAGCATGTACGCATATATACATATTCTATCTTCTCTCGGGTCAACATCGCAGCGTCGAAACGATGAATTGCCCCTCTCTTTTGTATAGAAAGCTGACAGCCCATTATTCTGGAACTATAGGGCCCATTCTCATCGGTCTTTCTTCCGAGTCATCGGACTGCAGCGCAAACTCCAAGGACGGTGATACAGACACCGAGTGTGAATGGAAAAGCCTACCCAGGCATCGTGACGAGGATCAAGTGCAACTCGATGTGAATAGATCCTTCATACACTATCCAACAGGTGTGTATATTAATGCGTATTTAACATCCAACACATGGGAAAATGCGGTGCAAAGCTCGGTGGATTTTTGTTTTGTGTCTCGACCATGACTGACTTAGATGTCGATTCACACAGACCAAACCGAGGCACATATAAACAAGTGCAGATCAGAACTGTCGGCTCTCATCGTCGAAGTTCTTCGACGCCACCCATATCTCTGCTACTTCCAAGGCTATCACGACATATGCCAAGTATTCCTCCTGGTCTTGCAACCAGCGTGGCGGGCCCGCGTGGTCGCAAGACTATCCGTCCTTCGCATACGAGATTTCATGCTTCCCAGTCTGAGACCAACGACTGCACAGCTCATATTACTTCCCGACATTCTATCGAAAGCCGATCCCAGGCTTCGAAAACACATTGCAACCATAGAGCCGTTCTACGCACTGGCGGGTACACTCACGATGTACGCGCACAACATAGAGGCCTATCGCGACATCGCACGTCTCTTTGACGTGTTTTTGGCCAGAGAGCCAGTCTTCACCATATACGTGTTCGCTCAGATCGTCATCAACCGTCGGGATGAAATTTTGGTCATTGATGAACCAGATATGCTGCAAGTAGTGCTCTCTAGAGTGCCACCAAACATGGACCTCAATGCACTCATTACCGACGCCGTGGGTCTATTTGACCGCTTTCCGCCACACACTCTTCCTTACTGGCGACATATATCCAAATATAGCTCGTTGAAAACTGCTCGAGACGTCGAGAAGTGTGCCCAACAATCCCTAGAAGACGGCCAGGCATATTTCGAAGAACAAGCCAAACAAGTTCGGTGGGTGGAATTGCGGGAAAGGATATCAATGACGGTCTGGAGATATCGTCGACCCATCAGGGCATTTGGCGTGGCCGCCGCGGTCGCCGCAGTGGCCTTCTATTTGCGGCGAAATCCCTCCGCGGTTCACTACGTCATGTCTCTCTTTGGTGCAACAGGCAGGCCCTGATATATCCGTTCCTTTTCTCTCGGTACAGGAGTCATGATCATCGTGGTTAGACTAAAGTTGGAGGATTGCGGCCAGAGCTTTTGTATCCTTGGCTTCGTATCGCAATAACTACTTTCGACAATGACAAAAAAGAGCGGTCGGATTTCATTTGATAAAGCGAAGTGCCGAGGTTTCATTTCATGAGAGCTGAGGAGCATGTCTTGTTACGAATACAAAGCAACAGGATCGACTACACTGGCACTGTACAACTAACGCTGATGTGCCTTGCGCTGTTTCTCGGGGCAACATATCGACGGGACACATGGATAGAATAACAGCTCCGTGCTATCAATCACCTCCTGCGAGTATCATCACGAAGCGAGGTACGCACGAATAAAGGACAGTATAACCAGGTTTACTAGTCCATACGATTTCATAATGTAAAACTGAACATCCCACGTGCAATCGTCCCAGAGTCAATAAAGTCAATTCGCTGGAGTAAATCAGGCATCCTCCTGATGCGCTGCTTTTAATTTTTCAAAATGCCCCCGTTGCTCCACGGCAAACTTGCCCGTCGTGGCCCCAATTATGGTCAAGATCAGGGAATAGTTGTTGTACAGAAAACGCTCGCTTTTCCGCTTATCGCCGCCATAAGAAAGACTCTGCTTGTTTAGAAATGCCTCAACTTCTGAGCGTAAACGACGCAGGCTGGCTGCGACTGGTTCGTCATCTCCGGCTTCGGCGCTCAAAGCTAGAAACCCATGGAGAAGTTGACCGAAGCGCTGGGTCACAACATGAGGTGCAGCAGTCATTTTAGCGATATCACCTGTGGAACGACTAGATTTGCTGGGTAGGTTGGTTGTTAATTGGCGGACAGATTCGCAGTGTCGATCCATGACGACTTGCAACCTTGGCCAGAGAAGCATGTTGGTACCGTTTATGTAGCTGTCCACAGCAGGTACTTTGCGACGCTGAAGTTCAAATGCAAAATTTTGGTTCAGTCGGATACATAGGAGAATGCCCAAGGCATCATATGTGTTGGACACAAGGTTCTTTGACAGTGCCTGACCCATCTCAAACGTGGACTCAAAAATGTAGTTGAAAGTTTTGGAGATTTGCGAATATGACAAAGCCGGTGAAAAAAAGGTAACCAGGAATGTATACTCTGCAGTTGTGTTGTCGATCAGAGCCAGATTGAAATTCCGGAACTGAACCTCTAGATAGTGCGTCGTTTGGTCCTCTTCAGCGAGATGAGAAGATAGTGCTGTCTGGTTGCTCGTTTTGAGCAGATCGATCCTCCGTCCCAGGTTGAATGCATCATGAGGGGGGCCTGCAGCTCGCGTGCTTGATAAGACGGTAGCCATTCGTGTGGTGTCTTCGTGGCCCAGCAAGTCTGACTTATCCAGAACGTGAGTCTTGATCTTGGCCAACGCTTGTTGGTATGTGCTGAACTGGGTTTGATAATACCAACGCATCGTATTCATGTAAGCGCGCGATATCTCGTCTGCCAGCGTCGCGTGATGTTTGTGAAGAAAATTGTACAAGTCTTTGAAACGGAGAAAGTTTTGCTGTTGTATGATTTGAGCGTTTATGTGTGGTGATCGGAGTGCTTTGATTTGAGCAACAAGGAAATCTCGGATGCGTTCGATCGCCTGTAAGAAAAATCAGCATCAGTTGATTGATGTTCTGTGGTCTTACCCATGGCAACTACGGTAAACCCACCTTGAGGGTAAGCTTTTCCAACAAAGGGCCAAGCTCCGCAGACGCTTTGTTGGGTTGGGATCCCGGTGAGGACTTCTTCTTGTACGCCGCAGTCCTCCTATCCAATTCTGATAGAATCTTTGTCCAAGATTCGTCTATACGACCGGTCGAAATCTTGGTTACGACTTCGGGAGACACGCTTAGCTCTTCAACGAGCGGCCCCAAAGCTTTTTCTACATCTTTGCGATTCTGTAGTCGTCGATTTAGCGCAGATGAGCGCTCTTGTAACGATTCGATGTCGGCAGATACAGCGGCAAGGTCGTTTCGAAAGCTCGCCAGGTTTGTTTCGACGGAATTCAGGACATCATCACAAGCAGTAATCGACCGGCGGAGGCTTTCGAATGTTGTTCGTTCCTTTTGATCTATTTGCTTTGCATCAGATAATGCCTTTGACGTGATTCAAGAAGGGAAAGAGTTTGAAAAGCTAAACATACAGTCCTCCACGCTCTGCGCCCGCCGCGGTACTGACGCGATATCATCCGGCGCCTGGGATGACGCAAGTTCCTTCAATGATAAGCCGCCGAAGTCAACCTCGAGCTCAAGATCTGTTTCAACGATAGAGCTATTTCGAGCCTTTTGGCTCTCTTCGAAACCATCATCGGCTTCGCTCGGGTCTCTCAAGATCCCTTCCAGGATTTCTAGGGGTCCGTTGATGTTCGGTATTGTAACGGATTGTCGTAGCGAGGAACCGTTTGTTCGACGAGAGTGGGACAGCAGGGAAGACGACGTATCGTTGGGTACGAGGGATAGGGATGAGCTTCTTGGAGAATTTCCAGCTCTTTGCGAAGTCACATAGGGACTCAGAGTGCTGGATGTTCTCCGCGGGAGAGGCGAAAACGACCTGCTTCCAGGTTGCGGCGTGGATTGACCAGAGGCGCTTGACGGACCTCCAGCCAGTCGGTCCAGCCACATGTTGCGGCAATGAAGCTGCACTCCTCTATTTGAATGCGACTTGAATGATAATGGAGATGATCATATTAAGACGTCAAGTTTCGACCCGCGGCTCTTTCTTCTCAGAATGAATGGCACGAACACATCATAAGCAGGAAGCAACACTTCGCGCCAGCTTGGAGGTAGTGACGAGGCTGTCCCTCTGAACCCAGTGGGGCATTGTTGGGCAATTTGTTGTTGTATGTACGGAGTTGGCTGGCAAGCCATTGATTGGCCACAACTTCAGGTTGCTGACCAGGCTGGCTTTGTCAAACAAAGCTGTGGTGCATGCACTTGTTTTGACTTCCCGTTTGAGTGCGCGAAGGCCTCAGTGATAGCGCATGTGTTAGTCATGTAGAAGAAGAACTGTTTCAAGGTATCGGGCATACTATAGTAATAGAAGGTATCCCATATTAGTATCAAAGTAGGTACCTAGGTATATAATGCCATAAGTATGCTTCTATGCATCTTGATTATTGAATGCCATGTTTAACACCTACCTTCGGAAGATGAAAAAACAAATCGAAATCCATCGTCGGCGAGAGTCGGTCTACCTGGGGTTCGGATTTACGACGAGCATCTGCATGCAAAGTCTAGAAGCTCGAACATGTTTTGAGAGCAAGCTCTGCCCCCGTTAAACTGTGCATGTCGGCGTGCAAGAAGACAAGGTCCGAAGCGGTGTCTCGAAACTGTCATCCTCTGACCAACATTGTGTTACGTCTCACGACTCACGAGTACTGGCTGCCACATCGCGAAAATGCCGGCTCTGCTGCATACTCCTCCGTACGATGATTGCATCCACTGGAGGGTCAAATTCGAATTGTCATTTGAACCACACTGAATTGCTCTCGGATTGGAGTCTGGTCTGCCAGGCGCTGCTGGGGGTACGGAGCACTCCGTCTTGAGCAGGTCTTTGCAGTCCAAAATTGCCAATGGCTTTGGTAACCAGATGTATTGGCCTGGATACAGCTTGTTGGCTTGAGCTTCGCCAATTTGCGACAGGATGTGAGTGTGCAGGGAAGGGAAGGAGCTTTGTGCTTTGGCGCATCGCACTGTCGCTTTGATTAAAAATAAACTCAGCACTAGTAACCAGCCAAATAGTAAGTATACCTGGGGTACTCAAAAGATCTACCAACGTCGTCGGTAAATCGGTCATTGTCGGTGCCACCTCGTGTCCTTTTCGAATATCACACGCCAGAAGAAAAGAGTCTGTTCCCGGCTTTCTGACGAAGCGTCAACGGTAGTCCCAGCGGTCTTCAATGTTGCCCAGGTTGTTCGAGAATGGTTAATCGTGCCCTGAAGTACAAAGCTCCTTCCCTGCACACTCACATCCTGACATGGAATATTATTGACAGCAACAGATCCGCCAGCCATTTCTACTTGACCACGGGATCTAGTGCCATTTCTTTGTTTACCTGGAATAAAAGTGCCCAAATACAAGTGCTCAAGCAAGTGAGCTCGCGCTGGGTGGTCTCCTCCTAGTACCCGCCGCCCCAGGGCCCAATCACACATGGCAGGAAAAAAATTCAAGACGGCGCACCTTTTCCCCTCCATCCGCTCTTCTCTTCTCGCATCCTTCCTTTGACCCCTTCTTTCCCTCCTCTCCACCCACTGTACAGCACCTCCACTGCCTTTCGGTGTCAAATTATCGTTTCCTCCCCCTTCTACTTTTCAACAAGTCCGATTCTTGCGCAATTCATCACCATGGCTGAAGAGGTACGTTGCTTGATACTCATGCTGCTTCTTGTCATTGCGCCATGCGGTCTGTGACGATGACAGTTGGGGGGGTAGTGGGCGAAAACACCCCGCATCCTTTTCTCGTGCCTGCCCCACGACATCAAGGACGCACAAAGCAAAATCTCGACTCCCAAAGTTGTCATCTTATTGGATACAGAGCGCGATGGAGAAACCGCATAGAAATATTGAGGAACGATCGTTTGGAATTTACAATTGATCATTTTACTGACCCCAGACGTTTCTTCGTGTAGCACGATGTTACCTTCGATTCCGCCGATGCTGGCGCGTCTCTGACCTACCCCATGCAGTGCTCTGCTCTGCGCAAGAACGGCTTCGTTGTTATCAAGAACCGCCCCTGCAAGATTGTCGACATGTCTACTTCCAAGACTGGCAAGCACGGTCATGCCAAGGTCCATCTGGTCGCCCTCGACATTTTCACTGGCAAGAAGTACGAAGATCTCTCTCCCTCCACTCACAACATGGATGTCCCCAATGTCACCCGTCGTGAGTATCAGCTGGTGAGTCTCGGCTATCCTCTCTTGACATGATCATTTTTCACTAATGCCTTCGTTAGCTCGACATTTCTGATGACGGCTTTCTCTCCCTCATGAACGACGACGGCGACACCAAGGATGATGTGAAGATGCCCGATGGCGAGATTGGTGAGAAGATCAACAAGCTTTTCAAGGTCGAGGAGAAGGACACCAGTAAGTTGTCTTCCAGCGTTTGGGACTTTCAAAGACGCAGTTTTGCCCATCGTCATACCCACGCACAGCCGAACTTGGCCTTGGACAGACGCACTGACCCAGACTTGCAGACGTTATCATTCTCACCTCCATGGGCGAGGAGGCTGCTGTTGAAGCCAAGGAGGCCCCTAAGCAGTAAATGGATTAAAGAAGGCCCCAGCATGGCGTACCTTTGCTTGCAGCCTCGGCACAAATTCGTCCTTGTGATGTCTGGGCAAATCGGAGTTGAGCTCATGATGATTCTTAGCACGTCAGATATACGTTGGGCGATAGATTTGGGTCGATGCGCGTGGAGACAGTAACATGAACGGGATTGTATCGGCTAGCCGCGCACTGGTTGGTAACTCACGCTGTCCAGGCGCTGGCGCTTTTAACAATTTTCTTTGTTTCTAACGACTCAGACCTTGCCAGCAGCTCTCTAGGTAATTGCAGCCGGGCGGGTCAAGATCCCTACCCAAAAAAAAAAATGTGAGATATAATGACCGTATTTCAGATCATTTTGTCCGTGCATGATCTATCAGCCCCCTGAGTAATTGTGACACTATTGCAAGATATCAATATGTATGCTGTGACTCGCCCTCTACTTTTCGGTGAATCTGTTCCGAGAAACGGGACTGTGGCAACAAGTTTTTTTTTTTTGCACATCCCGCTTATCGCGGTCCACTTTTAAGATAAGGCGGCGCCCGGGTGACTTTTTTTGAGACCTGACGGTCCTTACGCTTAATACTAGAGCGTTGTAATATAATGTATCAAAAATAGCTATATTAGACCTCAGGTAGCTTCAAAGAGCTCGCGGGAAAAGGTTCGAATTGCTTCTTATAAGAGACTATTCATAATTAGATTCAAATCTATGCTTATATGCCGTATACATTATGGCTATAAAAAACGCACAGCGTTCTGGATTATTAAATTAGCTACCTAACAATCTTACCATCATCGAATTCAGGCTTTATCCGCGATAGTTGTGGCCAATTGAATTTAATGTCATCATCGAGGGCGTTGTGTTAATACGGGGTCTCAGTTAAAAAGTCACACTGTGCAGGCGCTCTTTTTATGCGAGTGGGCCACATCTCGTCGATGTCTGCTACAATAATTATCACATCGAAAGCAAGAGAGTAGGCTATATTTACATCTGTAATTGTGATTTGCTTTTTTGGATTCGTTGCCATATTTGCCATGTTTTCTTGAGTTTCGGACGAGCCTTTTGGGGTTAAGGGTGTTTTTTGCAGACACAGCATACGTACCTCATGATCAGCTACCATCATAGTGCGCGTCCTTCCCTTTGGTGAGCAGAATACGGAGTCATGGAGGAACGGCGAGAACTTCGCAAATTACCACGAGGGGAAAGATGTCCTGAATGTGGGAGTCAAAAATTCTATCTTCAGGATGGGTTGCGGTTTTGCTCCAGAGGTCACCAAATCGAGGTAAGTTTTGGCGTCTCCCCTGCGCCAACATGAGCTCGATTGAATACATGACTGATGTTCTTATGCAGGGTTTCATTCAATTTGATCTTGGTGACGAAGAGGCTGCGGGACAACTGGGTTCTGTGGTCAGGCGTAAAAAAGAGGCTCGAGAGGTAGAGAAGCGTCAACTAGCCGGACAGGAAGGCAGGACGCTGTACCTCGAGGCCATCCAGCTTCTGGTGCGCAAGCAGGTCGACTTCTTGGTACGGAAAATGGGCCACAAAGAAGAGTTGGAGACTGTTGTTCGTGATCTTTGGGATCTGCGAATTCGCGGATACAGCTCCGTCATCCAAGAAGGCGATCCTAGTGAAACGGAGCTCGAGACGTTCAGCTCGCAACCAATTACTCCAGAAATTGAATCAAGATCCTCTTGGAAGTCAGCCTCAAGAGCACAGAGTTGGGACCGTGAGAGAGGCACCGACTGGCCAATGCCCAGATTGCCAGAGACTATCGCATTGTGCTATCTCGGGTGTCTACTTCTAAAAATCCCTACACGCTTGGCAGATCTACACACTTGGGTATCGAACGGCAATTTGCCGTACTTGGCAGCAGTGAGTTTCATGTTTTCTTGAACACCTTTTGAGCTCGTCATGTTGAAAATATATTGCGCACAGTACATGGAACTGCCAATCGAGATGCAGAGGAGAATGCCGTCCTCGTATGCGAATTTTCTCAAGTTACCATCAACCGTGGGCCTACGAGGATACGATCTGTATCAAACCGTAATGAATACGGTCCTTTCATACAAGCTGAACTACGAAATGACTTTTCCAGAGATGAACTATTTTCCCATGCTCGTACAATACGCCAAGGAGCTCGCACTACCAGGTAAGACTGCGATTTGTCGCGCTTTCACGGTGCAAGACATCTAACCACACATTAGTTGAGGTCATTGTTGTTGCAAAGCGGCTTGCAGCCACCTTAAACTACTCTTTCGAGTTTCCCGCCGGCAAGGCCAGGATATTTTCTCTTGACCATCCGGAATTAAGACTGGTTGCCTTTCTGGTCGTATCATCCAAGTTGTGCTTCCCATTCAGCCATGGCCAAGTCTCATCGCTGGCTAGTCTGAGTCGTTGCATGCCTCGGTTTGATTGGGAGAGATGGACAACGGGATACTCTGAAAACTTGGCGAATTTCCGAGGTAAGGTTTCGGAACGCCCTGCATTCGAGGAGTTCACTCCAGATCAAATTACCAACTTGGGGGATGAGGAATTTGATGCATACGTGGCGTATTTGAGTGCTGCAATTGGCAGTAATAGTAAGCTCTCATCATCACACACCATTACTGCCATCTCATGCTAACAATTTATCAGCGCTATCATGAGGTGATTCACTTGAAAAAAAAAAAGAACATGCCTGACGCAGAGCTGGGTGCCAACCATGGTCTCGAGATTGCTGCAGTCGCGGTTGATGTCGGGGTTCCAGGAAATCAGCTGGGTCGCGGAAAAAGCGGCGTCGTGCGCCCGGCTGATGTCGAAGCACGTCTCGTTGGCCTTGAGCGTGTAGAGCTCGCACGTCTCGGGCACGCACAGATTCGTGCCGAGCTCGGGGAAGTTGGAGCAGTCGGCGGCGATGCCGTTGCGGTACCGCAGCATGGCGGTGGACACGCCGAGGGCCCGGCTGACGCTGTTGCAATCATCGCCGGCCCTGACCGTGTAGTGCGAAGCGCAGGCGCCGCTGATGGGCGTCGGGCTAACGGACGTGGCTCTGGTTCGGTTGGATATCAGTTCGTAGGGCGGTGGCGAGGTGACGGGATACTTTGTCACGGCACAGCTGGGGGGGGGTAGCGTCAGGAACTCGGCAGACAGACAGCATTCACTTGCGGAAGGGGGCAGGGCAGGCTCACGAGGAGGTCAGCGAGCTGTAGTAGCCGCCAAGGTCCTTGCCGTAGCCAAAGGGCGAGTTGAGCTCGGCTTGAAGGGCACCGAGGATGCAGTCCTTGCAGGCCGCGTCGGGCGCGGGAGACTCCTAGGACGCCCACTCGGCCACCTGGGGAGCGCAGAACTGGTTGGAGCTGTCCTTGCGACAAATGTAGCTGTGGGTAAAGAGGAGCTGGTCGAGAGTGTAAGTGGCGGGATAGCGATTTCCACCGTCGACGACTGACTCGTCTCTGCAGGCCGCCGTCTGGTCGTTTTGCAGGCTCACCAGCGAGCTAAGGCAGTCGGTAATGCAGATGGAGGTGAGCATGTCGTTGGATGGCTCGACGCCGCCCAGCGCAACGGCAATGAGGGACGAGTCGCACCTGACCGGCTGGCCAAAGGTTACCCTGGGATGGTCAGACAGGATATATCTCTTGAAACATGTCTCTTTTGGTGTCTTTGGGAAGAGGGGATCGATCAGCCGGGGCCGAGAGGAAACCAACGAACGTACTTGCATCTGGCCGATAGATTGCCAGGAGCGTCAATGGACCGCGTCTGGCCATCTCGATTGGGCAAAAACACTTGCGAATGGACAAAGGGAATGCGAATGGCTGCCACTCCCAGAGAAAGCAGCTTAAAGGAGAGACGGGCCATGATGATGCTTGTTTACTGCGTAGTTGAAAATGTCATCCGCAGGACAGCAAAAAGGGGGAGCCTCCGGACAAGTAGACGAGACACGTAAGTCAAGTCTTCGTGAAGGAATATGGCTAGGTCCATGCTATCTATCAGTTATCTCGGATTGGAATGAATGACCTGCACGTCGCCCAGGTTGGTTCTCGATTGTTTGCCCTCCGTACTACCAAATCTGCCCCCCCCTCCCCGCAGCTGGACCCGACTTATGTTGCATGAGAAAAGGCGGCGTGGCCGACTGGCCACTAATTTGCGCGTTCATCATCCCTTATATGCCTTGCGACAACTCGAACGTCCACCATCCCCGGCATCACCACCTCAGTAAGCAGCAGCCTCGCGCCGGACACCGTGCCCGATTGCGTGCCTCTTCATGCGGGCGCGGCAAACAAGCAGGGATCCAGAGGGCCCGTATGGGCCAGGCAGGAGTTGCAAAATTTGATTTGGCTGAGAGAGCAAGGCCTTCCTGCCGGCAAGACAAGCTATAATACTCATCATGGCCTGCTGCTCTCTTTATTCTGCGTTTACGAGCCGGCACGCCGGTGCCGCGCAGGTATCAGGAGACCAAGTTCTGTCTCTCTCTCTCTTTCTCTCTTCCTGCCATCTATCTATCTTTCATCGCCTCGTGTACCGCATTGCCTTGCATGGCCGCTTCCTCTGATGCGCCGCGGGCGTCCAAACTCCCCATCACGCTTCTGGCCTTTTTCCTCATTGTAGCCCTTTTTCTGGCGTCGCCCTCCTTTAACATTTCTTCAGTCTCCCCCAAAACCCCTTCCAAGTCTCAACGCGAGGCAGTGCCTGTTCTGCCTGTCCCCGACCTGCCGCACGCCCCCCCATTGCTGCTAGACGGCTATGAAGAGTCTAGTCACACGCTGACCCGGCGACTTGATCCCTACGCCTGCACAAAGTCCAACCCCTGCCACACCAATGCCTGCTGCGGCTCCTTCTTCGGCGGCGAAGTGGGCACCTGCGGCTTCGGCCCCACCTTTTGCGGCCCCGACTGCGTGAGCAAGTGCGATGCCAAGCCGGAGTGCGGCCGGTACGCCGACCCTCCGGGCAAGACGTGTCCGCTCAACGTCTGCTGCAGCGCCTATGGCTTCTGCGGCACCACCTCCGAGTTCTGCCGTGTCTCGGAGAAGTGTCAGAGCAACTGCGGCACCCCGGCGGTGCCCTCCGGAAAGAGCCCCGTGCCGGTCACGAACCGCGTCATTGGCTACTATGAGGCCTGGAGCGCCCGCCGAGAGTGCTATCCCTTTCCTCCTGCAGCCATCCCTGTCCAGGGCTTGACGCATCTCAACTTCGCCTTTGGCTACGTTGATCCTCAGTCCTTCCGGGTGGTGCCAATGGACGGCGCCACGCCAGCGTCCCTCTTCACCAAGACGGCCGACGTCCGCACCCTCAAGTCAGGCCTGGCCGACCTCAAGGTTTACATCTCGCTGGGCGGATGGACGTTTAGCGACAACGGCACCGACACGCAGCCCACCTTTGGCGAGATTGCGTCTAGCGAGAAGAACCGCAAGACCTTTGCCGACAATGTCGTTGACTTCATGAAGAAGTATGGCTTCGACGGCGTCGACATCGACTGGGAGTGAGTGATTAACCACGAGCGTGGCCTGTCCCCTGTCTCTACACAACACAAGTTTCAGGGTCTGATGATTACCACGTTGTACAGATACCCCGGAGCGCCGGATCGCGGTGGCAAGGAGCAGGACACCGCCAACTTTGTCCTGCTGCTCAAGACGCTGAAGGAGACATTTGACACATCCATCCACGGCCCCTACGGCCTGACCTTTACCATCCCCAGCTCGTACTGGTACCTGCGATGGTTTGACGTGGCTGGCATGCTCAAGTACGCAGACTGGACCAACATGATGACGTACGATCTGCACGGTGTCTGGGACAAGGAGAACCCCATCGGCGACATAGTGCAGAGCCACACCAACCTGACCGAGATCAAGCAGTCCATGGACCTGCTCTGGCGCAACGGCGTGCGGCCGGAGCAGGTCGTCATGGGCCTGGGGTTCTACGGCCGCTCGTTCCAGCTGCGGGACCGGGGCTGCTCCACCCCCGGATGCAGGTTCGCCGGTGCCGCGGAGCCCGGGTCCTGCACCAAGAGCGCCGGAACGCTCGCGTATTTCGAAATCCAAGACATCATCTCGGACCAGAACCCCAAGATCACCCACGACAGGGACGCGGCGTCCAAGTACTTCACCTATGGCAAGGACCAGTGGGTCAGCTTTGACGACGCAGAGACCCTGAAGCAAAAGGTCGACTACGCCAACAGCGTCGGCCTCGGCGGCCTGATGATCTGGTCCGTGGACCAGGATGACGGGCAGTTCTCGGCGCTGCAGGGCCTGCTGGGGATGAGCCCGCAGAGCTACAGCGTGCTGCTGCAGCGCGCAGAGCGGACCGACGCCGGCAAGTGGACGGCGCTCAACGGGCAGAAGTGCGTCACGTCGGACTGCGGCAGCCCCGCCGAGTGTCCGGCTGGATACGGCATGGCCCCCGGGGGAAAGGGATACCCGGACAACTGCGGCGACACCGCTTACCGCATCGTCTGCTGCCCGCTCAGCGCCATGCCCGAGAGCTGCACATGGCGCGGCGGTGAAGGTACGTTGAAGTACCCGTCGTGCCACGGCCAATGCCACGTCGGCGAGACGACGCTCTTCCACTCCCGCCATGCCACCAAGAATTGCATGCGCCCCGGATGGCAGGCCTTCTGCTGCACGGCGCAGACCTGGGCCCGGCAGATCGAAGCCTGCAAGCTAACCAGCTGCCGCGGCTCCTGCGGCGACGGCGACGAGACCAAGGGCATGGTCAAGGTCGCCAAACAGGGCGACGACTGCACCTTCGGGTACAGGGAGCTGTGCTGCCCCAAGGAGTCGGCGTTTGAGAACTGCCACTGGGTGGGCAAAGGCAGTTGCGACGACAACGAGTGCGCCGACAACGACGTCCAGCTGGCCCTGGATACCTTCGGCGACGGCAGCTCGTCGTGCACCGGCGGCGGTCGCAGGAAGGTACTGTGCTGTAACACACCCAGGAATCTGAACCCTTTTCTGCCCGTGGCCCTCGACAAGGTTTTCCCGACGCTGCCCCCGTCCTCCGACTATCCGCAGTTTGACCTGCAGGCGCTGGGTGCCGACTTTGGCCAGGGGACCGCCGACCTCAACTCCAACACCTTTGGCATGGTCATCATCGTCGGATCCGCGTCGGCCGTGCACACGTTGCGCCGCCGGGACGGATCCGACGCCCACGTGCTCGGCTGCGACAAGATCAACAGGGAAGGCCGCAGCCGCATCCACGTCGTCTGCCGGGACGGCGGCGGCGACGACTCAAGCTGCCAGGGAATCCATCTCGGCGGCGCAAAAGGCACCATCTTGCGCCTGCCCGAAGGCTGCGGCCCCGGCGACTACGCCGTGCTTCACGCCGTGCGCGACGTCTCCGACAACGCCGAGCTCCCTCACCACGCGGCCCGCGCCGTCGCCGCCAACCGCACTGTCATCGAGATTGACATCTCGCACGACTTTGGCCTGGCCAAGCGTGATGCCGGCGATATCCTGGTCCGCATCGACTACTCCAACAGCCACGGTTACTGGAAATCCATCGTCCAGGGCGACCCGGTCAAGGGGGGTGGAGGCTCGGCGCTGCACAAGAGATTCTACAGCGCGGCCGCCTCGGATTGGAAGGGTAAATTTGACGGGTTGCGTAACCTCGACCAGCCGTCCAGCCTCAACGGCGTCGGCGCCATACGCAAGGAGAACATCCACGTGTCCCTCAGCGGCGAGCAGAGGGAAAAGTGCCCGGGCAAGGGAGACGACGGCTTTTGGAGGCTCGGCGCTGCACAAGAGATTCTACAGCGCGGCCGCCTCGGATTGGAAGGGTAAATTTGACGGGTTGCGTAACCTCGACCAGCCGTCCAGCCTCAACGGCGTCGGCGCCATACGCAAGGAGAACATCCACGTGTCCCTCAGCGGCGAGCAGAGGGAAAAGTGCCCGGGCAAGGGAGACGACGGCTTTCTGGACATGAGCATCTCGGGCAAGATGCACGAGAACCTCGAGTTCGGCTTCACCTTCGTGGGCACCATCTCGCCCACGTTTCACATGGACGAGGCCAACGGCTTCTACGACACTGCCATGAACTTCGACGCACAGCTCGACTTCGACGGCAAGGGCCACATGGACGTGCCGGCCGGCATGGCGCCCAAGAAGCTCTTCTCCAGCCCCGTGAGCGCCTGGAGCTTCTCGCACCCGGGCATCTGCAGCTTCGGCCCAAAGCTCAACGTCGAGGTGGAGATGACGGGCAAGGGCGAGATCGACGCCAAGTTCTCGGCCGCCTTCGCCATTGCCAACGCCGAGGCCGCGACCGACGGCTTGCCTACGAGCATGGGTCCGCACAAGGGCGGGCTGTTTAACAAACCGCTGAGCAACGCCTGGTCCGGCGATGTGTCGCTGGCCACCAAGCCGGAGCCGCACAACGGCAAGGAGCGGCGAGACGTCAGCCCCAACGACGCGGGAATCACCGTCCTGGGCCTGCGCTTCCTGACCACATCGCAAATGGTGCTGGACCTCGACTTTTACGGCCAGAAAGAGGTGGCCGCGGGCACGCAGTTCAACCAAACCATCCAGAGCTTGTTTCGCATCAGCCGGCAAAGCAACGGTAACGCCATCGTCGCTTTCGGCAACACCGAGGCCACCGTCGAGTCCCTCACGAGGGGCGACCTTCCCTGGGGCGACGACGACGTTCAGAGCGTCGTTGCCCGCGGCGATGCCCTCGTCCTCCACCAGGGCACCAGCCCGCCGCCGGCCCGTGACGCGCCCGTGCCGGAAGGATACCCGATCTTCGGAGGGCACGATCTCATGTCTTGCAGCGGCGGCGGCGGCGGCGGCTCCCACCTAGACACGTGTCTCTGTATGAGCGTGCTGGACCAGTTCGACCGCACCCTGGATCTGAACCCGGACACGGGCGAGCCGTACGAGCACGTTACCGACAGCCGCCGGAGGAGACGAACGGCTCGTCGGGCACCACCCTCTCTTCTGTCGGAGCTGGACCCATCCCTAGACCTTAACCCAGATACCGGCAAGCCATACTTCCAAGACCTCATCACCGAGTCCAGTCCGGTCGAAGGGCGGGCACCTCCCATCCAGTATAGCAGGCCAGAACACTACACGGTGCATGGCACCTCGCATAACTGGGACATCACCATGGGGCGGTATCCGCAGGGACAAGACGGCGCCTGCCTGCTGCAAGCGAATCCCAACGCGGGGCGGTATGGTCCGGAAGACTGCTACGACTGCGGAAACGTGGCCATTAGCTCGAGCACCACTGATCCAGACATCCGCGTCGTCTCGGAGCACATCAACGAGAGGCAGACGGAACCGCGCGCGGAGCAGTACATGATGAGCGGCCAAGCCCGTCGAGGTGACGGCACGCTGATCAGCAGCGCCCACACAGCCATCCCCGAGCGCTATCTGGATGAGAACAGCTACCTGCACCGGCCGTACGCCTCGTGGGACCCCAACGGCCCGCACACGGGTCGCGGCAGACCCATCGATGAGATCACCCAGTCGTACGGCTCCGATCTCAACCCGGGGGTCATGGTCAACGCCGAGGCAGTGCTCAACGGCTACAAGGCCCGCATCTGGGTCGGCCACCGGCCCATGGCCGACGACCTGTGGAATTCGAACGGATTTGATCTCCCCGACGCGAACCGCGCCGCCGCCGCCATCAGCAACATCCGCACCGCCTTACAGGTCACGTCGTATCTCAACGACGACGTCATCAACCGCAACTGGGCCCAGATCCTCAACGACGTCGTCCACGCCTACCGGCGGTACCAGGAGCGGGTCCAGGCCGTTGACGGCGTCACCATCCACCCGGCGGAGATGTATCAGGAGTTCATGCTGCATGTCGTGGTCCAAAACATTGAACACTCGACCGCCAATTGGGTAGAGCTCAGGATCAATCAGCTCCGAACCCTTTGGGAGGCTCAGGGCTCACACCCTGACGCGCAGGGTATATTGGAAGAATTGGATGCTCTGGATGAGACTGCGGGAGCTTTGCTGCTTGACATTGGCCGCCTGCCTTTGACTAACTAAGTCAGCATACTGCTTGATCACCGTCTTCAACATTGATTGCCTACCATTGACTAATAAATTCGTCTCCCGTGCTTGCCAAGCATGTCTTGTTTCAAATTGTATGTATCCTAGTACGTCAAAAACTGGGTGCGCACTTATAACATGGCTGCTGCTATAAGAGTATGTATATGTGCTTAACAGTCGGTCAGTCAGTCAGTGAGCTATAGGGAGTCAACGCCTGAAATTTGGATTCACATGATCCTATCGCATATGCCCACTATATGCTGTTCTGTTACTTTTTCGCCTAACCTAAGACCTGAGCGATTCTCAATTAGGCCTGAGATTTACTGTGTGCCCGATTGTAACATAAAGGGCTAACATGGGCCACATATCCTATAGCTCATCGTGACTACGAATCAGCTTGGAGGCCAGATTGAGGACATTGATGTAAATGCTTATATGAACGGGAACTTCGAGGTCGATGCGCTCTGTGATCTTCGCGATAATACCCTAGGTGCCAATGTTGTCAATGTCCTCGGCCGTGATGCGGTAGAATCCTTGCTCGTCCTCGTTAATGTAGGTCCTCTAGTCAGTACTAGAGAGACGAGTGTGCAGGCCCGCGTGGACAGAAGTCTGGTTAAGAATCAGGCCCTCCTGATAAGCTATCCAGAACATGGATCCGTGGTTCAAATTGGTGATACTTGTTCTTTGGTCTGCCATCGAAAACCCTACTAGTAGGTCATTACATTTCCTACACTGCATGCAAAGCTCTGATTATGGCACACATTATATAGTATACATGTATTTCCCTATTAGTTATTACCCTTATTATATAGTGTGTATGTATTTCCCTAGTTGTTATTACCCTTGGGCAATATACATAAGATATCGCCACGAACTCAAATTCACTACGTCGCAAAACAAAGCAAAGAGACCTAAATTAGGGACGCGTTAGGCCAAGACCTACGCTAGAAGGGGGTTATTGATTTTAAAAAAAAAATTACGTCATTAGTTATAGCTAATGCATCTAATTTTTTATAACACAATTACTAGCAATACCTAGCTAGTAAAACAATCAATAATTAAATACTTATAGCTATAGTAATAAATGAAACCTATAATAAAAATAAGCTCTAAGGTTATAAATATAAGGGGGTTATAAGGTTAAGTAAAGTTTATAAGAAACTTTATAGCTATATTAGCGTAAGAGTTATCATTTGTAACTATAGTTAAACTTAAATTTATTTAAGTTTTACTTATAGTATAAATTAACGTAATTCCCCCTTCCTCTATAACTATGTTTATTTTATCTCTCTCTAAACATAACTTATTCTCACTTATCTCTAATTTAATTTAAATCGCTAGGTAGGTTTTGCATAACTAATTAACAATTAACCCCTAACTAATTAAATAATAGTATAGCTAAAGGTAATGTGTAAAGGTGTACGGCTAGGCCGCGGGCATTTGTGAGAACAATGGTAGCTAGGCAAGAGGTATAGGGGCTCTAATATATTGACTAAAGCTTGCTAGGTCTAAGTGTGTTATGCATGTAAGTTACTAGCTTATAGCTAGTAGCTCGCTAGCATTACATAGACTTAGCCCTAGGGCGTGGCCTATTTACAAGGTATGCTAGTGTACTTGTGTTATAAGTAAGGCCTTATAATTACCCCCTTACTTATAGCTAAGCTCTTAAATAGCTTTTACTAGCTATTTTATAGCTATTTACTAAGTAATAGCTATATTAAAATAATAATAAATAACATATAGCACTTAACTATAAATACGCTTATAACTCTCTTGTTAGTTACACCAAGGAACGTTACACTAGTGCGAAGGGTCAAATTTAACAATAGTAATAAAGTTAATAATAATAGCTAAGAAGAGAGAGAAAGAGAGAAATCTAGCTAGGAGAGAAGGTAAGTAAAAAAAGGGGAAAAGTAAGGTAGTAGTGTAAAGCCACTATAAGCAGTGTGAGGTTACTTATAATATAGCTAATTATATTATATATATCCCTTTAGTAAACTTATACTTTAGCTATAGCTAGACTAACTATTATCTAAGGGTCTAGAGAAAGCTATACTAGTAGTCTTTTTTTTCTTTATAGCTAAAGGAGCCTAAAAACATAATAAAAATTAAATTAAAGATAAGTATATATAAGTAAATCCCTTTATAAGAATCTATAGCTTTAATTAGCTATTATAGCCTTAGTTATTCTAATTAACCTAGTTACTATAATCTATACCTATATGCCTATTATATTAATCCTCCCCTCTACCTAACCTTATAGGTCTCTTAACCTAGCCTTTTATATAAATTATTAAATTATTTAAATTAATTAAGGTTAAAAGGGCTAAATTTAGTAATACCTTTATTATTATATTAGCTAGGTTATTACCACTATTAATTTACCTAACTTTATAAATCTCTTTTCTCTTATATAACTATTAGAGGGCTATAATATTAATTATAAGCTACTTCTCTTTTATTATGCTTAGCTTTATAAGGCATTTATATAGCAAGAAAGAGTTTATATAAAGGATTATTAGTATTTAAGGTATTTTTAATTAGTCTATAATCTAATAAAGGGTTATAAATATTATATATATAATATTAGCGCCTTAAACTATACTATATAGCTTAGATATAAGTGTGCTATAGGTTATATACTTACTCTTTATAAAGCTATATATAATAATATTCCCTCTTAAGGTAAAGGTATTATTCTCCTTTATTACCTTATTACTAATTATAATAATATATCTAATTTATAAACTAAGGTCTTTATTATTAGTAAGAGACCTATTTATAAACATAAAGAGCTTTACCTCTTTAAGAGTTAAGGGGATATACTATAATCCTTACTACTAATGCTTAATTTACTACTTAAGGCATTTATTAAGTTATAAGATATTATTAGCAAAGGGTTCTTAGTGTTATATAGTAATTAATAGGTTATAAGATACTTCTAGTTAATAGACTATTATAATATAACTCCCTTAGGCTCTTTACTTTATATAATCCTACTTTACTATTAGTAATTATAAGTTAATTTCCTTAATCTTTTAACTTTAGCCTTTTTAAGTTAGAGTTAGTAAATTATTAGCATTCTAGGTTAGGATATAGCTATTAAAGATAGGGGGATTTATAGTTATTAAGTATTATTTTTCTTTAGCTATAAACTTTACTTTCTAAAGCTCTCTTTTTTCTTTCTTAAAGAAGTTATTATTACTAAGGCCATATAAGCTTATATAATATCTTATAACTAAAGATAAATTTCTCTTTACCTTAATAATAAGGCAAGGGCTATAATAATCTATTAGCTTAATTACTATATTATTAGTAATTAGGTTAAGATAGCTTCCTTTCCCTTATTATTATGCCCTTATATAATAAGGCATGATTTCTTATATAGTAATTTAGTCCCTTTACCCTTAATCTCTTAGACTATATAAGAATTAAAGATCCTATAGCCTTTATACTTTACTAAATTAAATATTATAAACCTAAATATATTATAAGCTTATAGGGTATTAATCTTAGCTTAGTTAGATTATTTAAAGGGGCTTCCTAGAGTTATAATCTTTTCTTCTTAGTAAAGTTAAAGGGCAAGCTTCTAGTTAGCCTTTTCTTTTACTATAAGGAATACTATATTTAGCACTTCTCTAGCTATAATCTCTTTAAATAATACTTTCTCTTAGTCTTTATTAATAAATATAAGGAGATCTATAAGTTTAATAGCTTTATTAGGATTATAAGCCTAGGCCTTAATTACCTTTACTTTTACTACCTTAAGGTAATTAGCTTTATAGCTTCCTATAAAAGTAGCTTTTACTACCTTAAGGTAAGCTATAGTTCTTTAACTTTATAGCTTCCTATAAGATTACCTTTAGCTTTAATAGCCTCTATAGGCTTTTCTATACTCTTATTAATATAAAATTAAACTATAAGGCTTTTCCTTAGCTTTCTTTACTTTCTTTTTACTAGTATTTCTTTCTCTTTTTCCTTTACCTTATTATTCTTTACTAATAGCTTATCTCCCCTAGCCCTCTTATAGGGAAGGGCTATCTTATAAAAAGAGGCCTCTAGGCTTAGGTTATATTCCCTAATACCTTAAAGGCTTTACTTATTAGTCCTTATATACTATAGGTCTTTATAGTATAGCTTTACTACTATAAAGCGAAATTTAGCTAGGCTATAGGGTATCTTAACTATATAAGTCTCCCTATTAGTAGCTAATAGCTTATAAGGGCTATACTATTTACCTTTTTCTCTTTATATATATATATTAGCCTATAGTAATAGCTAATATATTAGTAATATATTAAGGCTATTCTAGGCACTAAGGGCCTTATAGACCTATCTCTTAGCTAGGTAATAGCAAACTTTATTAGTTACCTTCTAAATTACTTTAGCTTATTAAATAATAAAGATACTTAGTAATAACTTATCTATTATTTATAAGTAAGCTTTAAAGACTAGTAGTATAGGCATAAGGCTATTAGGGCTTACTAAGTTATTAATAGCTTTAATAGCTATTTAAAGTTACTACTTAGAAGTAATCTCTTTACTAATTAAATCTATAATAATATTATAAGCCTAGTAAAGAGGTCTATAATATCTTTTAACCTTTTTAATGCTATTATAAGCTTTAATAAGTATCTTATTAATCTTAATTAATATTAGGTAAGTATAATGCCTAAATTTAGCTAAAGCAAAGTTATTACTAGTATTATAAATAATCTAGTCTAAAGGGCCTAGATATATATTAATCTAGCACTCTTTAATTATATTCTAAATATTATAAGCTTTTTACTTCTTAGGGTTAAGGAATTAGGCTACTTAAAATAAGGTTACTAAATTAATAATATAAAGGACTAGCTACCTATTAATTTATATAATATTAATAATAATCTTATAGTTAAAGTTATAGTTATCTTTAAGGGAGAACTTAAACTAGCTAAGGGTTTTTCTATTTATCTAATAATAGTAATAGACTTTAGTAAGCTTTTTAATTATATAGTATTTAATATTATAACTAGCTTATTAAAGGATCTTTATAAGCTACTAAATTAAAGGATAACTAAATCTTTAGTAAAGCTAATAAATCTCTCCTTTTAATAGGTAAAAAGCAGTGGTTTCTCTTACCTCTAGAAGCTACTAAGGGTAGCCTTATTTACGCATAATAAGTATAGTCTTGTTATTTTAAATTAATATATTAGTAAGGTTATTAATCTTAACCTTTATCTTATTTATATTAGTAAGGGAAAAGAGAAAAGGTATAGTAATATTAAGGATATAGAAATTAATTTAGCTAAGCTTTATAGGCATATAGATAATGCTATGTGTTATTATTAATCTAGCACTAAATCTAATAACTTCTAGGTTATAAGGTTTAATTATTAATAATAGCATTAATCTTAGTAAGGCTCTAGCCTATGCTAGACTAGTAGTTAATTAGCCTAAGGCTCCTATATCTAGTATAATTTCTTTAAAGACCTCTTTAAAATAGTATTCTTTAAATATATAATAGATTAAATTATCCTTATTAGAAGCCTCTTTAAGGTATAGCTTTTACTTAAGTAAGGTATACTAAAAAGCCTAATTCTTAAGCATTATAAGAATATTAATATTATCTATTATTTATAATCCTAAGTAAAAGAATTATATAATACTAAGGTATACCTTTAATAATAGCTTTTCCTTAATATTATTATTATTATTATCTTAAGCCTAAGTAAAGGCCTTAAGCTAGGTCTCCTAGTCTTTTACCTTCTTTTTCTTAGGGTTATTATTACCTTTAAATAAAGTAAGGAATACTTAAAACTTCTTCTTTATAAGGGGTAAGTAATAGTTTTTACTAGCTTACTATCTTTTTTTCTCTTTCTAATATTTAGTATTAGTGTAATTTAATAACTAGTAGCTACTCTTACTATAAATAAAGTATTACTTAGTTTATTTAGAGTTACTATAATAACCTTCTTTTCCTTAGTCTCTCTAATTCTATTAGCTATATTAGTAATCTATAAATATTACCTTTAATAAGTCTTTATCTTAATATTAGTAGTATTAGTTATTTCTTATATTACTCTTTATAATTATAATTAACTTATAAAGATTACTAGTAAGGTTCTTAAAGCCTAGTATATATATATACTTTACTACCTAATATTTAGGGATACTAAAGACTATATTTAAGGTTTACTTATAAAGCTTTATATTTACTATATTAAAAAGGTATAGCCCTTTATAAACTCTCTTTAAGGTAATTAATAAAATCTTAAGGCACTTAAGCTTACTTTTTTTAGGGTTTTAAGTAATAATATTCTTAAGGGTAATATTACTTTACTTATAGTAATAAAACTATTAATTACTTTTTATTTTAAAGTATTAATAGATATTTATAATTATCTCTTTATAAGAGAGGTTTTTACTAGTAAGGTAATTAAGAAAGTACTATTTAGTATTTTCTATTAATATAATAGGAAATGCCTTACTAAAATATAACTTAAGGAAGTTAATTTAGTTATACTTACTCTTAAAAAGTATAAGCTTTAGTAAGAGAAAGTTATATAGCTTTTTACTATAGTAATTACTATTCTTATATATCTTTATAAGCTTAGATATTTTCTTTATAATTTATTTATCTAAAGGGAAGGATTAAGGAAAGAGAGTAAGCTATTAAGGGTTAAATTCCTAATATAACTAAGATTATTATAGGGGTTTTTATAGGGAATATAGTAATTATTCCCCTTAAGGGTAAGGAATATTAAGGAAGGTCTTTAAGGTAGTAAATTATAGGGGTTATATATAAGGTAGTTTAGGGGATTATAACTTATCTCTTAGCTATAGAGTTATTATTACCTCTTAAAGCATATATTTAAGAGCTATTAAAATAGGAAGGCTTACTCCTTAGCTAATATAAATATTATTATCTTATAGAGAGTTTTATAGCTCTCTTATAAGCTTATTAATAGCTCTCCTAAATATATCTTTAGTTTAACCTTTAAAATCTTCTTTAAAGTTTTTCTAGAGATTTTCTCCTTACTAATTCTAATACTTACTAGTATAAATAAACCTTATAATCTAATTATTAAGCTTAGGCTATATAGTAGTCTTTAAGTCTAGTTAGGTAAGCTCTTCCTAGTTTTTTATAAGTATAAATAAATATAGCTATAGTTACCTTAGTAAACTATTTTTTTCTAGTCTTTTAAAAGCTATTACTAATAGCTTTTAGGGTACCTTAGTATTAGGGGAAGTAAGGTAAGGGGTTTATCTTATTAATAGTCTAATATTTAATTCTATCCCTTTCTTAAGAAAAATTTAGTTTTCTTAAATAATTAAAATAAACTAAATAGTAATATAATAATAGGGTAATTTTTACACTTATTAAGAGGGATAAACTAGGTAAATCTAAAAGATAGGTAAAATAGGAAAAATAGGAAAAATAGGGTAAATAGGATAAATAGAATAAATAAGGCAAAATAAATAGGATAAATAGAACTAAATAAATAGGATTAATAGGATTAATAGGATAAATAAAGGGAAATAATAAAAATAATAGAAAAAGGGTAAAAGAAGGAAAAATAGTAAAGGAGGGAAAAATAGGCTATAAAGATAGTATAAACATAGAAGTAACTTAATACCTAGAGCACTAAGGCATAAAAAGCTATAAAGAAAAGAGAAAAGGGTTTATAAAAAGAGTATAAAAAGAGGTTATATAGGTTAGCTAGCTTAGCTAAGGGTTATTTTTAATATTAGGTTTAAATAAAATACCTTATAGTAATAGATTTAGTTATTTAGTTAGTTCTCTTATAATAGATAATAAGATTAATAATTAACTAAATATCCTAAAGGCCTAAGAGTTAATAGATTAATCCCTTAGAAGTCTAATAAGCCTATAGCTAGGATTTTAGTTTATTTTCCTTTAGCACACTCTAGAGTTATACCTCTTTACTTAAATAGCCTATATAAGAGATACTTATAATACTATAAGTATATTACTATTCCTTTACCTTTTAGTATCTTATTACTAATATTTTTATATAGGCTATAGCTATAATAAAGGGTAATATTTTAGATTTATTAGCACTCCTAGATTAGGTATAAACTCTTATAAATACCCTTAGTAATATAGACCTAGAAAACCCTAATAATTATTTATTTTCTAAGATAACTTACTTTAGTTTTACTAAGGCTTATCTTAATTTAATAATAGGCTTTAACTATACTAATATAGTATACTATATTATATTTAGCCTTACTAGGGCTATAAAGGTTTACTAGGTTTATATTTTCCTTACTTATATTTTAAGGTAGGATATATTAATTTTATAAAATTAATATATTATTTTATAATAGTAACTTTCTATTACTATATTTCTAGCTTTTATCCTAGGGATAGTAAGTATTTTATTCCTTTTTATTACTTATTTACTAACTTTTATAGCTACTTTATAGCTAACTTTTCTATACCTAGAAGGCAAGGGTAACTTTATACCTATAGTCTTATAACCTAGGTTTTATTCCTTAGGGTATAGCTAAATATTGCTTTTCCTAGGTAATAAGGAAGCTAATTAGTAAGAATAAGAATAGTAGTAAGTACTATATTTAGAATAGTAAGGTTCTTAGCTATATAAGAGCTATAATAAAGGGGTTTTCCTTAACTCTCCTTACTTTATAGGTATATTTTCCTTTATTTTTAGTAAGTAATCTAAGGTTTCTAGTTTAAAGTATAATAGTAGCTAGTAAGGCTAGGCCTTTTCTATAGGAATATTATATCTCTTTACCTATAACTTACCTATATCTTACTATCTTTCTTATAGGATTTATTTTAGTAAAATATCTAAATTATATATTAAGTGCTTTCTATATCTTTTACTAGGACTTATTAGTTATATTTACTTAGCTAATCTTTCTATTTTACTAGGTATTAATTACCTTTATAGGTTTTCCTATAGTTCTTAACTTTCTTAACTTTATACTTATTTTCTTTTTTCTTAAGGTTTAGTATAAGTATATTTTCTTTCTTAGTATCTTTATAGTAATTCTATAGCTTTAATAAGCTAATATAAAATATATTATATAGTTAGCTATACTTCTTAGGTAGTGTAAGTTAATATGCTTATTTACCTATAGTATTAAGTACTTAAAATAGCCTAATAAACCTAGGGATTAGCTTTCTTTTTATATTTTTAAGCCTAATATTCTTTACTAATAGTAATACTAAGTTACCTCTTTTTAGAGTTAGTAGCTAGTAATACTTATTATAGTGCTTTACCTAGGTTTTAGTAGCTTTTACCTAGTTTTTCTTTAGCTATTCTTTAACTTTCTATAGCTTTATAATATAGGCATAGGCTTCTAGTACTTTCCTTTCTTTAATCTTATTCCTAAGAGCTAGATAAAACTTAAGTAAATAGCCTATAAGGTAGTAATTTAGAGAGTAACCTATAGTTTTATTTACTATATTATTATATATAAATTACATTATTAGGAGTAGCTTTAGCTATATTTATTAGTTTTTTATAATAAAATATTGGAGGGGAGCTTTCTTTTATACTCGATAAGAGGGGGGGGGGATGAATCAGATAACTTGCTCAAAAAACGAAGCATAATAGGCTTAACGAATCTAATAATACATAACTAGCCTTAACACAGAACCGTTCCGGTTCTAGGTTAAAGCCACCCTCCCCCTATAATAACTAAGTAAAACTAGGTGCTTATACTTTATTAAACTAATAAGGTAGGACTAGGCTAAAGTTAGCTAAAAAGTAAGGCTATAGAAAAGTTAGCGTAAAAGTAAATAAGAAGTAAATTAATATTATAAACTTAGATTTACTTTACCTTAAGTAAAAGTAAAGAGACTTAAGATAAACTTACTATTAAACTAGAATAAGGTTTAAAGGGCCTAGGAATACCTATTTTATATATTTTCCTTTCTCTTTTTCTTTTCTATAAAATAAGGCTAGTATAAGCTAGTAATAAACACTTATAATAAGCTACCTACTAAGTAGTATAAGCTTACTATAAGGCTAGCGCTAGCCTAAACATAGATATAAGAGGGTTTTTCTTCCTAGGTTAGGGTTTTCCCTTTTAACTTAGTAGTAGGAGTACTAGTAATAGCTATCTATAGAGCTAACTAGCGTAAATAATATATATATATATATAATAAAATATTAAAGGTAATACTTAAGCACTTAGTTTATTCTCTTTATTTACCTATTAGTTTAGGGGTAAAACACTATAAAAAGCCTTTACTTTATATATAATAAGTAGTATAAATCTAACTAGAATTAGCTTATAAAGACTAATCCCCTATTAGATATAATACCCTCTAGTGCCCTAAATTATAGTTTAATCTCCCTATAGAAAAGCTTTACTAATTTAGCTATATTAATAATTATAGTTATAGGTAGGAAGATAGAGTACTTAGTAAATTAGTTTATAATTATAAGGATTATATTAGTTTCTTGCTTACTTACTTATATAATAAGTAATCCTATAATAAAGTCTATTAAAATCTTTACTTATAGCTACCTTAGTATTAGTAGTAATTTAAGGCTTTTATATAGGTAATACCTTCTAGCTACTACTTATTAGTAAACCCTATAGCTTATAATATAGTCTAAAATAAACTTACTTATAGCTAGCCACTAAAAGTAATACCTTAATAGCTTTAGAGTATACTTAGTCCTAAAGTAACTTACTAGTAAATTATTATAGTGTAGTTATAAAAGCTCCTATTATAAGATAGGCTCCTAGGGAATAACTACCTAGTCTTAGTATATTAGGAGACCCCTTATACTATATAACTATAGACTAGCTTTTCTTTTCCCTTTTACTAGGGATTTATCTATCTTACTATTTTACCTTTATAGATCTAAGTCTTAACTTTATACCTTCTATAGTAATTATACTAATAGTTTATTTAGCCTAGATTAGTAAGGATCTAGTAATATAATAGTCCCCTATATCTCTTATACTATGCTAATATCTTAGATATATACTACTTTCTCCTAGAAATTACCCTTATTTAGCTAATCTTTTACTAGATTTATAGTAGCTATCTAGCCTCTTAACTAGGCTACTCTAGCCTTAGGAGCTCTCTTTATAAGGGCTAGGGTATTTTCCTCCCCTAAAGATATCTTATTAAGCCTCTTTATATCTAAGACTAAGGTATTTTCCTCCCTTAAAGGTATCTTACTATATCTTCTTTAATATATTAGTATCTTTTCTTTTACTACTTCTTTAATAATTACTATCTTTTTCTAAAGTTCTACTAAAAGTGCCTTATTTATTAGGGGTTTACCTTTATAATTAAACTTTCTTAATAGTATATTTACTAGGTTACTCTTCCCTAGCCTATACTTAATTATAAAGTAAAAAGGGCAAAGGAATATAAACTATCTAGCCTGCCTTCTATTTAACTTTTACTACCTTATAAAGGTTTATAGGTTATAGTAGTTTAATAAGACCTTAACTAGAGTTACTATACCTTTAATATAGTATTACTAGTATTTAAATAACTTTACTATAGTAAGTAACTCTTAATTAGCTATACTATAGTTATACTTAGTATTTATAAACTTCCTTAACTAAAAGGCTACTAAATACTAGTATCCCTTATTATCCTATTAAAATAGGATTATTACTATTATAAAGACTAAAGCATTTATCTTAATCAGAGTATTACAGTACAATCGATTTGTAGTGTATTTTCTTTTTAACAAATAATATATATCTAATCTTAGAAAATAGATAGAGATATAAAACCTCTTTTTTTAGATAGATAACTAAAAAAACTACAATGTAGTTGTATATAAAAGTGGGTCTAACGCCTGTAAATTAGAAAAACTACATTTCACTACATTTTAGTACTAAAAATACACTACAAATGTAGTGTTTCTAATTTACGGTTAAACGGCCCATTTTTAGATCCACTTTTATGAATAGTATTTTTCTTTGGATTTATCTCTATAAGATTACGTAATTTATAGAATAGTATCTCTTATTATAAGCTAGATATAAAATTAAATGTAAAAACTACAAATCACACTACACTAACTACAAACAATACTCTGATCTTAATATACACTAGCTAACTTAGGTTATAATAATAAAGGAGAGGTACTTACTAAAAGGTATCTTTTAGCTAGCTAAATACTAGCTACTCCTTTACTTTAAATATAAACTTCCTAGTTTAAATACTATTTTAACTATCTTTTATTAATATATATAATAGTATTATAATCCTAGAGTATTTATAAATAAACTATTAGTAAAAGTTATAAAATCTAAGAAAAGACTATATATCTTTAAAGCTCTTAGGCTCCTTCTAATCTTAGATTATATTAACCCTTTATATATTTATTAAAATCCTATTAACTAATAGAATAAACCCTACGAATTCTATAGATTCTTAGTAAAATAAATACTTTAAGGGTTTTATATATAGCTTTACTAACTTTATATACTTTAAGACTTTCTTAATATATATAGTATACTTCTCTTATATTTTTAAGAAGATAAGAATATTATCTAAATACACTATATAAATAGTATTAACTAGCCTATAAAGTGCTTTATAAATATAGCTTTAAAAGATAGCTAGGGTATTAGTTAATTTAAAAGGCATTATAAGATATTTATAGTGTTTATAGTAAGTATAAAATATAGTCTTTTACTTATTACCCTTTTTAATATAAATTTAATAGTAAGTATTCTTAATATTAATCTTTAAGAAGTAATAAGCTTCTTAATACTAGTCTAGGATCTTTAAAATTAGGGGGAGAGTATAGTAATTCTTCTATATTACTCTATTAAGTCCTTAATAATCTATATATAGTTAAAGTATTCTATTATTCTTTAGTATAAATAGGATAGGTATACCTATAAGGCTCTTAGAGAGTTTTATCTAGCCTTTCTATAGGTTTTTATTAATATATTTATAAAGCTTCTTAAGCTTACTTTAGGAGAGAGGGTATATTAGTCTATATAGGGGTGTAGCCCTAGGTATTAGGTTAATTATATAATTAGTCTCTTTTCTTAATAGTAAGCTTCCTGCCTTATTTAATATAAATATATCTTTAAACTTATATAGTTCCTTAGGAATATCTTTAATAGTTCTATATACTTTTACTTTCTTATTATCTTTAAGGGTAATAAACTTATTTTCTATAACTTTTATAATAGTATATATAATAGTCTTATTATATATTACTTTTATAAACTTATAAGAAGTTATAAGTAAAAAGGCTATTCTCTTTTTCTTAAACTACTACTCTTATAACTATAAATAAAGATATATATATTCCTTAGTAAGTATATATATTCTAATTAAGAGAGGACTTTCCCTTACTCTTAGGTCCTTATCTATAGCTATATATAATAGCTTAAGATTCTTTTTTTCTTCCCTTAAGTCCTTAATTATAATAAGTACCTTATAAATACTATATTAAAGGACTATAAGGGCCCTTACTACCTTAAGAATAAGTACTATAGCCTTAGCCTAGTTAAGCTTATAGTTCTTTATAAATTTAGCACTAATAATATTAATCTTAGCATAGCTATTAAGATTTACTACTATTTTAATATCTTTATACTTATAAATAGTAATTAGTATATAGAATCTATAATTAGAAGTCTTCGCACAAACTTCCGCACCGCTCTAAAGGTCCGGAATCGCCTCTAAAATACAAACTATATTAATATTCGAATTCCTTACCTTTGTTTACCCCCCCCTATAATATTACATTATAATAGAGCTAGAGGTAGGTATAAGGTTAGGATGCTAATAGTAATTAATATAGGAGAAAGGGGGCTAGCATAGAGCTACCACTACCTAAATATAGGAATTAGATAGTTTAATGTCTAAAGCAGTAAGAATAACCTAATAATAGATTAGATCTAATTTAAATACCTAGATCATATAAAATTTTATAATAAAATCACAAGCCTTATCCCTAGTAATAAAGTTACCTAGGTATAGTATATTACTAAAGCTATTACTAAATAGGTAGCAAACTATACCTAAGCTAAAGCAAGGATAATAAATTATAATAATAGTAATATCTATACTACTAAGGAAGCCCTTAAATAAGCCCTTAAAGAGGCTATTAAAGAAGAAGCTAAGGAGAGTAATACCCTAACCTAGGCTAGCATTACTACTAGCCTAGCCCCTAAGTAACTAAATACCTTACCTCCCCCTCTCTAGATCCCTGGTAGGCAGAGTATTGCACTACAATGTGTAGTGTAGTAACTACACTACAAACTACACTAACTATAAGCGGAAAAAAACTATAATATAATACAATACAAATTTTTTTCCTAAACTACACTAATTACAAACACTACAAATGTAGTGTTAGGTAGAAAAAAGTGGGCCTTTTTATTAGCTAAGCTTATTATATAGATTAAAAGAAGGCTAGTTATATAGAAGCTTTTATTATTAACTATTTTACCTAATTAGTTATATAATTTATAATATTATACTATTTTAAGGATTTTACTATAACTAGGGTTATATATAATATTATACCTTTTTAATAATACTATTATACTTAATACTTTATTTTACTAATATAACTTTAAGAAAACCCTTTTTATTATATTATTTACTATTATTACTAATTATTTTATATTTCTAGAAATTATTCCTATTATTTTGAATTAAAAAAAACTTAAAGTAAAGTAAATAAATAACATAAATAACTAATAATCTTACTAGAAATAGCTTATTATAGCTTATTATAGCTTATTATAGCTTATTATAGCTTATTATAGCTTATAATAGCTTATAATAGCTTGTATAACTTATAATAGCTTATATAACTTATATTACTAATATTACTAACATTAATAGTATTACTAATATTACTTATATTCCTTATATTACTTATAATATAATTAGTATCAAAGTTTAATTTAAAATAAATAACTTATAAATAAATAAAATATAAATACTAGTAAGTATAAGTAAATTACTATATAAAAAGCTAGACTTTTTAGTTATTTAATATTTTTAGGTTTTTTAAATTATTAATAAAATAAATTTCTTTTCTTTTTTATATTTTTTAATATTATAGTAAGTTAGTATTATAAATTATAGTAATTATAATATATTATTAATAAATAAGCCTTAGTATTATATTTAAAAATAAGTTAAAGTAATTATAACTTATAAGTAAGGTTATTAAAGTTATTAAAGTTATTATAGTTTTTATAATAAGTATAGTAAATTAAATAAAAGTAAGTCCTAGTATTATTTCTAATAATAGGTTAAACTTATTTATTATAGCTTAACTAAGCTATATAGGCGAATTAAAAATAATACTATTAAGAATCTATTAATATATTATAAATATTAGTCTATTATATTCTTTCTTTATATATTATAGTAATTAGATATATAGAGTTACTATATATAACTTCTTAAAGATTTAGAATTATAAAGCTTAAAGTAATATTTAATTAGTTTAAATATTAAATAAATAGTTTAAGCTTTTTTTAAGTTTTTCTTATATTAATAATAATATTTAAGTACTAAGTATATATTTTATTAACTTCTATATATTTATTTAGATTTCTTAATTAATTTTATTATATTAGTTTAGGGTATTTTTTACTTAAAATAATACTAATAAAATATAAAAATATAAAATAATAAATAGTAATAATAAATAAAATAATAAGAAGGTTTTTATTAAAGTTATATTAGTAAAATAAAGTATTAAGTATAATAGTATTATTAAAAAGTTATAATATTATATATAACCTTAGTTATAGTAAATTCCTTAAAATTAGTAAATCTTGTAAATTATATTACTAATTAGGTAAAATAGGTAATAATAAAAGCTTCTATATAACTAGCCTTTATTTAATTCTTATAATAACCTTATATAATAAAAAGGCCCACTTTTTTTCTAGCTAACACTATATTTGTAGTTTTTGTAGTGTAGTGTAGTTAGTATAGTTAGTAACTACACTAACTATAAAAAAAAAACTACACTACACTAACTATAAGGAAAAAAAAACTACACTAACTACACTACAAACAATGCTCTGCTTATAGCTAATTAAGATATTAGCAAGCTACTTATTAATATTTACCTTTACTAGGCTTTATTTAATAGTCTTATTAAAATTAACCTTAGTATAATATCTAATAGTCCCTATTAAGGGCATTATATTCTAAATTAATTCTCTAAGCTTCTTATAAAGAGAGATATACCTTAAGGTTATTTACTTATATTTATTTCTAAGTATTATAATAAACTAATTATAGTATTCTCTTATAGTCTTTAATAGACTCTAATACTTACTATTAAACACTTAATATCTCCTACTAAGGACTATATACTAGGCGCTATCTTTAGTATTATTAGGTTATTAAGGGTATTTAAAGTATTCTTTCTTAGATATACTATCTATAGGAGAGCTTACTAGAGGTTACTATTAAGCGCTTATAGTGCTTATAACTATAGATCCTAAGCTTTATAAGCGTATTTAAGGTTTATTAGTAATATTATCTAATAAAGGCATTATTACTATAGCTATAGCTTTTCTCTTTACTAGAGTTCCCTTTCCTATAAGGATTAGTAGTTCTAGTAGGTATTCTAGCTATATAGGTAAATCTAGGTTAAGAAAGATCTAGATATTATCTTTAATAGCTCTTATCTTAATTATCTTAAACTATAGGTCCTAATAGTAAGATTCCAATAGCTTAACTACTAGCTTATAGCCCTTAGTAGTGGTTATTTCCTTAGATATTATAAGAATATCCTATATTATTATAAATTTAAACTTTAATCTATATAAATCTTCCTAGTGCGCTAGGGGTTACTTAATCTTAGTATTAATAAATATATAAGGTATGCTCTTATCCCTTTTATAGGTTTATACTAATATTAATAATTAAATAATTAGTAGATTTAATAAATAGTACTAATTAGAAAAGAAGAGTATAAATAGATTTATAAACACTAAGTAATTACTACTATATTAGACTATAATACTAGGGTTAAATAAGGGTATAGATTAAGTTAACTAACCCTATAAGAGGGTGCGGACTATGGTTTAAATAACTAAGTACCTATACTAAAAGGAATATAATCTACCTATATAAAAATATACTATATATTTACTAGGGTTCTAGAAAAGGACTAGGGCTCTGTAGCCTAGTGTCTTAGACCGCTGCATCCGGACCTCTGCATCTATTATCGTGTAAAAAAGAGAGGGCGCACTGACTGTGGCTCTGACAGTTTGGTAATTGCACCCTGGTTTCTACGCGCATGCTGACCTATCACATCAAGACAGGGTATAATCGGCCATTGGAGCAGGGTGATATCTGGCATGTGAACCCAGATCGAGCTGTGGAGCCACTGACCGAGAAAGTCAAGGAATCGTTTCACCGGCGGGTGAAAAATGGCGACAAGAATCCCCTCTTTTGGGCTCTCCATGAAACATTGAAATTCGAGTTTTGGCTTGGGGGCTTTTGTGCCTTGATGACATCCATTCTCCAGGTCATCGCACCCTTCACGCTGCGTTTTCCTCATTCAATTCTCCACAGATGCATACGTCGCCAACGCCAGTGGCGGCCCTGCGCCCCCGATCGGGAATGGCATTGGCCTGGCCATAGGCGTTACTGCGATGCAGATTCTCCAGGCTTTTGGCGTCAGTCACTTCATTTTTCGAGGCATGATGGTGGGTGGCCAGAGCCGAGCAGTTTTGATCGCTTTCATATATGAAAAGTCCATGGTGATTTCTGGTAGAGCCAAGGCTGGTGGCACCAGGGCCTCAACGATGCCAGAGAGCGAGGGGGCTGATGAGAGCCAAAAAGGCAAGGAGAAGGCGATTGCGGATGAGAAGGGAAGCTGCAAAAACACTATGAGGAGGAGCGAGGAGGAGCAAAGGCAAGCCCGAGCAGCATGGGCTTGGCTGGGCAAATGGTCGCATTGTCAACCTGATGAGTGTTGATACTTACCGTGTCGACCAGGCATGTGCCTTCTTTCACATGATCTGGACAGCTCCCATCGTCTGCCTCATCACTCTGGTGCTGCTACTAGTCAATCTGACATACAGTGCCCTGGCTGGCTTCGCTCTGCTTGTCCTAGGGGTGCCGGCTCTGACAAAGGCGATCCAGAGCCTGTTTCGACGCCGAAAGGCCATCAACAAAATCACGGATCAGCGAGTGTCCCTAACACAAGAGATCTTGCAATCTGTGCGTTTTGTCAAATGTTTTGGCTGGGAGAGGGCCTTCATTGCTCGCCTGGGAGAGTTTCGAGCCAAGGAAATCTACTCAATTCAGGTATTGCTAGCCATTCGAAATGCAATCAACGCGATCAGCATGTCCCTGCCCATCTTTGCATCCATGCTGTCCTTCATCGTGTATTCAGTCACAAACCACGATTTGGCCCCTGCCGAAGTGTTTTCTTCACTCGCCCTTTTCAACGGCCTGCGCATTCCGCTCACCCTTCTTCCCCTGGTCTTGGGACAAACTACCGACGCCTGGTCTTCTATGAAGCGAATAGAGGAATTTTTGATGCAAGAAGAGCAGGAAGAAGACATAATCCACAGACCAGATGGCGAAAACGCTGTGGAGATGGTCAATGCCGGTTTCACATGGGAGCGGACCGCATCACAGGATCCTGGCAAAGGCACAGTATCGGGGCCAGGAGCTAAAGACAAGCGGAGCAGAGAACCAAAGGATTCTGCTGCTGCAAATATGGCGGCGAAGCCACAACCAACTACTGGGAATGCGGAAGAAGACTCCACCGGCACTTTGGCCGAAGAGCAAGAGCCCTTCAAGCTACACGATATCAACTTTCAGGTCAAACGCAATGAGCTCATCGCTGTGATTGGAACAGTTGGAAGTGGCAAGAGCTCTCTTCTTGCTTCTTTAGCTGGTGATATGCGCAGAACTGGTGGCCATGTTGTATATGGCGCCTCTCGCGCGTTTTGTCCTCAGTATGCATGGATTCAGAACACCACTCTTCAGAACAACATTACTTTTGGGAAGAGAATGGATCGCGACTGGTATCGAAAGGTCATAAGAGCGTAAGCAGTACTCCGCTTCCAATACCCAGCGCTACGAAGTCGCCTGTCTAACAATACTCTTTTTTAGCTGCGCCCTTCAAGCAGACTTAGACATGCTTCCCAACGGGGACCAGACAGAGATTGGCGAGCGAGGCATTACCATCTCTGGAGGTCAGAAACAGCGTCTCAATACAGCTCGTGCCATCTACTTCGATGCCGACATCATCCTCATGGATGACCCGCTGAGTGCTGTGGACGCACACGTTGGCAGGCATATTTTCGACAATGCCATTATGGGTCTACTCAAGGACAAGTGCCGCATTCTGGCAACCCATCAACTTTGGGTGCTTAGCCGCTGTGACAGAATTATCTGGATGGATGGTGGTAAGATCCAGGCCATCGATACTTTCGACAACTTGATGCAGGAGCACAAAGGTTTCCAAACACTTATGGAGACCACGGCTATGGAGGAGAAACAAGAAGAGCCCGACGCCGGGGCCCCCGTGGATCTCACCGATGAGCGAAAGAAGCGAAAGGCAAATAAGAAAGGCGCCGCTCTTATGCAGCAAGAGGAAAAGGCGCAGGCGAGTGTGCCGTGGTCAGTCTACGGTACATATATCCGAGCTTCAGGCACTATTCTGAATGCGCCACTCATCATAATTGTCTTGATCGTTTCTCAGGCAGCCAACATCATGACTGGCCTATGGCTATCGTGGTGGACGTCAAATAAATTTGGATACTCCACTGGGGTGTACATTGGCATCTATGCGGCTCTTGGTGTCGTCCAAGCCTTGCTAATGTTCATCTTCTCCCTGTTGCTATCCGTTCTAGGAACGAAGTCCAGCAAGGTCATGCTGCAAGACGCTGTTCACCGCGTATTGCGCGCGCCCATGTCCTTCTTCGACACCACTCCGCTCGGCCGCATCACCAATCGCTTTTCTAGAGATGTAGATGTCATGGACAACAATCTGACTGACGCCATCCGAATGTACTTCTCGACTTTGGCCATGGTCACTGCTGTCTTCGCCCTCATCATTGCCTACTTCCATTGGTTCGCCATCGCTCTTGTTCCGTTATACTGCCTGTTCATTCTATCGGCTTCATACTACAGAGCCTCTGCTCGAGAAGTTAAGCGTTTTGAGTCAGTCTTGCGTTCCAACGTTTTTGCCAAATTTGGTGAAGGTCTCAGCGGAGTGGCCTCCATCAGAGCCTATGGCCTCAAGTCGCGCTTCATCAACGAGCTGCGAGACTCTATTGATGAAATGGACAGTGCATACTTTCTCACATTTTCAAACCAGAGATGGTTGTCCGTCCGCCTGGACATGGTTGGCAATGCGCTCGTATTTACTGTCGCAATTCTAGTCGTGACTTCTCGATTCGATGTCCACCCTTCCATCGGTGGGCTCGTCCTGAGTTACATCTTGTCCATTGTGCAAATGCTGCAATTCTCCATCCGGCAATTGGCCGAGGTCGAGAACGGCATGAATGCTGTCGAGCGGCTGCGGTACTACGGCACAGAACTAGAAGAGGAAGCACCTTTGCATACCATTGATGTTCGCGACAGCTGGCCCGAAAAGGGCGAAATCGTCTTGGACAACGTACGAATGCGATATCGCCAGAACTTACCCCTCGTCTTACGAGGCCTATCGATGCACATTCGCGGCGGAGAACGCATCGGCATCGTAGGTCGAACCGGAGCTGGCAAGAGTTCCATCATGAGCACACTCTTCCGCCTGGTCGAAATCTCAGGCGGCACCATCTCCATTGATGGAGTCGACATATCCACAATTGGTCTCTTCGACCTCCGTTCCCGTCTCGCCATCATCCCACAAGACCCAACCCTTTTCCAGGGCACGGTTCGAAGCAATCTCGACCCCTTCCAAGAACACACTGACCATGCGCTATGGTCTGCCCTTCGCCAAGCAGATCTCGTCGCCGCCGAGGCATCTGTCGACGACCGGAAAGCCGACGCAGCCCGCATCAATCTCGATAGCGTTGTCGAAGAAGACGGCCTCAACTTTTCCCTCGGCCAACGCCAACTCATGGCTCTGGCACGAGCCCTCGTTCGCGGTTCCCAGATTATCGTGTGCGACGAGGCCACCTCCTCAGTCGACATGGAGACCGATGACAAGATTCAGAACACAATGGCTACAGCCTTCAAGGGCAAAACTCTCCTCTGCATTGCCCACCGACTGCGTACCATTGTCGGCTACGATCGCATCTGCGTCATGGACGCGGGTCAAATTGCCGAGATGGACACCCCGCTTGCATTGTGGCATAAGAATGGTATTTTCAGAAGCATGTGCGACCGGAGCGGTATTCGAGCTGAAGATATTCAGGGCGCCAAGGAGGGTCTTGATGCCCTGGACAGGTGTCCACAGGGCGTAAAATGACGTGTCTGAATTGGGGGGGGTGGGGGGGGTGAAGGGAAGAAAGAGACGGGGGCAAAATCGCAGCAACATGGCATGGCATCATCTTGGCGCAAGCACATGATATTTATCCATTCGAGGATACCAGGGCGATGTAAATAGCGTCAATTAGATTTGAATAAGTCGGGTGAGTTCATTCTCTTGCAAACCTTCTTCAACGCCCAGTCGAAGACGTTATGAAGTCATAGCAGCGAGAGCCATGTTGTTGATGATGGTTTGCCGGTGAGATTTGCAACTGCACACTTGATGATGATGGAAAACAGCATGATACAATGTTCGAATATGTCTGACTAGATACTCCTCTTCCAATGCATGCATGAAACGCTCCCTCGTTCGCTTTGATCCAAATTACGCTGTGCTCCGTCTCGCTTCTTTGGTTTCGCCCTCACCAATCATCCGCTTCGGGAGCACGGAGTCTCACCCATGCCACAACACCAATATTATATTAAACCCATTGTATACACATGGTGGCCCACCCCCCCCGCTAGTTATATGCTCGGCAATTGCTACCAACTACGTCGTCGGGCCTCGACGAATCTAAGTATATGACCTATCCTGGGAATTCCAAAATCTTGCAGAAAACACGCTGTTCATCCATCCAGTGAACGCCCGAGAGACCCCGATCCCAGCTATCTACTCGGCCTCTCCTTGTAGTTTGTGTTTTTCTTCTTTTAAAAAAAGCGATTGGCTGGGCTGCCTGCCGGTACGTCGCGGACCTGACGAAGGCGGCATCTGAGGTGGCGGCACCGCGCTGGGGTCGTCCATCAAGAGATCATCGAGGTAGGCGCTTGGGGCGCGCTGACCTGGGACAAGGTTGACGTTGAGGGAGCTCGCGCTCGGATCACGTCGGGGCGAGACTTGCGGGGAATCGGGAGGTGATATGTCCATGGTGTATCGAGATGCGTTTGCATAATGGCCGCGTGAATCAGGACGAAGATTGGACAGGCTGATCAAGTTAGTCTGGTCGCCTCCTCCCGGTGAGCTGGTACCCGCGGCGTAGAATCCCGAGGGCAAGAAGGACGATGCACGGTTTGAGGCAGCTCCGCCGGTTCCAGCAGTCGGAGAGAAGAACAAGTTGGACTGGCTGGGCGTCGCTGAGGGAGTCGGTCCGCGGTTCGTCCTGCGAACGCCACGTCCAGCCGAGGCAGCAGACGTAGCACCCCCCGCGACGCCCAGAGACATGGATGACGCTTGATCAGTATATTTGTAAAAGGGGGCGGGCGGAGCTGGGAAGCCCGTCTTGTTGTCGCTGGTGTGTTGAGCCATGGCAGCACGCTCGACAGATCGGTGAAGCATGAGACTGACGATACTGCGCCAGAGAAGAAGAGCCAAGCCCAAGGCACCCAGAATGGAGCCTACGACGATAAAGACGGTGCCATCTGGTAGGCTGGACTGTTGCATGAACGGGGCATTCTTCGTCGGTGGTACACTCGCAGGGGGATACGTGGGGATGACTCCAGGGCCGGTCAGGGTAGGAAAGCCGGTCAAGCCCCCCCCAGTTGTCACTCCAGGTCCGCCGGTGATGGAAACTTTGCCCGTCGCCTCAGTAGTTGCGGTTGATCCAGTGCTGCTAGCGGACGATTCCTCGGACGTCGAAGAGGGGGTCGAAGAAGTGCTCTTTTCTTCTGTCGTTGACGACTCTCCCTGGGCCGCGGCAGAGGTCACCAGGACGATGGCAGAAGCGAGGACCGCGGGTCCCGAAAGGTAGTTTTTGGGCCACATGACGATGAGAATGGAGAGCGCGCGACGTGATTGCGGCAGTGTCGGCGGTACGAGTGTGTCGTCGACGTCGAAATTGGAAAAGGAAGGGGGTCGAGTGTAGTTCGGTTTGGTTTGGCGCGCGCGGTCGGGAAGCGAGCAAAAAAAAACCGAGAGATGCGGCGGTGAAGGAGAAAATGCAACAACAACTGTGCGGCGCGTTTGTAGAATTGGCACGAAGAATGAATGTCCAAAGAGATACCGGCAGGGAACAAGTGCTGGACCAGATGTTGAGGTTTTGTTAAAGGAAACCGAAACCAGACTGGTTGTTTGTCTCTGCCCCTTGCCCTTTACAAGTCTAATCCCTGTTTTTTACAGCATGTACAGTGCAGAACTAGGGGCTGCAGGCCAATGACAGATCTTTCCGTGGGTTTGGTGTGGTACGAAGGGGGTGAGAAGTACCTTCACGTATGCGGAGTATTCTTTCAGGACTATAATCCGTACTCCGTATTATTTCCTACTAGCGCAAATATCCCTGTAACATCCTAGCATCTCCACTCACCACAGCCATTGAGAGATGTATGTAGCCTCACCTGCCCTTCTAATTGGACCAGCGAGGATCCACCCTCTTTTGGCTGACTGGGTGGTGGTTGGCAACGAAAAGTAGGGATCAATCAGTCTATCCACTCGTTGAACTTGCAGCAGCAGATTCCTTTTTATTCTTTTTTCTTCTTTGGCTAAGTCTTCCTTTGTACCTCTCACGGCCAAGCCGGCCGGCGACAGAAGCAAACATGTGCCACGCCAAGGCGAGAGATCAGCGCTGATGCGACAATCAGCAAGCTCGTATAATCGCAACACGAAGGAACATGGCCCCGAAATACATAGACTAACTTTCGACCTGATTTGGATGCTAGAATGAGCGGTGCATCAATGGTTTTTTCCTTGATATTCGAAACTGGCCTTTGCAGTGCATTCGTCTCCCAAGTCGCAAATGCCCAAACCCGTAACCCGTAACCTAGTAAGGTGGGGCAGGGCAAGTCAAAGTCCCTGCAGCCACTAACGACCCGTTGCCCACGTGACTGCTCGTAGACAAACGCAGCTGTTGACGTGAGGAGCCTCGTCACCCACACCGGGCAGAGCCACACGACGACTCCAAGCTTCCAGAGCGAACCCGACCAAAGCTCCAGCCTGCGACCCCATCGACCAGTGTCCGCTGTAGCATATCCCACCGCCTAAATTTCCTCCCCTCGTGGGACTACGGACTTGCCGATACATCATCCACCCGACCAGATCGTCGCCATGAAGAGGAGCGGTTATGGAAGTTTCGCAGGCCCGAGTGGCTGAACAGCGCCTGGGCTCGCAATTCCGGCGTCTACGCCTCGGGAGCCTGGTAAGTCATGTTCGACTGCGTTTTGGACCGTTTCAATCTGCGCTCATTACTAGCTCCATAGATACACGCCGCCATGAAAAAAAAAAAAAAAAAAAACAAGCCCAAAATGCTGACCGTTGTGGGCTTCGTGCAGTTCTCAATCGCCTTCTATGTCATGCTCGATTCCGCCGTGTGGTCCAAATCCTCCAGGAACGGCTCCAGCGTCCATGTCAAATTCGTCGATTGGCTGCCCCTTGTCTTTTCAAGCTTGGGGATGCTGATCATCAATTCGGTGGAAAAGCAGCGCCTGAGCGCCGACTCATTCAGCTATAGCGGATCTGGTGTTGCTTGGAAGGCTCGCGTAGTCTTGTTTTTGGGGTTTGCCGCACTCGCCGGCGGCATGGCTGGCGGTGTGACTGTCTTCGTGCTCAAGTATGCGGTGCCAGGCGTGGCTATGCCTGCGCTGGGCATGGGCATTGAGAACCTTGTCAGCAATGCCCTCGTCGGGATCAGGTAAGTTTTGCAGGTTCTGCCTCGGACTCATCTTCGAGGGCATGTATGCTCATAGTGCCACCAGCTCCGTTGTTCTTTGGATCAGCCAGAATATGGAAGACGAGTACTCGTACAACCTATCGATATGATGACATCGTTGGAAAGGTGGAACCTGACGTCAAAAGGTGTGTATGCATGGGGTCTCGGGACTGGTGTTTACGAAGAGCTTGTTTGGATGCGAGCAGGAGGGTATGAATGTGTACTATCACTGCAGCGCTTTTTTTTTTTTTCCTCACCTGTGATTAGGAAGGCCTCAATCGAAGGACAGTTTTCTCAAGGCTTCCGTCCGTGTGATGATGAAGTTGAGAGGGCAATGTAGGTTGCGAATCGTTGACTGCATCCAATACAGTAGTTGGAAAGGTTTTGCCTGCCAGATCCGAAACAGTACATCCATCGTAATCATGGAATGAACATGTGCACATGCAGTTGGGCTTTGTCCGATTCTCTCTTCGTTGATCAAGGCGTTGATCGCGCGGCAAGATAACCGTCGGCCCACCAATAACAACGCTCCCCTTGTCACCCGTCGCCCCCACCCCGTCGCCCAGGAGCGGTGCTCCAATCAACAGCGCTATTTCAATTGTCAACCCCAGCCCATCATCAACCGTCCCGTTGTGCCTTCAACAACGCCGTGGATGCGCGTCTCTGACCCAGAAGAACCAACCAAACACCACGTTGGCACACCAAGGGCAAACAGGATGAACCAAAGAAACCAAGCGCCCAGCAACGGCATCGCGCGCCCCCGCGGAGCCGTCGCACATGCCGCTGGTCGTCCCAACCTCTTCCGCAGCCAGTTGACCCGCAGACCAACAGCCGGCTCATCCAACTCCTCGGAGACGGTGCGTCTCGATGTCGAAGTCCTCTCTGACACGTCGGAGATTGTCGTGCGGAATCAGCAAGGCGAGATTGAGCTGGGGGATCCGCCTCCCCCCATGTCTGAGGAGCCGGATGAGCAGGCTGAGGATAGGCATGAGAGTGAGAGTACGTCATCTGTTCTGTGGTTTGGCAGGGGCTTGTTCTTCTTTCTCGCCATTATACACCTCGACTATAGCACAGGGGTGATTGTTTGTTTTGCTGATCATGTATGAACCTGCAGAGGAGAGACAGAGACTAGCTGAGGCTGTTAAGCATCACAGCGTCAATCACAGCTCTGTGCCGGACCAACCTGAAGGTGAGGGACTGGTGAGCTGGTACAACAGAGGACAGAATGATTTGCTGACTTTTTTTTTTTTTTTCCCATTCGGCCAGAGCTTCTTGAGGTGGTGAGGGCAAGTTTACGCGCCAAGGTTGCGGCTCTTGCGGAGGACAATTGGATGTTTGAACCGGAGGTCCAGCTTCGGTGATGATGCATGCATTTTGACACGTTTTGTTTTGACTCTGGGCTTTCTTTTCTATCGTCGCTCCCTATTCGAAGCAATGCTCTTAACTGTCTATGATACACACCATGAACCTACATGCCCATCTATGTACTACCCCTCAATCGACATAATCTAGTCCAGGCCCTCTGCAACTGGCGCATCCGCGCCTCGAATGCCTTGTCTCCGCGGCTGCTGAGGCGCAGCACCACCGCCACCGAATAACCCACTCATCATGTCCATCAAAGGGTTACTTTGTCGTGGCTTCGCGATGCCAAAGTACATTTCGGCAATCATCTCAAGAGGCTCCGCCCAAGCCTCCGTCTCGTTGATCTGCGTGGCATATTTCGACACGAGGCCCTTGAACACCTCTGGTGCCCCGCGCTGGATCGCCAGGAGAAGGAGGCCCAGGAAGTTGAGGAGCGGTAAGCTCGGGAAAACACGCATGTCGGAGCTGGCGCTGGAAACGTCCTGTACCCCAAGGCCGGGGTTGTCGTTGCTCAGAGCACCAGTGAAGAGTCGATAGCAGGTATTGGCGGCGCGAACATTACCCACGAGCAAGTACGGCAGGACTGCTCGTCCGGCAAAGTGTGGTGCGAGATGCGCCTCGCCTTCTTTGTACCAAGCATATTCCATCTTGAATAGAACCTCGGGAGAATCTTTGGTTCCAAGAACCAGGTGCCTCTCTGCTTCGTGCGTGTCGTGCTCTTCGGCGTACAACGATCCTGCGACGTGGTGTAGTTCTGGATCCCCGGCTGGGTAATCACCGAATTTGGCGGACCATCTAATATAATCGCATCCTCAGTCAGCGTTCTGATTCTGCCCTTTTTTTTTTTCTTTTTTTTTTTTGCCTCTTGTCTTTCACCTGTCCGTCGGTCGGGACTATCACAAAACCATGTTCCAACAAAAATCCCCCATGATCGAAAAAAACTTACCCCATGGCCTCCCCGATGAACTTCTTCCTCGTAGGCTCCTCGGCATCAAACAGCCGCAAGCACGTCAATAATCTCCCCTTGGCAGCAGAGTCGGGCTTCAGCTCCGCTTGCTTGTACACATCCAGCATCATGACGCACAAATCTCCGCCGCTACCGCCCTGGCCGGCCTTGAGAAGCGATTGTGCCACATGGCAGAGGATGTCAATGGCGGCGTCCCAGTTCTTGGTCTTGATGTATCGAGAGGCGGCGACTCGGGTCTGCTGCTGAGCTTCGTAGTAGTCGCCGTCTGTGATCTTTTCTTGCAGACGGGCGACGATGCGGTCGACCTTGCTGGCCATGGTAGTTGGAAGGGGGGGGGGAGGGGTTCGCTGTAGAATGTGTGGCGTGTGAACGTGTGAATGCTGCATGTGGTGGGTGGTGACGGAGGGTGAAGCTGCGTGGATGGAGGGGGGAGGGTCACTTAGTGGGGCTGGAGGAAGAAGACAGACAAAGTGACGACTACCCTGTAGCAGATTCGGTGCAGCGTTATGGAACCAAGTTTGCTTGATTATGGGAATTCGTGTCTCGTTTTTTATGTGCCACTGGGTTGATTAGAAAGAGGAGAGCGCAGAGGCTGCTGTGTTGCATCCATATGGCTCTGTTTCCATCCAGGATGAGCTCCAACTACGACTTATCCCTGCCGTGCTTTTCGATGTTTACCAAGCACAGTCTCCTGAAAGTATTTTATAACTTTGTTGGAGAATCATGCGCGTAATTCGTTAAACACACTGGTCCTTTCAATGCAATACCGTGTTGTGCAGTAGACACTAGCTTCATTTGTCTCAAAAAGCTGTATGCTGAATTAGGTACAGAATTTTGCCTCGCTAGTCTGGCGTGCCAAAAGAAAAAAAACAAAAACAAAACAAGGTCATTAGTTAATCAATATTTGGTCTCACATATCCTACCTAGTTCGAGTTTTGCCTCCTTGGGTCCCGTTAGACAACGGCTTACAAAGCCTGGAGATATCATTTTTGCTTATAGCGCCTACACTCGTAGCTCCTGGATTTCACCACCGCCCTCTTATGCCTGCAAAGAGTACATATGCTTTTTAAGGGACCTTTCTCGGACGTTCTTCTCTTCTTCTTTGGATCTCCGCCGCCAATAAGTGCGTGAGATCCGGTGGCTCATATTTTGAGAGGAGTCACCCAACGGGAGCTTGGAATACGGGATGGTCATAATCAACCGGGCCATGGAGAGCAAGGTGGATGAGCCTTCGTTGAGAGGGCGCTGAGAAGAGCAAGAAAGGATTCCTTCACATATATATCTGGTCTAAAAACCCCTCATTGTTGCCATTCTTCCAAGTCGGTGTCAGTACCAGAGGATTCGTCATCATCTTGCCTGTCCAAGTCAAAAGTTGTATCATCGATCCGCGGGGTTGATGCTGTTGACGGTACATCAGGCCACCTGGAACTGGGAGAGGCCGTATCTGGGAGGCTCTTGTCTTCCTGGGACCGGGAAACATGTACCCGGGCAGTCGACAGCGTAGGGTTCGGACTGCGCCTGTGTCTATCATTGTCATCTGTCTGCAGAAGCCTGAGGTCTCTCGAGGCAGGCTGTTTCTTATTGATTGTTCTGTCTGTGCCAGTTTCGAGGGCTTCATGGGGTGGATCAGTTGACTCATGTTTCCATAGCCACTTCAAGCATTTCCAAGAGCTCCATCGCCTCTGGGATTTTTTTCGCAAAAGACCCTTGATCATAGGTCGGAGGAATTCTGGCGCCTCAGCGATCTCAGGAAGAGCAACATTGCAAACCCAAGTCCGAAAATCATGAGGGTTCCACCGAACGTCAGTCTGAGGGTCCCAATTCGTGAATAGCTGCATCCCAATAAGCCCGAAAGCCCACATATCAATTTTGTTCGTATAGAGTCTAGGTCTGGTAAACAGCTCAGGAGCCATGTAGATCTCTGTTCCGGTAAATGTATCCATTTTGGCAAAATCGTTTTGCTTTGAGGTCCCAAAATCGGCCAGTTTCACTATCAGTTCCCTCCCTCGTCTTATAATGAGCAAATTGTCTGGTTTCAGGTCTCGATGGGTGACACCACTCGCATGTATATAAGATAAAGCACTGCCGATATGTGTCATTGCTATCAATCGCTCGCGTTTGTCAAGGCCAGGTAAGGCTTCACCAAGGTTTAACGGAATATATTCGACAATCATCCACGGTGACAGAGTTATGTCTTCAGCTACAACCAAATCGAATGCCTTCACAATATGTGGCTAGGGTGGACGGTTTCTTAGCTTTTTGACCGTATTGATCCGCACATTGCATGTACTTACGTGATAAAAACGTTTAATGTGATCGTATTCCATTCGCAAGGTTTCGAATCGATTTCTCGCAGTATCTGCACTATCACTTGTCTTGTAGTACGGCTCCTTCGCACCAAAGAACTCTCCAGTAGATATATTCTGGACCTTCATGACTGAGGCATGCGCACCCTTTCCTTGCGTTTCCGACCCTTCAACAACGTATATAGCGTTATTTGTGCCGTAACGGACGTACTCATCCGAAGTTCCGTCATAACTCCGAATGGACGGAAGGCGTTTTGGTAGTGAACCCATAACATCTTTGCTATAGGATCGAGCTCTTTCTCTGTATTGAGCAGTCTCTGCCGGTGTTCGTTCTGGGGCCCAGGCGCGAAACTTCACAGCTCCAAAATCGATGGTTACAGGGCCTTCAAGCTCATGAGGCAATCCTCGTTTCAAAATATTTGTAGATTGGCTATGGAGACGGATCCTTCGATCAGAAAGCTGCGTCACTCTTGGCCGATGGGTTTGAGGGCTGATATCAATGCGGCACGCTTGCCTGCTGATGCCAGTCTGGTGGGTGGCCGCGATTTGAATGTCGCAAACGTCGGAATCATCGTGAGTGCCTAGAACCCAACCTGCCGGATCAAATAAGTTCTCTCCTATGACCAGAGATAGAAAGGGCGGCTTCAGCTCTTGCTCATCGGATTGCCCACCCTTCCAAGAGGTCCCAGCAGCGTTCATGGATGGACTGAACTGAAACCTTGAATTGTCTGACCAAGATAGGATGTCATCTGCGCCAACGAAGTTTCCAAGAATCAGCACGACCTTCGCATAGTCAACGGTGTTTGTATTGGCCATTTTTGAGTGAGCAGGACCAGAGATAAAAAGGTGATTTAAACTGAATTTAAACTGCTAACATATGCCAAAAATGCGATGCGTTGAGCGGGGGAGGCCACCGTGAATATATAGCTGGTAAGTAGATACGAATCGTCTCGGCGAGGAAATAGCTACCCATTGGCCCTGTTCGAATGTGGGACTATCCGCCTCCGTTGATTCGTCGACTTAGCGCCTGTGACCCCCCTGACTGTCTGGACTACGCGTTTTGCCGGTTCCCGACCACGAGTTCGTGAAATAGCGATGCTTTGCGGTAGCACAGCTTGTTCTAGAGGTGGAAGCGGTGGTAATTCTTCACCTAATTCCTGGAGGCATTGTCGTACTAGCTCCCGACGTCGCCGCTGAATGTCCATTCTTTTCTTTTGAGCGGCCTCATGCATTTCGTATTCTCGAAGCGCAACGCGCTGCTGGAGAAGCTCCTTTTCTAGCTCCCAATATTCTTGGCTCTCTATCGATTGTCGTATGAGTCTAGTCTCGTCTGCGGACAAGCCATTCTGCCGAAGAAGATGTTCGTACACTAAGGCAGCAGCTCGCCATTCTCGAGCTGTCGCTTTGTCGTCTTTGTTGTGAAATGGATGCTGACCGAGTGCGTTCGCGTAGTGCTGACATTCAATCTTCCAGTAGTCGGGCTGCCAGATGGCTGCCCGGACTTTATCGATTTCGGGTGGTTCGAAATTGCCATATAGGATGTCGCATTGCCATTTATGATCCTCTTCGATACATTCGTCATCCGACGAGGGCTCCGGGGTGGCCTCTTGTCGTTGCCTGATGACCGCTTCCAGCTTCTGACAGAGATATCTTTGCCCAGCAGTAGACGCAAAAAATCTGTCAAAGCCAGACTTTGCATCAGCATCAGAAGTCGGAGTATTCATCGCCGCTCAATCAGATGGGGAGCTGCTGCGAATGGCGAATTTGGTTGCAGAACTGGAAGCGCTGCGGCGGGCCATGCTGGCCAGATAGCTTCATCGTGTCACGTGTTTTATCACCTGCGAACGGCTCCCGGGTAGGCGGACTCGGGAGGTCTTGGCCCCAGCTCAAGGAACGACTTGTGGAACACAATAGACTGTTGCACCATCAGCAAAAGTGAAAGATAACTTTCAACAGGTACCGAGACAATAGGCCTTATATGCCGACAACAAGAGCAATACAACATTCACCTCATCAATCAAATCCATAAATCATATCGCCGATTTCAAGGACTACTGAGCTACAGGGAAGTGCCGGTGCTCCTCCTCGAATGGCTCGCCATCGATGTCAGCATTAGAGGCTTCGGCAAGTAAAGACCATCGCCCTGGGAGACCTCTCTAGTTAGCCAATGGCCTCTGGGCGTTGGAGATATCCGTCTGTCGCAAAGCATCCGAAAATAACACCATCGACTAGCTTCCTCTTGATGCGCAGGATCTACTCCAGAGTTTCAGGGATACCACGATCCACCGCAAGGAGCTCATTCCTAGTGAGATCCAGGAAGACTTGCGGAATATTGTTCCTCATGCAAGGGATTACTGGTTGCACCAGCCCCGAGATGTGTCGATGGCGTCCACATGCATTCCTACATCTGTCTGTCCAAGACTCCGCAAGTCGGTGTCGCCGCGGGAAGCTGCACTGCACGAGCTCAACCTACAACGGGGCATGGAGGCCACTGCAAGAAGCTGCCAGTTTCGATCTCCTTCCAAGTTGGCCTATGCGAGGAGGCCTAGAGCATGAAAATTCATCTGCCTCTACTGTAGTACGCTCCATCTCGGCACAGTAAGGTCGACATTGGGCCTTCGATTGCGGCAAACGTTCCTGCTGCATTTGATCCGCCCACTCGCTTCCGTGGCGGCATCAATGTCAGCGCGGGTAAAATTCTAGATGTCACGTTGACCCTCTCTCCATGAATGGAACCGCATACTTAAACGAGATGATCGGGCAGTATTACCTGCAGATGGACGGCTTCTACTGCCATCGCTGATGGAGTCAAGGCTCAGTCTAATGAGTGTCAGCCAGTCAGCTAGACGACATGTAGGCCTTTGAAGTTTGCCCTGATTGCGTGCAACAATGATAACAGCCCGAGTTATACGAGTCATCTCCAGCTTTTAGTGTGGACTGCCGCATGGTTTGAGCGGATACAGCATTGCCGTTCGTTGTCACTGGAAGCCGCGGTTAGCTTATCACAGACAGACACAACGAGGAAAAAGTCTTAACTTACTATATCAGTCCTTTGTGCAGTGTGACTGACCACCAACGTCTTGAGGGCGTTGTCTGTGTCATGGGAGGGAAGAATCATGTTCCTCGCACCGCCATCATCAATCAACACACGCAAGAAAAGCACATCACTATACAAACATGTACGTGCCGATGCCTCTTCCGTTTTAGGCTTGGTTGCGAACAACAAACGTGGACCCATTAGCAACGCGGCCGCGGGCATCGCCTAGATGCATTCATGGTTTCCATGGCCTGGATCTCGATTGGTATGCCGCCATCTCGACGCGGAAGTATCAGGGTTCTCCCGATCGTGGTGGCAAGCTTGAAGATACAGAGAACATGGTGAAAATTGCTTGCCGACGTTGGGGATGCTTTTGAAAAAGTCCGGCCAGACCTACCGACTCACTTTTACCATTCCAGCATCATATTGGTATCTTCGTTGGTTCGATGTACCTGGGCTGCTCAAACATGCAACTGGACTTAACCTGGTAAGCTTTCATGTCTGCTACGCGAAGCTGGGTTGACGAACTTTCACCAAATTTGAAAATATGAGTTGTGAGTTACAACATGCACGGCATCTGGGATAGGGACAACGCAGTGTGAGCAAAAGTGACACGGGATTGAAGAATAGAAGAGGAACCCCGTTGTTATTCGTTAGCCAACACTCTCAAAGTGGTAAGCTTTCATTTCCTCACATGCATGACTTTTATTTCCGTACAAACTTATCTTATTTAGGCCAAGTACGTAACAATGTTCCCAGAGTCGCATATTATTACATTGAGTCTCGACAGGCCAATCCACGAGCTGAAGGCAAGAGGAGAAATTGCCCTCCAGGGTAAGAAAAGGCCGTGCTGTGTTTGTTGTCGTGCCGGGTATTTGATCAAATCCCCGTGAAATCTCCGTTAAAAGCAAACCTGGTCCGTGCATGAAGAAAACGATGTAAATCACAAATGACACGAGATAATACCGAGGCGCCGGGCCCCCCTTGCCATCGACAACCCCTGGTCGTCGGGAGTGAAGAACCTTTAAAAAAAACTCAAAAGCATCGAGCCTGGTCTGGCCCCTAGGCAGCTTTGAACAGCCTTGAACAGCCACGTCCCGGTGAGCCAGGCAGGCCCTTATACGGACGTAACCCATTTCTCAATGCTCACTCAATTCCTGCATTCCTGCATTCCCGCAATGCGAAAAGTGCTGACGTGGAGACAGGCAGACGATCAACCCCGTTATTGACCAAATCCACCCATTGGCATTGAATCGCGGATACTACGCATCATTCCATGACGCAACGCTGATGATACCCTTCCCTTGATTCATATATTCCCAGTAGTATAGCATCCGAACAGGATGTAAGAGAATCATGGCGCAACCATTCCATCCTCCGCCACCGTCAACCCCTTTTGTTTGCAGTTTTCGTTGTAGGGGCCTCGCACTTTTCCCCGTCCATCTCCAATGGCTCCGGCTCTTGAATCTCATGGTCCGTCCGGGCCAGAAATACACCTCGACCGCGCAACGCCCACATCGAATACGCTCGCGTCAGAAGCAGGTGTTTTCGCGAGACAAACTCCCGCAACAGTCACAGTCACCGCAGTCCCGACGCCAAGCGGGGATGATTCTCTCCTCCACTCTGGGCGGTGGTGCCATCGCCCGCATCATCATCGGCTCCGTTGTAAGCACCCTGCTTCTGATCTGGGTCATCCGCTCCTGATTCGATCTTGGCGCGCCGCCGCAGGAGGGGGAGACCATGTACTACCACCATGTCAAGCCGCGACGACACCATCGCCACCATTCCCGCCACAGCTCTCGTCCTCGAAGGTGCTCGTATGTCTCAGAGGTCGGTGCGCCGCTTGCCGTTCTTGTTCCCGAGGCGGCGAGAACGAGAAGTGCACAGAGGACCTACGTTTACGACACCGTACGAAAAACAAATAGTAGTCCACAAGGTTTGATCTGGCGAGAAATCTCGTGTTCTCCAAGAGGATATCTATCAGTTCCTGGTTGATCAAGGGTGGCAAATGGACTTGGTCTGGAAGTTCATCAACCAATCCGTCAATCACTTCATCCGACGCTAGCATTCCGTCTGCAACATCTCATTCCGGGAAGAATTAGTCCTCGGGCTTCGAAACGTACGTTTCCCACTTTGCTTCTTCATCACTCGCTCGACTATTGCCCAGGCCCTGGAGGAGATTCTCCATGATGACGAAGTGTCTCGGCTGAATGCCTAGGATGCTTCCCACGGTGGCGCGCGGCGCGTACAACATGTCGGTGGTTCGTATCAGCAGACTATTGGGATGACTCTTCATATGGTTTGTATGAGGACCAAACAGCTCGTCCATGAAGAATTCGAAGCCCCTGTCCCCATTTTGCGCCAACTAGATGGATGGATCAATCCCCGTTCTAGACGTGAAGCTCAGCGGTAGTAGACTGGCGGATATAGTCTTGATAACGGGCGAGCGCCTTCTCCACGGGGCCACTAGGACCGCAGTACTTCTCGATAATTTGGATGCTACGGCCAATGTACAGCTCAGGCTTAAGCATGGAGTCAAGGTCATCCCAGATGGGTCTGAAGTATTCCGTCTTGCGGATACGCTCGAAGAGGTCATTGGGTTTGCCCTCGTTCTTGACGGTGCTTGCAGCTTGGTGCGAGAGGACGCGAATCTCCTCATGGGCCTCTTGTCTCGAACCGCCCTTGGCCACGATCTTCATGATGATATTTTCGGTGCACATGAATGGAAGCTCCTCCAGGAACCGACTGCGGATTATCGCGGGGTAAACAACCAGACCATCTGTGACGTTGTCTAGACCTATTAAGATGGCGTCGGCAAGAAGGAACATCTCCGGTATATCCATGCGCCGAATGGCAGAATCATCTAATGTACGTTCCATCCATTGCGTGGCCAAGGTGTTGGCGAAGTTTTGCGGTTTGCTGATCAGAGCCCTTGCCAACGAGCAGATTCTTTCGCTCCGCATGGGATTTCTTTTGAACGCCATCGCGCTGGATCCCACCTGCGCGGTCTCAAACGGTTCTTCAATTTCCTTCCAATGAGCTGTATGTCGCAAATCCGAGCAGATTTTGTGGGCGCTACTGGCTATTCCGGCGACGGCGTTTGCGATGATGAGGTCAATTTTTCGTGAATAAGTCTGAGTGGAGATGTCGTAGCACGAGGGGAAGCCAAACTTCTGACAAAGGAGCTCATTGAGTTTGTCGCACTTGGCACCATCTCCCTGGAAAATCTCCAAGAAGGAGGCCTGTGTTCCAGTGGTACCTTGTGCACCACGGAACTTAAGGCCCCGGCGAACGGTCTCGAGAGCCTCAAGATCGAACATGAGGTCCTGGAGCCAATGGGCCGAGCGACGTCCAACGGTGATTGGCTGAGCACTTTGGAGGTGGGTGTAGGCCAGTGCTGGCTCAGCCTTCCACTGGTTGGAGAAATTTTTCAAGTTGTGTATAACCTTGGCCAGCTTCTTGATAAGCACATCAAGAGCATCCCGCATGATGATCAGTTCCGTATTGTCGGTTACGTAGCATGATGTAGCGCCATAGTGAATGATGCCGGCCGCGGCAGGCGCAACAGCACCAAAGGCGTGAACATGGGCCATGACATCATGGCGCCTTTTCTTCTCCTCAATGCGCGCCGTCTCAAAATCCTCATCCGTTAATATAAGATGAGCTCTCATCTCCTCTAAAGCCTGAGGCGTAATTTTATCAATACCTAGGCTTGCCTCAGCCTCAGCAAGTCCGAGCCAGAGCTTGCGCCAAATTGAGTGCCTCGATCGCTGGCTAAAGAGCTTGGTCATCTCATGGCTGCAATATCGGCTGGTTAAGGAAGTCTGGTAGGTGTCGTAGGGGCTCTTTTGGGGGGGTTGGGCTCGCGCCTGGAGCTGCTGGATCTTCTCCTGCAGCTCCTGGATCTTCTCCTGCGCATCTCTGGCTTGATCGGCCATCGGGCACAAGTCACTCGTATGTTTACCGGGGATGTCTAGTAAAGTTGTCTCGAACAGCTGAACTCCGGAGGTTCCAGGTTCGAGTCCTCGTGAGGTCGCCAGAATACACGACCTCACGGTGATAAAAACAAAGGCCTGATGATTTGACTGTGCGAGGATGTAGAAAGAAGAAAATTGGAACTCCCTCTCTGCGGTGGCGAAAAATCAGGATGTGTGGTGGGGCAGCCGCACCTTCCCCCTTCTACCATGTTCGATTGGTTGGGTGCCTGCGATTTCAGGCCAAAGAAAAGGCCATTTTATTCGACTACATAATTCGGACTAATTACGGATTAATTCAATCCGTTTTCGGTAGAATGTGAATGTGGATAGCGCTAATCCGTAGTGTGTTCGGACAGGAAGCTCCGGGCTCCATCAAACAATTGCGATGCGACCTAATAGTGCTACTTCATTGGGTGATGAGTTGCTTGAGAGCTGCTTCTCGAGCGTGCTACTCCGTAGATGCGTGGCGACTATAAGCACGGGTGGTGCCGATTCCTCGGATCGCATGACGGCATTGACCATGCCGAGCCGCTATCTCGATTTTTTGATCGAAAAAACGAAAAAAACCTCTCCAATCAAATACGAAATCTTCCCGCTTGCCATGGAGATCCGTCCGTCCGCATCGAAGCGTCATGAAAGGAACGTCGACTGGCCGTCGTCCACTCAGAAGCTGCTCCACCGTCAACGTCACCGCCGTGCATGGCATCCTGCGATCGCGATTCCACGAGGGGAGGATTTATTCATAAATGGGGGGGGGGGTTGTTTTGCTATGTTCCTTAACAGTCTCTATTCACAATTCCTGTCATCCCATCAATCACCTGATTCATTCAAAAACGCAAAAATCTTTTTTCAACGGATACATTCCCTCTCTTTGACTAAACTTTCAAGATGGGTTACCCTGACACGTTTACCGGGTTCTGCGTCGATGGACCAAAGACGTGGAACAAATTCCACAAAGCAGAACTCAAGCCCAAGCCCTTTGGCGATCACGACATTGACGTCGAGATTGCAGCATGCAGTCTCTGCAGCTCGGACCTGCACACCATCACCGGAGGGTGGGGAGACTACACCGGTCCATTGTGCGTCGGACACGAGATTGTCGGAAAAGCAATCAAGGTCGGCCGGCACGTTCAGAATCTGAAAGCAGGCGATCGTGTCGGCGTCGGCGCCCAAGTATGGGCCTGTCTCGAATGCGACCTATGCAAGGACAAGAACGAGAACTACTGCCCGAAACTCGTCGACACATACAACGCGCAGTATGCCGACGGTAGCCAGGCCCACGGAGGTTTCGCGTCCCACGTCCGCGCACATGAATACTTCACCTTCAAGATCCCCGACGCGCTCGAGACAAACGTTGCGGCGCCGCTGCTCTGCGCCGGCATCACCACGTACTCCCCCATGGTCAGGGCGGGCGTAGGCCCGGGCAAAAGAGTAGGCGTCGTCGGCGTGGGAGGTCTCGGCCATCTCGCCATACAATGGGGCAAGGCCCTGGGAGCCGAGACATACGCCATTTCCCACTCCCCCGGCAAAAAGGAGGATTGCTTGAAGCTCGGCGCCAAGGACGTCATCATCACCACCGACGACAAGTGGGCTGAGCCGTGGAAGGCCAAGTTCGACTTTGTCATCAACTGCGCCGACGTCACGCACAAGTTTGACATGTCTCAGTATCTCTCAATTCTCAAACCCGGCGCCGATTTCCACATGGTAGGCATCCCCGACAAACCACTGCCCGAGATGTCAGCTGGTCTGTTCGCTGGTGGTGCTCCAAAATTGACCGGCAGCCACCTCGGAAACCACCAGGAGATGGATGCGATGCTTAAGCTTGCTGCGGACAAGGGTGTTAAGCCGTGGGTAGAAGTGATGAACATCTCGGAAGATAACTGCCAAGCTGCGTTCGAGGGACAAAAGGCGAACAAGTTCAGATATCGATGCACTTTGGCTGGCTACGATAAGGCATTTGGGAAGGCTTAAGGGTTTTTTTTTTCTTTTTATAGAGTATCACAAAAGGCCTGGAATGCCTCATACGCAATTCTTAAAACCAATGAAATCACGACTCAAAATTTTTATTTTTTTTGTAAATGCCGGGAGCCCACCCAACTCAAGATGGCGTCTGTCAAATCGGAAAAATACAATGCGAGTCGTGAAAAGCAAGCATTGACTTCTTCATTCAAGTGAAGCATGTCAAACTTGAAGAATCAGCGCTCGTACTGTGGCGATTGGCCAATAACGGCGCGGAGCGATGGTCCGAGACAACCACGCGCAAGCAAGACACGTGTGGACAGTAACTGTGGTTGCATCGGCCTGCATGGCTCCTTCTCGTCTGATTCGGTATAAACGTCCAGGAAATCTAAACAGACCACAATTACTCGGTTCCAAGATCATGGCAGGGCTCCACTACTCCACCCAGCCAAGTAGCACACGAATTTACTCCAAATGCCTCAAGTGGTACGTTACTTCCTAAGTCTGTTGACGCCGTCCGGGAACGAGATGCGCCATCTCGACGAATACCCCATTAGACCACCCCTACGGAACCCCCCCCTGCGAGACCCTGAAGAGCCGTAGCAGTCCGACCATGCCGAGATGCAGCGACTCGTCACAACAACCCCGGTAGTCGGCATACTAGTGGTACATCTCTGATTCGACCAGGGTTAGACATCATTGTGAATTTCGCCTAGCCCTATGTCAGTCAGGTTCGTTATATCATTGAATTAGGTCTTGCCATAACTTTGCTAATACTAGTTTACAAAATTCCGGATACACCAGCTTCAACAAATGGGGGAACGTGTTCATTCATTTGGGCTCGCTTCATCACTGCCCGTCTCCATTTCCTCTTCTTCAACAACTTATGCTGAGAAACCGGCCCCGACATCGACAAGGATTTTGACTTGGTTTTCCTTGTCGTTGATGAGGGCGTGGAATCCTTCCTCCACAACTTGGTCGAGCTTGATGGTTTTGGTGATCATGCCGGCGGGCTTAATTTTGCCTATTGCCATGTCAGCTGCGTTCGCAATTGTCGGGAATGTTTCTCGTGGTTTCACTCACCGGTTGAAATTGCGTCCAGAACAGCTTCGAAGTCGCCGAGACTATAGGTGGCTCTGCAAAGTAGGGTTAGCGCATGTCAAGATATCGGTTGGCGGGTAGATCGTCACGTACACCCCCATGTAACTTCTCTCGCGGAATACCAGGCTGTTCATGGCCAAGCCGGCTCTCTTCTCCCAGACGGCAATGTTGACGAGGGTGCCTCTGGCTCTCAGGGACTCGAAGGCAGTGTCGAGGGCATTTTGGGCGCCAGCACAGTCGAAGCCCACGTCGGCTCCGAGTCCCCAGGTGAGCTCGGCTACTCTGGCTACCACATCCTCGTTGATGGGATCAATGGTGTGATGGGCCCCGAACTGCTTTGCGAACTCTCGCCTTCGGGTGCTGACTTCACAAATTATGATGTTCTTGCAGCCTCTTCCCGCCAATACCTGACTGACGGCAAGGCCTATAGGACCAGCGCCAAGGATCAAGACGCTATCCGTTTCTTTGAAAGGGGAGATGTCGACGGCGTGCCAGCCAACAGCAAGTGGTTCCACGAGAGCGCCTTCCTCGAGTGATACGTTGTCGGGAAGATGCTTGACGCAGGATTCGGGAACCACCATGGTCTCGCTAAGGCCACCGCCCCATCCGCTGAGACCAACGAAGCCGTTACTGTCACAGCAGTTGACGAGACCTCGGACGCAAGAACGGCAATCTCCGTCGAAGATGATGGGCTGCACGCAGACTCTGTCGCCGGCCTTGACAGACTCGACGCCCTCGCCAACCTCTTGGACGATGCCAGAGAATTCATGACCGAGTGTGAGTGGTAAGGTCTCGTTGGTAATGGGATGTGGGTGATGGGGCTTGGGGATCAGGTTTGCGCCGCCGAGGTATTCGTGCAAGTCAGAACCACAGATTCCGCAGAACTTGGGGGCGATCTTGACCTTGCCAGCACCCACTTTAGGAACCTCGACAGTATCAAGTCGAACATCGCGTTGGCCGTGGAAACGGACAGCCTTCATGACCGCCGCAGCCGTAGCCGGTGCAGCCGGTGCAGCCGGTGCCGCTGAGCCAGCCCTGGCACGGATGGCACGGATGGTACCCACGATGGTGGAGTCTTGTGTGTAGGTTTGCGTTGCCATTGTGAATGTGAGGCTGAGAAAGGGCGAAGTGAGATTGGGGACGAAGACGCGATGGCTGAGAGAAGATGGACGAGAAGAAAAGACGTGATGTGAGGAGATATATATATATAGAAGGATCGAAGCGGATCGCTTCCGGGGTCCTGGCCCCGTGATCGTCGTGGCTCCGAACGGCGCAAACGCTTCACGGATGGATGGCCGAACAGAAGAAGCAGAGCATGGCGACAAAGGGGGGCTGTGAGCCTGACACTTGAGAGAGAGCCATCGCTGGACCTGTCAGGTGAGCGTTCAAAACTTCAGATGCAACGAGGGGGGGTGGCAACAGCGTCGAGGGTGCTATGTAATAAAGTAATAGTGTATGTAGTCCGTAGTCCGTATGGTCTCGACCTTGTCGTCCCCGTCCGGTCCCGCTTACCCGTCTCCCGGGCAAGAACCCTCTTGGCCCTCTTGGCACTCTTGGCACTCTTGGCACTCTTGCCCCTCCCTGGGCACGCCTCGACGACCTCGACGACCTCGACTTGACGAACCGACACCTGGACTTGCAGGAACTACCCCGCAAAAATTCTGGGGAAGAACCCAGCTCGAGTTACCTATTCGGGTAACACGGTTACGGTCAGGACTCTAAGCTGAGCTAAGCAAACCAAACCAACCAAGCCGCGGGCGCCCCTTCCTCCCTTCGTCCCTTCCTCCCGAGCTCCCAGCGCCGACTTCTGGGCAGAGTGCATCTGGGCCCTCTCCGAAAGCGGATGGATCAATCATCAAGCGCCTCGGCTTCCCTCATTCGGGACAACGCAAGATGCCCGTCTTCCAAATGGCATTCTTCTTATTTTTCCTGCTCGGAGAATCGGGTGGCGCATTTCTCCTTCTCTTGTCTCCATGTCAATGGACACGGCCCGCTCTACGGAGGTACGGAGTACCATGCCAGTGTTTAGTCAGGAGAACTGCCGTCGCGTCGCCTCGATGCGACGACGGGTGCCGGCGTTTTTGCTCCGGATGACCCCCTCCGTGCGTGTGTTAAAAAAGAAATGTGACTGGATTCGGGGCCATTCTGGAATCTGGAATCTGCAATGCCTTTTCTCCTCGAGCTCCATCGTGATCCGGGCGCAACGTCGTGGCGCTAGCCATATCCATGACTTCGCGCGCATTCTTTCTTTCTTTCTTTCTTTCTTGCGTCGTGCAAGGAACCTTTCCATGGTTTCTGCTATTTCACACAATCGTCCATCTTCTATTTTAGTCACACGCAATGCGCACAACCTGCTCAGAGAACCATCCGATGACAGGGATGGTGCTGCCCACGTGGAGCCACGATGCGGAGAATATCATCAACTCTGCTATTACTTGGCAACCTTTTTCGCGCAACAAGGGCGCAACCAAGACGGGGCGAGATTTGCCGCGTTACTTTGCGATTCCCGCACATATAGTACTTACATCAGTGCCTCACGTCCAGTCTCGACTAAAGGAGCGAGCTGCCTGATCCTTTGACATCATCAACATGGCGCAACCAGGACGGGGCAAGATTTGCCGTGTTACTTTGTGATTCCTGCTTACATCAGTGGCTCATGCCTCATCTCGGTTAAAGGAGCAAGCTGCCTGATCCTTTTGCATCATCATCATGGCGCAATCTGATGAAACCCCCGCCGTACTCGGTAGACGGCTTTCATTCCCTCGGCCGCCGAGCACGCTTTGCAAGTTGGCGTTGTAGCAGGTCCGTCATGTTATCTACGGACTATGTAGTCCGTACTACCCATCAGGAAACCGAAGGACCTGGGACAACTGCGACAACCGGGACAGTAATCCGTGTGTACGTCCGTATCCTGGAAGGCTGTCCAAGAAGTAGAAGTGGGGCAAAGATCGACAATTTGGAGCAATAATAATAATAAGCTTTCTAGTCAATGCTACGTACGGTATTGCCCAAAACTGGTTACCAAAACTGGTTGTTCTCGTTCAGCCCCTTCATGCTTCCGGGTCGCCTTGAGCTTCCATTCCCTTTAATACAGCTGGTTCATACCGCAGAAGGGCATCATTGCATCTCGATCAACGCGAGTATTCAGAGTGGCGTTCAAGATGACGCAAAAAAAAGAATGGGTAGTAGTCTGTCCACGAAACCTCACCTTTAGCGATCCGGGCGATTTCAGACGAGCCCTTTTCCCCAGACTGTGGCGAGTTCCTCCTCGTCAGCCTGATGCCTCTGATTGTGAGCAGATGATATGATGAAATACTAGCGTCTCCCGGTCGGGGTCTCTGAAGGCAATACGTTTCCGCTTCTCGTAGAATGCGTACTCTGGATCGTGGAATAATGATTCAAAATTGTCAACGAACTTGGCCCGCGGCAGCAAGCATTTCGCCACTGTAGAAGTCTCGGAACATTTCACGCGGGTTCCCCTGAGGGTTGTGAATTTCTATTGACTCCGTCGCTTTGTAGATTGGAAAGATGCGTTTAGCAGTTGAGTGCACCGCGCTGGAGAGCTTGCGATGTCTCGACGAAGAAGTTCTCTCGCCCGCCCAACCTCCGGCTTGGAGAAGGTGCTCTTCCCTTGTCGCAGCCGTGAGAAGCTGTGTTACCGCCATTCGCTTCCGAAGTGTCTCACTCGGTATTCAAGCCATGTCTGTCTGTCGGTCTGTCGTGCCGCACTGGCTCGTGCTGACGCTTTGGTGTCACTGCATCGGCTTGCTGTGCGGCGCCCAATCAATCAGTCAGTTTCTTGGGTCGAAGCCGGTGCTTCTCACTGGCTATCGGATGGTGGACGACGACATCCTGCTGCGGGGGTTGATATTTTCACCGTTTCGTCTGCGAGGGAAGCATTTCTCTCCTGGGATGCATTCATGATGGCGCCCACGATTTTCTCGGAAGGGTTTTTTTTTTTTTTTTTGTTTCGGGGGTTTCTAGGGTTAGGGTTGGACAATGGCTGGCTGTTGGCCACAGCCGTTCACAGCCCTTCACAGCCCTTCACAGCCGTTGTCCACTCCGTAACGGGACCTCGGTACGCTAACTTAAACTGACCACTTTCCATCGCAGCGGCCCCCCGCCCCCCTGCCCCGTGTTCTTGGGCTCGTTTGTCGAAATAGTCCGCACGTTCAAAAAGAAGCCTGCTTGTCGGTGGAAGCATGAAGTCGGGCCGCGCGCTGCCTCTTTGCCCCTTTGACCGAATTTGCCTTCCCAGGGCGACGTGTCTTCTACAATGGAGGCCACCGCCACCTGCCTGACATTGCCGGCGAACAAACTCCCGCTGGCCCCAGACGAATGGGAGGAGTGTGTGCCGGCTGCCCTGCGCGAGATCAAGCTGCTGCGTTTGCTTCATCTTGATCGCCGTCCGACTTTCGTCATGAGCACAGACCTTCCCTCTGATGGTCATGTGTCCGGCGACTTGCGAATCGTGTACTGCAATCCTTCTCTACGACTAACTCCCGACATTTATCGCCGAATCTCCGTCGACTCCAACGCCGCTCCCGCACCCGACCTTGGTTTCCAACACTTCAAAAATTGGGCTCTCTGCTGCGATGAGAGTGCAGCGGAGCAAGATGTGCCGTTCCTACAGTATGCTGGTCGTTCCTGGTCGCATATTACCTTGCAAGAGGGATTCCGGATTGTCAGCGCCAACGGCGTAGTTGCCCAGGAAAATATTGGTCACGACAATCTCCCCAACCGCCATGACCAGAAACTACTGCGTGAAAATGCTGCATTTGCTCAAAACGGAAGACGGACTCCGGCCGAGACTCAAACTATCGAGGAGGTCGGACAGCAAGATGAAGGCCAGTTAACGAAGGAACGCATCTACTGCGACTGGACTAGTGTGCCCATAGAGACCGAGCCTGACGACCACAAAGTCTTTACGAGGTCGGTAGACTGGGCTAGCACGCCTCTGGGCCCGATTGACGAATGGAGCTGGGACCTCAGATCGGCATCCGACATGACCATGAGAACTCCTTACCCAGCAGCCATGTATTGGGGTCCTGATTTCATCACCATGTACAACAAACCATACATTGAACTTGCGGGCAAGAAGCATCCGCAGCTTGCCGGCCAATCCTATCAAGAAGGCTGGTCTGAAATATGGGACGAAATCAAGCCTGTCTTGCTACGAGCCTGGAATGAAGGCGAGTCTACCATGAAGCATGACGACCGTTTATTCATCTCCCGAAATGGCTTCCTCGAGGAAACCTTCTTCTCTTGGAGCATGGTGCCCCTCCTCGGGAACAAGAATCAAGTCATGGGCCTCTTCAATGCGGCATTTGAGAACACTCGGCAGATTGTCAGCGAGAGACGTCTAAACACCTTGCGCGAGATTGGAGAGCACACTGCTGCGGCAAAGACATTCCGAGATTTCTGGTCGCTTATTCTGAAGGGTTTGGAACACAACGAGCCGGATGTGCCGTTTTGCTTGATCTACTCGGTTGGGGAGGACAACGACAGTGACAGTGCTTCCTTCAATTCGGGCAGCATAGGCTTTTCACACAACCTGACACTTGAGGGGTCATTGGGGGTGCCAAAGGGCCACCCAGCAGCACCAGTCTCGCTGGACTCACGGACACAGGAAGGCTTTGCGCCTTGCATGAGACAATCCATGGCAGCCGGTGGCGTGCCAATTTTACTCTCGAGCGAGGACGCCACGTTGCCACTGGACCTCGTGCAAGGTCTGAACTGGCGCGGCTTTGGAGACCCTTGCAGACACTTGGTTGTCTTCCCCATCAACCCCGTGGCTGCGTGGTACGAAGCAACCTATCCGAGAGGATTCGTTGTGCTGGGCGTGAACCCGAGACGGCCATACGATGAGGATTACAAGCTCTTTGTCCACCTTCTCATGAGACAGCTGGCCACTTCTCTCGCGTCTGTTGTTCTGTTTGAAGAAGAGGTTAGAAGAAGTGCCAAGGCCGCTCGTCTCGCTGCAATCGACCGCGAAAACCTGTCATTGCAGCTTCAAATGAGAACGCAGGAAGCCGTCGAGAGTGAGTACAGGTTCAGCAGATTGGCAGAGTTTGCGCCGGTCGGAATCTTCATCGCCGATTTCGACGGATGCTTCAGCTACTGCAATGACATGTGGTGGCAAATATCCCGTCAAAATCGACTCGAGGATTTCGGAAACACCACCAAGCATGCCTGGATTCACAACGTCATGGATGAAGACCGCCCGAAACTGCAGGTCGCATGGGACAAGATGCTTGTTGAAAAGTCGACCATGTCCATCGAGTTCAGATTCAAGTGCAGCCAGCGCATAGGAGACAACATTGTTGAAACGTGGGTCCTCATGAGTGCTTATCCTGACAGCCACCAGACCGAGACCAAAGAATCCATCTTTGGTTGCATTACCGACATCTCGATTCAGAAGCGTGCGGAACACGTGCAAAGCGATCGCCGCAAGGAAGCTGTGGAACTCAAGCGTCAGCAGGAAAACTTCATCGACATCACCAGCCACGAAATGCGCAACCCCTTGTCGGCCATTCTACAGTGTGTTGATCAAATCACAAGCAACGTCTTGGAATTCACCGACTTTGGGACCCCAGACTCGGTAAAGAAACTGCACGCCGACTGCCTTGACGCGGCCAATACAATCAGTTTATGTGCTAGCCATCAGAAACGCATCGTCGACGATATACTGACACTTTCGAAGCTCGACTCGAGGCTCATATCTGTGACGCCAGTCGACGTACAGCCTCTTGTCGTGGTCGAGCAGGTTCTGAAAATGTTCCAACCCGAAATCAGAGCTCACGATATCAAGCTGACGGTCCGTGTCGACGAGAGCTATCACGACTACAACATCGATTGGGTCAGCCTCGACCCGTCTCGGTTACAGCAGGTCCTGATCAACTTCATCACCAACTCAATCAAGTTCACACAGAATCAGGAGAAGCGGATCATCACCGTCACGATGAAAGCCTTCACCGACCTTTCAAAGCTGTTGCAGGAGGGCATTACGTATCTCGAAAGAAGCGATTTCAGCCAGAGTCTCTTGCACAACCGTCATGGGTCGGAACAGGCTACTGCTCCCCCCCTACTCCTGCAGTTCACCATCCAGGACAGCGGCTCCGGTATCAACGATGAGGACATGAAGCTTCTCTTCCGTCGTTTCCAACAAGCGACCCCGCGAACTCATGTGCAGTACGGCGGCTCAGGTCTCGGTCTATTCATTTCGCGAACGCTTGTGGAAATGCAGGGCGGTCAGATTGGCGTGTCTTCGCAGGAACACGAGGGCAGCAGCTTCTATTTCTACGTCAAGTGCGAAAAGAGTGCGAAATGCATAATCGCCCCCGTCAAATCGGGTTCAGGGGTTTCAAAGCCGCCAAATCCCGGTTCAGATGGCAAAATCTCGCCGCATTCCAAACCCGCAGGCAGGAGGATCCTGCCGAGCCCTGACAGCCTGTCTGAACAGGCTGAAAAGGTCACTTCTCGACAGTACAATGTGCTCATCGTCGAAGACAATCTGATCAATCAAAAAGTTCTGAACCGACAGCTCATCAACGCAGGCAACAAGACTTATACAGCGAATCACGGCCAAGAAGCGTTGGACTTTCTCGAGAAGACTAGGTTCTGGGCAGGCGGCGGCGGCGGCGGCTCTGACGGGTTTGACATATCGGTCATTCTTATGGATGTGGAAATGCCCGTGATGGACGGTTTGACTTGCGCAAGAAGAATTCGGGAGCTCGAACGTCAGGGCACCATCATCAAGCACATCCCCATCATTGCCGTCACCGCATATGCTCGACCCGAGCAAGTCAAGAAGGCGCAGGATGCAGGCATGGTGAGTGACGGGACTCCCCGATATGGAGAAACGATGGCCTATTTTTGAAAAAAAAAAAAAAAAGAATGCTAATCCCGAATCACAGGACGAGGTCATGCCAAAACCATTCCGTATGACCGACTTGATACCAAAGATCAAAGACGTTGTAGATAGACATAACCAAAATGATGACCCACAGCCAGCAGGCTGAGCGATGGGGCCATCTAGAGCACAAACATGAAGCAATGAGTTCGAATCTCGCAGCTCAAGCGTGACTCTGAACGGAGGGTCTCGAGAAAAAAGCTCGCACGGCTTGCAATATGACGACAGACAGCATGGCACTCCGGCCTTGGGAGAACCTAAGCCCTGTAAGGAGCTTAGCTTCTTGAGGTCGGAATGAATGAACAGTCCCGGCGTTATCCACTCAAACCATCTCGCTGGCGTGCTCAAGGGCCGCTCATCACACACGAAAAGAGGCGCCGCCGGGGACGCTGACACCACGTCTTGCCGCCTTGCGTATTTGAAGACGGCGTTGCGTACAGTAGGGAATTGACGGGTCAACAAGCAAGCACATGAAGGGCTCCCCTATGTGCATAGTACTGCTCTAGCATTAAAATAATGAGGGACGGGAAGAATCAGATGTCGATCATGCAAAGCGGCATGTGTAAACGGGCTACACGTACATGATGACACAACAAACGGTTCCGTGGACTCGGGAAGCTTCATGAAAATTGATGCACCGCCACATTAAAATCTTTTTTCTCCCTCGCCTCTTCCAAACTTTGGGCGTCCAACGTTATTACCAAAGTCAGCTTGCACGGATCACTCTTCATGTTTCAACAGCGAGATTGATGCGCTTAGTTAGGCTGGCAAAGAAAGATGCATTCATCTGATAAGCCACGTCCAAGCTCCACGATCCGTCATTGGAACCAAAACCGGCTTCTTGTTGTCCTCGGACAGACCCGCATGTCCTGCCACAATGTCAGGGCCTTTTGGTCACGGGGGGGCGGATGATTGCTTGCATCGATGGACTTCCGGCTCAGTTGCCTCATCTATTCAAAAAAGGAAAAAGAACAAAGCTCAGCGCAGCCGTCAAGTGGCGCCACCCGTTCTACCGGCCACTCCCTCACCTCGGCCCCGAAACGGACAATGACACGGACACACTTGGCATCAAGGACGGGACATGTACGACATGACATGACAGGGGGCTCAAAAGCTGCGGACAAGACAAGACAAGAAAAATTGGCCTGGGATTTTAACCGCGAGGAAGAAGACGACGTGGAGGATTTTGGACGTGCGGCCGGGAGGAGGGTCATGCAGGCAAGCAGTTGCCGTGTCGGCACACGATCATGAGTTCGTCCTCCCTCCTACGGCACGCTTGATCCGAGGCCGCTTGTTTTATTTTTGTTTTATTTTCGTTTTATTTTACTGTTACGTCATTCCCTCGCTGCTGGCCCTTTTCCGGGGTAGCAGCAGTTCTTAAATGCCCTTGTCGCCATCCGTCCGACGTGGTTTCATATCAAGCTGCTTGCCTCCTTGCACTGACTGTCAGAAGCTTTGATCCAAGAAGCTCAAGTCTTTTTATCATTAAGCTCATACCATCAATCCCTCGCCTCAGCTTCCACTTCTTGGGGCCCAGTAGTCCGTCCGGCCGGCAGCAATCATCATCGACACCTATCCACTCGTCAGCTGCCTCTCTCTCTCCTCGGTTCATAACCCATCACTTCTTCGCATTCGCACACGCGATCCGGATGTCTCAGCCTTCAACGCCCTCCGAGTCGCCCAGTGAGCCCTCTCACACGCCGCCAGCTGTGTCGGGGGGCGTGTCCACGACAAGCGGCCTCGTGACAGGCATATGCATGGCTCTAGTGATATTCGTCTTATTCTGCGCCTTTGCTCTGAGGAAAAGAATGTTCCCGTGGCTCGGTAGAGGGGCTCATCCGGGGCTGACGACACGTCCGCATCAACGCAATAACACGCTATCACCTGAGGCACTCGCTCTTATTCCCACGCGCGCTCATCAACCTGTCTCTGATGGCAAGACATCTTGGAGCACGAATATAGACGGCGACGCAGAGCAGAAACTCTGCTCCATCTGTACAGGACCGTTCATGGACGGCGTCGAGCTTAGGGTCCTCCCATGCGGCCACCAGTTTGATCGACGCTGCGTCGACCCATGGCTGTTGAAGCGCTCTGCCACATGTCCGCTTTGGTGTGTATCCCATATTTGTCCCTCGGTCGGTGCCCTCCGTATACATGTCTGATTTCTTCTTTCTAGCCGTCAAAAAGTCGTCACGAGACCGCTGACGCTCTTCGAGAGGCTACCAAAGTCTCCTCGGCCAGCGTTTTTTCCAGGTACGAGATGGAAGCAAGATCGAAACAGTCACACAGTCAGTTCGCCATCATAAAAAGAAAATTTCCTTTTTTTGCCTCGATCGAATCTGACTCCCTTGGCAGCAGTCCGGGCCATTACTATGTAGCGTGCCGAGCGTCCACTCAGGCGGTCCCGGTTCCGGATGGGCCGGCAAAACAACCATTGTTCTCTCCTCTCCTACCATGACGCTGGCGCCAATCCCCGAAAAAAAAACAAATAATTGATACGAGGATTTCGAAAATGACTGTAGTATGAGCGTCGACTCGATCACCGTATTCTGAACCTGTTCTGCTGCGCATAATCTCGTGTGTCCATGTTACCATCCTCCTGTTCTTCCCCACCGCGTCATGACGGCATCTCATATCCCAGTCGTCTCCGATTCGTGACACGCCCCAGAATGAAGCACCTTGTACTTGAAACTGTCTCTATCCCTGATAGGAATCTCGAGAGAAACCGTGTCCGAAGCACTGGGATACCGAGTCCGATGGCCATGGGCACTCCGATCAGCAGTGTCAGCAGCGATGAGAAGCCCGTATTTGCCGCCTTGCACCCAGACCTCCTCGTCCCCCGCGTGCAGACTGATGTGAGCTAGCCCGCTTATGAAAAGAACATATCTGGGTCACGGAGCGTCAGCAGCGCAGTTCCCCCACAAATCAAACCTCGCAGGGCAATCAATCCATCAATCAAATTGCTGCGGTGAAAGGGGACCTTGGGGACCTACTGGAACGCGGGCGCGTGGTGGAATCCGCCGTCGAAGCGCGCGGGGATGACATCGTACGACGCGCTGCCCAGCTCGCCCAGAGATAGCTTGAGGGAGCCGGCGATGCCTGGCACGGCCGTCTCCTTGAACGGGCTGGCCAGCTGCCAGCATTCGAAGACTGATTCGCCCTTTGCCGCGCTGAGGGCCGTGAGGTTGAGAAACGGCGTGGAGAGGAGGTCGCTGAGCTGCGCCGCGGCGACGCATGACGCCACTGCGGCGAGCAGGAGGCTTGAGGAGAGCATTTCACAAGAATCACCCTCTTTTTGTTTCCCTTCTTTCCGTACGTGTTTTCACTTGCTTCTCTTGCGCTGCGCGGTGGGCAGGGAGTTGTGAAAGCCACCGGGTAAGCGTGCATGACCCCGGGTACATTAGTTAGCGTTAATGTGCTACGCCCCTTTTTCTCCATAGGCGCACGGGGTTTTCCCCTCTTTAATCCATCCGATCTATCTTTGTCTGCGGATGGCGACTTTTTTTTTTTTTTTCATCAATGCAGAAACGAGTTCGTGACGGGTTCCATGATGACCAAAGCAATGGCGTGGAGAAAGAGGGGCAAACACCATTTCTGATCGTGCAATTCCCAATCTTCTTTCGCCCTCCGTGACATTTCCTCGCTGACATTAGCGTCGTCACAATTCCTGTTCGTCGTTGCGCCCATCGATGAATACGAGTGACTAAGCCTTCAGTACCTCCCCTTGTACCTTCATATTAGTGTTTAGAACGCCGGAACGACATCACGGACGCGTGAATAGTGTAGCGGTTAGCATGCATGCTTCCCAAGCATGCGACCCGGGTTCGAGTCCCGGTTCACGCATCGCTTTTTGGCGCTTCTTTCTATTTGAAACTAAACCTAAGGGTGTGATCCACGAGCCGGTGCAAACTTTGCACGAGTGCAAAATGCATCTAACCGAACGCGCTAGCCATTTTTGTTAGCTAAGATCTATAGAAATTTATAGAACTTTGTCTAAATTACATAAACACTATATCCGCCCCTATTCATAATGTATCTTTTTAACCAGGGCTGCGTAAATGCCTATAATAGGCTTAGATTCCCTAATTTTACTAACTTTGCCCTTATTTTAGGTATAAACTTTATACTTTGCGTTATCCCTGCGTAAAGTTTGCACTAGTGTAAAAAAGATAGTACAAAATAGCCGCCCTATATAACTCCACATACAATTTGTATCATGCAATGTCGGTGCAAAGTCTGCACCGGCTCGTGGATCACACCCTAAATAGTAACGGGTTTTTTTCTACTCTTGCTTACTGCTGATGCATCAATATCCAACATCTGTCAAGCTATGAGCCAATCTATCTTGTGCAGTCGAGGGCTTCATTCAGGCTGAAATGAGACCATATAGTTCGAGTATCCCTAATTTCGAAAAGCCCTGGTAGCTAGCTGCCTGCCGAACACATAGTGAGGCCACCGAAAGACAAGTGCGGATTACATGAAGTCCTCAATATATATCGAGAGCCGAGCATGGATTGCGACAGCAAATACCTCTTTGTAATCCTCCTTTCATTTCTCCCTCTTGTACCATCATCATTAGCTGTGATGAACATTCGCGCCGTTCCTACCATACAAATCGCTGACATGCCATGCGCCCAAACTTTAACTTGGTCTATGCGTGATGTGTCCTGCCTCATCTTGCTTATTTTGCATGATCCTCCACTCATTCCTCTACATGGTACAACGCTTCTCCTAATGAAGCCACGCACTTCCAGACGATCGCCTTCCTCTCTCATAAAGCCACTTGCTGTTCAGCCCCACGCTTGTCCGCTTGCCCCCAGACGGGCTTGGGAGGCTGGGGTCCGAAAACAGGTTTGTTGATGTACTCTGGGCGAAGGGAATTGTTGACCCGAATGAGGGTCTTCGTGCGTTTTAAATAATCAGTAACGAAGATTTAGCTACATTAGAAACAAATTATATAAAATCTTTTAACCCTACAACTCTTTATAATTTTAAACTAAACGCTACTAGTATGTCAGGATATAAACATACTGTAGAAGCAATAGAAAAAATGAAAGAATATTATAAAGATAAGAATAGCCATCTTATGTATGGTAAAAATCATACTAAAGAAGCTTTATCTTTAATTAGCAAACCTGGTGGATTAAATCCTATGTATGGTAAGACTCATAGTGATGAAACTAGAAGTATTATGGCTAAAAAAAGAAATAAGTACTTAAAAGATGTAGGTATATTCGATTTAAATAATAATTTAATTAAGAAATTTGACAATAATGTAGAATTAGCTAAATACTTAAAGATATCTAAAGTGACGGTAGGTAAATATATTAATAACAATTTAATTTATAATAATATTTATATATTTAAACCTATAGAAAATAAAAATTTCGATTAATAGTTGGAATCTGAATTAGTTAGTGGATTCATGACAGAACACGCTGCTATTATATTCGTTTTCTTCTTCTTAGCCGAGTATGCAAGTATAGTAGTTATGTGTATCTTAACTAGTATATTATTCTTAGGAGGTTACTTATTAGGTTTCGATCATGTTTACTTCTTCGATTCTATAAATTACATCTATGCTTATTTATTTAACGTAGAATGAATAACATCTAACGAATATTTCAAACTAAGAGAATTATTAACTAGTTCTGCAGTAGATGGATTATTATATAGTTTAGCTTTAGGTGTAAAAAGTTCAATGATGGTATTTACTTTCATCTGGACAAGAGCGTCTTTTCCTAGAATACGTTTTGACCAACTTATGTCCTTTTGTTGAACTGTATTATTGCCTATACTATTCGCATTTATAGTATTAGTTCCATGTTTACTTTATATATTTGGAATATTCTTTATAAATATTAACTTATTTTAATACTATAAAAATAAGATCGAGTTCAATCATGAAATGCATATCTATTGATATTATATTTACAATATAAAGCTTAAAGAATAAAAAAATTATGTTTAATAATATACCCTTAAATCAAATTTATACTAATATAAATGAACTTTCAATTATTTGTTTGAAGCTTTCGTTGAGTAGCTGTCAAGGGGATATCGTCGAGATCATCCTTTGCGCGAACAAGCGGTAGGCACGCCAGGCCAATCTGAATGAAGGGAACGAGCTGGAAAACAAACCATGCCCAGCCGAGATATGTTCGGAAGGTGCTCGAAACGCTTAAAGGCAGGCTTGAGGTTAATTCTCATGTTGGGATCTTCGTGGTGTGAGGACGGCTTGGCATACATTTGAGGATTGATCTTCAACTTTGCGACCAATCGTACGGACCACAACGCCAGCAAAGTAACCACGTTGTAGGCTATCTGTCGAACGTTCTTGTCGGTGAAACTAGTTGCATTTTGCCGCCTCGTAATCTCGTTCAATCGAGGATGTCTCCAGGTGCCGGGGCTGTCTGTGGCAGGCGCTGGCTTGGTAGGCGTCGACTTGATGGGGGTCGACATGGCGAGCGTTTGTGTGCAGATGAGATATCAGATAGTTAATCCCTGTTACCTTCTTGAGTGTCTTAGACGCTGGCTAAGGAGACGTGATGTTGTTGTCAGAAGCTTTTCTCAAAGAACCTGAGGGCGTGGAAAGGAAAGCTTTGATGCATACCTTGGGCCACAATTGCGTCCGCGGATCTGGGTATAATGGCGACCACGGAATAGAACGATACTCTTACCTCGGGGTATGCTGTTGGTTAGTAAGTGCGCTGGGCGTGGCCGTGGTGGCCGGTGAGCTGTGCTCGGGCTTGTGAAGTCGGGGTACTTGTTGATGTTGGAATGACGAGCGACGCAGCTGCGTGCAACGCAGTCGAGTCTGATGAGGCTGGTGGCTGGTGGCTGGTGGACTGGGCGACGAAACTAAACTTTTAGAGCAAAGCAAGCACCAACCAGGCCGGGCTGAGCTAGGCCAGGCTGAATGCAGGGTCAACTCAACCCAATTGCTGGTGCTTGAACCCGCAGCGATCTGGTGGCTTTTTCTCTGAGGCATCACGCCTTTGGTTCGACCCGGCATCAGTCTTCACCACCAACTCCCGCCCTGCTCGTCACCCTCATTTCTCCAGCTCTGCATCCATCTGTTCATCCATCCGCCATTCTTTCAACGCAACTCATCAAGACCACGCATCTCAATACGCCAGCAGCTCACGGGAGACATATCTCATCTCGAATCATGTGACGCTGATCCGAAATCGCCTCACGCACGCGAATACCTTATCCTAGCAACGGTTTTTTTTTTTTTTTTTTTTAACACGTGCACGCCAACGCGTGCGCACAATCCTGGCTCTCTACACATACCAACTTGCACGCAAAAATGGCTGCATCGCCGACCTCAGTCGCCGCCACGTCGGACATGGAACCACCTAGTTCTCCCGCCGCGCATGACGGCAAGTCCTTCGCTTCCCGTGCTGCCAGCGATGATGACGACACCCAAATGGCCGACGAGCCCACCGAGCTGCAAGATAAGCCAACCCGGGGCAGAGGAAGAGGGGCCAAAGGCGGCGATACGCCGCATCAGGTTGGCAAAATTCGACATTTGAAGAAGGATGATGGCGAGCCTCTGTGGAGAGAGGATATCCAGTACGACTTTCTCAAGGCTGTCTTTGACAACGACGAGAAGGTCTTCACCAATTCGTACGACGCTTCTGTCGGAAAGCAGTGCTTCGCCGATCTCTACATAGACACCATGTCTCGAAGCAGCAAGACCAGCAAGGTGCTGAGAGACAAGCTGCTGAGTGATCGGGACGCTGCCAAAGGCATGGCTATGGTGTGCCTCCTGGTCAATGTCGGCCGCATGAACACGACGCTCAATTGTAAGTACCACTGCGAATCCTCCACTTTCACGCGCAGCTTTCCATCGCCTCTGACTCCATCACACACAGTCTTCCCCGAAATGAGGGCGCAGCTGAGAACGTATCACGCGATACCATCGCTACAGGCGCATCAGGACGCTCATGCATACAAACAATTACAGGATGCACCACGACTCAAGTCCATTCTCAAGGGCGGGGCCGAGGACCGCGAAGAGCCTAATTCATTGGAGAAGATCAAGAGGGTCGACGTTCCACGGACCAATCCGGTCAATCTCATTTTCTCCATGTGCCATTCGGCGCAAAAGGTTGCCGAGCTGCATTTCCCGGACCATCAGGAGTTCCACGATCTCATCATGAAGACCCAATACAGCAGCCAGTCTCGGGCACTGGCATTCCTGTGGCTCATGTGGTTCTACCTTGAGTCCGACTTCACCGAGGAGGGCTGTGAAGAAAATCCCTTTGGCTCTGGCGTTGACTACGGCTTGGATGTTGCCAACCAGGGTGTCCCTGAGCTTATTGAGATGACGGAGGAAGAGCGAGCCAAAGAAAACGTGGACAGCCTGGAGGAAATCCATTTCGGTCGGGAAAAGCAGAAAACGAGAGCCAAGATTCTCGAGATGGACCAGGCCTACCTGAATGAGAGGGAGACGAAGCGAGGTAAGCGTGCCACCAACGCGGAAGAGGGCCCGGCGATCCTGCCTCGCATACGACCATCCAAGCACGATTCAGACCGAGACAGCACGAGGTCCACGCCACCTCCACGTGCCGTAGGAAGAGGCGGTCGACGAGGACTGGGGCTGAAATACCAAATTTTCGAGGGATCATCCCCCGCGAGACATGGATCAGAAGGCGTCGGGTCCAGGAAGCCTCGTCCTCCCACAGCACACCAGCTCGCTGTTGAGCGCAATCGCAACGAACGCGTCGAGTACATTCTCGATCGCGGTTTGCGAAGACAGCATCACAAGGGCCGCAGAAGCCGGCGTCAAGAGGGGGCCGTCTTCAGGGCATACAGGAGAATACAGGCCCAAGAGGATCCATTCGAGGACAGTGACGGGGACGACGGCTACATCCGCAACATTACCAGCAAGGACAAGGCATCTGCGTTCCGCGAGAAGGGCCTTGGTGGCTTGTGTCTGCTCACAGCCGAACCTGACGACTACGGAGAAGAGGTCAGCGCGTATGCAGCGGCTCTCAGACGATCATCACGGCGACTTGCACGATGGGCAGGACGTGAGAGCGAACTCGGAGTGGTTGCCCCCGTCAAGAAATTCAAGGCCAAGAGGGAGACCAAGGAGGACAACGCCGGCGACGATGCAAATGAGTCTCCCATCAAGAACGGCGATGCCAACGGCAATATCACCATGGGGGATGCAGACATTGATGAGACTGCCCTCATGGACGACATGGATGACGAAGGCGACGACCCGGACAAGACTGAGGTCTTGGGCGATTCCGATATGGAGTAGGACGGCAGCCGGGGACCCAGGGTCAAGGCACGCTGTCGGCGACGACGTATGTATATTTAGAAGCTTTTGTCTGGGGGGAGGGGGGGCTTTTTGTCTGTCTCCCGTAACATCAGATCGGGAGTCCGATAGGATGACGACTGGGTTGTTGTTGTATTACAAGGGTTTTTTGCGGTGTTTTCAAAGTCGGTCTGTTGGGAGGCGACGGGGCTCTTTTTCTGATGGTCAAGTGAGCAGCGTTTGTTGAAGAAAAGCATCCAGTGCTGCCACTATGTAGTAAATTATTCTTGGACTGCAAACAAGTGAAGTTGACAGTGGTGGGATTCGTCCTGCTATTAGCGGAAGTCGTTCCTGGACCTGAGATTGAAGCAAGACCTGATGACCTGATATGCATGATGGGGGGGGGGGGTTAGACGTGTTGTGTTAGACGTGTGGGGCGGCTGATGACTTTTTTGTACATACAATGTAGTCCGTACTCGGTACGGAGTATAATACCGAGCACGTCTCTCAACCTCCAACTCCAACCACCAACTTCCACCGCTCCTTTGGTCACATCCCGTCTCCTGTCTCGCAGCGCCATTGTCCTCAACGGAATCGACCACCCAACCTCCCATCGCCATGCCTTCCAGATCCAAGCGCTCCGGCTCGGCCAAGAGCTCGTCGGGCGACCCCATGACGTCGCTCCTCGGCGTCCTGGCTCTCCTGACGGCCCTCCTGGCCTCCATGGTGTACGTCGCCGAGCAGAACCTGCACAACTTCTACATCTTCGGCCTCGAGGAGCTCAAGGATGTGTCAGCCCGGGGACTGGCCAAGCACGGCAACGACACGCGATCCGTGGTCAAGTTCATCGTCGACGACCTGCACAGGACGCACGGCGCCTACATCAACGTCAACGAGGACTGGATGTTCAACAACGCCGGCGGCGCCATGGGAGCCATGTACATCCTGCATGCTAGTATGTGTCCGAATGCTCCTTTCAGCCAGTTGCGGGAAAGAAGGAGAAAAAAAAAAAAAAGGTCCTCGCTAACACGTCCACAACCGTTGCAGGTGTGACGGAATATCTCATCATCTTCGGTTCGTTCGCTCTCCCCTCCCCGACACGACACGGCACGACGCCCCGCCGTGATGGACTGACCCACACTTCTTTCAATTAGGAACTGCCATTGGCACCGAGGGCCACACGGGTCGCCACACGGCGGACGACTACTTCCACATCCTCAACGGCGAGCAATGGGCCTACGTGCCTGGCGAGTACGAGCCCGAGGTGTATCCCGCCGGTAGCGTGCACCACCTGCGCCGCGGCGAGGTGAAGCAGTACAAGATGCCCGATCGGTGCTTCGCGCTCGAGTACGCCCGCGGCTGGATCCCGCCCATGCTGTTCTTCGGGTACGCGGACGGCTTGTCGAGCACGCTGGACTTTCCGACCCTGTGGAAGACGACGCACTCGACGGGGGGGCAGATGATTGCGAATCTGCTGAGGGGCAAGTTTTGAGTGTGTGTGTGTGTGTGTGCCCCGGGGGTGGGGATGGGCACATTGTACATACCATGGAGTGGAAATGCCGCCCCGGGCTCGATTCCATGAGCATCAAGTCGAGTTGGGTGCGCCCGAGAAATTGTGCAACAACTCCTGCACTGGCAAGTTGAAGGTCCTTGACCTACTACGACCACGCTCTTGTTGTCATCATGCACAAACAAATTCATCTCCATTTAAATCGAGCGACAAGCAGAGCTGCTGCACATGGCACAATATGTATTGAATTTTATTTCATCATGTTTCCATGCCAGCCCGCACGTGGGCTGTGAGTAATGACTTACCTTCCGCCATGACGTTCCAAATGCTCCTTTGGATTTTCCATACAAGCGCCTAGCACCAGCAAATCACATGGTAAATTGCTTTCCCTCCGAGCCCAAAACCAGCGAGCACTTGAGTTTAAATCAGAAATAACGAAGCATACCCCCCCTCCCGATCCATGCATTGCGTCCCATGATTTTCGTACCAGGAATGTTGCGGCAGTTCTTTTATTCTTTTCATGAGCAATCTTTTTTTTTACCTTGAACTTTTCCATGAAAATCTCGTTACCTGCGAATTCATCCAACACCGGAAAAGGAAACAAGTATTCCCTTAAAAAAATAAAAAAAAAATCCTCACATATCATGAGATGGTGTGGGGAGAGCGTGGGGTTTCAAACATGTCGGAAATTGGCCACGCAAGTTTTATGCCAGCCACTGCTCCTCATCTCTCTTCAAGCCTCGCATCACAAGGCCGTCATCGTCATCGTCCTCGTCCTCGTCGTCGTCATCGTCATCTTGGTCGTGAAGCCGGAGTTGCTCAACTGATGTTGTCGTTGCTTGTAGCTTCTCATAAGCATTCGATCTCTGGTCGATTTCATCTTCGTCCAGCATCCATGTCAACCCGTTGGCTTCCTCCTCGAGGGGAAACATTTCTCGTGCGTACTCTTCCAGTCCCCTGGGCCCTTCCCAGAGCTCGAGCGCTTCTGTGGGACAGCTGACCTCGAGCTTCATGTCGCCAAAGTAAGGGGGCTGCTTCTTCGGGTCGGGCTCGTCCAGTTTGAAAAGCTTCTCCAGCGCCTCCAGCTGCTCCCGGTATCCCGTCGGGATTCGTACCTTGATCTCGATGGGGCCTCGGACATAGTGGACGGGACGACCGACACCTCGAGAGAAGAGCCTGCAGGCTTCCTTGGGCGAGAGATACTCGTAGGCTAGGGCGATGCGGTGGCCTCTCCATTTGTTTGATCCGTCTTTGAACAGCTGCAAGATTGCGGGGCCGACGTCGTGTTCGGCGTCCAACCACGGCAGCTTGGCGTCTTCGTGGAAAGGTGCTTGCCAGACGAATGAGCCGTCGTCCTGCAGTTCCATGCAAAACAACGGATAGGCGAGGGAGGTGAAGTTGTTGTTGTATATGCCGGTGTACACAAAGGTGGCAGGCAAATCCAGCTCCCTGATGTACTCTTCCACCTCGTGCTTGGCTGCCCACAGTGGTAGGGATGGCCAGTTCTTGTTGTACGCAGCGTGATCGGGCATGGATGAGTAGATGTAATGCTGCACTCCAGCCTTTTTCGCGGCGTCGACGAGAGCCATTCCAATCTGTACCTCGTCGCCGTAGAATGTAGTGTTTATGAAGGCAAGTTGAGCGCCACGGAAAAGATTCGAGATCAGCTCGTGGTTGACGCCAACACCCGAGATGGGACCGTTTTGAGTGACATCTTTGTTCTCCTCGGTCGGTTTGTGTATGGTGTAGAGCTCACCGACTATGACGGTTACATTCGGGTTTGTCGAGACCTCGGTCGCAACTACGCCTTGAAGATTTCTCAATTGCGCGCGAACGCGGTAGCCGACGGCGGTGGCAACGCGGATAAAGGATGCTGCCTGACGCCCGCTCGCGTTTGTGACAGCAATGGTCTTATCCGGGGTTGACATGAGTCTCTTGGGAGGGCGGAATGTCAAGGAATTATTCCTCGAATTGGCCAGGGGGGATGATTCCGAGTACGATGAGCGAGAATGCTTGTGTTGTCTGCGAAAGTTGTCGTTGCTCTGGTCGTTGGAAACGTGTATGGGAATGCTGGCCGCTATAGGGCCAGTGAGTTGGGCCGGCATGACTGTTGCTCTCTCGTCAATGGTGAAACTGAGGTGCCGGCTAACAATGGCTTGGTATCGCGGCGCACCAGCTGGACGAAGTGTCTCGTGAAGAAAGTACGAAGGCAGTGATGGCCTTTTGCGACAAGGCAAGGCCACCGTGGAATATCGCAAAACGCACGACGGCCCGCCTGGGGGGGGGGGAGGAGGTGTCCGTGGAAGTCAGTGTCGTGCTGTACTTGTGAGCCCGGCTGGAAGCCTCAAACTCCAGCGTCAAGGACAGTGACGGGGGCCACGAGAGGAACTGCTAGCCAATGCAAGCGGCCAATGCAAGCGGCCGGCATCGGGCGAGGCTGGAGCTGAGTGGGTGACAGTTGGTAGCAAGTTGAAATTAAGATGGTGAAGGTGACTGTATCGAGTAGATACCGAGTGATTCGCTAGCGTCTGTTTAAGGGAGATCACGAGACTATCCGCTGCGGCGGTGCCAACCCGATTCAACGATGTGGGTTTGTTGTGGAGGAGTTGGAGGGGTAGAGGGGACCGGAGCGTCGTGTCGCTATTGCATTTGGAGACGAGGGAGATGCGGTCAAAGACGAGATGGCAATATGGATAGATAGATATCTTGGCCAGCGATTTTCGGGATGAATGAAACTGGGATTGGCGATTGGTGTGGTAGACGACACTTTGCGACAAGGCTGATGGATGGGATCGAAGGCGATGTAAGCCCAGGAGTTGAGATCTGCGAGCGAGAACTGCGCGCGATAAGTAAGTGAGTGGGTGTGAGTGGGTGTGAGTAGGTGTGAGTGGGTGTGTGAGTGGGTGGGGTGTGGAGGGACGACGGCGGTAGTCGGCCGACTAGTAGAGCGATAAGAAAAGGGCTTATCGATGCGATGTCGTCCTCAATCTCCGTCCGGGTCTATGTATTATGTACGCACGAGCCGAGAGCAAGTGTACGGGTGTGACTGACGGCTGCAAATACGAACCAATGTAGCGGTGAGAGGGAAAGAAGCGAGAGCAGAAGCGAGAGCGGCCGCGGGAGAAGACGTCCGGTAAAAAGGTGTACCGAGTTATGTCGCTGGGTGAAGGAGCCAGCAGCGGACAAACAAGCTGGAGCCGATGGCGTATTAAAAACAAGACCGACAACTAGAACATTCGAAGTTGTCCTTGACAGTGGACACGCCCCAGCCTCAGCCCGGACGGAGGACGGAGGGGGAAGGAAGTGCATAAATCGCAGCGACCTGTTTGTTGGGGGCGTGGAGTCGTGGACCGTGAGCGCAAGGGCCGCTAATAAAAAGCACCGTGGCCACCGTCTTCAATATGTACATACGGAGTACATAATAACTATTCCAGCAAACATCCCCGGAGTACGTAGTACGTACCGGATTTCAAGGCACGGCACGGTGCGCTATGCACAAACAAGTGGACTCGGATCATTGGGTAACGTTTTCGCCCTCCCCTCCAGCTGTTTTTTTTTTTTTAATTATGTAAACCGAGTGTCATTAGTCGTGAAACCCACAATGGGGCGCTTTCCGATTGCCCGACAGACACGACGAACAGGGTGCCAGCCCGGCCCCCGCGACCGCCCCGACTCGCGGATGCACAAAGTCACATGGCGGGGCCTGTGTCTGTCCGTCATGGTCTGGCATGGTCTGGCATGGCATGTCACGGTGTGTCACGGTGTCTCAATGGTGTCTCATGGTGTCTCACCGGCTCAACCACTCAACCACTCAACCACTCAACCACTCAACCACTCAACCACTCAACCACTCAACCAAAGGTCGCGGCGCTAAACTGTAAATATGTATGCGGGGAAGCAGGGGCCCTCCATTTCCGACAGGTCGGTCTAATAAATAGTGTCCGTAGTCCAGATGAGCGGGCCGCGACAAAAAGCCTTGTAATAAGAAAATACATAGCTCTCGTTCCGCTGCCCTTATCTCTCTACCCGCGCGGAGATGAAAAATCCTGACGTTGCGTGATAATTTTCTCTTGCCAGCCGGACTACTTTTGGTGTGGCTAGACAAGTCAATGTTTGGCCGAATGTTACTTCACAGATCACGAATTGCGGTTTTTCCCCTTCTTTGGCTGTCGGCCGCTATGACTAAGGCGGCGGCGGCGGCAGCGAAGCAGATTCTGAAAAAAAAAAAAAAAAAAAAACAGTCCATCATCGTCTTTGTTGGGATCCTAAGTGCCTGTCATCCATCTACGGATTACCATCCCTTTAGAACGCCGCAGCGGTGATGAAGACATGCTGGCAGTGCAAGAACAACCTTGTCGCGTGGGATAGCATCTGATTGGAGGACCGTGAAGTGTTTGTACATGAAACCGATTCATCTAAAATGAGCGAGCGCCCCTCGCCTTCTCCTTTTCGTTTGCACTCCCTTTCTCACACAACCAACCCCATACGCCCCCTCGATTCCCTCGATTCCCTCGATTCTTCCATGTTGCGACGCATTGCAGCTAGAGGTAGAGCCTTGCGACAGGTCTCCCGCGCCGCCCAGAACCGTCCAAAGTCGCCATTCACAACCCTGACCAAAACCGGTTCCACGACACACTCGGCGCGGGGTGAAGCTCCTCGAGCCATGATGGGCAGTCACTCGGCAGGACCTTCTCCCGTCTCCGGGACCGATGCCTACCTCGATTACACATCGAGCCCTGACATCGACTTTGACCATATCAAGTCAAAAATGACGTGCACAAAGTTCCACGATTCGACCTGGGGTTTCGTGGTAAGACATACTCCTCACGCCCTCCTCTTTAGATGGTGCAAAAGGTGCGTCACATTGACGCACAAGGTTTAGATATATCGGTGCTCCCAAGGTAACCAGACAGCTTGGGTTCGCCTGCTGCAAGCCCTGCGCAGCAAGGTCCAGGAAGAGCTCAGGTTCTACATTCGCCAAGACATGTTGGAATTCCATCATCTTCACGCCATCGACGATGAGACACTCTAGTACGTTTTTGCAACGCGTCCATGTTGATGTTGAGCCTGCTACTACATGTACTAACAGCTGTTATTAGCGGAGCCACGTCCCACCAAGTCCGAGATCACTTCACCTCCAGTCCTGGGTCCCAAAGAACCTCGAGGACCGTCTCCGGCCGGACGCTGCTAACCCGCAGGACGATGTGGACTGGGTATACGCTACATGCACGCCCAGATACGAATATTGTCTCTTTGTGGATGATCTCTGTCTCGAGTCCCTGGACCATCCCGGTGTCGACTCGCCAGTCGTCAAGCTTCTGCACAAGAACTGGGAGTCCCCATCCCCCCCACAGGAGAGGAACTACACAGTTCCCGCCCCATTCCATGATGGTGCCACCGAGTACGAGGAGGAAGATGTGGGATGGATGTACATGCCGCTGCAGGAGTACCTACACAAGTATGACTTGCTTGGAAAAGGTGACTGGGACGACCAGTATGTGAGACCCCCATACATTGACGGAACCGAGGACGAGAGTGAATTTGTTGGACATTGGAGGCAGGAGTCGTTAAGCGAGGAAGCTTAAGCTGCCAGTGAGCTTTTCTCTTCAGCTGGCGAGGCCCTTTCGGCGAGAACTAGACACGATGGGTGGCATCGCGCAAAACCCCGTAGTTTTCTCTCGGATCTGCAAATTGCTAATTGATTGGTACGGGCATGTCCAGAGTTGCTGTCGCCATTTATATAAACTCGTCTCTTGATATCGTGAGCGAGGAAACATGCGACTCATGGGCGGAGGAGCAGTCGTGCTTCAAGTCAGAAGTCTCGCAATCTAGACTACGGTTGAATATATCGCAGAAGAAACCTAGCAACGACGGAAGTGCCACTGGAAACCAACACTCTACTCTCCAATACAGACAGCATACCCCGACCAAAGCGTGCTACAATCCGACCCCACGCCAGTGTTCATCCGGTGGAGCCACGGACAGGTTCTTCAGCTTGGAAGTGGCGTCAAACGCGTTCTCATACACGTGGCAGTCACTGATAGTGCCGGGGGCCTTGGGCTGCAAGGTGGCTGTCTGGACTGGGCTGGGCACGAAGTCGGTTGTCGTCACTGGACGCGTGAACGTGGTTGCCGCCGCAGTAGTCGTGTAGCCGGAGTAGGTCTCTATGTTCCCTACAGGCTTGACGCAGTACGAAGTGTTGGCCCACAGGTTGCCACAGGTTGAATCGACTTGGGGGTTGAGGAAGTAAAAGTCCGAGAGGGCTAGGCTGAACTTGAGCGATATTGCAGCGCAATAGTCGCCAGCCTCGACCTTTAGTATTTACAAGAGAGCGTTAGATCATGGTTGACCGAGTAAATACGTCGAGAAGCGACTTACACGGTACCACTGTCCACACCTAGTATTGGATTGGCCCTGTGCATCCGTCGGCACTGGGGCTGGGGTCGTCACGGTGTTGCCCAAACCGACAGTGGCTGTCCCCGATGGAGAGCTATCATGATGTGTCAAGATGAAGACAACTTGTAGATGACGGGGAACTTTCAACATCGTGGTGGGACCCTGGGCCATATGACCCGGGACCTACGAGATGCACCATGCAGGAAGCTTAGAAAAGATTCGATTCCGTCCATCATACGGTTACATCGCCCCTTGCATCGACAATAAGCTGAACTCTTCACGCGTGTACCGATCGGCGAGTCAGCTGAGGGGGAAATTGCCAAGATCAATATCACCTCAATTCCTGCATAAAAATGTTCCGGATGCCGCCAACGGTTGTCTACGTGACTGCTTTTGACGCTGTCTGAGAGTGCCTTGAGACTGCCATTCCATTCTTGCTCGATCCGATCCCTTTTCTCGTGCAGAGGAGTACCCTTCTTTATCTTGAAGTCAATTTTTGTTACTGCTTTGGTGCTGCTGCAGACCATTGAACCGTTCGATGGAGTGTAAGTTCTCGAGCATGAGGTCTTTGGTTCCTTTGTTCCTTGAGCGCGGGCTGATCCCGTCACAGTGTGGAAGCTAGTGCAAGAGTGACCAGCAAAAGATGGCATATACATATATATATATATGGGACAAGACGGGCTGGGGCACGGTTTTCAAGCACGGCAATGAGTTCTGTTGTCCCAAGGACGATCCCCCACCACTGCTGGACTGCCACTGGGTCGGTGAGGGTGATTATGCGGACAGCACGGATGAAAGCGAGCGCTCTGCTGCTCGCCAAACACACAGGCGCTCCAAACCGAGACCTGCGACTATGACTTGCGCAAATTCTACTGGCCCGGATTGAAGAGCCTTTCGGGTGTTGGGTCGGACACGCTCCTCATCCGCGGCGGCTACAATCTGCTGAAAGACATGTGCGGCTCGACAGCAATGAAGTTGATTCCTGCCGCACAACTCCCGAAGACGGGCTTCCAGCTGGAACACCTCCGCGAGGTCAAAACATGATGGACAGCTTTGTGAGAAGCTTGCTGTCCGGTAAGCTCTTCTCCGGCGTCGACATGCAGAACAAGCTCGATCCCATGGCGGTGTACCATGGCTGGCACAGAGTATACGACGTCAGCCTTCCGCGAATCGGCCGACTACACCCTTCCGGTCACACCCAACGACCGCATCTACGAAACCATCGGGTCATATGCCTATCGCGAGGGCGTGACCGGATTCCTACCTGGGCCGCTCAACCTCCTCAAACGAACGTTGATGAGAGCCTGACTACTATGACCATGTGGTACCCCTGGCGACAGAGTGTCTCGCCAACCGCGGAGCCATGGTTGCCCAAAAGTTTGCTGGTGGCGTAGCTTCATACCCTGAAATAGCATCGACATCTGGTACATACGACCACAGCCGCTAGCAAAAATCAGGATCCCGTCCGATCTCCTAGGATAACCTGGCGAGCGCTGGATTAGTAGTTGGGTCGGTGACGACCAGCGAACACCCGGTGTTGTATGTGCATCGCGCTCATTTTTTGTGGTCAAATTTCCGAACAACCCGGCCGCGTTGAAGCTTGTCACCGTAGGCTATGGAGAGGAAGTTGATAGTTTTGCTTAGATGTGCTACCATAGTAGTTGGGCGTCGAGTTCGTTCGTGGTTCCGTGGGTGGACTTCCGATAGCCTGCGTGGCTAAGGGATGAGCAGGAGCAAGACAATAGTATCTTCATGTTGGTGCTGGTTTTTTATCAATCATTGTTGGCAATTCGTCGCAGTCAGCAAAGCAGTTGCCTATTACGGCCCCAACCGAAGTATGCGCTGAGTAACCTATTCAGCTTGCCTGGAATCTCCTTGCGACATGGGGGGGCTCGTATCCCGGACGCATGCTAATGAACATGGGACTAATGGTTGCTAAAATTGTCTGGGAATGGGAGAACCACCAATTCCTTTCCAAAGGTACTTCGTCATCCCTCTTATCTAGAATCTGCTGCCTGGCTCTCTCGATGAACCAAAACCAGGCACACTCCGACCTGGGGGCGAGCCGTCCGTCGCTGGTGTATTTTGGGGGTACCTACTCTTTTTGCTGCTTCTGTAAACGTCAAATGTGGATTGACCGACTGGTAACACATCGTCATGAAAAAAATTATTGTTGGTATTAACGGCATGACTCTTAAGAATTAGGAGCATCCGGTAGCCTCTCAATCACATACTTTCCCCTCGCCACGCTCATCAGCGGCACACCGGGAATCTTTCGCAACCTCTGCTTCAGCGCTTTGTCATTTGTGCCCACAATGTATATCCTGTTCTTGCTCACTCTGTCTACCAGGCAATCATCTGCATAGGTACCCTTGTGGTCGCACTCCAGTCTTGTCCATCGTTCATCTCGAGCCACCCGCAAGGCCAGCCTGTATTTGGGACCCAGCTTCTCCAACTCCGACATGACGCACGATGTGATCATTGGGTTACATTTGGCGTATAGGCAGTCCATCATGGATTCGAGTAGCGACAGCTTCCGCTGGACTGTGTGACTGAGGAAATTGGTGTCCACTAGCACGTTATACGCTGTTCGGGAGACGTTAGTGCAAGTGCACCGAAAGTTGCAGTCGCGGGAGAGAAAAGACATACGAGGAACGAGGGCAGTGTTGTGCTGGAAGAACATGTTGCTGGGCATCTGGGGCGCCTCGCGAACCAGGTCGCCATTGACTGTCTTCTTCTCTTTTCTTTGGGCTTCGGCTTCGGCTTTCTGCTGGTTCACTTTCAATCTTGCATCGCGCTGGCCGAGGACTCGCTTGACCTGTGATGAGGGACCATCAGCTTTTCTTCTCATTGCCAAAAAGCGCCTTATCGATAAGTGCCTACCAGGCCGAATTTTCTTGTTTTCTTGGCGACACCCATTCTTGTGGCTGGGAGTAGTAGCTCCCGCTCCCGTACTTGCTGAGTTGGTCCAAGGGTCTGTATTAGTACGCTTGATCGATCAGGAGTTGTCGCGACCGGCTGGCGTTGTGATGGTGCGAGATTCCGTCTTGCGTGCTTGCAAAAAGTGGCATGTCGAGCAAAAATTGGCTGTCGTTGCTGGTTTTTTTTGCCGCCGCTCATTCTCAAGGCGGTGGCAGGCATATGGCGCACGAACCATCTCCAAATCCACCCCACCCCACCAATGGCACCGCGGGAGACGCGCCAAGTCGCGTAAAGTGATTTGTTAAACTATTCAACATCACAAATCGCAATCATCATGCCCGCCGCCAAATCCGAGGAAAAGGGCGAGTCTTCGACCGCTTCCACAAAGGCAGCTCTCGCATCATCTTCGAACGGGTCTCTGAATTATGAGCTGCCTTGGTAATTCAAGTGTAAAGCAATCACGAGCGTCAAGCCGTTGTAGCTAACGCAAGGCCGGCAGGGTCGAAAAGTACCGTCCCGTTTTTCTCGACGATGTGGTCGGTAACACAGAAACGATAGAGCGATTGAAAATCATTGCAAAGGAAGGAAACATGCCTCACGTCATCATTTCGGGAATGCCGGGTATCGGGAAGACGACGAGTGTGCTCTGCTTGGCCAGGCAATTGCTTGGGGAGTCGTACAAGGAGGCTGTGTTGGAGTTGAACGCAAGTGACGAGCGGGGTGAGTGTGTGATCTGGGCAATGACTCTTTCTCTCCTTTGAAAAAAAAACAAAAAAAAAATCCTGACTGACAGCTACTTCAAGGTATCGATGTCGTTCGAAATCGAATCAAGGGCTTTGCACAAAAAAAGGTAACGCTGCCTCCAGGCCGACATAAGCTCGTCATTCTCGACGAAGCCGACAGCATGACATCTGGTGCGCAACAGGCCCTTCGTCGAACTATGGAAATCTACTCCAACACTACTCGATTTGCTTTCGCGTGCAATCAGTCCAACAAGATCATTGAGCCCCTCCAATCTCGATGCGCCATCCTTCGTTACGCTAAACTGTCCGACTCACAAGTCGTCAAGCGATTACTACAAATCATCGAGGCTGAGAAGGTCGAGTACAGTGACGACGGTCTCGCTGCCCTGGTCTTCAGTGCTGAAGGCGACATGCGTCAGGCCATCAATAACTTGCAGTCTACCTTTGCCGGTTTCGGTTTCGTATCGGGCGATAACGTTTTCAAAGTTGTTGATTCTCCGCATCCCATTAAAGTGCAGGCGATGCTGAAGGCATGCTATGAGGGGAATGTGGACTCGGCTTTGGACACCTTGAGGGAACTCTGGGGCTTGGGATACTCTAGCCACGATATCATCAGTACCATGTTCAAGGTGACCAAGACGATCCCAACGCTGAGCGAGCATTCAAAGCTGGAGTTTATCAAGGAGATTGGCTTCACGCATATGAAGATCTTGGAGGGCGTACAAACACTGCTCCAATTGAGCGGCTGTGTTGCGCGGTTGTGCAAGCTCAATATGGATCCAAAGAAATTCGACGTAGCAGCCAAGTGAAGCATGTAGGAAGCTATTTTCATTGCATGATATAGGCGTTGGGTTATATCAGTTCGGACATGGGCACAGTGCGCCTCAGCTTTGGAAGCGGAAAATTCGTGTGATGAGTATTCCGGCCAGAATGCTCCATGACGATTGATGTTGTTACGCTCACTTGTTCCCCTCATTCTTACCAAACTCTTCCTCATACCTCTGCCACTTCGCCTTTTCCCTCATCCATCTCCGCTGCATGCGCATCTGATTTTCGTACTGTCTCAAGCGCCAATCGGCCTCAATCATACCTCCCAACACCATGCCCGACATTTGCAGGTAACTGCAGCGCAAAGTCAGCTTGAAATAGTGCGTGTGGCTGCCCCCTTCTTACACTTTGAATTGAACCGTTGTTCCACGATAAATTGGCGACCAGACATAGCCAATGCCACCGAGGACAGCAGCGCCGGCACCCCATTTCGCAGCTCCCATGAGCGCCCCTTTTCCTGCTTCCCAAGCGGCGTCCTGCGCCTCTTCGGTTTTCAATGGATCGTGTGTTCTCATGGTTGGTGTCGGAGCTGAGCTAGTCGACTACGTCAGAGGCGATTGCCTGTCCCCAAGCAGCAACTGTTACTGCTTGACGGACAGATCGAGAAGGGCGCTTGCAGCTCAATTAAGATGAGTACCACGAGGAGTTCAATAGTATCCTCATATTAATCACAGCGAAAACATCGTACGACGTTGTCGCCGGACTGAATGTAGATTTGAAGCCATGGACGGACGTACGTTATTGGAGCTTTGTCTTGAGCACCGTCTCCATAACACCCCGATACATGCACCAAACATCGCCTACTGGCATAGTGGAGGCTCTGCAGGTAGCTAAAATCTGTTCAAGCGGGCAACAACTGGACAGGATTCTGGGTCCTTCTTTTTTTCATCTTTCGCTGTCTTTGTAGAAGATGACACGATGCCACTTGCAATGACCACGCTGGACTGTTCTGCCTAGCTTCTCTCATCCAAGTCCACGTTCAGACTTGACGCTTGTTTACCTTGCATGCTTTGTGATTCTTGCTACATTTTTTTCTTAATCAAGCATTGTTGATCATACCCGTCAGTCACGATGGATGTTGCCATCGAAAACTACATGCGGCTGCCGCCCATGTCTAGGTAAGAAAAATTCTTCGTCAGAGGCACCCACAAGCGTGCCACAGGAATTCGCTGACCATGCCACAGAACCATCGCAACGTTCACGTTTGTCGTATCCGCTGGCATCGTGCTAGGCGTGCTTCCCGCCAAGTACTTCATATTCCACCCATTCTACCTGTTCCAGTTCCCTCCTCAGATATGGCGCATTGTGTCGTCTTTTTTTGTCACGTCACCGGCCTTGGCCTTTTGCTTGACACATACTTCCTGTACACGTACTTGAGCCAACTGGAAGTTGGCAATCCTCGGTTCCCACGAAAGGAAGACCTAATCTGGTACCTTACATTTGTGTGTGGAACGATTCTGGTAAGCCTCTCTGTTTATAAACTTGATCGCATCGTCGCTTTGCCTACTCTTTGTGCCCCATGTTGGATCAAGGTCCGAAAGAAAAAAAAATCCTCATATACTGCCCGGACAGTGTTACGCCTCCACTTCTGTCACGGTTCCTAGAAATGAGGGAGAGTACCCCTGCACTGCGGCTCAGTCCACCTTTCGCAATCAGGACTGTTCTGCGGTGTGGGCATGGTGGGATGTCTCTTATGGATGGCTCGTGTGATAATCTTACCTACTCACTCGGGTGGTTTTCTAGCTCCCTACATTCTTGTATTGCTAAAGCTCGTCTTACTCTGCTTGTCTTGTACCTTGTCCCATAAAACCATGAGAACCGCCCATACGTTTGTAGAGACTAGTTGGAAGCTGACTCGAGCTTCAGGTCGCCAATCACTTTACTGGCTTCGGCTTCATGACTTTCCTGCCTGCTCTCATCTTGGCAATGGCCTATACCGTGACGCAGGAGCAGAGCGGCGCCAAGGTTAACTACATGTTTGTAACTATGCCTGCCCAGATGATGCCCTACGCCATGCTCGCCATCAACCTTCTCTTTCCCGGAGGTGCGATGAACCTCCTACTGCAGCTTCATGGACTCTTCGCGGGACATCTGTATGATTTCTTGACCAGGACCTGGCCCAACTACGGCGGTGGGAGAAACCTGATCCCCACTCCTGCTGTACTTTCCCGCCTCGTCCGGTCCGCAGAGTCTTTTATTCAGGGGAGGTTTGGAGGCCCTGCTCGTCCTCCTGGACATAGGCTGGGCGGTAGTAGCGGCGGCGCTGGTACAGGTGCAAACACCTCAGGTGGCCCGTTGCCAGAGTCTTGGCGGACGAGAGGCCGTGGTCAACGGTTGGGGTGAGGACGTTTATCAGCTTTTAGTTGTAGGAAATACTGTCAAATATAATGCTCGTTTACGCATATGAAAGCCCCAATATATGTCAACACCTCAGCATTGTCTTGGCCATGATGTAGAAAGCTTTATGAACGAAAGTGATATTCTGCGTGTTCCCTAATTTAACGCCAAGAACCCCCACACCTTTCATGGAAGGGAAAAAGTGAAGACTGCCAACCCAAACTTGCTTGCATCTCACATGAGACGCATAATTCACCACTTCACATAAACACCCGACTTCCTTCCTACTTTTCCCTCTTTCCGTCGTCATAATGATAATAAAAGCCGCCTACTGCAGCTCTTGAGCGGGGACCATCAGTACCCGTACAAAGTGCTCTTGCCGCTCCGAAGAGGGACTTCAATGTATCCATCATAAACCACCTCCTGCGGCCTGGGACCAGGGCTGGGAGGCTGCTCGTGGGCATGCACGATACGATGGCCCATTGATCGATCGTGGAATCTCGTGTCCTTTCTGTTGACAGGACCCGAGATTTGCATTTCATATTCTTTCCGCGCAGCAACGGACGTGGAAATGGGCAGTGAGATGCGGGGGTTCCTCGTCCTAATCCTGCTCAGACGGAGTTTAGAGAGCGACGGTATGCTCAAGGAGGGGAATTTGCTGGCGATGCCGCCTCTGGCTCGCGATGGCTCAGCGACCGGCTCTGGGGGCCGCGGGTGGTGTTCTTTCGCAAGCTTGGCGGATTCTTCAGCTGCGTGGAGGTATTGCTGGATGGCAAACGAGTCGGGGGTGTTTGATCTTCGTTGCGGGGGGGGAGAAGGCGACGGGGTTCGGGGGGGAGTCGGTCGGCCGCCTGAGCGAGGGAAGCCTCGATGCCCGATTGATTCATCGGGTGGTGCGTTCACGGTGGTGCTTGATCCGCGGCTTCCGGCTTTCCCATTGTCGTGAGGGTCGTATCTTTTCATTCTGAACTGCGTCTCCATTCGATCGTAGTATTCGCCTGCGGAACCTGCTGTTGCGCCGGACTTCTTGTCCCCAAAGGCGATTCCGTAATAACGTTTGTAGGCTTGGGACATGTTGGTGCTGTCCGGTCCTCGGTACGGATACGACCCGGGGGGGCCGAGGCAATTGGGGTGGTAATGGGCTGCGTCTCGGGCCCTTTCGCGGCGGAAGTGGAGGAATAACAGGGCCAGAGCCAAGACGAAGACGATGACAACACCAATGACTATGCCTGCGACGGCGCTGGGAGACAAGCTGCCGCTGGACGAGTCGTTGCTGCTCTCCTTTGAGGCGGTCATGTTGACGGCGGCTGTGGAGAAGAGACTGCCGCTCAACGCGAGAACGTTGCCGTCACTGGGATCCTGCCGACAGCCTGCTTCGAGCGCGGTGAGAACTGCGACTTTCATTAGCTTCACGGGACGGGACATTTTTTCATACTGGGGTCCTCGGGCTCGTTCTCACAATTGGACATGTAGGCTTCGCCCTCGGTGGCTTGCAAACAGTCGATGCAAGAAGAGAGACCCGGGGCCATGAAGGCGCCGTCGTTGGCAGTACAGTAGTCCCAAGTGGTGTTCGGATTCGGCTGAAGTTGATCAGCAGTCAAAGGTGCTTTCAAGGACTTGCAAGCCTTGTCGATATTGCACTGTGACGCTACCGTGCCGTTTGATGGCGCCTTGGGAACACCGAAAAGGCAGGTAGTGACAGTATACCGAAGGTTGTCTGAGAAGTGTTAGCAGGTCTCTCTTTGACTCGCCGACGATGATGTACATTGTAGACTGAGCAAAATGGCCTGTTCTTACAGATGTACCATTTCAGGTCTGACTCGGTCTTTTCGACCTTTGAACTGCCCTGAAGACATTCCATGCATCTTCTGAACTTGATGCCCGTGACTGTAGTCGAGTAGTCGATGTCCTTGCAGCTGATGGCGTCGGTGTGTGTGTTTGAGTCGGACGCTTTGAATTGACTGCCTTCTGGGGAGTCGAGGCAGTGTGTCGCGCAGTGGGAAGCTGGGGTCACCTGGAGAGCTGTGACGGTGGCGGCCCGTGAGAGGAACAAAAGAAATGTCAACAGTACGCGCCTGATTGATTCCATGGCGGTTTTATGGCAGAAGACGATGGATGTTGCCGAGAGGGAGCTTTGCCAGGGCAATGTTGCCCATCCTTCACTTACGGGCCGTGGAGGAACGTCCTCTTCTCAAATGTGATGCCGTTATGAGAAAGCTACAGACTTTTCAACACGCCAGAGATTCCAAGGAGCCGCGGAAGCGAGGCGAGACATCAACGAACAGGAGGAAACAGGGACTGCTACGAGGTGATTGATTATATTGGAAGCCACATGGCCTGTACGACAGAGCAAGGCGGGAGGAGCGGGGATAGGCACCAAAGGCACCGAGTTCGACCACAGCACCGAGTACGGAGTAGTCCGTACATAAAGATTGCCATCCATCGTGGCCTTGTCATGCAGCATGCCAGGGTGGTGGCCATCGCTGCGCGTGCTGTAAGCTTCCCGGCCTGGCTGTAACGGTTGCAACGGGAACCGAGTGGCTCATGGATTTTCGAGCATAACCAACAGCCTCTGGACCGGATTAGGTGAAGCTCTGAGGGGCGGTTGTCACCTCGCATGATAAAGGGTTGTACTCTGTCCTAAGAACCTGGTAGCGGAGCCCTTTTTATCTTTGCGTTTCCTGCCATGGTTTCAGACCGGCCAGTCAGGCTGAGGAGGGTGAAGATGTTTAGACGCCCAGACTAGCCGCCCCCTGCAGGTCGGTCCAATCAGGATGAGAGGAGTAAACAAGGCCCTGTCGCTGCGACTCGCGGGAGCTGCTTGCCGAAAGATGAGTGGCTTGTTCGTGGATGAATGGGTGGGGCGGGGTGGCCGGGCTGCATGGGACGAAGAAGAGCGAACGCGTCTCCTGCTCTCCTCTCTTCTTCAGACTGGAGCCAACCCGACTTGATGTAACCCCACCAACTATGCGACCTGATCTCTTGTCATCTGCCAGACCCCCCATGCAAAAGAACTGAGGCTCTAAACACCGAAGCTTTTATGAATTGAATTAATTTGGTTTACGATCTAAAGATAGAAAAAAATAAGCTAGAACTCTCCCTTTAAAAAATCTATTAAGTAGGGTTTTTATACTAGGTAGGCTAGGTGCCTTGCACCTACCCCCCCCCCCCTTTATGTTTACTACTACTTAGTAATTACCCTTAACTAATATTCCTAATAAACTAATAAAAGAAAAAATAAAGTAACTAATATTATTATAGGCCCCCTTCCTTAAGCTTATATAGTTAAATCCCTAACCCTTAAGGCATATACTTCCCCTTAGACCTAGTCTAATAGAGTTAATCTATAATTATAATAATATTCCCCCTTAGTATATTTATATCTATAGGAGCTAATAACCTATTTCTACTTCCCTTAAATTCTATAAATAACTCTTTATAAATATTAAGTGCCTCCCTAGATAAATAATTCTATCTTATTAAGTCCCTTAACTTTACTAGGTAATCTCTTATCCTAATTAAAGTCTTAATCCTCCCTAGACCTCTTAAGGGGTAAAGTCCTCCCTTAATTCTATATATATACTTAGCTATTACTTTAGAAAATAAAGTGTCTATAAATTAATTACTACCTAGAGTATTAGCCTATAAGCCTAGTTAGCTAACTATTCCCTTAGGCTACTTATTATCTTATACTAAGGATAAAGACCTAAAATTCTCCTAAAAAATAAGAACTCCTTTCTTCCTATTTAATACTAATATTAGGAATTTACTAACTTCTTTTAATTTATATAGGTATAACCCCTTAACTACTATAATATTAATACCTTTCTAATAGTAATTAATTAATTTATTAAGCTCCCTAAGAGTAATATAAACTAGGTAATAAGCCTTAGATATTATAGTTAATACCTTAATTACTTTAACCTTACTCTTAAGGCACTTCTATTAATTCTTATTAAGCTAAGACTTTAAGGCTTTTATCCTTAGGGGCTACTAAGTTAGTATAGCTATAGCCTAACTATAAGAGTAAAGATTTAATAAGAGCTTTAACTAGTTATTAGATATTTTAATTAGGGGTAGTAGTATAAGTAACCTAGGTAGTAGGGGTTATATCTCTTATTTAGCCCTTAACTTAAACTTATTTACTATATTACTATATTCCTTAGTAATTATATATTAGACCTTAGATAGTTAAGGAGTACCTTTTAACTAAAGGTTATTATACTTATTAAAAATAAATATAGTTAGGGATATAGAAATTTTATAGTTTATAGTAAGTCTTATAAGGTCCTATAAGTCTAGAATTAGTTAGTATTTAGCTATAACTCCTAATATCTTACTAAGATAAGTTAGAGTTAATACTGCTTTCTTTTTATTAGCTTAGAAAGTATAGTATAATAGAATAGAAGTAAGGTTTAATATAATAGTTTCCCTCTTAGAACTATAGATATTCTTAAGCAAAAACATATCTTAGATTTACTATAGATATTTGCTTATAATAAGTCTTATTACCTAAATAAATATAGAGTTAAGAGTTAATTACCTATTTATAAAGGGAGTTACCCTTTCTCTCTATAGTAATAGAGGTAGTCCTTAGGGTAATAGTTATAGTAGTAGTAATTACTAAAATCCCTTATTAATAAGGTCTCTCTTTTGCTTTTTACTATTATTAGTATTATTATTATATTCTCTATCTTCTCTTCTACTCTAGTTCCTATTATAAGCCTCCTATCTATTTAAATCCCTAGGAGGGGTTCTTATACTAATATTATTAGTTATAAGTATAGCTATAGAAGGGTCTTCTCCCCCTATACCCTTAATAGCCTTCTTCTTATCTTTATTAGACTCTTTATTCCTACCCTTAGCACCTCCTATACTCCTAGAGTTACTATTACCCTTTCTTCCTTCTTTATTACTTCTATTTCCTTTCCTAGTATTATTATTACTTTCTAATTTACTACTCTCCTTATTTTCTATACCCTTAATATTATTATTCCTAGTATTATCCTTCCTATAAACTTTACTCCTAGTCCTTCTATCCTTAGTATTTCCTTCTCCTAGTGTCTTATCCCTAGGATTATTATCCCTAGAGTTAGAGAGTAGTTTAGATAATTTATTATTACTTCTAATATACTCCCCTTTATCTAAGGTAATTAGGATATTACTACTCCCTATAATTTCGCTAGGTATTCCTATTCTTAGTAGCTACTTTACTCTCTATAGGTAAAAAGGCTTATTTCTATTCTCTAGTCTTATTAGGACTTTCTCTTTATTCCCCTTATATAGATAGGAGATTCTTATATATTTTACTATAGCCCTAGTTAAATAACACTATAGTATAAAGTCTTTAGGTACTATTATAGATTAAACTATAATTAGGTCTATAGGCATTAGCAATCCTATTAAGTAAAATAATCTAAGTGCTTAGAGACCCTAGATAAGTACTATTAGTATATTAGCTATTAAGCCTCTAGACCTTACTAGTTTATAGGTAATACTAAAGAGATAATCTTATAAATAAATTAGTATTACTAGTAGTTAGTAATAGGCTAATAATCCCTTAACTTTTAATATTACTAGTTTTAACTTATATTACACTACCTTATTAACCTAGTGGCCTTAATATCTTATCTTTATATTACTACTAAATAGCTTAATAGTTCTTACTAACAATAATAGTATAACTTAGAATAAATAAGAGAACTTTAATAGCTTTAGTTTATAGCTTAGCTATAGCTAATATTAGAAATAAAGGCAGAACTTCTTAGCCCTAATAAGCTTAATATTTAGGATAATATACCTACCCTTTTTCCTAGGAATATAAATATAGTCTTTAGACCTATAGGTCTCTAAGTTAACTAAATCCCCCTATATTACTAATACTATAAGGAGGCTAGTAGTATAGAAAAGATCTATTAGATATATATTAATAAACCCTATTACTATCTTAAGGATAGTTTAGGGAAAGTTAAGAGTAAATATAAGAAGGAAAGCATAGAAGTAAATCCTAGGAGTAGCTTTAGATTAAGGGGTAGGCTAGTTTATCTTACTAACCCCCTTAACTAATCTAATATTCCCTTTTCTTAGGCTTACTATCTTAACTATTATATTCTTATAAGCATATAGTGGCTTAATAGTATTACCCTTCTTTAGTTATTTATATATCTTAGTGCACTAGGTTAATAGATTATTAAGAGTTAAATTCCCTTATTTAGTAAGTAATTTCTACCTAAACTTTAATCTCCTTAACTCCCTAGTTACCTAAGTCTTTAAAGTTTACTTAGCTACTAGTAAGAGTAAGCCTTTTATTACTTTTAGATTCCCTTCTACTAGTAAGTCTTAGTAAAGGATTACTAGAGAGGGCTTTATATAATTCCCTTCTACTAAATTATAGAATATCCTTACTATATAGTTATTATCCTAAAGAAAGTTATCTCTCTAGTTCTAGTTTAGTGCTTATATAGCTACTAGGTATATTATATCTAAGCTATATCCTATAAAGATTTATTTAGGGCTCTTAATTATAGTACTTACCTCTTTACCTTTAATTCCTATAAGTAATAAATTAAGTATAGTTAACTTAGTAATTATTACTATCTCCTTAAGTTTATATAGCCTTAGGTACTTATTTAAAAGGTTAAATATATACTATTTCCTAGGTTAGAGGGTTTTATTCTTAAATAAGTCTTCCCTTATATCTTATCTACTATCTTAACTAGCACTTTACCCTTATTCTTAATAACTAGAAGTTACCTATCTAGCCTAAGAGTTACCCTCTTAACCTTCTTACTTCTCTATCCTTATATTCCTTCTTTCTAAGTAAAGTAAGTAAAAGCTAGTACTTTCTTATCCTATATAAAGTATAATTCCTTAAATAAGTATAAATCCACTTACTTAACCTCTATAAAGTATATCTCTCTTACTATAAATAAAGTAACTTTCTATTTAGTAGGATTAGGTGCCTTACTAGAACTTATAGTTATAAGAGCTATACTATAAAAAACTTAATAGGTAATAATTTTTAGTTAAGAATATATAGGTATAGTATATTTAAAGATAAGCAAGAAGGAGAAGATCTCTAGAAATCTCTAAATAATAAACTTATTATAGCTAAACTCTAAATAGTAATAAGGATTACTAGTCTTAATCTATAGCCTTAGTAATAAGGGAGAAGAGGTAAAAAGTAATAAAATATAAAAGAAGGAAAGGAAGTATATAGTCTTCTCCTATTTTTCACTCTAAGCTTACCTTTAGCTTACCTTTTCCTACTTTTAAATAATAACTAAGCTATACCTTTTACCTATTCCCTCTCTTCTCTTTCTTCTTTTTTATTAAAACCCCTTATATTACCTTAATCCTAAATATTATTTACCCTCTTAGCTTCTTTATTTTTTTATTTTTTTATTTTTTTTACTAATATAACTTTATCCTTCCTAATAGCAAATAATCCTATAATATTCTTAGATAACTAGTATAAGGAATATAGGCCTTTAAAGCATCTTTATAGAAGTCTAAGCTATACCCTTCTCTTACTCTTAATCTATCTAGGTTAATAAGTTAATAGGATATATACCTAGTCTAAGCCTTAACCTAAAATAGTCCTTACTATTATAGCTATAACTTTAAAGGCTTCCCCTTAGTAACTACTATTACTATCTTAGCTAGTCTAAAAGGTTTAACTCTCTATTGCTTATAGCGTTCCCTATAAGCAGTAACTTCTAATCTCCTATTAGTCTTAATAGCTATATAATAAGATTTAACGTTTCCTATAAAATACATTACTATATCCCCTTCTAGGGATTTCTCTAATAGCTAGGTAAGAGTCTTATAAAATTTGTTAGTCTAATAGGTTAAGCTTTAGGTTAAAAAGGCCCCTAGCCCTATCCCTATATTCCTTATTAGTCTATATATTACCTTAGTAAGAGTATAACCTATAGACTTTATATATTAATAATTTAATATCTTTACTATATTTAGGAGTTAAAGATCCTAATTTCTCTTATTAGTTATTATTTTATTTAATACCTCTTAAAGAATCTAATTTAAGACTTTCACTAGTCTAATACTTTTATAAGATTACCTTAGAGTATTTATTAGGTTTACTCCCTTCCTTCCTAAAAACATAGATAGTTTTGCTAATATAAATACTAGCCTAGGATTAGTATAAAAACCCTCTAGAGTAATTAATAATCTATCTATCTAAGCCTTTAGATAATTTACTACCTCTATAGCACCTATTAACTTATAGGGGAATAACTATATAAACGAAGAGAAATAATTCACTATAACTAGTATATATTTAATCCTTTATTTAGACTCTAGAAATAGCCTAATATAGTCTATCCCTATAACTTAGAATAGTTTGTCCACTACTACTAGTTAATTTAGTGCCTTTATCTTTTAAGTAATATATTAAGTATATAGTATATACCCTAAAATATAGCTAATAATATTAGCTCCTATCCTAGGCTAAAACACAGATTAAGTTAACTATTACTAAGTTAGGTCTACTCTAAAATATCTAGAATTATTATAAGCCTCTTATAAAGTACTTGCTACTTCTTCCCTTATAAGGTAATATTATTAGTTATATCTTCCCTTAAACTAGAGAACCTTATTCTTAAGTTTATACTATTATACTTTTATAACTATCCTCCTAATTATATAATAGTTATAATCCCCCTTATAATACTTCCTAGTAGTAAGGAACCTTATAATCTCCTTATACTATAGATTATTTAGGTATTTTCTTTATAGTGCTTTAAACCTAGGTAATACCTCTAACTATCTTATATTCTAACTTAACCCCTTAAACTTAGATTCCTTCTAAGTCTTACTAGCTTTTAAAGTCTTTAATATCTCCTTATATTCTCTAACTCTATCTTTCTAGATTTACTAATTTTAAACTATATCCCTTAACCTAAACTCTATTAAATTATCTATATAATTATTTAATAGAAATATAGTATAAGATAGCCTATTAGTAGTAGTATTCTATTTTCCTTAGATAAAATAAATCTCTATATTTAGCAGTCTTAGCTCTATAACCTATCTAGTATAAATACCCTTATATCTAGTAGCTATTATAAATATTATAAGTGGTTTATAATCTATAAAAATAGTTAACTTTACTCTTAATTTAAAAAAAATACTTATACTTTTAATAAAACTTAATAATAGTATATAATTCCTATTTATAAGTACTATAGTTCTATTAAGTCTTAGTAAAGAGAAATAAATTATATAAAATAGGATAGGGAATCTTATCTTAAACTTATAGTATTATATATTCTCTACTAAATTCACTAGCATTAAAGTATAGCTAAGTTAGTAAGTTAAATATATATCTATATATGCTTAAGATAGTAGTGGCTTTCTCCCTTAATATAGAGAAAGATAGAGCCTCTAAATCTCCCTATTACTAGCTTATATCCCCTATAAGCTAATTAAGAGATTAATTAATTTTAGTATAGTTCTTAATCTAACGCTAGTATAATCTAATAGCTCCTAAGAATAAATAAATACTGGTTTAATTTGTTAGTATAGGCTACTCCCTTAACTTAGCTACCTAGTCTAGTTTAATATATATTTTTCCACTAACCTTATAGACCTAACCTACTATAATAATTAAGCTTATCTCTAATAATACCTTCTTAAAACTTAGCTTTAGTAAAGTCTATAGTAATCTAGGTAGTAAATAATCCTTAATAAAAGACTATTACTTATTAAAGGAAGTATACTTGCAGAATATATTATCTATATATATAGCTAGTGTACTTAGATTACCTAGCATCCGTGGTGTAGTAAGGGATAGTTCTAGGTATAGTAAGGGTATTAGGCCTAGTGTAATTCTTATTACTTTAGTTATTATAAACCTAGCTAACTATAAGCCTTAAGGTATATAGGATAGCTATAGCTAACTAAATCTAGGAATATTAAATATAAATATATGCCTTAACTTAGTAGCTATAGATATTAACTAATATATATGCTTAAGATTAAATATGCTATAGGACTTAATCCTTAGATCTAAAAGCTAGTTATAAACCTTAGCTAGTAAAGGTAACTAACTACTAGGCATATTCTCCTTCATATAAGAATAATTAAAAGTAAGTTATTACTTAGCCTATAGATTAGACTTATCTTTCAGTACTAATATAGGTTCCACACACTAGTTAGACATTTCCCTATTAGTAGCTATAGTATACTTATACATTCCTAATTTAATTCCTTTAGTTACTAACTAATTTAACTAGTACTTCTAAGGCTCTAACCACCTTCTCCTTAGGGATTATGCCTATAGCTTTATATTATCTTTTAGTTAAGGTATGTATATATAGAGGTCTATAGCTAGGATATTAGCAATTAATAAAGCATTTAGATCTCTATATATATAAAAGGTTTGTATAATATCTTTTACTATAGACCTTAGGATAAGGGGGCCTAAGGTTATGCTATAACCCTTAAACTATAATAACACCACTTTAATTAGGGTCTTCTAGTTAGCTTCCTACCTCTATACTCTTTGCTTAGTTAGAAATAGAAATAATAGAGAGCTCTAAGTAATAAGTCCTAGCTAGTTATCTTTTATCTATTAAAATATTGCTTTACTATTATTAAACTTTAACTCTATAGGGTATTCCTTCCTTTTAAGTATATTTACCTCTAAAAAAAAAATACACTAAAACTAAGCTAATTTATAAGTTAAAACTTCTTTTATACTAAAATAGGGCAGGTAATCTAAGGAGCGTGACTAGAGAACTATACTATAGGTTTAACCTAGAAATAAATAAAAAGGAGTTTATAAAACTATTTACTTAGAAGTTTACCCTAGGTTATTAGATTTAGTTTTTTAACTTAACTAGGTTATAGTAAGTAACTTAGTTTTCTAAATTATTAGAATTATTCTTATTCTCTAATCCTAATAAAGCCTTATTTAGAGATATATCTATATTATCCTAACTAGTATACCTTTCTAGGATTATAGGCTTAGCTAGATAAAGCATTACTTTCTACTAACCTAATAAAGCTACTAAGGGTTCTTTAATAGATACTACCTTATCTCCTTGCTCTTTAATCCTAATTATAAGTTTAGAGTTCCTAATATTAAACCTAGTACCTATATTATAAAGCTAAGGTAAACCTAGAATTAGGATAGTTTAGTTCTTAGGTTAATAATCCGGAGGAATTACTACCTAAACTAATTATATAATTTTGTAACACACTACCTTTATTAACATAAAATAGGTAACCATGTTCTCTTATCTATTAGCGTTAATTATTTATAGTCCTTAGAATCTAATAAATCCTAAATTATAAACTAGTATATTTTCCTATAGTATAAATACTTAAGATATAATATTAATCTTAGCTCCCTAATTAGCCACTGCTTATCCTAGTTTAAGGTTAAACACCTATTCCTTTTAAAAACCTATATAAGCTTAGACTATAATCCTAAATAGCTTAGCACCTAATTAATACTCTTAAAGTAGCTTAGTATTATAATTATTAGCTATAGGACTCTTCTAACCCTTATTAGACACTACCTAAACTAAGCTTACACTAAGTAAGAAGCCTACCTTCTTCTTTATTTGCTTCTTTAGGGTTATTACTCTTAATAATTAGATATCTCTAGGCTAATTTACTATAAATCTATTAATAAGATTAGGACTAAGATATAACTTACTAAGGCTTTCTAGTTAATAAGGCCTAGACCCTTATATCCCTAAATCTTACTTAATACTCTTATATTCTGCTTAACTACCTTCTCCCTTACTAATAAAGTAGCCTCTAAAACTAGGGCCTCCCTTACTAGTATCTTACTAAGAGGCATTCCCTTCCGCTTCTTTAATAGTAGTATAGCCTCTAAGATTAATATTATAACCTATAAAGCACCTTAAGTAACTAACTTAAAAGTTTCTATATTAGCTTTCTTAAGACTCTTAAATAGAGGCTTTAGTAGCTTATCCTTATTAGTAATATCCTTTACCTAAGCTTTTATATTAGTATAATAAGCTCTAAGTTTCTATAATTCTATTATAATAGCTAGGTTTCTCTTAAGTTAAATAAGTTAAGGGTCCTCCTTAATAGTAAGTAAATTTAAGATAAACCTAGGTTTAATAGGGGCATATTAAGCTCTAACTAATAACTTACTTAGGATTTCCTTAATAACTCTAGATATTACTATATCTTTATATTTATTACTATTTAGATATACCTAAGTTAATTAAGTATAAGCTTACCTAGGCACCTAAGACTAGTTATTCTAAGGGGGAAGAGTTATTAATTTTAGCTATAAGGACTCCTATTGCTATAGTAGATTATTTCTAGTTACTATATAGTTTATAGCGTAATAGCTAGTAACACTATACTTAAAGCAAGTACCCCTATAGGGTAATAGCGTGGTTCTATTAATATAATAATTTCTTAATTTACTTATAGGTCTTAATTCTAGAGCATATCCTCTTAGACTAGCATTCTATATTATTAATAATATATTCTATAGTAATTAAAATAAGTTAGTAGTACTATTCTAGTATAGGGAGGTAAAGTTTACTCTATAACCTCCCTAGCTAGGAAAGTTAGTACCTTACTAGTTAGCTAATATTCTATTTCCTATATTAGCATTGCTTTTATTCTATATCTAGTGCTAACTCTAAGAGTAAGTAGCTAGAGTTAGCAGGTAATTAACTATTTAGGGTATAGGTTAATACCTACTAAATTACTAAGGGTTAGTAAAACTATATATTCCTAAGAGGCCTAGATATAATATTATAGGCTAAAGTTAAGTAATTAGGGCATTAACTAGAGTAGACTATTATCTCTATCCTTCTAATACTTCTATAAATCCTAGGGATAGCTTATATACCTAAGATAATACTTTATTAGTAAAGCACTTGCTCTAAAGCTTAATAAATTTCTTTATTAAAGTGATTTTTATATCCCTTATAGTTATCTTTATAAGATTAGCTTTAGCCTCTAAAATAATAGTAGCTTACTTAATATATTCTTATGCCTCTCTAAGGCTATTAGTAGCTAATATATTCTAGCTAATTACTTCCTATATTAGTAATTTATTATATAATCCTTAAATAAACTATTAAATAAAGTTATAAAGGGTATAACTTTTAATTAGAGTAAGGGGATAGTTAGAGATAAGTAGTTTATCCCTTTCTCTAGTATAATAAAGCATATTTAAAATATAAGAATAGTAAGTAGTAAAGGCCTTACCCTTACCTTAGTAAAGTCCTATATTAGTCCTAGTTTTTACTTCTTTATTAATAATATTTAGAGGGTATTGCTTTTATAGTAATTATTAGAGAGTGGCTAAATCCCTAGCAGTAACTAAACCACTCTTAGCCTTTAAGATAATTAGCCTTAGCTACTCTAAACTATTAATAAAAGTAGTAGCTTCTCTACCTAAAGCTATATTAATAGCTTAAATAAAAGTATTTAGGTTAATATCCCTGCCTTTATTAATGGTTTTAAAGGTTTACTATAGTTAACTTAACTATTAACCTATAAATATAGACCTATTAAAGGTCCTAATATCTTATAATAAAGGCAACTTATATAGCTCTATTATAGGCTAATAAGTAGGTACCTTAGTTATATTTTCTTTAGGTATTAGTAAAGGTAGATTTAATCCTAATAAAGTGGTAAGTTACTAGAAGAAATAGGCTAGCTAGAATATAGCTTTATCTTTAGTTTTAGTAAGAGGGAATTAGTCTTCTTTTACTAGAACACTTCCTAGTAATAATAATTTTGCTAACTCTAAGTTATAGATATATACTTCTACTATCTATAAATTCCACTAGGAATCTCCTAACTCTTATGAATCTAGGATAATAATAAGTAATAGAGATTATAATAGGATAATAGGGATTCTTATAGGAATATATAGGGATTAAGTAGCAGGTAATAATAATAATATTAGTAAATAGACTACCCTAGTCTAATAATAATAATAATAATAATAAGGATAAAGATAATAAAATAACTTAACTATAGGAAAGCTTAAAGAAGCTTTTAATTACTAACTCCTAGCGTGGTTACTAAAAGAACTAAGGCTCTAAACACTAAAGCTTTTATAAATTAAATTAATTTAGTTTATAATCTGAAGATAGAAAAAAATAAGCTAGAACTCTCCCTTTGAAAAATCTGTTAAGTGGGGTTTTTGTGCTGGGTGGGCCAGGTGCCTCGCACCTGCCCCCCCCCCTTCACATGCTCCTCCACAACCGAAGAGACAACCGAGACCCGTCGCTAGCTTGGAGGGAAAGGCAAGCCGGCTCGTCAGATTGCGCCCCTTTGAATAATGACCCATGAAGGGCGTAACTATCAAGCAAGCGCTTCTGCGTATCTAGCACCCCTAAACGTGGCTAGTGGCTACTAGTAACTAATACTAGGCTTATAGCAAATTTTCATAGTAAACCTAGTAGTTAGACCTAAGATTTTCTATAGTAATTCCCTCCTCTCTATATATATTTACTAAGTATTATTATAATTATAATTATAATTATAATTTTAAAGCTATTTACACTAGCTAAATTTATTTTATCTCTTATAATTATAAAGTTACTTTATAACTATTAATTTAATACCCTTAAAGCTACCTAAGAGGTAATTAATATAGTTTACTACCTTAAGGGGTATAACCTTATAATATATAGAAAAAAGCTAAATACTAGTAATCTTATATAAATTCTCTTTTAATACTATAAAGGCTAGAAGTATACATTATAGTATAATCCTAAGGCTTATACTACTAAGTCTTATAAAAATATAAGCTTATAAATAATAGGCTACCTATATAAATTAATAATATTAGTATATAAGGGTATTTATATAATTAAGTAGCTAATAAGAAAGTAGGCTTATAACTATAAGCTAATAAATACTACTATATTTATATAGTCTTAGCGTAAAGTTATTTATAAATATAAGAAAGAGATTATTAATACTTATAATAGTAGGTAAAAACCTACTATAATCCTTAGGAAGCTTTAATATTATAATATTAATAATATATAAGGTATTAATTATTATAATATCTATAATACTATCTAAAGGCATTAGATAGCTAAGCTATTAGGCTAGTTAGAAGTTAAGTAGCTTTATAACTAACTTTATAATAATAATGCTTTTTTCTATTAAGATAAAAGAAGTTATAATAGTTATATTATAAGGCTTTTTATTATACCTCTCTCTAGGCTTAAACTCTTAAAGAAATACTTAGATATCCTTTTCCTTAACTATATATATAAAATAAATTACTTTAACCTTTTATTACTTAATACTTATAGTATTGATTGATTTTTATAATTTTCTTTTTTTAGTATCATTGGTTATCGCAATTCGCCAATGCATCTAATTTATTACAACACATAATTATTACTAGCAATACCTAGCTAGTAAAATAATTAATAACTAAATTCTTATAGCTATAGTAATAAATAAGCTCTAAGATTATAAATATAGGGGGCTATAAGGTTAGAGTAAAGTTTATAATAAACTTTATAGCTACGTTAGCGTAAGATATAGTTATAATTTATAACTATAGTTAAACTTAAATTCGTTTAAGTTTTGCTTATAGCATAAATTAACGTAATTCTCCCTTCCTCTATAACTATGTTTTTTCTATCTCTCTTACTTATGCTTTAAAGCTCTAAGGCAAACTTAAACTAAACATAACTTATCCTTACTTATCTCTAATTTAATTCGTTATAATCGCTAGGTAGGTTCTGCGTTACTAATTAACTAATTAACCCCTAACTAATTAGATAATAGCATAGCTAAGGGTAATAAAAAGGACACTACCTTATCTAAAATATTAAATAATATAGTAAAAGAAAAGAAAAGAAAAGTAAAGTAAAGTAAAGGGAAGGGAATGTCAGGAGCGCAGAGGTCAGAGACAGGATGTTTATCAGAGCGAATCTTCGGAGGACCTTTAGGCCACGTGGATAATAAAGAGGCTAGCTAGCTATAAGATAGCTATATGCTTATAGAGTAAGGTATTTATTAAAGACTATATATATTATTAGTGCTAGGTTAGAGATTAAAACCTTTATATACTTACCCCTAGCTAGTATTTATTTAGTAATAACTATAAGAATCTTAGCTATTACTTTATTTATTTAACCTTATAAATAAGCTATAATAATTTAATCTCTTTAAAACCCTTTTAAGGATATAAACTATTAGCTAGATTATTATATAGCTAACGCTCTAAAGATCTATATAAAATATACTAGTACCTTATAATAATAAAGCTATAGATAATTAGGAAAGTAAACAACCCCTATAATCTAGAACTATAGATAATAATAAAGTATAGTAAATACTATCTAATCCTAATCTAGGTAAAGGTATAGATAATATAAATAACCTAGATAAAGTATTATAAAGATACTATAAGGTTATATAAGCTAAGCTATATTACCTTTAGAAAATATAGGAGATTCTATAAATAAAGGTATAGATTAGAAAGCTTAAAGTAAATCTAGGATTAGCTAGACTTTCTCTAGGACTTATAATTACCCCTTAAACTTTAGCTATAGTTTTACTAGTAGTTTATAGTAACTTAGTAGTAATTATATAGTAAAATAGTCTTATTAAGATATAAATAAAAATACCTATATATAAAGGGGATATATATAAGAACCTATAGAATTTCCTAGTAAATTTAAATATATTATTTAAATTAGATTACTATACCTTTAAGAATAATACTACTAAGGTAGTATATATAAGTAGCTACCTAGCTAATAATATAAAGTAATAATAAATATATTATATAGCTATAGATAGGTATATAGATTACTTATTATTTATATAGGTAGGTTTTCTTAATTAGCTAAAAACCAGAATAATAAATAAGGGTATAAGATACTTAGAAGTAATAAGAATACTACTAAATCTTATGTAAAAGAGTAACTAATTATTTTAAGCCTTTATAAGAGCTTAGACTAAGGTAGAAGCTAAGTTACCTAAAGTAATCCCTATATATTTATAAATTACTATTTTTCTAAATAGCTTAAATAATACTATAAGAAAGTAAATAATTAGCTAAGAGACTTTAATAACTTAAAGCTAGTTATAAGGCTAAGGTAAGAAAGTAAAGATTATAATAAGTTTAGGCTAAAGTAATAAAAAAAGTTAAGACCCTAAAAGAAAGAGGTAATACTCTATATTACTTATAAATAAGGTATAGTAATAAAGTAAAGATTAAGTAAAAAAGCTATTTCTAGTATACTATAAATATAGAAAGCCTAGATATACTATACTAGTTTATTAAGTACTAGACTATTTTACTTATAAAAGTAATAGGTATATAACTAAGAGATATAGTAAAAGTAGTAATAAAGCTATATTACCTAATATAATACTAGTTTAAATAGTATAGACCTAGGAATATAGTTTTACTATAAAATACCCTATAGATAATAGAATAAGAATATAGGTATCTCTATAATAAGATAATTAGTAATTAGCTATAAAAGCGCTATTTAATATAGGTATATAGTTCTTAATAATTTATCCTAAATTATTATTAAAAAAGGATTAGGAGAATATAATCTAATTAAACTAAATACTAGAGAGTATAAGCTAAAAAGAGATTCTATATTAAGGAATCTTAAAAATATCAATAAAAGTAAAAGATAGTATAGGATTTATAAAAGTCTATTAAGTTAGCTACTATATTACTAATATAGGTAAAGGAATAATACTAGGTATAAATTAGACTAAAGAATATTTACCTATAATTATATATTAGGATTAGGGATTTTAGAGATATCTAGTAATTATAGAATACCTCTTCTTTATTTATAATAAGTAGTAAATATATAAAGAGAAAAAATAAGTAGTGGTTTTATTACTATTTAGGGTAATAAAGATTAGGCTAAGTATTCTAAAAAATAAAAATTAGAAAGAAAAGGGTAAGGACTAATTAGAGAACCTAGTAATAATAAAAGTATAATTAAATAGTAAAGCTACTATATAGTTACTAGAATATACTTATTAGTAATAAAAAAGTAAAGGTATTATAGTTATACTAATTTTAGAAAGTATAAGTAGTAAATAAGCTATATTAAATTAAGGTATAAGCACTTAATACCTTATACTAATAATTCTAAAGGAATATATAGAGTTTATAAATATTTTTTCTAAAGAGCTAGTAAGTAAGCTTCCTAAACTAGGGGGCTATACTTATATAATTAAATTAGAAGAAGGGAAAACACTACCTTAGGGGCCTATATATAATTTAGCTAAAAAGGAGCTATTAGTTCTTAGAGAGTACCTTATAAGTATATAGCTTAAAGGGTGGATTAGAAGATTAGTTAGCCTAGCTAAAGCCCTAATTTTATTTATTCTAAAGAAAGAAGGGAAATTAAGGCTTTATATAAATTATAGGGGCTTAAATAAGATTATAATTAAGGATAAGGCCCCTTTACCCCTTATTACTAAAATCCTTAATTAATTAGTAAGTATAGTTATTTTTATAGTCCTTAATCTAAAAGATATATATTACTAGCTATATATCCGCTTAGGTAATAAGTAAAACATAGCCTTTTATTATTACTATAGCTACTTTAAATATTTTATAATACTATTTAAACTAGTTAATATATTAGTAACCTTTTAGGAGTATATTAATAATACTCTTAAAGGACTTATTAATAAGACTTATATTATTTACCTAGATAATATACTAATATATAGTAGTATAGTTAAGAAGTATATAGAATATATTAAATAAATTCTATATAGGCTTAGGGATATAAGTCATTTTATTAACCTTAAGAAGTGTTAATTTTTAGTTAAGAAAGTTAAATTCTTAGGCTTTAAGATATTAGTAAAAGGTATTATAATAGACTTAGTAAGAGTTAAGGTAATTATAACCTAGCTAATACTATATAGTGTCTTTAATATTTAGTTATTCCTTAGTTTTACTAGATTTTACTACTATTTTATTAAATAGTATAGTAAAATTATTATTTTATTAATAAATTACCTTAGAGAATAGTAACTAGTAATATTTAACCTAGAACCCTATAAGTTAGTAGTGTTTAGAGAACTTTAATAGAAATTTTAAGAAGCGCTAATTTTAGTGTATTTTAACTTACTTATATATCTTAGAGTAAAGATAAATATATCTAGATATATAATTAGGGCTATACTTATAATATATATGCTAGGTTACTAGCACCTAGTTATATTTATATTAAGAAAGATAACTAACACTAAATTACACTATTTAATACCTAATAGTAAATTATTAGCTATCTAAGAGGCTTTTTATATATAGAGACACTACCTTACTTATTTAGCTTATATAATTAAGGTTATTATAGACTATTTAAACTATAAGTACTTAGCTATAAAGCCTAAGCTTACTAGTAAGTAAGTAACTATACTTAATAAGCTTTATTCTTTTAACTTTAAGATTATATATTATATAGGGAAATTAAATCCTACTAACTTACTTTTAAGAAGACTAGATTTTATAAGTAAGGTAAGGAAAGTAGAAGTAGTAATTATATAACTTCCTACCTTTTTATCTAAATTTATAGATACTAAGTAATAGGAATACCCTAGTAATACTATTAGTACTATAGGTTCTATAAAAATATTGCTTAGTGTAACTAATAGTTAGTTATAATAATACTATAATAATACTACTAATATCTAGGGTTTTAAAAATTATAACTTAACTATATTCCTAAAGAACTTAATAATCTAGATAATCTTAGAAGAGTTATATTAGTAGGGTTATTTAATACTTTTAATTCTTTTATTAATAAGCAATAAGCTAGCTATAGTAGTACTACTAGCACCTAGCGTATATTTAGTTTATTACGTAGTTATTTTAATTTTCCTATTAGACTAGCTACTGCTATTAGGGGTAGACTGTCACGGCTTGAGCGTAGGGTTAAATGAACGAAGTGATAGCTAAGATTCTCGTAGTCACTACTAGGAAGATGCTAGCTAGGGGTAGGTGCGTAAAGGTTTTAATCTCTAACCTAGCACTAATAATATATATAGTCTTTAAGGAATACCTTGCTTTATAAGCATATAGCTATCTTATAGCTAGCTAGCCTCTTTATTATCTATATAGCTTAAAGGTTCTTTAAAGATTTACTCTAATAAATATTCTATCTCTAACCTTTTCGCTTCTAATATAATACTCCCCTAATATATAATTAACCTTAATTATAAAATAAGCTACTTACTTAGGGTATAGTTATTATAATAAAGCTTATAAAGAAAAATAAGATAAGGTACCTTATAACTAGATATATAGGTAAATAAAATAATAATAATAATAATACTAATTATAAATAACCCCCTAATTATAGGTAGTAGTGTCTAAATAGTAGCCTATATATAGCTTTAATATAGTAAAATAAATATTATTACCTATTATATAGCTAGACTAAAAAAAATAGATAACTTATATTAATTTTTATAATTAGTTTAAATAAATAGGGTACTTAACGCTATAGTTCTAAATAGTCTAACTAAAGGGCTTATATTATAGTTACTATAAGTTTATAGCTATTAGGTATATATATAAGTAGTAAAGCTAATAGTTATTATTATAATTTATAGATTACTTATATATAGTATATTAGATTACTTAAGGGGTCTATAGTTAATATAAAAGAGACTAATTTTTCCCCCCTTTTATACACTTCCTTTTACTTATAATAATTCTTAACCTTATAAGTTACTCTTACTTACTAAGTAATAGCTTTCTTACTACTATTATACTATAGTTACTAACCTTTTTTAGTCTTTAAATATTATTATTATCTATTACTATTTATCTTAGTCTTTTATCTTAGTCTTTTATCTTATTCTTAGTTATTAGTTTATTTACTTCTAGTTATAATTTATATCTGGTTTATTATAGCTAACTTATAGCTAGTTTACTATATCTAATACTTATATAGGAACTCCCTCTTTATTAATAGCTCCTAAAGGTTAAGCTATTAAGAAATCTCCTTTAAAGTCTCCTAAGAAGTTATTTTCTTAAAAGTAAATTACTTCTAAAATTTTAATATAAGTTTACTATATCTTTATAGTATCTCTATTACTAACTTACTACTAGTAGTATAATAAGTAAGAAGATTCTATATATATAGTACTCTTAGTAAGTAGTAATATAAAATATTTTACTAAAAAATAGTACTTATAATATTCTAGGATATCTTATTAATAATAAGACCTTCCCTATAGAATATAAAGAACCTATAAGTATAACTTCTTTACTTACTTACTACTTCTTTATTACTAATATTCTAATAAGCTACTTAATAAAATATACTTACTGCTTTTAAAATAATAAAAACTACCTTATAGTATATCTTTCTTATCTAGAATTTACTTACTTATTACTAATATACTACTAGTATCTAGCTTAAATTATATAGCTTTATAATAAGCTATTTAAACTTATTAAAGCTACTCTAGAAGGTAGTTACTACTATTAGGATAAAGTAAGTATAATTCTATTACCTAGATACTAGATTATTACTAACTTACTAGTAGTTTATTATAAAAGTAAAGAAAAAGCTATAGAATACTATCCTATCCTATAAAAATTCTAATAAGTATAAATATATTTACTATACTTAAATAACTACTAATATTACTTATAAAGTAAAGAGTAATAAGTATATTATAATAGTATTACTAAGTAATACTATAAACCTTAAGATATAGATTAATATTTTAAATAGTCTTTACTTTATAGCCTAGAATATCTTTATAGTAAGCTTTCTTAATATATATAGCTAATACCTAACTAACTTACTAGTAGTTTATACCTTATACTACTAACTTACCTAATTATATTAGTCTTATTAAGCTCCTTAGTAAACTTTAGGTTTATATATATAAAGAAAGGGATTCTAATAATAAAGATACTTCTAAGGCCTTTATCTTTATAGTTACTATAGCTATTACTATTACTAAGAAACTAGTAATCCTAGTAACTAACTCTATTATAAAGGGGTAAGTGCTTAGTAGCTATATAATAGATTATTTAAGTTATTTAAGTAAATTAACTTTATTTTCTAATATCTTACTATATTAACTTATAAATTATAACTATCTTATATTAACTTTACTACTTAACTATTACTTATAGTTATTAATAATTTCTTTAGTACTAAAATCCCTTTTTAATACCTAAGAATTCTCTAAAGTATTATAGCCCTTTTATTTAACTAGATATTTATAATGCTTTCTATTATAATAGTATAAAATAATTCTCTTAACTTTAAACTCTTATTTATTATCTTTAATATTATCCTATAGTAAGGATATATCTTCTATATTAGTTAGGTTCCCTTTAAAAGGCTTAAGACTAGTAATATTAAATATATTATATAATTAAGTCCTAGGTAGTAACTTTAATTAATACACTAATCTATAACTCCTAATTACCTTTTTAATCTTATAGGGGCCTAGATACTTTATAGCTAGCTTCCTACTAGGTTATCTTAAATTAATATTCTTTATTAATAGTAAAATATAATTACTAACTTTAAACATTATTAGAGTTCTTTTCTAGTTATAATATTTCTTATACTAAGTTTATAAGTTACTTAAAAGCTATTTAATTATAATATATTTCTCTCTTAGTGCTAAGACTTTACTTTTAGCTTAATTATTTACTAAAGGGATATCTATAATTACTTATTACAAACCTCTAGGATTATAACCTTATAATACCTTTACTAGTGTATAGCTATGTGTTATATAATTGCTTATATTATATATAAACTACGCTAATAATAGGTTATCTACCTAATTAGTCTATTTAGTATAAGTAAAAGCCCTTAAATAATATTCTAGGACCTAGTTTAAATATTCTATCTAGCTATCTATCTAGGGGTAAAAAGTAGTACTAAGTAGCTACTTAGTTATAAGAAAATAATAAAAAGTTATCTAGAAATTACTAGTAAATATAGAACCTTAGTCTATTATAATACCTTCTAGAGCTTTATAATCTCTAAAAATATATTCTAAGAATATAGTTACTAGCCTATTACTAGTTAGTTATATTAATATAGGAATATAAATACTATATTTTATAAATTAGTTAATAATAACTAGAATTATATTATAGGTCTAGTTTAAATCTTTTACTAGTGGAAGTCTAGTAATAAAATCTATTAATAATTCTTAAAAAGGGTAATTAAGCACTAGTAGTATAGCTAGCTTACTATATAGTTTATAATGCCTTAGTTTTAAAGTTTAATAACTTATATAAGTGCTAATATATATCTTTATATCTTTCTTTATTATTAGCTAATAATATTAGTTTATAATCTAATAAAGAGTTTTACTTACTCCCTAATACCTAGCAATAGGGTTATTATAAGTTAGTAATAAAATTTCTTTTCTTATTCCTAAAGGGATAAAAATATAATTCTTAAATATTAATAGCTTAAAGGGTTTAATAAACTATATCTAAGATACTACTAAATTACTACTTTTAAGTAACTTTAATTAACCTATAGTAAAGTTATTCCTTTACTATACTTTATATAATAAGACTTAAATTAAGGGTTTTAATTCTAAGCTTTTTTCTAGAAAGTTAGAGATAAACTTAGAAAAGGTTCTTTAAATAGATTAGATCCTAGCTATAATATCTCTATAAGTAATTAGTTTAATAGATACTTCTAGTCTTATAGGTATATAGATAAGTAATGTTTTTAAGGGGCGCCCTTACTACTTACTAGTAATAACCTATACTAGTTTACCCCTAATAGTAGTAGCTAGTTTAATAGGAAAATTAAAATAACTAAGCAATAAACTAAATATATGCTAGGTACTAGTAATACTATTATAGCTAGCTTATTACTTATTAATAAAAGAATTAAAAGTATTAAATAACCTTACTAATATAACTCTTCTAAGATTATCTAGATTATTAAGTTCTTTAGGAATATAGTTAAGTTATAATTTTTAAAACCCTAGATATTAGTAGTATTATTATAGTATTATTATAACTAACTATTAGTTACACTAAGTAATGTTTTTATAGAACCTATAGTACTAATAGTATTACTAAGGTATTCCTATTGCTTAGTATCTATAAATTTAGATAAAAAGGTAGGAAGTTATATAGTTATTACTTTTACTTTCCTTACCTTACTTATAAAATCTAGTCTTCTTAAAAGTAAGTTAGTAGGATTTAATTTCCCTATATAATATATAATCTTAAAGTTAAAAGGATAAAGCTTATTAAGTATAGTTACCTACTTACTAGTAAGCTTAGGCTTTATAGCTAGGTACTTATAGTTTAAATAGTCTATAATAACCTTAATTATATAAGCTAAATAAGTAAGGTAGTGTCTCTATATATAAAAAGCCTCTTAAATAGCTAATAATTCACTATTAGGTATTAAATAGTATAATTTAGCATTAGTTATCTTCCTTAATATAAATATAACTAGGTACTAGTAACCTAGCATATATATTATAAGTATAGCCCTAATTATATATCTAGATATATCTATCTCTACTCTAAGATATATAAGTAAGTTAAAATACACTAAAATTAGCGCTTCTTAAAATTTCTATTAAAGTTCTTTAAATACTACTAACTTATAGGGTTCTAGATTAAATATTACTAATTACTATTCTCTAAGGTAATTTATTAATAAAATAATAACTTTACTATACTATTTAATAAAATAGCAGTAAAATCTAGTAAAACTAAGAAATAACTAAATATTAAAGACGCTATATAGTATTAGCTAGGTTATAATTACCTTAACTCTTGCTAGGTTTATTATAATACCTTTTACTAATATCTTAAAGCCTAAGAATTTAACTTCCTTAACTAAAAATTAATACTTCTTAAGGTTAATAAAAAGACTTATATCCCTAAGCCTATATAGAATTTATTTAATATATTCTATATACTCCTTAACTATACTACTATATATTAGTGTATTATCTAGGTAAATAATATAGGTCTTATTAATAAGTCCTTTAAGAGTATTATTAATATACTCCTAAAAGGTTACTAGTATATTAACTAGTCTAAATAGCATTATAAGATATTTAAAGTAGCTATAGTAATAATAAAAGGCTATCTTTTACTTATTACCTAAGTAAATATATAGCTAGTAGTATATATCTTTTAAATTAAGAACTATAAAAATAACTATACTTACTAATTAATTAAGGATTTTAGTAATAAAGGGTAAAGGGGCCTTATTCTTAATTATAATCTTATTTAAGCCCCTATAATTTATATAAAGCCTTAATTTCCCTTCTTTCTTTAGAATAAATAAAATTAGGGCTTTAGCTAGGCTAACTAATCTTCTAATCCACCCTTTAAGCTATATACTTATAAGATACTCTCTAAGAACTAATAGCTTCTTTTTAGCTAAATTATATATAAGCCCCTAAGGTAGTGTTTTCCTTTCTTCTAATTTAATTATATAAGTATAGCCCCTTAGTTTAGGAAGCTTACTTACTAGCTCTTTAGAAAAAATATTTATAAACTCTATATATTCCTTTAGAATTATTAGTATAGGGTATTAGGTACTTATACCTTAATTTAATATAGCTTATTTATTACTTATGCTTTCTAAAATTAGTATAACTATAATACCTTTACTTTTTTACTACTAGTAAGTATATTCTAGTAACTATATAGCTACTTTACTATTTAATTATACTTTTATTACTACTAGATTCTCTAATTAGTCCTTATTCTTTTCTTTCTAATTTTTATTTTTTAGAATACTTAGCCTAATCTTTATTACCCTAAATAATAATAAAACCACTACTTATTTTTTTTCTTTATATATTTACTACTTACTATAAATAAAGAAAAGGTATTCTATAGTTACTAAATATCTCTAAAATCCCTAATCCTAATATATAATTATAGGTAAATATTCTTTAGTCTAATCTATACCTAGTATTATCCCTTTACCTATATTAGTAATATAGTAGCTAACTTAATAGACTTTTATAAATCCTATACTATCTTTTACTTTTATTAATATTTTTAAGATCCCTTAATATAAAATCTCTTTTTAGCTTATACTCTCTAGTACCTAGTCTAATTAGATTATATTCTCCTAATCCTTTTTTAATAATAATTTAGAATAAATTATTAAGAACTATATACCTATATTAAATAGTGCTTTTATAGCTAATTACTAGTTATCTTATTATAAAAATACCTATATTCTTATTTTATTATCTATAGGGTATTCTATAGTAAGATTATATTTCTAGGTCTATACTATTTAAACTAGTATTATATTAGGTAATATAGCTTTATTACTACTTTTACTATATCTCTTAGTTATATATTTATTACTTTTATAAGTAAAATAGTCTAATACTTAATAAGCTAGTATAGTATATCTAGGCTTTCTATATTTATAGTATACTAGAAATAGCTTTTTTACTTAATCTTTACTTTATTACTATACCTTATTTATAGGTAATATAAAGTATTACCTTTTTTTTTTAGAGTCTTAACTTTTTTTATTACTTTAGCCTAAACTTATTATAATCTTTACTTTCTTACCCTAGCCTTATAACTAGCTCTAAGTTATTAGAATCTCTTAGCTAATTATTTACTTTCTTATAGTATTATTTAAGCTATTTAAAAAAATAGTAATTTATAGATATATTAGGATTACTTTAGGTAACTTAGCTTCTACCTTAGTCTAAGCTTTTATAAAGGCTTAAAATAATTAGTTACTCTTTTACCTAAGATTTAGTAATATTCTTATTACTTTTAAGTATCTTATACTCTTATTTATTATTCTAGTTTTTAGCTATTTTAGAAAACCTACCTATATAAATAATAAGTAATCTATATACTTATCTATAGCTATATAATATATTTATTATTACTTTATATTATTAGCTAGGTAGCTACCTATATATACTACCTTAGTAGTATTATTCTTAAAGGTATAGTAGTTTAATTTAAATAATATATCTAAATCTACTAGGAAATTCTATAGGTTTTTATATATATTCCCTTTATATATAGGTATTTTTATTTATATCTTAATAAGACTATTTTACTATATAATTACTACTAAGTTACTATAAACTACTAGTAAAACTATAGCTAAAGTTTAAGGGGTAATTATAGGTCCTAGAGAAAGTCTAGCTAATCCTAGATTTACCTTAAGCTCTTTAATCTATACCTTTATTTATAAAATCTCCTATATTTTCTAAAGGTAATATAGCTTAGCTTATATAACCTTATAGTATCTTTATAATACTTTATCTAGGTTATTTATATTATCTATACCTTTACCTAGATTAGGATTAGGTAGTGTTTACTATACCTTATTATTATCTATAGTTCTAGATTATAAGGGTTCTTTGCCTTCCTAATTATCTATAGCTTTATTATTATAAAGTACTAGTGTATTTTATATAAATCTTTAGAGCATTAGCTATATAATAATCTAGCTAATAGTTTATATTCTTAAAAGGGTTTTAAAGAGATTAATTTATTATAGCTTAAGTATAAGGTTAAATAAATAAAGTAATAGCTAAGATTCTTATAGTTACTACTAAGAAAATACTAGCTAGGGGTAGGTATATAAAGGTTTTAATCTCTAACCTAGTACTAATAATATACATAGTCTTTAAGGAATACCTTACTTTATAAGCATATAGCTATCTTATAGCTAGCTAGCCTCTTTATTATTCACGCGGCCTAAAGGTTCTCTAAAGATTCGCTCTAATAAACGTCCTGTCTCTGACCTCTGCGCTCCTGACATAGACTAGCATAGGTTATTACTAGTAAGTAGCAAGGGCGCCCCTTAAAAACGTTACTTATCTATATACCTATAAGACTAAAAGTATCTATTAAACTAATTACTTATAGAGATATTATAGCTAGGATTTAATCTATTTAAAGAACCTCTTCTAAGTTTATCTCTAACTTTCTAGAAAAGAGCTTAGAATTAAAACCTTTAATTTAAGTCTTATTATATAAAGTATAGTAAGGGAATAACTTTACTATAGGTTAATTAAAGTTACTTAAAAGCAGTAATTTAGTAGTGTTTTAAATATAGTTTATTAAACCCTTTAAGCTATTAATATTTAAGAATTATATTTTTATCCCTCTAGGAATAAGAAAAGAAATTTTATTACTAACTTATAATAACCTTACTACTAGGTATTAAGGAGTAAGTAAAACTCTTTATTAGATTATAAACTAATATTATTAGCTAATAATAAAGAAAGATATAAAGGTATATATTAGCACTTATATAAGTTATTAAACTTTAAAACTAAGGTATTATAAACTATATAGTAAGCTAGCTATGCTATTAGTGCTTAATTACCCTTTTTAAGAATTATTAATAGATTTTATTACTAGACTTTTACTAGTAAAAAATTTAAACTAGACTTATAATGTAATTCTAGTTATTATTAACTAATTTATAAAATATAGTATTTATATTCCTATATTAATATAACTAACTAGTAATAGGCTAGTAACTATATTCTTAGAATATATTTTTAGAGATTATAAAGCTTTAGAAGGTATTATAATAGACTAAGGTTCTATATTTACTAGTGGTTTCTAGATAACTTTTTATTATCTTCTTATAACTAAATAGCTACTTAGCACTGCTTTTTACCCCTAGATAGATAGCTAGATAGAATATTTAAACTAGGTTCTAAAACATTATTTAAGGGCTTTTACTTATACTAAATAGACTAATTAGGTAGATAACCTATTATTAGCGTAGTTTACATATAATATAAGTAATTATATAATATATAGTTATATACTAGCAGAGGTATTATAAGGTTATAATCCTAGAGGTTTGTAATAAGTAATTATAGATATCCCTTTAGTAAATAATTAAGCTAAAAGTAAAGTCTTAGCACTAAGAGAGAAATATATTATAATTAAATAGCTTTTAAGTAACTTATAGATTTAGTATAAGAAATATTATAAGGTTTAAAGTTAGTAATTATGTTTTACTATTAATAAAGAATATTAATTTAAGATAACCTAGTAGGAAGCTAGCTATAAAGTATCTAGGCCCTTATAAAATTAAAAAGGTAATTAGGAGTTATAGATTAGTATATTAATTAAAGTTACTACCTAGGACTTAATTATATAATATATTTAATATTACTAGTCTTAAGCTTTTTAAAGGGAACCTAACTAATATAGAAGATATATCCTTACTATAGGATAATATTAAAGATAATAAATAAGAGTTTAAAGTTAAGAGAATTATTTTACACTGCTATAATAGAAGGTATTATAAATATCTAGTTAAATAGAAAGGCTATAATACTTTAAAGAATTCTTAGGTATTAAAAAGGGATTTTAGCACTAGAGAAATTATTAATAACTATAAGTAATAGTTAAGTAGTAAAGTTAATATAAGATAGTTATAATTTATAAGTTAATATAGTAAGATATTAGAAAATAAAGTTAATTTACTTAATTTACTTAAATAATCTATTATATAGCTATTAAGCACTTATCTCTTTATAATAAAGTTAGTTACTAAGACTACTAGTTCCTTAGTAGTAATAGTAGCTATAGTAACTATAAAGGTAAAGGCCTTAGGAGTATCTTTATTATTAGAATCTCTCTCTTTATATATATAAACCTAAAGTTTACTAAGGAGCTTAATAAAACTAATATAATTAGGTAAGTTAGTAATATAAGGTATAAACTACTAGTAAATTAGTTAGGTATTAGCTATATATATTAAAAAAGCTTACTATTAGGATATTCTAGGCTATAAAGCAAAGACTATTTAAAATATTAATCTATATCTTAAGGTTTATAGTATTACTTAGTAATACTATTATAATATACTTATTACTCTTTACTTTATAAGTAGTATTAGTAGTTATTTAAGTATAGTAAATATATCTATACTTATTAGAATTTTTATAGAATAAAATAGTATTCTATAGCTTTTTCTTTACTTTTATAATAAACTACTAGTAAGTTAGTAATAATCTAGTATTTAGGTAGTAGAATTATACTTACTTTATTCTAATAGTAGTAGCTACCTTCTAGAATAGCTTTAATAAGTTTAAATAGCTTATTATAAAGCTATATAATTTAAGCTAGATACTAGTAATATATTAGTAATAAGTAAGTAAATTCTAGATAAGAAAGATATACTATAAGGTAGTTTTTATTATTTTAGAAGTAGTAAGTATATTTTATTAAGTAGCTTATTAGAATATTAGTAATAAAAAAGTAGTAAGTAAGTAAAGAAGTTATACTTATAAATTCTTTATATTTTATAAGGAAGGTTTTATTATTAATAAGATATCCTAGAATATTATAAGTGCTATTTTTTAGTAGGATATTCTATATTACTACTTACTAAGAGCACTATATATATAGAATCTTCTTACTTATTATATTACTAGTAATAAGTTAATAATAAAGATACTATAAAGATATAGTAAACTTATATTAAAATTTTAGAAGTAGTTTACTTCTAAGAAGATAATTTCTTAGAAAACTTTAAAGAAGATTTCTTAATAGCTTAATCTTTAAAAGCTATTAATAAAGGGGGAGTTCTTATATAAGTATTAGATATAGTGAACTAGCTATAAGTTAGCTATAATAAACTAGATATAAATTATAACTAAAAGTAAATAAACTAATAACTAAGAATAAGATAAAAAACTAAGATAAATAGTAATAAATAATAATAATATTTAGAGACTAAAAAAGGTTAGTAACTATAGTGTAAGGAAGTAAGAAAGTTATTACTTAGTAAGTAAGGGTAACTTATAAGGTTAAGGATTATTATAGGTAAAAGGAAGTATATAAAAGGGGGGGAAAATTAGTCTCTTTTATATTAACTATAGACCCCTTAAGTAATCTAATATACTATATATAAGTAATCTATAAATTATAATAATAACTATTAGCTTTACTACTTATATATATACTTAATAGCTATAAACTTATAGTAACTATAACACAAGCCCTTTAGTTAGACTATCTAGAACTATAGTATTAAGTACCCTATTTATTTAAACTAATTATAAAAATTAATATAAGTTATCTATTTTTTTTAGTCTAGCTATATAATAAGTAATAATATTTGTTTTGCTATATTAAAGCTATATATAGGCTACTATTTAAATACTACTACTTATAATAGGGAGGGTTATTTATAATTAGTAGTATTATTATTATTATTTTATTTACCTATATATCTAGTTATAAGATACCTTATCTTATTTTTCTTTATAAGCTTTATTATAATAACTATACCCTAAGTAAGTAGCTTATTTTATAATTAAGGTTAATTATATATTAGGGAAGTATTATATTAGGAGTGTAAAGGTTAGAGATAGGATATTTATTAAAGCAAATCTTTAAAGGACCTTTAGGCTATATAAATAATAAAGAGGCTAGCTAGCTATAAGATAGCTATATACTTATAAAGCAGGGTATTCCTTAGACTATGTATATTATTAGTGCTAGGTTAGAGATTAAAACCTTTACGCACTTGCCCCTAGCTAGTATCTTCCTAGTAGTAACTGTAAGAATCTTAGCCATCACTTCGTTCATTTAACCCTACGCTTAAGCCATAACACCTAGCTAAAGTTAAAGATATTAATAAGATATACTATAATAGTATAGTCTTTAAAGCAAAGCTATTTTAAACTAAACTATATAATAAGACCTTATAGCCTTAATAATATTATAACTATTTCTAAATAGGCTATATTACTAAGTTCTATAAGGTAGCTCTAAGGTATAGTAAGTATAGCACTAGCTATTATAAGAATAGGGAATCCTCCTACCTAATAAAAGATAAATAAGTAAAAGAAAACTATATTCTATACTTTAGACTATACCTAGCCTAGTTAAGAGACTACCTTATTTTAAAAGAGAAATAAAATACTACTAAAGTAGGATATCTTAAATAACCTTCTTACTTTACTACTTAGTCCCTAAGTAAAAGCCTAATCCTACCCTATAAGAGACTTAGTATAGCCTTAGAACCTATTATTATAGCTACTAGAAAAAGAGAATATCCTATAAATATAGAATATAGCGCTAAATAACTAAGATTAGGAAGTATTAGGTAGTATATAAAGTAACTTAAAGCTAGAATAGAACTAGTTTAAGATAGTAGTAACTAATAACCCCCCTAATTAATATAATAATACTATAGGTTCTTTTCTAGAATATAAATAAGAAGAATAAACTAATATATATAGCGCTTTACTACTAGACTAATATAGATATAATTATAATCTAAGAATAGAAATATATAAAAAACTTATAGCCCCTAGCACTAGGCCTAGCCTAGTTCTAACTTATATACTATAATAAATATAATATAGTATATATAAATAAGAAATATAGTATAGGATTATAGTTAGCCTAGGGAGAAACTAACTAGTTACTAGTAAAACTATAAGGAGTTAATATTTACTCCCTTTATTTAGAGAGTTATAGTAATAACTAGAATACCTCTATTTATATAATTAACTTAGAGAAGCCTTATAACTAAAGTATATTTATTAGTAACTTTAACTAAAAGCACCCCCTCTAGAATAAGCTAGATAGAATAACTAATAAAGTAAATAAACTACTAGAGTTTATAAGCTAGTAAAGGCTTAGACTTATTATACCTTAGGGTAAACCTATAAAATAGTATAAAGATAATAGGGATAGCACTATTAACCTAGTATAAGCTATACTAGATATTAGAGTTTACTATAATAGTATAGAAAACCTTACTAAATCTAACTATATCCTATAGTTAATTAGTATCTTAAATAAGTAATAAGAAGCTACCCCCTAAGCCCTTAGATATATATAAGAAGCCCTAAATAAACTATATATAAAGGTAAAAGCTATAATTTAACTTTAACCTAAAAACACACTAGACCCTTATAATAAAGAGGGAATTAATAATTATATAACCTAGCTTATTATAAACTTATAGTAGATTATAAATAAGGTAGCCCTAAAGAAGCCTTAGGGACTACCTAGCCTAGAGGTATAGTAGTTAAGGAGAGTATAAGAGTTAGTTAGTAAAGTAAGGTAAGCTAAGAGATAGTAAAGATATAGAAGGACTAATATAAACTAGTAAGCTTATACTAAGGTAAATAAGGATTAGGAATATATTATTAAAGAAAAAAGGAGAAATATATAAAAAGATACCCTATAGAAGGCTAATATATAGGAGAAAGATAAAGAAGTCTAGAGGTTAGAGAGATAGGCCTAGCTTTAAAGCTAGGCCCCCCTAGAGCTCCCTAGACTCCCTAAGCTAGAAAGAAGCAAAAATAACCCTAACCTAGCTACTATATATAATAATAAAGCTAGTATACTAGTATAAAGATTCTTCCCTAAACCTATAGTAAACCTCTTCTATATCCTAAATCTCTCTTTCCTAGAACTTAAAAATATACTATTTCTAGATAAAAAATAATTTAAATAAGATAAGATTATAAAAGTCCTATTAAATATAGCTAGTTAGAAAGCACTAAGGAATAATAAACTCCTAGTAAGCCTTATTAAAGCCTATAAAGACCTAGCTAAAGACACTATAGCTTAGCTCCTAAATATAGTCCTAGAAATAGGCTACTTTCTAGCTTACTTCTAAATTATAAGAGTAGTAGTAATTAGAAAACTAGGTAAAATAACTAAGGAAATAAGAAAAGCTAATATATAGAGACCTATATTACTACTTAATATAGTTAGAAAAATTATAAAAGTAGTAATTATAATATAGCTTATAGCCTTTACTAAGGCTAAAGAACTACTCCCTAAACTATAGATAGGTAATAAGGTAAATAAATTAATAAAGACTATAATAAGAGTTCTTATAAAGTGTATTAGAGAGGCCTAGGGAAGGGGTGGTATTGCCTTACTAGTGTAAATAAATATATTAGTAGTATTTAATAGAGTTAGCTACTTATACCTAATATACTTACTTATTAAGATAGGAGTCTTATAATAGCTAATTATAGTAATTTAAAGCTTCCTTATAGATAGAATAAGCTAGCTTAGCTTTAATAAAAAAATCTCTAGACTATTTATAATTAAGGCTAGTATCTTATAAGGCTTATCTCTCTTATTAATTCTTTTCTTACTTTACTTAATAAAGCTTTATATTTATCTCTAGGCTATACTAGGTATAGTAGCTATAGAATTTATAAATAATATAAATATAGTAGTGTTTAGTAAAACTATTACCTAGACCTAAAGAAGACTTAAAGCTATATAGAAAATCTATAAGAAATAGGTAAAGTAAGTAAGAGTTAAGTTTAACCTAGCTAAAACTAAACTTATATACTTTAGTAAGTCTTATAAACCCCCCTAGACTAGGGTCTAACTTAGTATAAAGGAGATAGTGCTTATAAAGTTATATAGATTTCTTAGAGTATAGGTTAATAGAAAACTTAACTAAAGTGCTTATAAAAATATTCTTAAAGGTAAATTTACTTAGTAATAACTTACACTATTCTTACTAGTAGTATTAGTATAAGGCTATAGCTTTAGGGATACTAGGCTCCTATATATATAGGTAGTCTAACCTATTCTTACCTATAAAGTAAGTACTTACTATACCTTTACTAAGAAGGGAGAAAAGCTAAGAGAAGTAGTAAAAAGCTTTATAGTAAACTAATTAGCTTACCTTTAGATTATTATAAGAGTATTTAAAGCTACTTTTATTATATAACTAGAAGTTAAGACTTATATCCTCTCCCTTAATCTATACCTAAATAATATAAAATAGAAGTTTAAGAATAGGATTATAAATAATAGAATTATAAAGAAAATCTAAACTATAGCTAAGTTAGTAGTAATAGTATTATACTATAGGAGAAGACCCCCCCTAGTAAATAATAAGCTAAATATAGACTTATATAAGGAATAGAAATATTACTAGGAAAACTAGTATAATAAAGAAAGGCTAGCCTAGAGTAAATATATTAGAGAGCTAACTAAAGACTACTCTCTTACCTATAACCTAAAGAAGATCTAAAAGTTCTATATAAGGCTAGATAAATATATCTTATTAATAATAATCTAATTATATATAGGGAAGATAGGCCTTAATAAATTCCTATTTTATAGGAATATCCCTAGGGTAGTTTTATCTCTATATAGCTATAGCTAGGTAGTAAAGGACTAATACTATATATTAGTTAACTATAGTAACTATAACTATAGATAGCCCTAATAAAGATAGCTTACTAATATATAGGAAGTAAGGCTAGCCCTAAATAACCCCCTAAAAGCAAGATTCCTAGCTAGATAGTTCCTAGGTATAGGAAGACTTTAATACTACTTATTAGCATAAAAGCTAGCTATTAACTAACTTAGAAGATTAGAGAATCTAGGCTAACTTTAAAGATAGATAGAAAACTACTTAAATATAGATATAAGTTAGGAGATAAACTAGGTAGTATAGGAGTACTAGTAAGTTAGAAGTAAACCTAATACTATAGTTATAATAAAGAATATTTATATCTAGAATAGTTATTAGATTAATTTTAACTAAAAACTCTAGGTATTATAAGTCTAACTAGCTTATTATTACCCTTACTTTAAACTAAAAACTAGCTACTATATTACTTCTCTTCTAGGATAAGGATAGTATTCTTTATTACCTTTATATAATTCTTTATAAGGATAGTAGTAAGTAAGAGATAGTTTATTTTTACTATATATATATTAAGGCACTAGAGCTAATAGATAAGCTTAGAATACTATTCCTTAGGGAAACTAGCCTAGTCTAGGCTTACTATAAAGGCACTTTACTTCTTCTTAGCCTAATTACTAATATAGAGTTTCTTAACCTAGTCTTAGAAGCTATCTAGGACTTAGAATAAAAGATATTAGCACTAGAACTAACCTACTACTAAGCTAGATTAGAGGCACTTATATTACCCCTAGTAGCTATAAAAGCCTAAGTCTTAACTAACCACTAGTGCTTACTTTACTAGCTAGTTAAGTTTAGTTACTAAGTAAGTTAGCTATAAACCTAAGCTAGAAGAGAGGTAATTATTACCTTATTATATTAATAATTCTATACCTAATAGTTAAAATATATATTAGTAGTTACCCTTACCTAGTAAATTAGCCTTACTACTAAGCTAGAATAGGACTAACTTACTAATAATAATATAGCACTAATACCTAGGCTTTAAAACTAAATAGGACTTATAGGAGACACACTAGATATCTTTTAGATTACTAAGCTAGTATAAATTAGTAGTAAGATAGGCCTAGAATAAAAGTAAATATAACTTATAAAGAGATCTTTATCCTTAACTTACTTATACTACTTAGTAATTATAGACTTCTTTAGAAAGCCCTTATACTCTATAGATTCCTAGGTAAGTTAAAGCTAGAAATATAGTAATATTAGAATACTTATAGGTTTTATTAATATTATACTAGGTTTCCTTCTAATCTATAATAAATATTAGTAATTAACCTAAATCTAGCTTAGAATAGCCCTAAATAGTCTAGAAGAAAAGAAAAACCTATAAGAAGTTTAATATAAAAAGAGGAAAAAAACTAAGTCTCTAAGAGAAAGGGAGCTTTTTTTTATACTTAATAAGAGAGAGAGGGGGATAAATTAGATAACTTACTTAAAAAATAAAGCATAATAGGATTAATAAATCTAATAATATATAACTAGCCTTAGTATAGGACTATTCTAGTCCTAGGTTAAAGCTACCCTCCCCTTATAATAACTAAGTAAAACTAAGTACTTATACTTTATTAAACTAATAAGGTAAGGCTAGGTTAGAGTTAGCTAAAAAGTAAGGCTATAGAAGAGTTAGTATAAGAGTAAATAAGAAGTAAATTAATATTATAAACTTAGATTTACTCTACCCTAAGTAAAAGCAAAAAGACTTAGGATAGACTTATTACTAAGCTAGAATAAGGTCTAGAGGGCCTAGGAATACTTATTTTATATATTTCCCTTTTCCCCTTTTTTTTTCTATAAGATAAGGCTAGTATAAGCTAGTAATAAATACTTATAATAGGTTACTTATTAAGTAGCGCAAGCTTACTATAGGGCTAGCGCTAGCCTAAATACAGATATAAGAGGGTTTTTCTTCCTAGGTTAGGGTTTTCCCTTTTAACTTAGTAGCAGGAGTACTAGTAATAGCTATCTATAGAGCTAACTAGCGTAAATAATATATATATATACTAGATCCTAGGCTTAATCTTGTTACTATACAAGATAGGCTTAACTTACAAGCAAGGACTAGAATAAGGCTATTAGAAGACTTACAAAAAGAATATAATTCGTAAGTATTATTATTATTATTATTACTAATAGATTTACTAGGATTTTACCTACCTATAAAGAGAATCAGGCTAATCAAAGCCTAGGCTCTGAAAATTCAGAGTCAGAAAATACCTAATTTCAAGTGGAAATTGGAGGGCCTAGTTAGCCTAGGACTTTTAATAATCTAAGGCCTAAACTAGCTTCTAAGCTATATAAAGGTTTATTTATGAATAAGAGAGATAAATTGATTTAAAAAACTAGAAAAAACGAAATCTCTACCTTTACTAAGCTAGAAGCTAAAGAAGATAAGGTAAGCTAGAGTTCCCTAATATTATATTAATTTACTAATATTATTATAGGAGGATATCTTTAAATAGTGGGAAGATAACCTTAAATCTTTCCCTATTTTAAGTATAATTGCTAGAAAGTATCTAGCTATTCCTGCTACTTCTAGTGCTATTGAAAGTGCTTTTAATACTAGAGGGAATATTATTATAAAAAGAAGAACTTCCTTAAAGCATTCTACTATTAAGGAATTAATTCTTTTAAAGAATTGGCAAAAGGAGGATAATATTATGGTTAAGCAATATTCAGAGCTTTACGATTACTTTAGCTCTCTATTAGAGGAATCTTAACATTCCTCTGAGAATATCTCTAAAGATTCTTCTAATGAATCTTCAGAAGATATTTATTCTAACTCAGAATAAGTGTATAATAGGGGTTTTTTCCTAGTTTAGTCTAGTTTTCCCCTAATATACTTTTTTAAACATTAGTACTATTATTACTATTATTACTATTTATTGATTTTTATAATTTTTTTTAGTATCATTGGTTATAGCCAATGCATCTAATTTATTACAACACATAATTATTACTAGCAATACCTAGCCAGTAAAACAATTAATAACTAAATTCTTATAGCTATAGTAATAAATAAGCTCTAAGGTTATAAATACAGGGGGCTATAAGGTTAGAGCAAAGTTTGCAATAAACTTTATAGCTATGTTAGCGTAAGAGTTATAATTCATAACCGTAGTTAAACTTAAATTTGTTTAAGTTTTGCTTATAGTATAAATTAACGCAATTCCCCCTTTCTCTATAACTATGTTTATTCTATCTCTTTATATCTCTTCTATCTTATAGCTTACTACTTATGCTTTAAAGCTCTAAGGCAAACTAAACATAACTTATCCTCACTTGTCTCTAATTTAATTCGTTATAATCGCTAGGTGGGTTCTGCGTTACTAATTAACTAATTAACCCCTAACTAATTAGATAATAGCATAGCTAAGGGTGATAAAAAGGACACTGCCCTATCTAAAATATTAAATAATATAGCAGAAGAAAAGAAAAGTAAAGGAAGGGAAGCGAAGATAAATCTAACCTAGAGATAATTAATAGTATTTATACTATAAGGGAAAAAATACTAAAAAGCAAAGGCAATATAAATAATAAGATTTATAAGGCAGATAAGAAGAAGATAAAAGAATAGGGCATTAGGCTGTAAAATACTAAGCAGTTTTACCTCGTGCTCGGGAGGACTATTATTACTATTATTACTATTATTTTTACTATTTTTACTTTTATTATTATTTTAAAAAACATAAAAGAGAAAACATTTTTATATTATTAATATTTTTAAAAACCTTAAAATACTAAGTTATTAAAAACTATAGCTTTTTCTATAGTAATTTCCTTATATTTACTTATATTTATATTTACTTATATTTATATTTACTTATATTTATTTACTATTTTATTTTTATTAAACTTTAACACTAATATTATTCTTAATATTCTTATATTAATTAATAATTATTATGTTAAAAAATATTAAAGAGAAAACATTTTTATATTATAAATATTTTTAAAAACCTTAAATTACTAAGTTATTAAAAACTATAGCTTTTTCTATAGTAGTTTCCTTATACTTACTTATATTTATATTTAAATTATTTATTTACTATTTTATTTTTATTAAACTTTAATACTTATAATATTATAAAGTATTATAAAGTATTATTAGCTATTATTAGCTATTATTAACTAGTATAAGCTAGTATAAACTAGTATAACTATATAAGCTAGTATAAGCTAGTATAAGCTAGCTTAGCTAGTATAAGCTAGCTTAGCTAGTATAAGCTAGCTTAGCTAGTATAAGCTAGTATAAGCTAGTATAAGCAAGTATAAGCTAGTATAAGCTAGTATAAGCTAGCTTAGCTAGTATAAGCTAGCTTAGCTAGTATAAGCTAGCTTAGCTAGTATAAGCTAGTATAAGCTAGTATAAGCTAGTATAAGCTAGTATAAGCTAGTATAAGCTAGTATAAGCTAGTATAAGCTAGTATAAGCTAGTATAAGCTAGTATAAGCTAGTATAAGCTAGTATAAGCTAGTATAAGCTAGTATAAGCTAGTATAAGCTATTATAAGCTATTATATTACTAAATATAAGAAAATACTACAAATACTACAAAATACTACAAATACTACATGTAGTAGAAAAATCTCCTTATAGTGTAGTATGTAGTGTAGTGTAGTATGTAGTGTAGTGTAGTATGTAGTGTAGTGTAGTATGTAGTGTAGTGTAGTATGTAGTGTAGTGTAGTATGTAGTGTAGTGTAGTATATAGTGTAGTATAGTATATAGTGTAGTGTAGTATATAGTGTAGTGTAGTATGTAGTGTAGTGTAGTACAAAGCTCTGGTCCTAACTAGGGGTTATAAAGTTCCCCTAAATCTAGTAAATTCCCTAAAGGTTCTAGTTATAGGTCTTCTAAATATAACTCTATTAGCTAGTTAGGGGGTTTAGTATACTAAATAGTAGTGTTATTTTTAGGGTAGTTTTTAATCCCCTTTCCTTTATTACTTTTATCCTTCCCTATACTATTCTTAGTTCTAGTAGTTAAGGTACTATAAGCTAGGCTAGTAATTCCTTTAGATTATCTTTCTAATGCCTTACTACCTTTTAATCTATTAGATTTATTAAGAAATTCTTTAGATTTAGCTTTATAAATATATAATTTAACTTCTCTCTAAGTAAGGTATATAGCTTATAAATTAATAGGGTTCTAATAAATAAGTAGTTCTTAATATATTAGATTCTTATATCTTTTAAGTACTTTATTATTAAATTTATATCTTATAAGTTTAATTAAATCTTCCTATTCTTTAATTTTAATAAGTAATTATTTTTAATACTTAAAAGTTAGATTTGCTTTATTAAAAGCCTAAAACTAGTAAATAAGTTATAGTTTGTTTTTAGTAATTAGAAATATAGGCTAAAGATCTATAAAATATTATTATAAATAGTTAGTTTTAGATATAGGGTTTTATTTCTAGGTTTTAGAAGGGTATAATAAAAGAATCTCTAATTACTACTAAATATTATATATAGATTTAGCATAATAAGGGGCAAATCTATTAGAGAGGCTAATGGATTTATAGTTATAAAGTTATACTAGGTTTACTTATATAAGCTACTATTAGGGATATAGTAAGATATTAGAAGTAAGTTAATTCTCTACTCGTAAAGTCCGAATCTAGCCTTATGTCGGCCACCCTTGTGTTCCGCCACGTAACAAGGTAGGTAAAAAGGGGGAAAAGTGAGTGTTGAGTGATTACTCCGTAAAACCTGTGGCTTGGGCAATTGCGTCTACCCCGACTTGCCGAGCACTCGTGTGAGAGTCGAGACATCACCCCGTTCCTTGTAACGTGGGCTCATCGATTGTCACCATGCCGGCATTTCCTGGACGCCCACCCTACCCTTCGGAAGGACTTGTAATTGTATTTGTGCTCACTTTTGCGCCGTCCGACAATAACTCGACAGCTGCTCTATCAACAAGAAGACATCGTCTGTATTTGGCTATCTCTCAGACCGATCTTCGTGGAAGAGCTGTCGCATTGTTTCGTATTTATGAGGTCAATCCAAGCTTGCGCATATATGTGCATAGCCACTTGGCATCTCCTCTCCAAGCCATTGCATAACATGTTGGCAGATTCGCGGGCCAGGTCAAGTGCCACTATTGGCGAGTCCCTGACATTGTCCTTAATATGGACCCAGAGCCATGTTGTCGATAGTCTTGGGTTATATCGTTTGTACTCCGTACGCCTGCTCAAATTCCATCATTTAGCATCCGCTGCTCAACATGCAAATGATGCCTGTCTCGAGGGAGCGCCCCACTTTGATATGCATTCCATCATCACAGTCACCCTGGGCAAAGGCCGCAAAAAAAGAAAAACGAGCTACCGAGAAGTGGACAGCCGCGATGGCGGCTAATTGACTGGACAATGACAGATAAATCGGCAAAACAGCAGAGGCCGCTAAACAAGCTTGTGGATGGTTCCGCACAGGGGTGAGTTCGAGAGTTGGAGCTCCCTTGGCTTAACCCATTCACGCCATCGTCAGGGAGCGGGAATCAACACATCGGGTCCTTGTTTCTGCCCCCAACAAGATCGGTGAAGAAGGACGGGCCATCCATCTTTAAAGCGGCGATGCAATACGGACTACGGATTACGCTACGGAGTAGTTCATTATGGGCGTGACTATCAAGCAAGCGCTTCTGCGTATCTAGCACCCCTAAACGTGGCTAAGGTAGCTGCGATAACCAATACCAGCCGCCCATAGTAAATTACATAGTAGCTCTGTACTAAGTATCTAACCGCTCCCTAACTACCCCCTGCCCTAGCTAAATTATCTCTGCCTATAGCGCTGCCTTTGCTATAACTCTCTCTTATAATTATAATAATAATTAAGCCTAAAAGTCTTATATAGGCTAATTATTAATATATAATATATCTTATAATAGTAAAGTGTATTATTATATAACTATTCCTATATTATTAGCCTTAATATTATCTAAAATCTCTAGTATTAAGGCATTAAAGTTATTAGAGTTATAGTTAGTAAGCCTATTAAGTGCATGCCTATATAACTAAGGATACTTTATACTAGGCTTATATAGTGTGGCTTCCTCCGGACCCTCGGACGATAGTTAGTCCGGCCGTGGCCAAAGGTGGGTCCACCAAAGGGATGCACGCGATGCGATTGGTTGCATCGCGGGCAACCCCGCACCGCTCGCAGTGGCTCCGCACTACAAGAGATACTCCGTTTAAGCGATGAACTGCTAATGCTGAGCATCTCAGGGAAGGGAGGCAGGACCAAGAAGAAAAGCTCTCATCCACTGTAGTATTAGGGTTATGAGCTTGGGACAGCTTGAATCAACCCATCATACATACAGAATACAGACTACAGACCTGGTTTTGGAGTTTAAGAAGTCAACCTAACAAGTCATCAGTGCAAGTCAAGAGAGGATTCAAGGCAGACTCAAGTCTCTTTTTTTGATGTCAATAGTTACAAAGTAAGGGACAACGGCAACGATCAACATCCCATTCTCTTCTCACAAAAATCTGACACATTCTGGCCACAGTAACTGGCCAATGCATCAAGGACTGTACCAATGGCCATCGTGGATCAGCCTCTCCAAGTGACTGGAATCAAGCGGTGAATTTCCCCCTCTTTTTTGGCCAACACTGCACAGTGCGACATTTCTGTGTCATTATCATGCAACCTAACTTTAACCGACGAATAAAGTCCCCCAGCTGTCCCCATGCTTGCCACGACAGACGAATTGTCGCGCGGTTAGTCAATACTGTGAAACGGGAGACGGACGAATCACACTGGCCTGCGATGTCTGAACCGTGTAGTCGGGACCAATTCCAAATGAGGAGATTCAGGCTAGGGCTTATGAGCAGGCGCCTCATGCACATGTCACCGACTGAGGAGGCGGAAGGTGGGAGGGGAGGTTGATAAGCTTTGACCACAAAAATTCGCCTGCTCAAAAGCGGCAGAATTTGAAAGTCATTTGCATGATTCGAGCGAGAATGCTTTCATAACCCGCTTGGGGACGGGACCCTGCCAGGCTTCCAGGTCTTGTCTGCAACAGGCTGCTTCTTGCCCACCCCACCCCACCCCACCATTGCAAGTTGAATGCTCGACCAACATACGGAGTGCATAATCCGTACGGAGTTAATCAAGACGTGACCATGACGGAGTACACCACCAGAGCATGAAGGTTGAACTGGCCTGGTAAGTGCGGAAGTCGAACGGGCGGGCACCTGTCTGCTCAGCCGAGGACCAACTGCTGCCCACAGCTTTGCTTTGCTGGTGCCTGTGGGGGTCGTTGCTTCGCCCAACTTTTCTTAATTGGGCTGACCCAGCCTTGACCTTATCAGCCAGCCGTGACAATCCAGGAAGCCCTCTCTTCCGCCATATCTCCTGCGTCTCTTGTTCTAATGCTGAAATTTTACGTTCAAGGTGACGTGTTTTGCTTAGCTGAAGAGCTCTGTGCGGCACACGATACGTCGTCGAGCAGAGCGCAAGTCCCCGGAGAGGAAGAAAACGAGTCCATAATCTTTCTTGCCATCGATCTGCGCGGCGCAAATCCAAACCCAGCATGCGCATCGCTTGCTTGCAGTTCGCACCTCAAGTGGGAGATGTGGACAACAACCTGAACCGCGCCGACTCAGTCCTATCTAAAGCGAACCCGGATGATTTGGATCTCCTTGTTTTACCCGAGCTGGCTTTCTCAGGTAGGGTTTCGCATTGCACATTCGAGTTTCCAACCTCGGCGCAAATACCCTCAACCAGAAGTAAGATCACATAGCTAATGTCGGGACTCGGGAGGCAGGGTACAACTTCAAGTCTTTGCAAGACATCACCCCCTTCCTCGAACATACTGGATCTGGTATTACCTCTCTTTGGGCGAGAACGATTGCACTCAAGTACAATTGCTATGTTACCGTCGGGTACCCTGAGAAGGTCGATGTGTCTCCGATGTGGCCTACTGGGCCAGAGTACTATAACTCCGCAATTGTTGTAAACGGTGAAGGCGAAACGGTTGCAAACTATAGAAAATCCTTCCTGTATTATACGGATGAAACGTGGGCTTTAGAAGGAAACAAAGGGTTTTATGATGGCTTTCTTCCTGGTCTTGGCAACACATCAATAGGCATATGTAAGTGTTCATTACGTCGAGGTTTCGCCGGCAGACACAAATGCTAACATTGATCTCACAGGCATGGACTTAAAGTTCGTAATTCCTTTCTTCTCCGTTCCATTGTACGCCATCGATAACTTCGCTGACGATTATTCATAGCCCCTACAAGTTTGAAGCGCCGTGGCATGCGTTCGAATTTGCGTTCCATGTTCTCGATTAATATCGTCACTACATGGATGACGCGGGAGGATCCTAGTCTCCCAGGACGACCCAGCGAAATCTCCGGCATCTGATACCTTTAACATTCCAACGCCATCTGCCCCCAGTCCCACACCAATGGCGATCCGACCCAAGTTGATTATCCCTCAGTCACCGACCAGCAGGGTTTATTCATATCCGTCCGACCAACCCATCAGTGCATTCTCGCAGAGGTCAATACAATCTGTGAGATCCGACGAGTCAGAAGCCTCGGTCCAGACTGTGAGATCCAACCCTCGTCCACCAGAAGATAGCACTCCGTATCCTCACAGCGGCAAACCTCTGCGTGAGTACCCCACTAAGAAGCGAATATACGGAGGGAGTGTCACTATATCTCGCTTGGAGGATGATTTTACCCTCTCTACCCCCTTCGATGATGTGTCACCGCTGCCACTGCGAGGGTTCTGGAAGCCATCAGAGAACGTCATTCGAACACCTGTATCCGGCGGTGGCTGGCAACCTGGCATGCCCATTGGGCGAAAGCCAGAACCATTTCCGTGGCCTGCCCTCAAACCTGCATCCCGAACACAGAGCAGGAACGGGGCAAAGGAAACACCAGTGAATAACGTAGTTCAACAAGACGTTCGGCAATACAACCCGCAATCGCCCCAGTCCAACACGTCCTCCACTAGGACAAAACGTTCTACGTCAAGGCCCAGGCAGAAGTACTCGTCGTCAAAGACAGACCCAGCACTGGCGCGCCCATCCTCTCCTAAATCCCGAAATGCCAGCCGTTCCCGGATGCAGAATAGGTCAAATTCATCGCTTAGCCAGCATGATGTGGCAGCAACTATCAGTCAACGCCTGAAACCCGTTTCATCGCGTGCAGAGTCTGTGAACAAAATGCGTGGCGAGTCAGCCAGCAGCACTCCGGCTCCAGATCGACCGGCGAGCCGCAACCATGGCGTTAACACACAGAAGAGCCAGCAAACCATTCATATTGCAGTCAGTCCAAGTATCCTGAACAAAGAGGACCAACTGCCGGCTGTTACGCCATCAGTTCCCTTAACGCAACCCTGTACCACACAGCAACGTCCAATGTCTCGGGCTGATCATAAGAGAAGCAACTCATTCGCGACCTTGGATGACAGGGCGCCTGCACCTTCCAATTATTCCAACATTCTTGGTCAAACTGCTCGAGCCGCCAGCCGTGGTCGCCAACCAGGACCCCAGATTTCTCCGACTCACTCGGATCCAACTAGTTCACGACGGGCACCATCAGTGGACTCTGTTGCGGCTTATGCTTACTACGCACAATTTCGAAACCCTTCGGCCCAGTCACATACTCATCGTGGCAGACGCTCGTCTAATGGGACGAACTCGAGATCTAGGCGTAATCAAGTAGATCTGCACGAGTTTGAGCGATTTGAGGCGATCGTTTGCCCTGATTGTCCTGTACATGGGAGGTCAGCCTCCACTCAGAACACAAATGACGCAACTCCAACTGCTTCTGCGCATCCGGCGCCTCTCAGCTTACATGATGGGAACTGTGAGGTTGGCCAAAGTTCAGCTCAGAAAGTAATGGAAGTGAATGCTTCTTCCTCTGATCTTCCCAGTGCAAAGGATAGTGAGTCCGTCACTCCCCTCCACTCACAAAGCGAGCCCGATATTGCCTACGCAGCGCCTCAAAATGCGTCTGGTAGGCCACGATCAACACCGGCGGTCGTAGCGTTTAATCCAACGACGCCGAAAGCAATGACGCTCATTCCTTCCGATGTTGAACCACCGTCTTTGCAGAATGGAGAGGTACTGTCAACAGCATGATGCACAGGCACTTTTGCTTGACAAAACCTTTGTCAAGTTGAAAGCACTTCTTCCTCAGTTACGATTTGCTATGAATACAGAAAAGGATACTTGTCACGCCCATTCTTTCTTCCTATAATCCGTATAGATAAACCCATTGAAACCTTCAGACGCAAGAAGTGTCGAGTTTCGGCACAGCATGTCAGTCAGGTGAATGCGGAAATGATTAAATCGCTTTGTGCAGCTTCGTTTCTGTACTCCGTACGGAGTATGTAGTGCCGCGTAATGTTGTACAACGCTGGGGTACGTTATAGCGGCGGGGTGCACATGGGCCACTATAAAACCCTAATAACGGCGCCTCCTCGGGAGCCCCACGAGCCGTCGTTGAGTGCCAGCCAACGCCTAATATCAATGGTCGAATTAGGCGCCCGCCCAAAACATCACGCTCCAGTAGCCAATAAGAGGAAGTTGTGATGAGATTGGACCGGCCCGTGAGGGGCTCTGGCAGAAGTACATACTCCGTACTCCGTCCGTATTATGTACATGGGCGGCCCAGCCATTGCACACTCGAAAATGGCACTGGCTCGGCACTTTTGGAGCATCTGACATTGACATGTGTACAGGTTATAATTTTTTCTTCCCTCAGTCACATTAGCCCGTGTCTTGAGCATATGGAACCGATTATTCGAGTCGAGTCCAACCAGGAAGTAATTATTGTCTTTGCGAATCGCTGCGGGTCAGAGAACGAAGCCACCTATGCTGGCACGAGTGCCATTATCAGAGTAGAATCGGGTGAAGTTCGTGTCTATGGGATGCTGGGACGTGGCGAGTCGGATCTGCTGGTCGTACGAAGTAGACACTTCAAATCCGCCCTTTGCGAAGCTTGTCTATCGGCCGGAAGGCGTGGAGGCTCCAGCTGACACCGAAAAGATGAACAGTTTAATACAAAGGAGAGATCGCCTCGGCCTGAAAATGCTGTGCCGACCTCCGTACCAGATTGTGTACCAAGCCATCGGGTTGCTGAACAACTTCATGACACCACCTCGAGCGGCAATGACCATGAACGCAGTCGAAAACGCAATCCGTCATACATACAGGCGCGACGATTTGACTATTCGGTTGCCAGAGAAGAGCTCCAGTACGAGCCTATGGGAAGAACCAACCAAGACTTGGACCATGTTTCTGGTCGCGCACGGAGACGGAGCGAAGGACAGAGAAAGACTCAATGGAAGCATCAGGCTCACTCTACCGGCTTGCCGGCATCTGATAATGAATTTGACCGATCATCGGTCAACTCGGAACCGCCCCCTTCTGCTCTATTTCAGGCACCCGCCAGCTACAAATACCGTGGCGCCGGGGATCAAAACCACTCCCATGCCCAGCTTATATCAACGAACAATGCAGATGACATTGTGATTGCGATGGATTTACCTGTTGTTGAGGATCAGGTCGAGCAAGAAAGCCAATCCCTGACCACAGCGACTTGGATGGCCGACGATGACCCGGAGCTGGCTTACATCGAGGATGAAGACCCAGATGAGCCATTCCATGACCCAACAGGTAATTTGGCAAATGGGTTCAGAGGATTCAAACACCCAGGAAACCTCCGGTCGAATCACGGCAACACCAACGTCACAGCCAAACAGACCATGGCAATTCATCCCGCGGTCAAATCTACTCAGCATCGCCTGAAAAGCCGAGCCTGTTTCAGCACCGCAGACCCCTCAAGGTTCACAGGGTGATGCGTGGTCCGCTGCACCTGGAAAGCATACAGACTTCCCGTATGCCAGAAATTGGAAGCGAGTGCAGCGCAAGAATACTCACGTCTGGACTACGGCAGCCAAGACAAACAAAGACGACACTATGCTCATCAACAACGTCCTGCATCCCGCGCTAAAGGACGAAGTAACTCACACGCCATACGTGAAGATGAGTTTATGTCCGGCTCAGAACATTCCATCTCATTTGCTATGGACGACTCTATTTTAGCAAACCCGAATACTCATACCACCCAGAATCGATTACAGTACCAAGCCGGATTTTCTTCAGCCCAGTTGAAGCAGAACCCCCAGTTTTACGTCTGACATCTAGCAATTGGCTCAAAGTGGGCCGCGGGACCGAAGACACGGATATCGACAGATACCAGAGCGAATTATCAAGTCGCCATCAGCAGGCACAGACGGCGGACCCTCTAGACATCCCGCGCACTCATAGTCGTGGGCGGCAACTTGAGACTGATAAAGACAAGCGAAAAGAGTACGGTTCCGCTCAGTATCAAAACCATCCCCAAGACATCTGAATCTAGGCGGCAAGCGTCCAAGGAACATGCTCATCTCGCCCGGTATCATCTTATCAAAGATGTTCCGTCAGCTTCATGCCCACTTCATGGATCCCGATCCCGTTCAAGGGCCCGAAACCAGTCTTCCTTGGGCCAGAAGTCCAGTCAGACACAACTGCGGTCCGCAAGGGATGCTAGTCGTCCCCGTCTCCAAGAAGACGACTTGGGCCGCTCTGCCAGCGCTCAACTCAAAACCAGAAGCAAGATGAGCGCCCCGAGGCCAGAACGAGAATGGGCCGCTCAAGACGTTCGAGTCGACAGGTCCGTGTCCGCAACACCAGGCCATGAAAGGTCCCGTCACGGTTCAAAAACTCCGGTTCCCATGATTTTGGTGTCAAAGTAGAGCCGGATTATAATGACAGGGGCAACCAACTTGTCGACGAACGAATAATATGACGATTTATGCGGGTGCAGGACAAGAACAGGTCGCTTTACGGATGTTCGATTTGTTTTGGATGATCTTCACGTGCTTGAACAGGCGTATGATATGGCGCCATGCAAGGTTCTTAAGGAGTTCATGTAGTTTTGCGATTGGTGTGACTGGGCAGAACTTCTCGAGCACATGCTTCCTAGGAGTAACAATCTGTCATTCTACGAGACCTCATGGGCACGTCAATTCGCTGTGGTTTATGATGCGCGACCGTTGTGATTGAGCAGCTTTTTTCTGCGTTTAGACCGATGTACGGAGGTAGAGTTGCGAATTTTGACGATGCACACAGGGTCCCTCGCTCTAAGCGGATGTCTTGGTGGGTTGTTCAATCTGTCGAGAAGTGGAGGGGGCCACTCCCATCGAGCGCTTGCGAGCCACGATATTGATGCATGAACTTGTTCATGGCAGATTCCAATTGACGGGAAAAAAAAAACCCCCCAGAGGACGTCTTTTGTGTTGTGTGAATATTCAACACGGGAGTGCAACTTGCCGGTCTCCCAGACGGGGCTGGTGGTCGGCAGGGGTTCGCATTGGAGCGGGGAAAGCCACTGATAATGGCCGCCAATCAGCACCCTGGAGAGCTCAGACCCGGGCCAGCGGGCTAAATAGAATATGTGGGCTAGGCAGGGGTAGTGGAAGCATCCCGACCCACTCTAACCATTCCTGGCTGCTGATTGGTGCTCGAAGCGCCGGGCTCATCCTCCACCTTGCTCAACATGCGAGAGAGCCTGCGGCCAGCGAGGACCCGGCAACGGCTTGAACAACACGCACACAGTGGCACACACACCCCGGAGCCCCAATGAAAAGAACAGGCCACGACATTGGAGTGATGGCACGAGTTGATCATCACTGGCTCGTCACGCCGACCCCTCTCTTGACCGTTGCACTGGGAGCTACGGAGTATTTGTCGATCCTCTCTGAAAGTCAAAGGCCTGTTTTGTCGCATTGTGCATCTCCAAAAGAACCTGGGACCAACAGCTTTGATGCACTCGGCGCCCGCGGCAAGACATGATCCGGCTTAACGCTCACGAGTACGGAGTACGGATTACATCAGAGTACATCAAACGCAGCTGGCTGGGTCACCAGAGCCTGGTTGACTGCACGAATTCTAGAGCAACTCTCCTTCTGCGCAGGGCTTTTCTCTCAACAAAATATCGACTCTGCGCAACGTTCTCTACCGCAAGACTTCCCACAGCCGAACCGCAGCTAGCAGAAACGGTGCGACGAACACCTTCCACATCATGTTGCGGTCTTTGACCTTCCTTTCCGCCTTACTGCCGGTGGCGCAGGCGATGCTTTGCCCTGCCAAGTCACAATGCGCCCCCAACTGTGGCAATGTCCTGGCTGCGACATCGCCCGACGATCTTGTTTGTGACCAGATGGCGTTTAAGAGTGATCCCACGGGACAACTCTTTGCGGGATGCATCGAATGCCAAAGATCAAGTACTTATTACAGTGGCAATGATAGCGATATCCAGGCCATGTTGTGTACGTTGATTTGCCTTCCCATGTCCAAACAGCAAACACTAACAGACATGATAATCCAGACAATGTTCGCTATGCACTGTCATACTGTGTATGGGGTGACGCGCCATTTAAGAATCCACGAGTGGTTAACACCCCGTGCATCACATCGTAAGAATGCCAGATTCTGATTTTGAAACGGGCATTGCGTTAACACCGCCGTAGAAAAGCCTGCGGCCCATTCAAGAACGCCGTTCAATTCAAGAACTTGTCGACTAAGTACGATGCTTTCCAGTACTGTGACGTCTGGCCAACCGACGACTCACCTGATTTCCATGGCTGTACCGACTGTCTTCAGGCCGAAGGCAGATATTCAATGGCAAATTGTCAGTAAACTCGAATGGAAAAACTGTAAACCCCTAGACTGCTAACGATCGCGATACAGTTGTCATCGCCCTTCAGGCAGGGTGTCAGCAGAAGCCCGCACCTGGTCTCTTCATTGGATTGGATGGCGAAATCTTCTCCCAGACTGCAGTGCAAATATCAACGCCAAGCCCAACAGCAAGTGTCAACCCGGATTGGTTCGACAAAGGCCCTTTAACCCTTGGTGCCAAGGTTGGCATCGCGATCGGAGGTATTGTCGGTGTTCTGATTCTGCTTGGCTGTGGTATTATTCTGAATGGCAAGCGAAGACGTCGGGCTTATTTGCGCACGCTCCACACAAAATATGCCCAAAAAGGATGGCCAACACTGAACAATCAGCGTGAGATGGGCGAGGCATCGGGACAGCAACTTTTCCGTAGCCCCGATGACACTTCACTCAGCCATCGCCCATTGCGCGGATGGGACGACACGTCGTTGAGCCAGCAGTCGTCTCGAGACTGGGACGACTCTCCTATGACGGCGAACAGCGAGTAGCACTATTCAAAGTACTTTTCACCATACTCCAGTCGATTCAATAGCCCGATCAGTGCTCAGGAGGGTCAGGCGATGCCGTGGCCGCCGGCTGCTCTAGCCCCTAAGCATCACATTGGCTTTATAACTAGTGAAGAGGCAGCCGGCGCTCACTGGAGCCATAATCCGGTATCTGAAGACAAAGGAAAATCAAAGGTGGAAGCTTATGAAATGCATGAGGTTGACACCAGCGAGAGCGGAAGCTCAAATAGCCACCCTCGGAAGCAGAGAAACGAAGCACCTGTGCTAAGTCATCCTGGCTATGGAAGAAAGGAAGACACTCCTCCAGCTCAATACAACTACACCGAGCGTGATGTAAACAATGGCAATGCCATTTAGGCGAGATATTTGGAAGCGCAGGAACCGCATTAGGTCGAACTTGTTTTGCGAGGAGTTTGGTGTTTGACGGAAGGAATTTGCATCTATTGATACGGGGACCGCTGGCGAAGACTGACATCCGCACGCGATACTGTCTACGCAGCTTCGAATACACATTTTCCAATGAGACACTATCGAGGAAAGAAACATAATTCTTTCTTTTCTCCTCAAGTTTTACTGAAGTCGTTGCATTTTCTGCCATTCTGACGGGTTTTCCACTGTGACTGGCCCTTGTGGCTGAGAGATCGCCCCATATTATTGACAGAAATGGACTGGCGTAGCCTATCACCAGCCACACAATGCCAGCGAGGCTCAAAGTCCCCACACGGACGAAAGGGAAAAAAAAAAAAATGGAAGGTTTTCAAACCATTGGCTTGTAGATAAGTGCAAAACATCACCACGAACCTGCAAGCACGCCCTCGTCGAGCCACCCCCATACGAGTTGTGCATTATCTGTTTGGCTGCGGGATCACGGTTACATTAACAGTTCAAAGATGACGATGGAGGTTGTCAAAAGCAAAAAGGGGGAGGAGGAGTACACCATCAAGCCGCAGGCTGCCACGCCTGCCGTGGACACGAGCTCGTGGCCGCTTCTCCTCAAGAACTATGACAAGCGTGAGTGACGGCGTCCTGGAAGCGGCCAATTGGTCTCTCGCATGTAGCGAGACCAATTGGTCGAGTTTGAGATGGACAGATCAACTGACAAGGGCAAATTTCTTCCCGCAGTGCTCGTTCGCACCGGTCACTTCACACCGATCCCCAATGGCTGCTCTCCTTTGAAGCGAGACATCAAGTCGTACATCAGCTCTGGTGTCATCAACCTTGATAAGCCTTCTAATCCTTCCAGTCACGAAGTTGTGTCTTGGGTGAAGCGTATCCTCCGGTTCGTCGCGCCCTCGTGACCAATGACCTGGACGTTGGAGCAGACTTTTTTTTTTTTTTTTGCTAACTAGCCGTGACAACAGTGCCGAGAAGACTGGACACAGCGGTACTCTCGATCCCAAGGTCACGGGATGTTTGATTGTCTGCATTGACCGTGCGACTCGTCTTGTCAAGTCCCAGCAGGGTGCTGGCAAGGAGTACGTCTGCGTCATCCGCCTCCACGACAAGCTGCCTGGTGGCCAACCCCAGCTCGCCCGCGCCCTCGAGACCCTCACTGGTGCTCTGTTCCAGCGTCCTCCTTTGATCTCTGCCGTCAAGCGTCAGCTCCGTATCCGAACCATCCACGAGAGCAAGCTCATCGAGTTCGACAATGACCGCCACCTCGGTGTTTTCTGGGTCAGCTGCGAGGCTGGGACTTATATCCGTACCCTTTGTGTCCACTTGGGTCTTCTTCTTGGTGTCGGTGCTCACATGCAGGAGCTGCGTCGTGTTCGCAGCGGTGCTATGGATGAGACCAAGGCAATGGTCACTCTGCACGATGTTCTCGATGCCCAGTGGACCATGGACAACACTCGCGACGAAACGTACTTGCGCAGAGTCATTGCGCCTCTCGAGACTCTGTTGACCTCTTACAAGCGCCTTGTTGTCAAGGACAGTGCCGTTAATGCTGTCTGCTACGGTGCCAAGCTCATGCTTCCCGGTCTTCTGAGATATGGTACGTGATTCTTGTATTTTACAACTCTCAGTTGACTAAATGGATTCCATGCTGACGAAATCTACAGAGGCCGGCATTGAGCACCACGAAGAAGTTGTCTTGATGACCACCAAGGGTGAGGCTATTGCCCTGGGTATCGCCCAGATGTCTACTGTTGAGATGTCTACCTGCGACCACGGCGTTGTTGCCAAGGTCAAGCGTTGCATCATGGAGCGTGATCTGTACCCCCGCCGATGGGGTCTTGGACCTGTTGCCCAGGAGAAGAAGAAGATGAAGGCTGATGGCAAGCTGGACAAGTTTGGCCGTCCCAATGACAGCACTCCTGCCAAGTGGACCACCGAGTACAAGGACTTCAGCATGACTGATGCCTCTACTGCTGCTTCTGCTGCTGCTGCTGCTGCTGCCACCGCCGCCCCCCCTACCCTTGCCAAAAAGGTCGTTGAGGAGACCAAGGAGACCAAGATGGAGATATCCACTGCTGCTACTGAGGATGGTGACAAGAAGAAGAGAAAGAAGCACGACGGCGAGACCCCCGACGAGAAGGCTGAGCGCAAGCGAAGAAAGGCTGAGAAGAAGGCCGCCAAAGCCGCCAAGAAGGCTTCCAAGGGCGAGGCTGCTTCCGACGATGACAGCGACTAGATTGCATCGTTGCGATTGGCTTAGTGTGTGTGAAAGATGGAACGGGAGTCATATGAAGAAGTTAAATTTTTTTGTTTCACCTCGTGGATATGCGGACGGTTTTACTGTACCATTTTCTGTGACTATTGGCAACTTGGCGTTTTTGGCATAACATTTTTAGGAGGAGTAGCTGAGACTCTGAATACTACGACGATAAAAAAAATCACGTCTTGTTTGCGAAGTGACATGGAAGTTGATTGTGGACTGTCGAGAGACCCTGCCACGGTAAGAGATGCAGCCCATGATTTATGATTTCAACATGGACGTGTACATTCCTTTCCTTTGGGGGGCAACATGCGGCATCAAGTAAGGCGCAGTTCCAGAACGATCGATGGCATGGGCGTCCCCTTCATCAGGAAGCGCGGGCCGGGCCCGGGAGTTGAGCTCGTCGGTGCACAAGATGAAGATTCAGACTTCTTTTCCGTCTCCGCCTCCTAGGTAGGTCTTCTACAAAGAATTCCACGATGGAGCTTTTCAACGTCGGCTTTGTACGACGCGAATGAGTTGGTAGCATGTGGGGAGGGGGGGGGAAAGGGAAATGGAATCTCATGGTTGAACTTTGCTATAGATTCTTGTGCAAAAAAAGTCAGTCACTTGAATCCATGTCACGCATGCAAATGGATGGGCCAGAGAACTTTATCATGGGCCATCATCACCGTCACAACCCGTGACGCAGGAATCGTCATTACCCGGCCCATTCTCCACCATCAACCACCAACCATCCCACAACAAACTAATGTGATGCTACATAGCCATTCCATGCCCGCTTATACAAAAAAGTGATGGATAAATGAACACCGAGGAAACCCAAGATTTCATGACGCCTCGAAGGAAACAAAGGTTGACAAAACTGGTTCCTCCGAGGACATTGCGTCGTGCTATAGAAAATTTCGTGGCATCATCCGAGTTCTGTATTGCATGGGTATCTGAGGGTTTGTTTGGCAGCGATGGATGAGACTGGAGCCCGCTGACCAAAAAAACAAAGTATATAGACAGGTGAATGTTTGACGTCACCCAATCCAGGTTGTTGTTCCGGCTGATTTTCCCTTTCCTCGTCCGCCTTTCAAAATGTAACTGTATTCACCCAAACGCCATTTCAAATGCTGTCATCAAACCAGTGTGCCGCTTCAAGGCCCCGCGACTCGCTCCGTAAGCGCTCACTCTGACATCTGAACCACTCTCTCCCTTCTTCCAACTCCTGCCGGATTGCTTTCAGCTCGAATGTGAGCTTCTCTGCTTCACTCATAACCCGCTTATGTTTGCTGCGTTCCGTCAAATTACCAGCGACTTTCCCTTCTTCGACTTCTTCTTCTTCTTCCGACGGCCGCTTTCTCTTGTTGTTGGACAGTCCGTTCTCGACTGTTGGAGTGCCCATCTTTCTAATTGGAGAGCCGAGGATGCGATTTCCACCACTGACTGAAGCTCGTCGCACCGAGCTGCTGTCTAGAGTAGAGCCAAAGGCAAGACTGGAGTAGTAGTTTGGCCGGGCCCTCATATCGTACGCCAAAGACTCAGGCACTGCAGTCCCATCTGGCAGCTGCTCAATACCCATAGCCTTGAGTCTCCATCTCGCCGATGCATTGCTGGTAGGCCGTGCGCTTGCAGATGTTTCGCTCTCTCTGGAGGATGTTGATGGCAGGGAACGACGAAATCGACCAGGCTTGCCCAGGTACATCTCTCTCAGCGCCTTCGTTTTAGCGCCGACTTTTCGACTTGAGCCAGGCAATGATTCCCCGGACTGGTTACTCGAAGCAACCGAGTTGCTTCTTGACCTAAACTCTTGTTGCACAATCGATTCCACAACATCTCGCTCGTTGGTGGCCCCGGACAGGACTCCACTAGACAGCAACGCCTCCCTCGCTTGCCTCCTGCTCATCTTCTGACGCTTCAGCATGTCCATGAACTCTTCTGGTCGATTCACATTGACGAGCTCTGCCCGCTCTTTGGCGGCCTTCTTGGCGGCCTCTTTCTGTGCTTTACGACCAGCCTCGTGTTGTGATATGTAGAATGCACGAAGCTGGTCTCGGCCGCTTCGTCGAAGAGTGCTGAGGCGCTTCTCTCTGGCGTTTTGCTTCCACCGGTAAAAGTATTTTAGAGATAGATTGTATGTTCTGAACCTGGTGACCTCTTCATTGATACGTGCCTCCTCTTCCTTCCTCCGTTTCTCCGCAGTCTCTTCTCGAAAAGTCTCAAAAGTCTTGCCGGCTATGTCGTCGATCATGAAAACCTGGAACTGCTCCAAAATTCCATCATCGCCCTTCACAAACCACCTTGTAAAGTCGCCCATTAAATCTCTTGGCGGAACGGGTGATGGTTTTGGTTCTGCAGACGTAGTTTCAGCTGAAGTACCAGCATTAATGAGTGACGCAGGCCGAGTAGCAGCTTGAGCTGAGAGACCTGAGCAAGGGTTTGATGATTGATGCAACGAGGTTGCCGCTGTATCGGTCAAAGCTGGCTGGATTGTTGGTAAAGTTGGCTTCACCGTGGTCAAGGGTGAGATCGCCGGTGAAGATGTTTCATCCGTGAAGATACTTCTGCCTTGTTGTGCTCCCAGAAAGACAGGTGCCTTCGAAGAGCTGGATGTTGCAGATGTTGGGGCGTCGTTCGATCTGGCCAGGTTTAAGCCGCCAACTGCTGCAGATACAAATTGAGACGCTGATGGTAGGGGCGTCTGTCCTAGGCTTGACGTTGGTTTGTTCTGTGCGGGGGAAAATGTTGAAAAGGGCTTTGTATTCAGCGAGGAATTGTTTGCAAAATTAGTTGGGGGTTTGGTTTGAGGGATGGGCGGCGGTGGCATGAAGAGTGACGAAGGTGTTGCTTTCTGGCTGCTGAATTGACCATTGGCGGAGGGTGTGTCCGTCGACTGGCTGTCACCCGTGTGGGTGAGGGTTGACGGAAAGGTCGATGATGCGTTGGAGGAGACAGGTTTCTGATCTCCAAAAATTGTCTTTTTTGCTGACGTTTCTGGGGCCACAGTGAATGGATTCGCTGTGGTCTGAGAGACAGACTCAAAGGTTCCAGCTCCCACCTTTCCCTCACTATCCTTCTTCGGCGCAAAAGAAGAGGTTGAGAATCCAGTGGATGCGAAGGGATTCGAAGAAAGGCTGTCTGAACTTGTCGAAGCAGAAGAAAACGCGCCGTTGGCCGTGAATGCTTGTTGGGCACTGCCAGCGGCAAAAGGTGTCGAGTTCGAGGCTATCATGAGTCAGTCCTCTCCCTTTCACGAAAAACTTGTTTCCTTTAATTCGGGTTCACTGAGGCTCTTACCTTGCTGAAAGTTGGGGGCATCAGATTTTGTTGAGGCTGGGCCTCCAAATGACGATGGCAGAGGCGGCGAATTTGGAAAAGTGCTACTTCCTGCAGAAGCAAGTCCACCAAGCGCCGGTTTGAGTTGCAACTTGAAGCCATCATCTTGAACAGATAGGCTTCCTTCAGAACCTAGCCCATTTGTCTGCGGAGCTGCTGCATTTGGATCTTCAAATACAGTCCGGTGTATGACATCCGGGAGTGGCCTGGATGACCTTTTTCGCTCCACCATTTTATGGGAGTACTGATGCTGGAGTCGGCGATGGGGCAACGACCGTCTGCCATCGAGAATTAATATTCTACTGCCTAAATCAGAAGGATCCTCAGAATTCGACTCGAATTCTAAACTATGCAGTTCGGCAAAGTCTATTGCTTGTTGAACAGTATCAAACTGGAGAAATTCATTGAGTGCCGTAGCTGTAACATCCTTGGCGGTATCCTTGGGTCTAGAAAGCGCTCGTTTCACAATCTGTAGTATTGACCTTCGAAGCTGGGGGAAATGGCACTCTGCGAAGCAAGCCATGGTGTAGGAGACCTGAGGGTCTTGGACGATTCGGAAATAGGCTTGGAAGGCAGCCGAAGCTGCTAGTGAAGGTCCATCCTTGAGTGGTCCGTGGAAGTCATGTGTGTCCTGAAGCGCCTCAACCAAGGATACAGCCGTTCTGACATCATCAGAATCCCGCCAGTGATGAGGCTTCCATTGCCGTTGAAGCGTCTCCAAAATACTAGGATCTCGTGCATGAAACAGTAGGTAATACGCTCTGAATTCGGATTCATTCTCGCATTTGATTCCTTGTTCCTCACAATCATCATATACGTCTCGCAAAGACAACAAGGCCTTTCCCAGTTGCTCAAGTTCCTGTTGCTGAACAAAGTCCTCTGGTGCTTTCCCTTCTTGTGATAGAAGATGCAAAGATGTGACGTGAAATCTAGCGATATTTTCAAGAACATAGGCCTGTGTCTTTGTCTCTTCAGGTGTGAGTGACGAAAAGAATGAAAAGTCTCTGCGAATGGCACGCGTTCGATCCCAAAGGAAACCGTGGACCACAGGCAAATTGCCGTCGTTTCGCAAAAGGTCGTCCAAGAGATAGTCCAAAGTTCTTCGAAGAGATGGAATAGACCGAACATCCATTGGTAGCGGAGCTTCTTGCCCGGCAGCTGAGCGCGCCAGCTTCTTCACCATTTTACTTGTGTCGGCATAAGTCGTCCTCGTGTCCTTCTCAGCAGGAACGACATCCAATTCCGTTATTCTGGTAATCTTTTCAAACTCCGGGCACATATCTTCACATATTCCCTTGAATTCGATGGCATCACTGAGGGCTTTTCGCTTCTCTGGGTCGTCGATCAGGCCGGCTTTTGTCAAAGACATTCTGACATTCTTCCGATATGTCTCGTACTGCTCTCGAAACTTAGCCATAATCTGCTTATTGTTTGGGTTGCCAGGCTGCGATGGCCAAGACGGTGGGCTGATGCCATCTTTTCTTAGCCTTTCGTAGACCTTTCTCGCCAATGGGTCTGCTGAATTGTATGACACGACTGTCACCTCGTTCGCTGCGCCTGAGGACTCGCTCGATGGTGATGTGGCTCTGGCTTCGTCGTCGCCCGTTTGAACGTTAAGATCCCCAATTTTCTGGTCAGTGTCGTGACGCCGAGGCTTTCCGTGACCATCATTGCCTTGAGATCTCTTGGCAAAGCCATCCGATCGACCTCGTTTCCCCTTCTGCTTTCCACCGCCGTCGCTCGAATTTGCGTCCTTGGTCTGAAAGGGATTGTTGAGTTTTCGTTTGTGCTTCTCCTGGCCGCCCGTACAGTCGCCGCCAAATGGATTAGTCTCGCCCTTGGAGGGAACAGCTGCGAACGGATTGTGCACTGGCGCAGTACCGCGCGTGCCTTGGGCGAAGGACGCAAACATTTAGTCTGGTGGCGCAACAAACGTCGCATCTAGCTAAGTTGTTGGTTTGCGCATCAGGAGCGACTTTCGGATGTCCGATCCCAGATGCTTGTGGGCTGCCGGTCAGGTAAGTCTGGTTATGTGATGATGCACGGAAGCTATTCGCAAGACTTGCTCTGGTAGCTGGAGCTATGCGTCTTGTCGGTCTAGCTTCGCTCACGTGACGCAAGTCTACAACAGCAATTCGCTACCGAATGCTATGTTCAGAATATTATGTAAAAATCGCGAGGCGATGACGATTATCTAAGTTCTTTTTTACGTCGGTCAACTTTAAGGTTTTGATTTTCCCGGTTCAGTATGTTGCAAACGTTGACTTTGGATTTGGCGATTCATTCAACAACACAACACGTCTGCAACTGCAATGTGTGGATCCACGGGAGCACTTTTTGCACGGGTCTTGTCATCACGATCCAGCCATCTTGTTTTCAGCAACGGCACGTAAAGGAAAGAGCTTCTCACTCTGCGGAATACTCCCTACACTTCGAAAGTCTCACGCGACAATATTGGTCAAGAATTTCATTAATCATAATATCCTATAAATGCACCTTATATCTACGTTCTGACGTTCCGACCACGGATGCGTGCCGGCCCAAGCTCTCGTCGGATTTCTTCCAACTGCTCCAGACCAGTTTGGGCCTTTGATCGCTTCGAAGTTCGCTTACCAGGCTTTGTGTAGTTTCCAAGGAAATCATCCAAGATATTGTCGAAGTCTTTTCTCAGTGGCCCATCTACAGTTGACACTGTCGACACTTGGGACACCGAGGCCATATCATCTTCATCATCCTCATTATACCGCTCCTCGATGACATCAAATCTGGCATCCAGAAGGTTCATTTGTTCTGTTCTAACCAGGGAAGAAGAGGACATTGAAAAGCTGGACGCGTTGGTCATGGCACCCTTTCTCTTCTTCCTCCGCCCACCATTAGTCGTCGTAGTCCAGGTAGACTGGAGTTCTGAATGTGCGGCCGCCGCCTCCTGTTTCCCTGATTTTTGATCTTTTTTGAATTGTTTGAAGTTGTCCATCCAATCTTGCGACGGCCCTACTTCAGGATTCTCTCGAACCCTCACCAGGTCTGGCACTTCTTCTTTGTACTCCTTTGTGGGCTTGGCGGTTTCGTCGGATTCCCAGCCTTCCTCGTCATTGGAAAATTGGCCCTCCTCGAACTCATAATCTTCAATCTCCTCCCCATCCTTAGTGAGGTTTTTGAAAATGTCATCATCATCGTCGTCCACGTATGCCTCATCCTCCAAAGCTTCGAGAACTTCTCTTAACCTAGGGTCCATATCTGGTTGAAATCCAGCAATAGCATCGGGAACCTCCTGTTGCACCTGATATGTTGCCCTCGTCAAGTTCTTGGATGGGAGTATTTCGTCATCAAATAAATCCCCCGATTTCTGCTCCAGGTCCATCTTCTTCAATGCATCCTCTAGGGACTCCTTCTGCTTCCCCTTGTTCTTATCGGTAGCTTCAATAAAGACAACCTCCCCAGACCCAGAATTGAGGTCGCGCATATGCTGCATGTAGGCATATTCGGTGTCGTCAAAGTAAACGCCGTGGCTAGCGGCCTCACCCTCGTTAGCTCGAATTTCAGCGGCTTCTGAGCCAAATTCCGATGCCAAATCATCAAGATGTTTCACTTTAGACGATCCAGGCTTTGGCTGAGTCGGGTTCAAGACCATGGACGGGGCGCTCTCATCGTGAATAAGAGGGTCATTTTGCGGTCGGTGGACCAGCGTAAAGTGCTGGGCCGTCTTTTTGTCACTGCAAGTCACAATCAGCAAGTGTAGAACAAATAAATCACACCGGCAGTTAGAGCTCAACATACATCCACTTTCCTCGAGGCATTTCGGCGTTGTTTGTGCGGTGTCGGATCTTAGTTGGGTTACTGGCCGTCAAGGTGGAAAGCCTTCACGCTCAATGAAATTGGGCAGCAGTTACTAAAAAAAAAAAAAAAGTTGGACCCTCGTTTCAGCACAGTGTGCGACACGATAAAACTGTATGAGGCATGGGGTACCGCACCCCGCTATACAGTGTCAGTCTGAATCGCATCTATTTCGAAGAAAATTTGCCCCTCCATGGTGACGCATTAATCAGCCCCCCATTGCGAGCTGTGAAGAAACAGGATAGCACCGACTGAACCCAAACCTTTCATCCAAACGCCTCCCAAGGACCACATCGAGTTTTCCATTTCTTTTGAAATTGTCGAGGAAGATTGCGAGCACACACTTTTATTCTTTCAGTGCAGCGGTTCGAAAGAGCCATAGCCATCAAAATGGTTCTCGCAAAATCTAAGAAAAGCATGGGGCTCGGCAACACCCTGATGAATGATCGTTTTGGCAAAGGCAAAGGTACAGACAGAAAAAAAGGTGCCGCCATCACAAGAACAAACCACGCTACTGGAGAGCAGTATCTCGTCAACGAGAAGGAAGATGCTGCCTGGGTCAAGATGCGCTCTGTCACAGAGCAAGGCGCCTTGGATGAGTTCTTGGCCACAGCAGAGCTGGCGGGCACTGACTTCACGGCTGAGAAGATGAACAACGTCAAGATCATTCACACAGATCAGAAAAACCCATATCTTCTATCCGCAAACGAAGAGCGTGCTGTGCTTGGTAAACATCGCCAGCACAGGAACCGCCTTACGGTTCCCAGGAGGCCAAAGTGGGATTCCACAACCACCCCGCAGGAGCTGGATGTCAAAGAGAGAGAGGCTTTTCTGAACTGGAGACGAGGACTGGCTGAGCTAGAAGAGAACAACGATCTGTTGATGACACCATTTGAAAGAAACCTCGAAGTGTGGCGTCAATTATGGAGAGTTATTGAACGATCCGATCTCATTGTCCAAATTGTTGATGCCCGAAATCCTTTACTCTTCCGATCAGAAGATCTGGAGTCCTATGTTAAAGATATTGATCCTGAGAAGGAAAATTTGCTCCTCATCAACAAGGCAGATATGATGACTCCTACCCAGCGCAAGGCCTGGGCTAAGCACTTGAAAAAGGCCGGCATTGCCTACAAATTCTTCTCAGCACAGCTTGCGAAGGAGATGATTGAAGCCAGGGATCAAGAGGGTGAGTCTGGTGAGGACGACCTCTCTCAGTCTGGCCGTACTGGAAAGCAACCCGCCCGCGATCAAGCTTCATCAGAAGAGGAGGAGGAGGAGAGCGAAGAAGAAGGCGGTGGTGCTCTGGGAGCTGGTGGTGAGGATGAAGATACTCAAATCCTTACAGTCGAGGAACTGGAGGACATTTTTCTACAACATGCCCCGAAAGATGCCGGTAAGTTTTCTTGATCTTGCTTCTATTGAGAGGATCGCTGACACGTATACTGTTGCAGGTGTGGACCATAAGTTACAAGTAGGCTTGGTCGGGTACCCCAACGTCGGAAAATCGTCTACCATCAACGCCTTGATTGGAGCCAAGAAGGTATCGGTTTCCTCGACCCCAGGCAAGACAAAACATTTCCAAACAATCCACCTTAGCGACAATGTCATTCTCTGCGATTGTCCTGGTCTTGTTTTCCCCAATTTCGCCTTCACTAAGGCGGATTTGGTTTGCAATGGTGTTTTGCTGATTGACCAGATGAGAGAATTCAACGGACCAGTTGGACTAGTTGCGCAGCGAATTCCAAGAGCATTTGTTGAAGCCATTTACGGTATTCACATCAAGACACGACCGATTGAGGAGGGAGGCACTGGTGTGCCAACAGCAGAGGAGATTCTTCGTGCGTATGCCACTGCTCGAGGATTCTCTACCCAGGGCTTGGGCCAGCCTGATATCGCCAGAGCCTCACGATACATTTTGAAGGATTACGTCAACGGCAAGCTTCTTTTCGTTCACCCCCCTCCCGGTGTTGATGATGCCAAAGCCTTTAATCGCGAACTCTATGGTGCATACAACCTTCCTGAGAAGCGAAGAGCTGCTCTCGTTGCTGCCGCGGAGTCCATGTCCGTGGCTGACGACGAAAGCGTCACTATTGACACGGACATTGTGACCATTCCCATGGGCCCAAAGACGCAGAGACTCGATGCCGGCTTCTTTGGTGGCCAAGGCACACAGGGCCATACCAGCATGCCATTCAACCACAAATATACCGAGCAGGGACTTGCCGCAGGCAAGATGCTCAGCGGTCGAAAGGCTCGAACTGCAATTGCCCTGGAGAACGGGATAGACCCCAAGGACGTGCAAGTCGGGAGCAGTAAGAAGCATTTCAAGGGTGGTGCGAGAATGGGTAAAGGAAAGAAAATTAGGACAAGGACCCCTAAGGATCTGGACGACTAAATAGCATTGCATGAGTGCATGTGAAGAAGGGCATTTTCAAGGGATACATAACTTGCCAAGCAACGTGGTTTATTTGAGTAAACAGTTCAACCTTCTCATAGCTATTGTACTCTCACAACAGAACTTTCACGACACTGCTTCGTGAAAGCCCGCGGCCAGCTTCTAAGCCTCCACTCCACTGAGAAAGCTGGTTCGTTGGTCGTGTCGGCAACACGAAATGCAGCATTGCGGCGCTAACCAACCAGCGCTGACGGGGTCTTGATGAAACGCTGGTTTCTGAGCCGCTCGACATTTCTCACACCTCTCAAGTCCATGAGTACATAAGCGCACAGCAATGGATTTTGGCATGCGTAGTAACAACCGACTTTGCTTTCCCTAGGCGGTGTGTAGTCTTGGATCCCGGTTTCAAAGGGGACAAAACGGGGTACGTAATCACCCTCCAGACTCCAGTTCTCACGTTCTCATTAAATTAATAAGCCCAACAGGCCCCGATTCCGTCCCTTCTACCACCGACGTCTTCCTCGCCTCGCCATGATGACGGCAGACGATAAAAAAGCAACACCATTCGTTCAGCCGAGAACCCCCGTGGGTACACTTGGGAAGACAAATACGAAGACATATCACTCGTCATTCCCCATGAACCTCTGGAGTGCTATGTGCAGGGTGGCTTCCACCCAGTGACACTAGGTGATACCTTTCACGGAGGCAGGTACACGATTAAATACAAACTCGGCTATGGTGGTTACTCAACCGTCTGGCTAGCAAAGGACAATTCTGCCAAGTATATTTCCACCTGCATGTGGTCGTTTCTCCTCATTTGTTACGTGCTAACTTGGGGCAGTCGCTGGACTTCGTTGAAGATCAAACAGGCCCGAGTGTCGCCAAGCATCCTAGAAGATGACAAAGAGGTCAAGGCCCTTAGGCTACTTGAACAAAAGCACAACTCGCGACATGATGTATCAGCCTCGCGATGCTTTGCCCAGCTTTTGGACTGTTTCCAGCACCACGGACCAAACGGTCTTCACACCTGTATTGTAACCGAATTTTTAGGACCATCAGTCTCTCAGACGGTCAACGCTTACAACGAATGTGAAACTCCCGAGACATTTCGACCTGATACAATCCTGAGGGTTTCTAAACAACTCTTAGAAGCTATACACACAGTTCATGAGAGTGGAATTGTACATGGAGGTATAGCCCTTGATCTATTACATGTACCTTTTTTCCACACAAGTTGAAGACTAAAGATAATAGATGTATCCCCGGGCAATGTTATCTTCACTTGTAGGACTTTACTCGAAGATGGAGACGAGGATTTGATTGAATCCCTTGGAGGAGAACATTTCATCGCCGGGTATACAGGAACTTCTCCGCGGCCACCTAACCTCCCAGAATTCCTTATGGATATAGCCACTTATAAGAAATGGTTTGATTGCCCTGAAGAAGACATTCGGCTCGTAGACTGGGGGGAATTCCTTCCCGATAGATCAGACACAGACAGGTATTGCCCAACCTCCGGATCTGAATTCTCCAGAGACCTTCTTTGTCGGCCATTTCGACTATGCGCATGATCTGTGGAGGGTGGGCTGCGTTGTAAGATGCCTTGCGCCCTGACTCTTTCTTTTCTGTTTACCCTGCTTCTATTCGACACTAACAGCGTCGCCATGCTATATTCTAGATTCATTGTCTATTCTACCAAAAATACCCCTTTGGCTTCGCGTTCAGCAACGAGGACGCAATCGAAAGACAAGTTGAAGTACTGGGTCCACTTCCGCCAGAGTGGCATGCCAAATGGGTGCAGATGATAAATAACAATCCCGATTACGAACCGCTCTGTACGTCGTGCCTATTGAGTTGAAGATTGACGTGCTTGGTATCTTTTTTTTTTTTTTTCCTTAACAAGTTATGATAGCGGAAGGCGCATTATGTCCACTCAGTGACAGCTTTGAGTCACGCAGGTTGACTATTATCTCGAATACTGAAGCAAACGATGAAGTGGAGAAAAGAGAGTGTACAAAACACGATTACGAGGCCCTGGTCTGTCTCTTAGACGTCATGAGGGGCCTGATGCAACACGATCCAAAGAAACGAAGTTCTGCTCTGGAAGCACTGGCACAGATTGAGTGGGAGGATGAGTGGCAGGATTCGGCGGATTCGGAAGGTTCGGTGGATTCGGGCGAGGAGGAAAGTGATGCGGTTGACAGTTGTCGGGAAGACAGCCTCTGATGCGATGACAGATTGATCGAAGCATGATGGATTGTCCGGTACACCGCTCGTCATCGATGCGTAGGCGCACTGCATTCACTTGATGAACCTGCAGTTTACAACGCCAGAAAAATCCATACCATCTCCCTCTTCAGTCGAGGTCGAACCCTCAAAAACCTCAACGACCTGACATCAGAGCGGCCCTTCAGCGGCACCATGATTATTCTGGCACCGGCTCAGGGAATGGTGTCGAGCGTCATCGTCTCGCTGCTTCTCGAGGAAGACTACCAAGGAGAGTCCTCTATTAAGATCTGTAGTATACATGGTTGTGCAGCAGTGCGGCACAGTTGGGCGGAGAGGTCCATAACCAGATGGTCATTAGACTGGACCGGAGGATTGATGGGAAGAGAAGGAGCAAATTGATGTCGACCGCGCATCAGTAGCGCAAAAGTCTGGCATGGACCAGGTCCGTTCCATTCCACCCTCCCTGATCAGTGATAAACCACATCCTTACCGACCAACCCCCCTTCTCCGCGCAATACGCCCTCCTCCGGCGTGCACAACCGTCTCCGCCATGACAGCACCATCCTTTGGTCCGTCCCGCTCCCTGCCCGTCAGATCGTCCTTTTTCCCGCCAGGCTTCTTTATTTGCGGATGCGTATGCGCTCTAAGGGGGTGTTAGGGAAGTGTGTCAAAATTCGAGGCACGGAAATGAGCTTTTTTATTTCCAAAATAGATAAAGGCATGCCGTGTGCGCTTACACAAAGTGTCCTTGCAGTCGTCGTGCATGATAGCTAAATCCATTGCATCGTTCATCATCAAAGTATATACAACGCCGTTTATATGCCGTCAAATGCATTCCAAATGCAATATAGTAATGATTCAGTGTTCCAGAACTCCTTGCCCAGAATGAACGCAAGTAAAATGCAGTACAGTGCCCCCCCCCCCCCGGGGGGCGCGCGTCTAATCCTCAGTAATCTGCTGAAACATGTCCAGATGTTTCGCTGGATTCACTTTCACTCTCCTTTCCGTCCAAGGCATCTTTCTTAGCCTTGCGACGGCGATTCCAAGCGCAGCCAATGCACGCCGCGCACCCTACTGTCACTGCGATGATGGCACTGAGCACGCCCCATAGCACGCGAGAGTTGCCGCCTTCGGCGAAGCGGTCTCTTCGGACTCGGAAGACGGTTCGCACTGCCGCGTGGTCTGACGGCCACTCGTTGTTGTAGTGGTCGGGCTGTGGTCTTGGATGGCCAACGACCATGGCCTCCGAGGATAGCGTCTCGAGCCCCTTGTGGTAGATGAAGTCGATGCGGTCCTTGGGCTCACGTCGACCATCGTTAACCAGGTAGATGGGCGACCACGTAAAGCCTGGCTCGGCCAGTGGGTCGGGGTGAATCTCCCTGAACGAGTCGATCAGACCTGCGTCGACGGGTCGCCTCGAGGTGGGCCACGGGAAGTATCCAATTCCACAGTGAAGCTCCTTGGTCGCGTTTGTCCAGTCGAGATGCGATGGCGCGTTGAAGTCGCCAGTGAAAATGACGGGGTGCTGGTCCGAGTCGAGCAGTTGATCATGCATTTGGCTCATGATGTTCTTGATTTGCGGGGTGCGTTTCGACTTTGCCTCATTCTCCAACACCTGCTCCTCTGTCAAGTGGTCGAAGCAGAAGTCGTAGGGGCCGTATGGCGTGTAGCCCAGGTGGCAGTTCCAAAAGTTGAGCTCGTGCCCTCGATCCAGGGCGATGCGGACTGACCCTGCCGCTTCGATGGGGTCGTTGATCTTCGCCATGGGGTAGCGAGAAATGATTCCGACGTCATCGCCTTGCCAGTAGTCCCAGCCCAGAGCCTCGCCCAGGCGGATGGCATGACCTCCCGTGCTCTCCTGAAGTCCCACAATATCGGCGCCGCTGTTGGCGATGAAACGGACTTGCTTGGCGTGATAGTCCTTCACCATGGTGCCGCCAAACCAGAGGTTGAATGACACGACAGTCAGCTCCTCGACGAGGGGCTTGTTTTTCTGGACCACCGGGATCGTGATTTTCATTTCCGCCGTGGATCCATCGGATGCGAGGGCCTCAACGGAAAGCGTGGTGTTTACGGCTGACGCTGGTGGTGTGCCGGAGATGATTCCATCAGTCGATACATTTACCCAGCCATTTGTCTGCGAGTCCGTAGAATCCAGATTCTTGGCCTTGGCGAATTTGCTGTTTCCATCGGGAGGGTTCTCGAGCATCCCGCGAATCGTGGCTTCGAAGGGCTCGCCTTGACGGGCATTGTGGGTCTTGATCGCATCCGTGATGAAAGCGAGTTTGCCTTGTCCGGGAGTAAAGAACTCGATTGGATCAGCAAGCCACGTATATTCGCCCTTGGCAAGAAAATAGGCTTTGTAGGCCAGGCCAGCCTGCAGCTTGGTGGTGTTGACCGTGACAGTCCCATTCTCATCCGGGGCATAGGCCCAGGCCAAGGGGTCATCGACACGTCTCTGCGAATCCGGTCCGCCTCCGAAGGAATGAAAGATTCCGATCCAGTTGTTCGAGTCGGCATCCTTGGTCGAGTAGGTGAAGGACTGGCTGAACGCTTTACCACTCGGGACCGCTAATAGTGAGCCGGCGGTAGTCGCCCTCCCAAAATGCGGCACCCCGTGAAGACCGACTTTCTCATCCATATTTACGGTATGGCGAGCAACGTCGCTAGAAGTTGATTCACCGGCTGTGTGCGAAATGGCGTTTTGATATCGAACCTCGCGGCTCTCCGGGACAAGAGCCAGCGCGAGACTGACTACATTCGCTTGTATGAGCAATTGAAATATCATGATGGGCAATCACGATTCACGACAATGAACAAGAAGGAACAGGAGCGACAAAGACACGCCGAGCGAAAAGGGGGGGGGGGGGGGAGAAAGATATAAAAAGAGGAGACGAGAAAACTTTCTCCCAGACAGTTGCATCACAAGCCTTGGGCCAGTACGCAAGGTGTCAGATGATACTCCGTATGTGCTCAGGGGAATCATCTTGGTCCAGCTCCTCGAATGCAGGAAAATGATAGGCAAGACGGGGCAACAGAATGGGCAACAGAATAGAGGGTTGACCTACAGATTGACGAATCGGCGATTGAGTAATTCAGCGACTAGTGCCCATTCCGAGCATCCAAAGTTGGACAGGGCGGCGGTGGGAATGGCAAGTCCCGACAAGAGACAGAAGAGTGTGACTATGGATATGGAATGGAGGATTGAAGCTACGTAGTTGGAGGAGGCTGCTGGGCGTCAGAGGGAGGCGGGCTGGCGGGCTGGCGGGCGAGAGGAGGCGCGGATGCGGCGGTTGCGAATGAATGGACCCGTCTCTCAAAGCAGCACGAGGCTTTATATTACTTTATCGACTCGTCGATGGATTCATCCGTAGATTGAAGAGCGGCGATGGAGGTCGTGTGCCCGATTGAGCACAGCATTTGGCCCTTGACAAGGATCCACAGGAACCTGGTCGCATCGCCCCGCATCGCCCCGCATCTACTCCGTATGTTTGTACATGTACGGACTACTCCGTAGTACATACATATGCATCGCCCCCCAACTGGCCAGACGCAGCACAGACGGGAAAATCAGGGTAAATCAAGTCGATGAATAAGTTTGCCCATTGAATCCGTATTCATTTTACCGCTCCAAGGGCGGACAACTAAACGCGCATCCGCCGGTAGTCCCAATCCGTTAGAACGACCCACCCATACTTTTTCAGTGTGGCTTATGTTCATGATTCTTCAATTATGCCTACGACAAGTGCGTGGGTCAGGGACTAACATAATAGGCGAGGCAAGGGGCTTCAAAAACGAGGTTCAAAGGCGTGCTTGTGGTGTTATGTTATAATAAAAAATATTTGCCTTGTGTCAAAATTGTCAAGTGAGGCTAGTAAAAATGGTCCGCGTGGCTGGGGAATGTTTCTTTTCTGCAAAGCTTAGTGAGAAGATACATCAGTGTGTTTTAAAGACAGGCGTCATGTCTAATTCGCCCAAGCCAAAGACGGACGAACTTCACCTCTTGCCACGGAAGGGCACGTCTCTCCAGTTGTCGAGGCTGGCTGGCTGGCATGTCTCGGCTATGCCTTGGCTTGGCTTGGCTTGGCTTGGCTTGGCCGGGCCTGGGGTGAAGAAGTCTTTGCTCCATCTCTCATCTGGCTAATGTTGTTATCGCAGCACCAGACATTATCTAGTGATTGCGGCGATTCGATCACACGCAACGTCTGAGCCTGCACAATAACCACGATTGCACGTTCAAAGCTGCCGACTATGTAGCACACGGTAGCACCGCATTGTCCCGAGAAAACTCAGCTCTATTTGATGGTATAAGTACGCAGTAAGCTCTATCTACATCCACCCATTCTATCTACGTCCATTCCGCGTGCGCGCCTGCCAAGAAGTAGAAATTATCCAAACGAATCCCAATGCGCTTCCGGAACGTCTTCAAAGTCCAACAATTGTAAGCAGGTTAAAAAAAAAAAAAACGCCCTGGCCAATTCAGCAAAGTGAAAGTCAGCAGAGACCCACATGGAATGCGATTTAAAGAGGAAAAAAAAAAAGAGGATATAGAGAAATCTGGCCAATGGTCAATAGTTGAAAATCATCAAGCTGGGATTAAGCACCAATGGGACCAAAGCATGAAGGCCCACATTAATCGCCAGCGGTACAATCACGGTGAAGTCGTCAATGGCCCAATCCGGTGGCGCAAACGCCCCCAGGTACACCATGCCACCGACGAGCAGCAAGAGTATCAGATACATGTACTTGAACGTCTTGAAAATGCGAGGCATCTCCTGGAAAAAGTTGCTGTCCTCCTTCTCCTTGGATGTCGACCCCCACTGCATGTCCACGTGAAAGAGGTGCGCCAGGATCGCGTTGGAGACGTGGAACGAGATGCCGCCGAAGAAGACCGTCATCATGGGCATCCACTTGAAGTTCTCCAGCAGCGCCCTCAGCAGAGGCTTCTCGCCGCTGCGGTAGCGGACGACGGCGAGGGCGAAGGGACCCGAGGCGTTGAACACGACGATCAGGGAGAGGAAGACGTTCCACGAGGTGAGATAGCACGACGCGAGGTCGTCTCTGAACCAGCCGACGAGGAAGTAGTTGGCCGTGGTGAGGAAGAGGGCCGACCCGAGCGCATAGTACGAGCACATGTATGCCATGATGGAGATTTTGGACGACAGCATGATGTTGGACGTGATGAAGGTGCGGAAGAGCGGGGTGAAGGGGCCCTTGTACCACCGGTGGAAGGGGTGGAAGATCATCTCGTTGACGCCGTACGCATACTTTTGCCAGCGGTTGATCTCGTCGTAGATGGTAAGTGACACGCCTTCCTTGAAGAGATTGTCGTGATAGTCGGCGATGCGAACCACGTTTCCGGCCATCTGGAGGCGCAGGGCGATGTCGAAGTCTTCGGAGACGTGGCTCTCGGACCAGTAGGGAACATAGCCGCTCTCTTCGGCAACTCCGACGTCTTGGACAGCTTGGGAAAAGTACAACTGTCAGTTCCGGCTGGAGCAATAAATGGTAGGTGACACTTTCTCTCTTCATATTTGCTTACCTTGCCATCGGAGAAAAGCATTGTGTCCGACAAACGGCGCCGCCTCTCCTGAGCCGAATGGAGAACCGAATCGAGGAGTAAATCAAGTTGGTAAAGTATGTGATGCCGTTCTCGAAGTAGTCATGCGTGATTTGCATGACACCGGTTGAGTGCTGCACGATGGCTGCCTCGGGAGACAGGAACATCTCTGCGGCGCCGTACAAGAAACAGTCCTCGGGCTGTCATATCCAAGAAACGTGTTAATAGTCAAGGAACATGAAATCAAGCTAATGCTGTAGGGGATAGGACAAAAAAAAAAAAAAAAAAAGAGGATGCCATCGACGGCACGTACCACTCGAGTGTCACAATCAACAAGCAGGATGATTTCGCCGATGCGAATGTCCCCGCCCGCCCAGGCCAGCGGGTTCTCCTCCAGAACGCGGCTCAAGGCATCCTGATATATCTCTTCCTCTTCCTCATCCGTAATCATGTTCGTTTCCTTGTCGGCCAATCTTGCGTCGGCACGTTCCTGCATGTACGCCTCTACCTTTTGCGAAATGTTCAGAGCAAAATTCATGTTGGAAGCCTTCTTGAACTTTCCCTTGCGTACGAAGCCTTCTTCGCCGTTGTGCTTGGGACGAGCGATCCAGCCGATTCTATTGTCCGTGTAGAAGTCTCTGCGCTGCTGTATCTCCTCCTCTGTCAGTCCCGCGCGCAGACCGTCATCGTTGATCAAGATGTTGGCGGAGCCGCCGTGAGACTCGTAGTGGGACATGGCAGCTTGCAGACTGCGAACTGTAGGGATGATGACGGATTCCATGCCCTCTTTGTATACGGGCATCTGGACCGTCACTTTGGGGGGGATGAAGCCATCGGCATACGCTCGGCGCAAGCAGGGCTTATGGGCAGAGAAGTATCGCGAGTTGGTGTTCATGCCGCCGATGGGCCCAATTATTTGGAACAGGTTGGTAAAGATGACCTGGAAGAAGAATAGCGAGACGCACATCAAACACGGGACAGGGGCGACCAGAGCCATCCGCGTCCAGTCTTTGGCGAGGATGCACTCTGTGACCAGCTTGCCCATGTATATTCCTATGAGCAGGACTATGGACAGACACATGGCACAGCCGATGAAGAATGCTGATGCGCGCATCACAGGTCTGGCGACAGACTCTGGGCGGTCCATGGCAGCATGCTTCTCCAACACATCTTCGCCGCTGTTTGTTCGCGTCAGGACGCCGGGGGAGGAAATTGCCATGGCTGGCGTGGCTGTTCCCATCGGACTCGATATACCGGATGGTATCATGACGGACGATGGGGCGCGGCTGGGCATTTGCAGGATATTGAAAGGAAGCTTGGTCTCTCCCCAGACCTACAAGTCAATGTCAGTAATCGATTCGCCCATGCAATTTTTTTCTTTTCTTTCTGAGAGTGGGCTTTTTCCGCCTATGCCACGCACCAGCGACAGTAGCTTCTCCTCAATCATGGTCGCTTGAGGGACTATGTTGGCAAGTTCGTCATGCCACACCAGAACAAGTCGCTCTTGTCGAAAGACGCAAGCATACTGAAACTTCTTGACTGTGGCAGGCTGCGCAAAATACATCGAGTCGAGAACCTGGATCTGAGAGCCGTCTTTGAACTTGAGCTCCGTCTGTCCTGGTGTCAACGAGGCCAAAATGCCGTCCAGCATCTGAGGTCTCATCGTCGTGGCCACATAGAGATTCAGTCTCATTACCGCCCCGAGAAGGATGTGATTCAATGGATTCGGGGCCGTGATATAATTGCCTCGAGACCGCCTCAGCAGTACACCGGAGCAATCGCTAACAGACATCATCGACGCCGAGGGCATCCATCCACTTGCCACCGCTCTGTTGTACAGATAGGTGACCATCTGCTCACATGTTAGCACGAAACAATGCGTCGACCCAAGCTTCTCCACCCGCGACATACCGTTCTGAATCGAAACTGATCGTCATAGTGAGCCTGCGGCGTGACATGGCCGGACCTCGAATCGTGGAACTCATCTGAAAGGCCAGAGATGGAAGCAAAAGATCTGTTCTCAGCAATGGGAGTTTCGAATCCGTGCGACGACGGAGCCGGAGACGCCATTGTATCAACAGAAGCAACACTTGGTTGTGTGGCAAGTGCTACTGAGTAGACAGTGCCTTGGTGCCAAATGGCAGATGGCAGATGTCAGACGGCAGTCTGTCTCTCTAGTATTAGTTCCTTTTCCCTCTCTTGTCAAAAAAAAAATAAAAAATAAATAAATAAATAATAGTAATAATAATATCGGGATACAGAATAGACGCCCGCCCCTCGTGGACCCGTTCTTTTCCAAGAATATCAATATTCTCAAATCAGCACACCGAATATGCAAAACAGAAATCCGGTTCACGGGTTCACTCAGCGACTTATTGTCAGAACGGAGATGTTCAGATCGTGTCGCACACGGATTCTGGTCGAGTAAGCTAGCCAATAGAGCGCTGCAATCCCATGGTCCAGACCGGCATGACAAATGAAAGCAGAAAGGAGGAGGAGAGAAACACAATCCTTATCATCCCAGACCAAGAGGTCTGTCTACATGTGCATACGAGTTTTTCCCCCATCGCAATCTACAGTACCGCCGTCCTTTGTCGAGCAGGCGGTCGGTAAAAATAATGCTCCTTCGGCGCCACAATGCGACCTTGACTCGTCGTCCCGGGACGTGAAGGCCAACAAAACGAGCTTGCCATTAACTTGATACCCACTTGCCGGGAATGCCTTTTTTTTTTTTTTTTTTTCTCCTTCTCTACATATGTATTGCTCTCAAAATTGAAGATCCACACTCTCAGGCACAACTTGCTAAGACTTTCTCTGACCGACCCCAGCCCGCATCGGTCAAGTTCACTGGACAGCAAAGTCCGTTCAACTCGTGTTGGCTTGGCAGCCCCCAGACCGACATGCGGATGCTCATGCTTCCTGCTATCTTTTCATCTTGCCATGGTTGTTTCAGCTACATACGGACCTACATGTATTACACGAGCCCAAGATAACCATCATCACCATGCCTGCCTGCCGCGTTGCCGCCGCCTACCATACTTGCCGGGGGCTAAGCATAGAACATAGACCCCCTTGTCTGGCTGTCCGGCTGTCCGGCTGCCCAACAACTTGCAAACTTGAGATATTGGCATGTTTCTTGTTCTTGACGGATTGGACTTTGATTTCGAAACCCCCCCCCCTCCCTCCCCCCCCTCTTTCTTCCCTCCTCTTCCCCCCAATGAGCGTTTCTCGAGTCACCGCCGTGCTTCGTGTACGAGCTACGCTACAGTTCGCGACCCTTGACTACGCTTGAACCCCCCCCCTCGTGTTACCCACGAATACCATGCGGTTCTACAATCTTGTCGAGCAAGGTCGGCGGGTGCCTACGGGCCTTGAGCTTATCACGGACGGGGTGGGAGAAAGGCTTAGCATAGCTTCGCCAAGATGGAAGGTAATAATACCATTGCGTTGTAGAAGAGATGCCGTAGCCGGTAAAAGTCCCTGCCATAGCGTGATGACACCGACAAGTACATGACAAGGACAATGTTCATCATCACTCGCCAGTATTCCATCTTTTGGGGGGGGGGGGGGTTGTTCCCAACAGACATTCCTCCTCGTACAGCGAACGATATGAGCACAAGTACACGTAGGGCAAATAATACGGCAATTCCGCCGGACAAAGTCCACCCACCGGGTCTGTGACTTGACGTGCGACAATGTCCAAGCCGGGTTTATTACTCACAAGGGCGAAAAAAACACACAAAGTCACATATCAGGTGGACTTGGTGAAGGCTAAGCCTTGACCCGTTCCTAGTGTGTGTTACCTCTGGGGTTGGGCGACGGGACTTCTTGGCACATCAGACACATGATACGCTGCGTCTCGAGCGCTTGTGAAATTTGTATAATGGAAATTGGCAAAGGCCAAGTTCCCCCCCTTTGGAGGCAATCTTAGCCGTTTCCGATCTAATCGGGCTAGGGGGGGGGGGGCTTTCATGGCCTGGATTACAATAGCTCCCTCCGGCAGTGACCCGAAAAAATCCATCTGGCAAATGAACGAGAGGGCCCCGTTTGATACGAAAGAGTGCCGGGCGCCGAGTCAAACAACGCTGATTGAGATTAACAATAAACGGATGGGAAAAAGTCGTCAACGGCTGCAATGGCGTGACAGCCTTCCCCCATGGCCAATCTGGTTGGAGGGAGGATGGGTATTGTTCGGATGACGAGATTTTAATTGATTTTTTTTTTTTTTTTTTTTTTCATTTCCTTCTCGGGACAGAAGTTTACGAGCCCGCCTTGCAAGTTCAAGGCGCTGACCCTGATGAGCTTGCAGCATAATCATGACGATTGCCAATAGAAACGTCGATTTTTTTTTTTAAAAAAATCTTTATTTTTGAAAAAACAAGCCTCCCTACGGTAACCGGACTAGTGTTATTTTCACGTGGCGAACCGGGCGTTGGCATCGTCGACTCATCCATCTGCCGCTTTTGCCCCTCCAGAGGAGAGCATTTCTTGAACAAAACCCGTGTTCGTGTTGTTGTGCTTCGGGGCATCCATCCCATCCATCGGAGAGCTGGCAGCGCGCCACTTCCCGCGTCGAGGCGTCCATCTACCTGTCTCGATCCTCGAATAGAGTTACATACGAACGAGATCAGTTTGTGTCGAGGAACAACGGCTCGGTTTGTTTGTTTTCTTGGGGGCCTGCCAGCACCGTCCGGCACCCGCGTCCCTTCCAATGCATGATAACCTCGGTGATGGAAGGGCTGGCTCGGATTGGCTGGTGTGAGTTGTCTGCAAGAAGCTGAGATTGCATTGCATGGATGCAAGGTGGTCCTTTTGGGAAATGTTTTGCACGCGCACTGCCTTGTCAACAATACGACACGGCTGCAGCGGACTATCAACTTTCCATGGGCAAGGATGACCCGTGTTCTGGCCCCCCCTGGGCCCCTGGGGCCCTTTATCAAGGTCAGGGTGGCATTGGTAGCTTTTTGGTCGCATTGGGTCTTGGTTGGCTGCACGATTCATGCATGGTGTTGTGAGTTGCGAGGGGTGACTTTTTTTTTTTTTTTTTGTCGCCGACGAAGCAAATTCCAATCCGTAACTCCGTAATAAATCCGTAACAATCCGGCCGGACCTGACGACCTACAATGCGTACCTGGGCAGGCAGTCTGCGAGTCCCTCCCCTCCCCATTCCCAACAGATTCCGTTGTACATGGTTAGCTTATGGCAAATAATATACCGAGTTTTTGTCACTCCAAGCAGCACTTACTTGGCTTGTCTGCGCGTTTTTGTGGGTTTTCGCGCCGCCGGTCTAGCCTCAAAGATGTACATACGTGTACATGGCATGGCATGGCATGGCATCCGCCGCGATCCAGGACAGGGGGCCCAGGGGGGGGGGCATTTTCTCTTCACAAGATTGAAGGAGCATGTCATGTAGCATGTGCGTACATGCTCCGTACCGAGCAGAGCACTGTAGTCCGTACATGCACTCACTCTGCGGTAATAACACGAACCTCGGTCGTGGTTATCGTGGCCAACCGGCCGGAGCGTTGCGGGTCCGGCAAGTCTATACATATGTATGTAGTCCGTGATAAAATTAATGTGATCAAGATTCCGGCAACCTGGATAGAGGTTTACCATCTTCTCCCTCCATTGGTTGGTCCCTGGGAAGTTGTGTGTAACCCAATAAAGGCAGCCAAGGCTTTTTACAGCAAGCAGCAGCATTCACTGATACTGGTCCGGCGAATTTTGGGGAGGCTTTTATTTCTTTCATCTTTTTTTTTTGATTTTATGATTTTTTTTCTATATGGATGGTGTATGATTTGCATCTAATCCGCTTCAGCTTCAGCTCTCAATTCCCGTCCCATCATTCCCCATCACCACCTACCTCATTCAGCTGTTGCACATGAGCACAGCGGTCAGAAGTTGGAACAAAAAGCAGGGAAACACCGAAAAACACGGTCGGAATGCTGCAACAACCAGGCAGCGGCAGCAGCTCACCTGCTGCCGCGCGCAGAGCCGTCCAGGTTGTGAGCAACAACGACGACTTGGACGCCAGCTCTTCGGCTCTGGACTCGGCAGCTGTACCATCATCCTCGGCCGCAAGTCGCGACTCATCATCGTCTGACGTTGCGTCCAAGCGAAGATTCAAGAGCTACCGCTTGCGCGGCGCCTATGAGAAGCCATGGCTGTCAGACCCTGCCATGAACAAGACAAACTGGAACAACTGGATCGTTCGCGGCTTCATACTGCTCGGCTTCATCCTCGCAGGCGCGGCCGGCTTCTTCACGGTCTGGCCATACAAGGAGGGTTCCGTAAGTTATCATCATCATCATCATCCATTTTTGTCCTACTTGCCCAGAGTGCTGCTCTCTCAACCTTCTCCTGACCACCCCCCCCTCACTCACCTCGCAACGTGGCCAGTACTGCCTCATATACGAAGACAACTTTGCCACACTAGACAAAACCGTCTGGTCCCACGAAGTGCAGCTCAACGGCTTCGGCTCCGGCAGTTTCGACTGGACCACCACCGACGAGAAGAACTCGTACGTCGACCCCAAGGGGCTGCACATCGTGCCGACCCTCACCAACGAGACGACGCCCATCACGAACCACGAGCTATACGCCAACTACACCCTCGACCTGACCAAGGACGGCAGCTGCACGAGCAGAGACAACTTCTCGTGCATAACGACCTCAGATCCCATAAAGGGGTCCATGATTCCCCCCATCCGTTCCGCGCGCCTGTCCACAAAGGGCAAGAAGAGCATCAGATACGGCAGGGTCGAGGTCGTTGCCAAACTGCCCAGAGGTGATTGGATCTGGCCGGCCATCTGTGAGTTTTTTTCTCTTCCCACCTGAAATGCTCATTTACCCCGAGCAATGTGGGCTCCCGTGCTCTCTCTCCCGTTCTCAGCTCTCAAAAAAAAAAAAAAAAAAAAAGTCTGACTGACCCCTCCGCAGGGATGATGCCCGAGGACTCAGTCTACGGCCCATGGCCTCGAAGTGGTGAGATCGACATCATGGAGTCGCGCGGCAATTCCCGCGACTATCCCGAAGGGGGCCGCAACTACTACTACGGCACTCTACACTGGGGTAAGAAAGGGTCAGGGTCTGTCTCGATCAAAATTGAGGCGAATCGAATCGACAGACACCTCCCCTCCCCTCCCCTCCCCAAAAACGATGCACCGAAACACCTTGCAACATGAAATCAAACTAACTCGTTGATCCCTTCTTCCTCATGACACACAGGTCCTACCGCCGAGAAAGACAGCTATTGGAAAACAACCCAGGCGAAAAAACTGCGCCGCGGCGACTACTCAAGGGGTTTTCACACGTACGGCATCCAGTGGACCCCCAACTACATCTACTTCTACATCGACAGCCGCATTCACCAGATCCTCTTCATCGGCTTCAAGCCCGAGCTGCCGCTCTACGACCTCGGTGGCTTCTCTCGCATGGCTGAGAACTCGACCTTGCTGGCTAATCCGTGGGCCCGGTCCAACGCAACCAATGGCAATGCGCCCTTTGACCAGAAGTTCTACCTCATTCTCAATGTCGCAGTCGGAGCCCAAAACGGCTGGTTCTTGTACGCCAACTTTTTTCGTGCCCTTTGTTGCAGTCATTCTCGTTGTTCAACTCGTCAGCTAATCATGTTCTCGTTTCCCAGGGATCACGTTGGTGATAAGCCTTGGATCGACAAGGCCAAAAACGCCCAGTGGACCTTCTGGGACGCTGCCAGCAAGTGGCTGCCGACCTGGGGTCAAGGCGATGAGCGCGGCATGACTGTCAGGTCTGTCAAGATGTGGCAGGCTGGACAGTGTGGTCGGAGCAGCGAATTATGAGCCAAGTCTGGTTGGGGTACAGTAATGATAATCGTCATGGCGTTCAGGTGGGTGAATCAAGGCGCGGGGGGCACATAGTAAATCTCGGCTCCAATAAAGTTGATCTCGTATCCAGGGTAGAGCCTTATAACCTAAATTAGGCAGGTAGTGAAAAACTACTATATATGCCTTATATATATAAGGTATATACTAATACCTATAGTATATTAGTATAATAATATACTTATAAAGTAGTATATACCTTATATATACTAATGCCTATAGTATATTAGTATAAAGGCACTTATAATATAGTATATATAATATATATATAATAGTAAAGTAAGGGAATTATTATAACTATATTACTAAAAATTTTTACTACTAAGTAATTTAATAAGATAGAATATAGTATATATACTAAGTATATAGTAATATACTTATAGTATAGTATATATAATATATATATAATATAGAAGTAAGGGAATTATTATAACTATACTACTTAAAAAAGTAGTTTATAATAAAGATAATATAATTAGTATAAATATAGAAAAAATATATATTATATATAACTATACTTTTAGTAATTTATTATAGGTAGTATTTAGCTTAGTAAAATAGTAAACTATAAAGTAATTAAAAAGATAATACTTTATAAATACTTAGTATATACTTAGTATATAGCTAGTATTAGCCTAGTATATACTAACTATATATAAAATTTTCTTCCTAAAGTATAGTTTTAAAGATCTTAAATATATATAAAGAAATCCCTTTACTAAGTCTTATAATACTTAGAATATACTATAATTTAATAATTACTATATTATTTATATCTTTAATTATTATACTAACTTAAATATAATTATAGGCTACCCTAACTATACTTAATATTATTTAGCACTAAGGAAGTAATACTAATAAGGTCTATACTTTATTTATATATACTATATATATTATATATATACTAAATACTTTATAGAATACTCTTAAAGAATCTATATTAATTTACTATATTTTTAATATACCTTAGGTAAGTATATTCTATAAATATAATATAATATATACTTACTTTATAAAGTCTATAATTAATACTACTAGTATTATAGTTATAAAGAGTAATAAAAGGGTAATTAATATATAGTATATTATTAATTACCTTACCTTACCTAGCTATCCTAAGGCTTATATAAATAGTATTCTTTATATAATCCTAGCACTTAATTATAATATTAAGATTATAGGTAAGAATAATATAAAGGAAATTATTTAAAAGTAAGTAAGTATTATAAGTATATAGATTTATAATTTATTCCTAACTTAAGCTAAGTATATACTAGATTTAATTCTATCTTACTTACTTTAGGAAGATAAATAAGACTATCTCTAAGCTACTATTTATATATAATATATATTTTATACCTATATATTAGTTTACTAATTTACCTAGGAGCTATTTCCTAATAATAAAATAAAAGGGCTAATTTTAGTGTATAAGTTATATATATATAAGGCTTAAGGTTTACCCTTATATTAAACTAATGCTTATTAAGTATAGTAAGTAATAAAATAAAGAATTTAATATAAAGCTTATTAGTAATATAAGAACTATATATACTAGCTATCTAAAAACCATAAATATTAATAAAATACTAAAGAGAAAGATAAAGTAATAAGTTATATAAAGTCCCTATATATATTATTTACTAATATCCTTATAATAGGGCTTATATTACTTATCTCTTAATTTAGAAGTAGTAGGACTATTTGCTATATTAGCTAGTTATAAATAGTAATAAGGATTAGGGGCTAATTTATTATTAAAACTAGTAAATAGCTTAGATTAGTTATTAAGATATAAGTAATATACTTTATATATAAGGCTACTATACTAATTTTATATAGGAGTTCTTTATTAAGTACCCCTAAGGCCTTAATACTAAATTATATATAAAATATTAAGTTAATAGGTATTCTTTAAATATTATATATCTTAAATATATAGTAACTTATAGTACTAGTTCTAAGGAGACTAGTAGTAAAGAGTGCTACTCTTTTTAGAATATTTCCTAGTTAAAGCAAAAGGAGTATAGTATATATATATACTATATATATAGTAGGTATATACTAATAAAATATAGTCTTTTATTATAAAAAGTAAGCGAATCTTAAGGCCTATAAATATAAGGTTAAATATAACTTTTTTATTCCTTTTAATATAAAAAGGTTCCTTTTTCTTATACTTACTATATATAGAATATATACTTATATACCCCTATCTCTAAAAAGTATTCTATAGGATATTAAAGAGGTATTATTTTTAGCTATTAAATAATATTATAATCTTTTATTATTAATAACTTATATATATATAACTTATATATATATAACTACTATATAATATCTAGCTTATAGTTTTAACTAATAATTATATAAGGAGGTTATATTTAAGTCCTATGCTTTCCTTATTCCTAGAATATTATAAGATAGATTCCCTAAGGTAAATTTATCTAGCTCTTAATTATAAGAATAAGGTATAGGGCTTAATCCTTTAAGCCTAGCTTCTATAATACCTAGTAAGGTTATAGCTTATAAGTAAGTTTATACTAAGGGTATATTTATTATATACTAACTAGATATAGGTATAATATATAAATAGCACTTTAATTAACTTTAGAACCTAGATAAATAGTGGATTTACTATATCTATATATAGGGACTAGATAATTACTTTATTATTTTATACCTATAGAAATAAGTAAAAGCTTTTATAAAAGTATAATGCCTTTAAATTAACCTCTCCTTCTAATAGATTAAGGGAATAGCTAATATTCTTATATATTCCTTATATAATAAGGAGAAGTTAAGTATATATACGCTATTCCTTTTAATATATAAAGCTAATATACCTTAGTATAAGAGATATATATATATATTATTATAACTTAGTTAATAGCTTAAAGCTATAAAAAGGTATATATAAATAATAGGTCCTATATATATACATATTATAACTAATCTATAATAAATGTTTTCTGCTTTATTTAAGTAGCTTAGCATAATTAGTAAGAGTGTTATAAGATAGTATTATATTAAACATATACATACTAATATAATAAGTATAATCTAGGCTATTACCTATAATATAGATACTAAGTAAGTAAGAGATATATATAAGCTTTCTAAAGGTTATATATATGCTAATAATAAACAGGTCTTAGAGATTACTTATATAAGTAATATCTAAGATTTACCTAGTAGGAATATTTAGAGTATTTATTAATCTTTTGCTATGTTTATATTAAGCATAATTAGCAAAAGTCTTACTAAGATATATCTAATAAGAAATTTATTATACCTCTTCTAAATATATTATCTTAAGAGAAATATAAAGAGTATGTTAAATACTTATATAAAGCATATCTAAATTATAAGAAGTGGTTTAATACTAAGCTTACCCCTTAGATAATAGCTAGACTAGTGCTAGCTATATCTAAAGTAAAACCTAAATAAAGAATATATATAGTAAAGAATACTAATATAAAGGAAAGTAGTTATTAGGAAGATTATATCTTTACTAGAATATAAGTATCTCTTTTAGTAGTAATTCTAAGGTATAACTTTAATATTCCTTCTACTATATATATACTAATTATATCTTAGTCTTAAGAGAGTAATAGTTAAGAAATACCTTAAGGCATAAATTAGTACTAATAAGGGTATTTAATATACCTAGAGAGATATTTCTTATAAGAGTTATATAAGTAATATACTTATTAGAAAAGATAAAATAAACTAAAGATAAGCTCTAAGAAAGGAATAAGATACTAGTCTTCCTTAGAACCCTTAGAACCCCTATAATTTGCCTATACCTAGTAGAAACAAATCTATTATATATTCCCTAAGTACACTACTTAATATATAGTATATATAATAAAGCTTAAGCCCTTTCCTAACACTAATTCCTATTTAACTTATACCTTTATAATAAGAATAAGAGTAACTCTAATAATATAAACCTTATATAGAAGATAATAAAGAAATAAATAATTAGAGTAATAGTAATATTATTTTTATTAGCTCCTACCTACATATACTAATAGTCTCCTACCTATATATACTAATAGTTAAGGAGAAGGTTAAAGTAAGTTTATATTAGTCTTATATTAATATTATATACTAACTCTTCTAGAATAACTTTAACTTTAACCTTAACTTTAATATAGGTAATAATAATACTAAAAGCTATATAGGTAATAATAATACTTAATCCTATAAGCAATAATAATTAGCTATATATAGTAGTAATATAGGTAGCTTAACTAATATAGATATATAATATCTAAGAAGAGATAAAAAGTAGCTCTAGAGGGAAATAAAGTTATATTAGGCTAAATTAGAGATTAAAGCCTTAAAAGAGAAGAGTAAAAAGTTAGAGATAGTATATATATAACTATAATAGCTATAATAGTATACTAATAATATAATAGAGATTTAATAAAAGAGAGATAAGGGATAGTAATGCATAAGAGCTAGATTAGGGTAGGACTAATATAATATATAGTAGGTTATATATCTTACTTTACCTTTTATATTCTAGTACTCTTCTATACCTTTTATAAAGTTAGTTCTTATAATATAAAAGCTTTCTCTTATAACATAGAAGATAGAGTATTCTAAGTATATCCTTAGTATATATATTAGGTATGCGTTTGCTATATATTATACCTCTTAGTTATTAGTAAGCTAAGAGCTATTCTTTATAGAACTCTTACTTTAACTATATATGCTTAGATAATTATTATCCTTATATAATAATCACGGATTTTATCTCCTAGTAATACCACTAGCCTAGTAAAATAAAAAGCTATATTTAAGCTTAAATACACTATCTTATTCCCTATTAAATATTACTTATTAGTTATAGCTTATATATAATATACTTATAACTTATATAAGAAGCTTAAGTTTATTTATAAACTTCTATAGTAAGGATATCTTAGGGCTAGATTTATAAACTAATTAATAAGTAAATATATATAGTATATAATAGAGTAATATACCTAGGCTTATAAAGATATTATATATTACGCTAGCTATTAGATAATACCTAGTAGCGAATTACACTATTAGTAATATAAGTATATACTATATATATTGCATATATATAGTATATACTTTTTACCTATAACCTTCTCTTTAAGCTTAATATTTGCTTTACTAGGTAGCTATACTCTCCCCTTATAATGCTAGCAAATATAGTAATAAATCTAGTTTTATATACTTATTAATAGCTATATATATTACCTATATAGGGATACTTATACTAGTATTATCTAAAAAGCTCTTACTATATATTTTCCTACTATTATTAATTATAATATTATACCTAAGAGTAAGTTAGCCTTTATATATACTATATATATATAGCGAATATACCCTATATATAAGTATTAATCCGCGAAAGGGTAAGTAGCTCTAAAGATATTAGAATTAGCCTATAATAATAGCCTAATTTAGAGGGGTTTACTACTTTAAGCATAGAGTTATTAATAAAATTAGTTACTTAGACTACTATCTTTATATATATATTATAAATAAAGAGAATAAAAGAGTAAAGTTTAGTATATATTATATATATATTAGTTTAATTTTTTAGTGCCTTATAACTAAATAGAATGCACTAAACTAACTTTAAACATATATAGTATATGCTATATATATATAGGCCTTACGTATTATCTACCCTTTAGTATATTATAATATTTTACTTATACTATATATAATTATATACTATATATATATATAATTATATACTATATATATATATAATTATATACTATATATATATATAATTATATACTATATATATATATATAATTATATACTATATATATATATAATTATATACTATATATATATATAATTATATACTATATATATATATATAATTATATACTATATATAAATACACTTAAGTTTATTTCTATTAAAAACTAATCTAGCCTTTTTTAGGCATAAGGATATATACTATATATATGTGTTCTTTAAAAACATATAATATAGAACTAATTAGAGTAATTCCTTATATATAGTGTATATACCTTCTTTAAAACCATACTATATAGAAATAATAAGAGTAAATCCTTATATACTAGGTATATATAATGCAAGAGGCATTTAATTATTAGGCTTATTAGCAGCCTTAGTAGTAGTAGTGGCTCTTTAGGCCTTTTTTTTGCAGTATTTTCCCTCCTAGTAATTATACCCCTTTATTAGTAAGAAACTATATTATTATTAGCGTTATATATATTAAATATATTAACATTACTTATAATTAGTATTTGCCTCTAGTCCTATTAGATTAGGTCCTTAGAATTATATTAGTAATATATATTACCTATAGGTATAATATATAAACTTACTAAGGGGCTAATTATAGCTATTACCTTCTATAGGAGAGACTTATTTTATAACCTTAGGGCTTAGAGTGCGCTAAAAAACATAAGTATATTGTGGCTTCCTCCGGACCCTCGGACGATAGTTAGTCCGGCCGTGGCCAAAGGTGGGTCCACAAAAGGGATGCACGTGATGCGATTGGTTGCATTACAGGCATCCCCGCACTGCAAGACCCACTTTTTCCCCTTTTTACTTACCTTCTCTTCTAGCTAGATTTCTCTCCTTCTCTCTCTTCTCTTCTCTCTTAGCTATTATTAACTATTATTAACTTTATTAAATTAAACCCCCTTTGCACTAGTATAATATTCCTTAGTGTAACTAACACTAATTAGTGGTTAACTATAACTATAGATAAGTTAGGTATTATAAGAAGAGATATTTTTATAAATACCGTAGCCCCTTACCCCTTAAGCTAATATATAGGCTATTTAGGTAGAGAGGCATAACTATAGAGTATGCTAAAGGAAGATAGACTAGAATCCTAGCAATAGGCTTATTAGACTTCTAAGGGATTAATCTATTAACTCTTAGGCCTTTAGGATATTTAGTTAATTATTATTCTTATTATCTATTATAAGAAAACTAACTAAATAACTAAATCTATTACTATAAGGTATTTTATTTAAACCTAACATTAAATATAACCCTTAGCTAAGCTAGCTAATCTATATAACCTTACCTTTCTACCCCTTTTCTCCCTTCTTTATAATTATTTACTATAACTATCTTTGCTTCTCTATGTTTTATATATAGTTAAGTTATTTCTAAGTCTATGCTATCTTAAGTTATTTTTAAGTTTATATTATCTTTATTACCTATGTTTTTTTTTCTTCTCTCTTTTTATTATTTTTATTATTTCTTCTAATTATCCTGTTTATTCTATTTACCTTATTTATCCTATTTTGCTTATCCTATTTATTTTACCCTATTTATTCTGTTTTCCCTGTTTTTTTTATTTACCCTGTTTACTATATTATACCTAATGTAAAAACACTATTCTATTATTATACTCCTGTTTAGTTTGTTCTATTTATTTGGTTTATTCTATTCAATTAGAACTCTAAGCTTTATTATATTAATTGTGTTATTTTATTAAAGATAGTGGAATTTAAATCTAGACCTTTAATAAGAGAAAGAGCTAGTAATAGTAAGGCTTTAATAATTACTATTAAAAGACCCTCTAAGAGTAAACTACTATTATATTTATAACCGCTTACTAGTAAGCTTATAAGAGATTAGAAAGAGTCTGCTAAGCTAGACCCTAAAACTACTATATAGTCTAAGCTTAATAATTATATTATAGGATTTATTAACCTTAGTAAGCGTTAAGGTTAAAGAGATAATAACCTCTAGGAATTATTCTAGGAAGACTTTAAAGGCTAGTCTAAGAATACCTTTAAAAGGGTAAATAAGGATATTATTAGAGAGCTATATAACTCTCTCTAAGACTATAGTGTTCCTATTAAATAAGGCCTAGGATATCTAATCCTAGTATTACTTAAGGAAGTACTCTATTAAAAATTAATACCTCTTTAGCTAGAAGAGAGATTAAGATTCTCTAAACTGCCTTAAATATAACCCTTATAAGCCACTACCCTAAAGACCTTCCCTAGTATTTCTTACCCTTAAAGGGAATAATTACTATATTCTTTATAAAAACCCCTATAATAATCTTAGTTATACTAAGAGTTTAAACCCTAATAGCTTACTTTTCCCCCTTAATACCTTACTTCTAGTAAATAGACTATAAAGAAGATTTCTAAGCTTATAAAGATATATAAGGATAGTAATTACTATAGCAGAAAGCTATATAACTTTCTTATACTAAAGCTTACACTCTTTAAGAGTAAATATAACTAGATTAATCTCCCTAGATTATACTTTAGTAAAGCATTCCCTATTATACTAATAGGAGATACTAAATAACACTTCCTTAACTACCTTTCTAGTAAGAATCTCTTTTATAAAGAGATAATTATAAATATCTATTAACGCTTTAAAATAGAAAGTAATTAATAGTTTTACTATTATAAATAAAGTAATATAACCCTTAAGAATATTATTATTTAGAACCCTAAAAAGAGTAAGCTTAAATATCTTAAGATTCTATTAACTATATTAAAAAGAGTCTATAAAGGGCTATACCCCTCTAATATAGTAAATATAGAGCTTTATAAGTAAACCTTAAATATAGTCTTTAGTATTCCTAAATATTAGGTAGTAAAGTATATATATACACTAGGCTTTAAGAATCTTACTAGTAATCTCTATAAATTAATTATAATTATAGAGAGTAATATAAGGAGTACCTAATACTACTAGTAATAAGGTAAAGACCCTTTAGAGGCTATATTTATAGACTAATAATATAGTTAATAAAATTAGAGAGGAAAAGGAGACTATTATAGTAGCTCTAAGTGCCCTAAGTAATGCTTTATTTATAGTAAAAGCAGCTACTAGTTAATAAACCACTCTAATACTAAGTAAAAGAAAGAGAGAGAGAGATAGTAAGCTAGTAAGAGTTATTACTTACCCCCTTTAGAAAAGAAGTTTTAATTATTCCTTACTTTAATTAAAGGTAATGCTAATACTAAAATAGAGAAACTAGAAGACTAGGAATCCTAGCTTAAGGCCTATACTTAGGCCTAAGATAATAATAATAATAATAATACTAAAGAGAAGCTATTATTAAAGGTATACCTAAGCATTATATAATTCTTCTACTCTAGGCTATAGATAATTAATAATATTAATATTCTTATAACGCTTAAAAATTAGGCCTTTTAACACGCCCTACTTAAATAAGAGCTATACCTTAAAGAGGCTTCTAATAAGGACTATTTAATCTATTATACCTCTAAGGAATGCTATTCTAAAGAAGTTTTTAGAGGAATTATACTAGATATAGGAGCTTTAGGTTAATTAACTACTAGCCTAGTATAAGTTAAAGCCCTATTAAGATTAATACTATTATTAAAGATTAAACCCTATAGCCTAGAAGTCATTAACTTTAGCGCTAGATTAGTAACTACATATAGTGTAATATATATACTAATAAAGCTTAGTTAAATTAACTTTTATGTCCTTAATACCACTATACCTTTTCTCTTTTCCCTTACTAATATAGATCTTATAAAGGTTAAGATAGATAACCTTGCTAATATGCTAATCTAAGATAATAACACTATACTTATTATATATAGATAGGGCTATCCTTAGTAGCTATTAGAGGCAAAGGAGACTATAGCGTTCTATTTATTAAAAGGAGAGATTTATTAACTTTACTAAAGATTTAGTTATCCTTTAATTTAATGCCTTATAAAGATCCTTTAATAAGCTAGTTATAACGTTAAACGCCGTGTAATTAAAAAGCTAACAAAAGTCTATTATTATTATTAGATAAATAGAAAAGCCCCTAGCTAATTTAAATTCTTAATTAAAGATAACTATAACTTTAACTATAAGATTATTATTAATATTATATAAATTAATAGCTAACTAGTCCTTTATATTATTAATTTAGTAACCTTATTCTAAGTAGCCTATTTCCTTAACCCTAAGAAGCAGAAAGCTTAGGATATTTAGGATATAATTAGAGAGTGCTAGATAGATATGTATCTAGGCCCCCTAGATTAGATTATCTATAATACTAGTAATAACTTTGCTTTAGCTAAATTTAAGCACTATACCTGCTTAATATTAATTAAGATTAATAAGATACCTATTAAAGCCTATAATAGTATTAGAAAGGTTAAAAGATACTATAGACTTCTTTAATAAGCTTATAATATTATTACAGACTTAATTAGTAAAGAGATTACTCCTAAAAAATAACTCTAAATAGCTATTAAAGCTATTAATAACTTAGCAAGTCTAGATAGCCTTATGCTTATACTACTAGTCTTTAGAGCTTACTTATAGATAATAGATAAGTTATTACTAAGCATCTTTATTATTTAATAAGCTAAGGTAATTTAGAAGGTAACTAATAAAGTTTGCTATTACCTAGCTAAGAGGTAAGTTTATAATGCCCTTAGCGCCTAGAATAGCCCTAATATATCGCTAATATATTAGCTACTACTATAGGCTAATATATATATATAAAGAGAAAAAGATAGATAGCATAGCCTTTATAAGCTATTAGCTACTAATAGGGAGACCTATATAGTTAAGATACCTTATAGCCTAGTTAGGTTTTACTCTATAGTAGTAAAGCTATACTATAAGGACTTATAGTATATAGAAGCTAATAAGTAAAGCCTTTAGTATATTAGGGAATATAACCTAAGCCTAGAGGCCCCTTATACCTCCTATAAGAAAACTAGAGGAGATAAGCTACTAGTAAAAGGCAGTAAGGTAAGGGAAGAAAAGGAAGAGATACTAGTAAAGAGAAAGTAAGGAAGACTAAGGAAAGCTCTTATAGTCTAATTCTATATTAATAAGGTTATAAAGAAGCTTAAAGAGGCTTATAATACTAAAGCTACCCCTATAGGAAGCTATAAAGCTAATAGCCTTAAGGTAATAAAAGCAAAGGCTATTAAGGCCTAGGCTTATAATCCTAATAAAGCTATTAGACCTATAAAGCCCTTTATATTTATTAATAAAGACTAAGAGAAGGCATTATTTAAAGAGATTATAGCTAGAAAAGTGCTAAATATAGGATTCCTTATAGTAAAAAAAAAGGCTAACTAGAAACTAGCCCTTTAACTTTACTAAGAAGGAAAGATTATAACTCTAGGAAGCCCCTTTAAATAATCTAACTAAGCTAAGATTAATGCCCTATAAGCTTATAATATATTTAGGTTTATAATATTTAATCCTACTAAGCATAGAGGCTATAGAATCTTTAATTCTTATATAGTTTAAGAGATTAAAGGCAAAGGGACTAAATCGCTATATAAGAAGTTACGCCTTATTATATAAGGGCATAATAATAGAGAAAAAGAGGCTATCTTAACCTAGTTGCTAATAATATAGTAATTAAGCTAATAGATTATTATAGCCCTTACTTTATTATTAAAAAGAAAGGGAATTTACCTTTAGTTACAAGACATTACATAAGCCTATGTTTAATCCTACATAACCCTAAATAGGCTAATTATTATAAGATTACCTAAATAGATTATATACCTCTTTCTAGAAGGCATAGTAATAGAGGTAATTAAGCCTCTTTACAGAATTATAAAGGCTAGAACCTATTAGTAAGTAATGTATTTCTATTACTATAGAGATAACCTTAATATAATAACCTTAATATATAATCCTTGCTTATTAATTATAGCCTTAAATAATAAGAACCTCTTTAGTATTATAAGAATATAAATAAATAATACCCTAGGCCTTAGTAATAATAACTTCTTTAAGAAAGAAGAAAGAGAGCTCTAGAAGGTAAAGTTTATAGCTAAAGAAAAATAATGCCTAATAACTATAAATCCCCTTATTTTTAATAGCTATATCCTAACCTAGAACACTAATACCTTGCTAACCCTAACCTAAAAGGGCTAAGGTTAGAAGATTAAGGAAATTAATCTATAATTACTAATAGCGAAGTAAGATTATATTAAGCAGAGAGCCTAGGGGAGTTATATTATAATAGTCTATTAACCTAAAGCATCTTATAACCTATTAATTACTATATAACACTAAGAACCCTTTGCTAATAATATCTTATAACTTAATAGACACTTTAAGTAGTAAATTAAGCATTAGTAGTAAGGATTATAGTATATCCTATTAACTCTTAAAGAAGCAAAGCTTTTTATATTTATAGATAGGTCCCTTACTAATAATAAAGACCTTAGCTTATAAATTAGGTATATAATTATAATTAGTAATAAAGCATTAAAGGATAATAATACCTTTACCTTAAAAGGCAATATTATAATATATAGCTTTATAAAAAGCAAATATATAACTTATAGCATACTTATATCTAAGCTATATAGCATAGTTTAAGGCGCTAATATTATATACATAATATCTATAACTCTTTATATAATTATAGACTAATTAAAGATACCCTAAATTCTAATAATTCTCTATACTAACTCTTTCTTATTATATAAATACCTTATAAAGCTAGGTATAATAAAGGAGAAGTGGCTAATAATTAATATTATAGCCCTCTAATAGTTATATAAGAGAAGAGAGATCTATAAGGTTAGGTAGATTAATAGTAGTAATAATCTAGCTAATATAATAATAAAGGCATTGCTAAATTTAGCCCTTTAAAATTTAATTAATTTAATAATTTATATAAAAGGCTAGGTTAAAAAACCTATAAGGTTAGGCAAATAGGAGGATTAAGATAATAGGTTAGTAAGTATAGATTAAGGTAACTAGGTTAATTAGATTAACTAAGGCTATAATAGCTAATTAAAGCTATAGATTCCTATAAAGGGATTTACTTATATACACTTTCCTTTAATTCGATTTTTATTATGTTTTTAGGCTCCTTTAGCTACAAAGAAAAAGAGAGACTACTAGTATAGCTTCCTCTAAACCCTTAGATAATAGTTAGTCTAGCTATAGCTAAAGGTAGGTCTATAAAAGGGATATATATAATGTAATTAGTTATATTGCAGGCATCCCCGCACCGCTCGTAGTGGCTTCGCACTGTAAGACTTACTTTTTCCCCTTTTTGCCTACTTTCTCTCCTAGCTAGATTCCTCTCCTTCTCTCTCTTCTCTTCTCTCTTAGCTATTATTAACTATTATTGACTTTATTAAATTGAACCCCCTCTGCACTAGTGCAACGTTCCTTAGTGTAACTAACATATATAGTTAGCATATATATAGTATTAGTAGGATATACCTTATGCTTAGTACTATATGTTTTAATAACTATATCCTTATCTCTAATATTAAAGTATTTTACCTATATATAGTTAATACCTCTTTAATATATAGGAAGGTTATAATACTTATAAAGTAATAAAACTATTACCCCTAGCGTATAGTAAAATCCTTATTCTTTATACTATAATATTAGTTAGTATATATACTAAACATATCTTATAGATAGTATATAATATATACCTTCTAGTTAAAGAATTTAGTAAAAATATATATAAGATTATAAAAACCTAATATACTAAATCTTAGTTTAGTATATATACTATATATAGGCTTAATATATACTTACCTAAAGGGCTTTATAATAAATAGTATTTTATGCTATTTCCTATAAAGGATTATTTAGATTAGACTACTAGTATTATATTAGCACTAGCTATATATATATCCTATATATATATACTACTAGCTAGTAAAAATTTTATCTTTATTTACCTATAAATATAAATTAGCTATAACTATAAACTATTAGTATATATTCTATAATAGCTATATATATTAGAAATATATATACCTTTAATACTATATTTTTCCTCTAAATAGTAATATATCTAATAGAGTAAGAATATACCTAATATATACTTATAATATATAATATACTTAACTAGAACTACCTTTAAGGATAGTATAGCTATAGAGATAGCTATTTAATTTCTTTATACTATACCTATATATTATTAATATAATATATATATATATAATAAAAGGGAATATATATAGTAGCGCTAAATTTTAATAGGTTAAAGCTAGCTATTAATAAAATATTAGTATTATTATATATATAGCTAAAATATTTTACTTATAACTAGCTAGCTTATGCTTTACTATAGGAACTATACTATATTAGTAAACATATAATATATATCCTATATATAATAACTTACCTTTTAAGAGATCTTTAATATAATTTACCTATTAACTTACTCTTTATTAGTTAGTGTATTTATATAATATATATAAAGTATATACTATAAATAAAACCTATATCTATATTCTAATATATATCTTAAGTATTACTCTTAGTATTTATAACTTTAATACTAGATAGAAGTCTTATATATAATTAGCATAGGATAATTAAATATAACCTATATATCTATTACCTTACCCTTTTAAGGCTTAAATATTTTAAGGTATTTTAGTGGTTTTTATTATTATCTATAAATATAATTAGCATATACTACATATATATAAAAAAGCTAGATATTACTTAATATTAAAATTAAAGAAAGAAGCTTTTTTTTTTTATAATAACTATATAAAGTAGTTAGTAAATTAAGATATTAAATAAATATAATAACTATATATAAAGTAAGAAAATTATAGGGTTAAATACTAAGGTAAGAGTAATAATAAATAAGGAAGAAAAAAGAGAAAAAGCTTATAGTAGTAGGTGCGTTATATATATAAGGTAAGCATATATAATCTAACTTACTTAAAAAATTAATTAGCTAATAATTACACTTTATAATAGTATATATAGGCTATATATAAAGAAAAATCACTTAGCTAAGGGCTAATTAATAATTCGCACTTTACGGTAGTAAATATAAAAGAATTACTTAGCTAATAATTACACTTTATAATAGTATATGCATTGTATATACTAAAAAAAAAAACACTTTGCGATTGCATATGCCATTCTGCCAGTCACAAGGCCCCACCCTGGATACGAGATTAACTTTGTTAGAGCCGAGATTTACTGTAACCCCAGGCGCGGGTAATAAAGATATAGATCAAAGTTTGCCGGAGCATCATACTACGCACGCATCATCATATGGGAGAAGCTTTCAATCTGCAATCATCGTTTCCTTGTTTATGCGGGACATCTTCCAAGTAGATTTGGCTGATTAGTGTCTTTTTTTGCGGTCCAACGGAGGGCATTTTGCGTGTGTCGATTCGACTTGCCAGGCGAGAGAGAGTCTACTCGCTGCAGGAACAACAAGTAGTTACGCGGTACTAATGCTGCAAATTCCATGTTCAAATAGTAGTAGCCTGAAGATGAAAATACTATAATCAAGAACAGGAACCCAACAATTTGAAATACACAGAAGTCGCGAAACTCCATTCTCCCTCTTTCAGTGTCACACCATCGGGTCGTGGTGCGACTTGTGCGTGGTATATCATGCAAGTTTGTGTTTGAGTCTATCATGGGACTCTATTCGGTCGAGGAGTTTAAAGGGGTAAATGGGTAAATATAAGTGGCATCGTTCCGTGCATCACTTATTGGTTTGGGGGCCGTTTTCTGCACCCTTTCGAAACAGTCTTTTGGTGCCACCAACCTTGCCGAGCTCACCGAACCGCTTTCTTTCTTCGGGTTGTGACACCTTGCGCTCGCCACTGACCTGGCGAACTCTTTCCTTGACGCTTTCCACCCAGGCCTTATTCTCCTCGCTCATCTCCACCTTCTTGCCCGTCGGCCCGGCGAGACCCAGGAAGGAACTGTCATCCTCCACCCAGCTAAGGCGGGAATTGGGCCTTGAGTGCTGCGAGTCTTCCGACGAGGGCGCATCAGTAGGGTGGCTGGTGGTGGCTGGTGTTTTGGGGCCAAGTCTTGGTATGTCGTGATTGACTGCACCGACACTCCTTCTGGCCTTCCGTATGTTAAGTGGTGTCATTGGGGTTTTCTCCGTGGCGGTGGCGGCAGCGGAAGCCGGGCGAATTAGCGGGCTAGAACAGGACGCCATACCCGACGCGTTACTGCTGCTGCGAGGCACATCTTGAACTTCAACCCTGGCTGCTTTGTCTGTGCCAGCTGACCGACGTCCATGGTGGCTGGCATATTCTTTCAAGTATTCGCTCAAGTCAGCCCAGCCGCCACCGACTCGGACCATGACACGTTCGCCTCGCTCACCCACGCAGCGGATAAAGAGCTTGATTGGCGGTTCACCAGTGCTCCGGGACAAATGATAGATTCTTACTTCTGGCTGGCCTCTGGTGTGTCGGGGTCGCGTTCTCGCTGGAGATAAAGTGAACGACGGTGTGGAAGTGCGAGACGACAAGTTTGAGGTGCTTCGCTTGAATGGCTCTTTGGATGGCTTCTTCTTCAGCCGTGGCAGTTGCAGATCAGGGGGGTTCAGGTTGACAGCGGGTGGTTCTGCTGACAGCTTGATCTTGGCGGGAATTGATTCGATAATGTCGCTGATCTGCTGACGCAGATGCTTGTCGCTGGTAGTACTGTCTCTTCGAAACATCGGTCCTGCCACTTCAGACACAGACGTGGAATCGTCGAAGTCTTCTACGAATGATGCTTCCACTAGCGTCTTGTCGAACATGGATCCATCGTCTTCCGGAATAGAGGTGATGTCGAGGTTGTCGAGGAGTTCGCTGGGTGTTGTCTCACGATCCAGTTGCAGGGGCGGCGAGCTTGGAGGGCTGTCGTCGTCGACAAAGTTAGGCTCACGGACGCGATCTCGGGGTACTACTGGCGACGCAGATACTTCGGGGGCATCGCTGAATGAAACATCGAAGCGACTTGCGTCTTCAGGCAGTATTGAGAACCCTTCAGAAACACCACTGTTTCGCCGAACACTGCTGCGGAGTTTAGGCAAGTCTGTCTCATATTCTTCTTCATCTTCATCTTCCTCGCCGACCGTAGACATGGTTCGGTTGACGCCCGACATGTCGTGTTCCAATGTGATGCTTTTGTCCTGGAGAAGCATTGAATCGTCTGCGGCTGTGAACGAATCTGAAGCGAGGTTCGAATCAAACGATCCTTGGTCAGATGGGGTCTCGGTGCCGCCATCCTCGTGCATGTCGTCCGAGTTCGAGGCCTCTATATTTCGGGCTGAAGAGTCGTCGCCGGTGGGTAGATGTGAATCATTGTTTTCGCTATTGCTTTCGCACGCGGCCGTATGTGCGTCAACGGGAAAAGCCTGTCCACCACTGGGCTTCAACGGAACCGGTAGAGCAATGGCAATACCGGAGTCGCCAGATGGAAGGCCATTCGATGCCGAGGACGCCACGCTCTCCTCGACATCACTCAAATCCCGAGGTGATGGTGACTCGACAGGTTTGCGACTCCTGGCTGATCGGGACCACTCTGTCTCCCGAATTTTCCTCTCGCAAGTGGCAACCCAGTCGCCATAATTGTACTCGACGGCCTCCATGTGGTCCAGCCAGCTGTCAGGAAGTGTCTCTTCCATGCCCTCCAGGCTATCAAGCATGGCATCCAGTATGCGGCCAGGCGTAGAGACTTTCTTTACTAGAACCTTCTTCATGACTTCAAAGTCGCTTCTCTTCAAAGTCGGCTTCTGAACCACTGTGCCTTTGCCGTCCACTTGGATTGATCTCCTCAGCGGTTTCGAGACGGCGGTCCAACCAGCCTTCAGGCCAACTTCGGCGTCTTCCATGGCATATAGCAGGGCTGGAATGCGCTGCAGAACCTCAAGTCGAATGGTCCATGTTCTTAGCAAGCGTGCGAGTTTGGCTAAATTTGGTAGCGTCTGGACAACGATGGTCGTGACGACGACGGACAGATCTTCCATCTTGGTATACGTCGATGTAGAACATTTTTCTCTGCTAGATATGGAAGACGGGGTGTCGGGTCGTCTCGACAAGGGCAAGACGTGGTTCGCCAGAACGTGGGTCTTGATTTCCTCAATCTCCAAGTCGGACATTTCTCTCGATATTTCGTCAATCCTTCTCTCGTACAGAGCAACTTCCAATGCTGGTAAGCTGCCGATATATTCAACGCCGCCAGTCTTGGGTGCGTTGACTTGGAAGGACAATCTACGTGATGTATTATTAGGGTTCTCGAATCCAGCAGAGCCACCCTCGATAGCAGGCCAATCCCAGTCAGACAGCTCGTCGACCCATTCCCAGATTCTCTGGGATGCTATGGCAGTTCGAATAGCAAAATCTCGTTCCGCGGCAGACGCGCTTGCCAGGTAGTTTCGCAGTGCACCATTGCTTGCGCTGAGGGCGTCGACGGCAGTAGCCGGCCCTAAATGAGCAAAGATTTCGTCATCTACTCGATGTCTCGTCGGCTGCTGGGCAATCAGAGAAAGCCTTTTGGGCTTCAACAAAAATGGTGGGTCGGTCATCATGTCTGCTCGAGGCCTTCGACTTTGGCAGGGGCGGAACAAGTGCGATTCGATCGAGTTGCGGTTCAAATCAGTGTCAGAGACGACATGATCCGCTCATGGTCCTGGGGAGGATGCAATGTTGATGGCGCGATTCGAAGTAGCGATGCACATGGTCGATTTCGATGGAGAGAAAGGGAGTGAAGATGTGGCGCGTAGGATCTGAGTTGCTGCTGAAAGGCGAAGAAGCAGGACGTGTAGGACGTGTAGGACGTGGGAGGAATTGACGAGCAGCTGCACCAGGTAAGACACTGAGGAAAGAGGGTGGCTATGACGCTCCAATAAAAATGCCAGATGCCCGACACGAGCAAATGCAAAAACGAGATGGAAATCCACAACCTCGAACCCGGACAAGTGACAGATGGTCGGTCACCTGGCCATGCCCCCAAGGCTGATCAGGGTCGTGTTGCGGCCAAGTTGCTTAGTCCTTGCGGCTGTCAATGGCCGGGTCAATTGTAATTGTTACCGTACTACCGAGTACAGTCCAGGTCTAAACAAGGGGCGTAGAAGATATCACGGGACAGGGAAAGAGAAGGATACAACGAGTGGCGGGACTGCCTGCGGGACTGCGGGACTGCGAAATTGATGAAGCAAATGGATCAGGAGAGGAACAAAAGAGTGTCTGCAATGCGGATCGATTGACGCAGTTGCGAATGGAGATGGGAGATGGGAGATGGGAGATGGATAGACGGACGACTGGGAACGGGAGGAGAGGAAAAGCAAACAAAATGGTGGAAGCAAGAGAATTTGCCGTGGGCTCAGGGGATCCGCCAGAGTCCGCTAGTCCCGACAAGGCAAAACGGGGTCCTGCAATCTCGTTCAATGCTGGGTCATCCGACGTGACGTCCTGTCTTATTAACTACATGCCGCACGTGGGGCAGCCACTATCAGCTCTGAGTGGCTATAGCAAATGGAGCTGTTAGGGATGCTACAATCACGTCAATTTATGCCGTGCGCAAGACACGAACGGATTTGAGTTTGACTGCGGTCGCGAAAACTATGACTGTAATCCGTATCCTGCGCTAATGCAAGCTATAAAGTTTATCGCGAACTTTGCTCTAACCTTGCAGCTCCCCGTATTTATGACCCTAAAGCTTGTTCCTAGAACAGGTTCTATCTATTACTGCTATTGCGATTATTTACATGTTAATTGTTATGCCAGCTGGGTATCGCTAGTAATTGTCATCATGTTTCCCTTATGTACATAAATTAGATGCATTGGGGCCACAACCAATGAGCGCAAACAAATTATAAAAATCAATCAATCATTAGAGATTTCTACCCTTGACCCAATTCAGTGACTCCCAGGTCATATGTGACTCGGGAGACTCCGTCCACCTCGTTGACGATTCTGCGAGCCATGGCCTTGAGCAAGTCAAAGGAGAACTCGTAGGGCTCGGCGCTCATGAAGTCGCCGGTTGTGACAGCACGGAGGCTATGAATCGAGTCAGTCACCCAATGTACGTGCGGATTACGCCGTAGCGAAATCGCCGGTCAACTCAGGTTGTCCGGTGGTGCAACCATGAAGAGATAAGATAAGATGAGAGGGCCAGTTAGGCACACACATCGTTGCCTCAAATCTGAGGCATCACCTTGTCATCTTTCTTCGTTTGATGATGCAGATTCCCGCATCACGCTTCATCGTAGGCTTCGTTTGAGGACCTAGATTCACTTGTCCGATGGACCTTCTGTTGCTTACGTCTCTTTTGAGAGCTTTGAAGCTTATATATAGCTCCCTTTTTCCGTCTCTTAGATTCCGAATTCCCAGATAGCAACTCATCTTCATCTTCCCTTCTGATCAACTCTATGACATCGTCTGCACCCTTCCACAGAACCCAGAAGGGTGTGCTGGAATTCCCCAATAGACCAAAAGATGCGTCAATGCCAGCCGCTGCTAACATTGCACCTTACAATTACTCAAGACCTGCCGCTGCGCCCTATATGCCCTACGGGCCACGTCATTGCGTGCAGCGCGCCTTACATGTATGTACACGCACAGCGCCTTACACAAAGCCCTCATTATCCACGACCCGAATTTTCCAAATAACGACCCCTCCTGAAGAGGAGCTAGCTAGGCCTCAGGATGTTGTATCTAGTGCACAGCAGACGCTATGCGTTTCCAATCACTACGTGTCACAACTCTGATCATTGGAACTATTGCAACAAAGCCAAATCTGTCACGGTGCAGCCACGGGGTCATCACGGGTGGACCAGAGAAGTCTCCGCGAAAGGAGGCCAGCTTCCAAGATCTCGACGTAAGTTCGCTGCTTGCTCTCAGAGTCTCTCACAGCTAACTCGCAGCTAGGAACACCAGAATTCCATGCACGCGCTGCGCTTGGTGGGCTGCAATGTAGAACATTCTTCCCAAAGGCAGCACATGTGAGATTCCTCAGTATCTGGTCAAAGGGGAACCTGTTCCCGCTGAATGGGCTGACTCCCTGAGTACGACCTCGCTGCTTGCTCACTGCTCATTGTTGCTAACATATGACAGGCAATTCCACGAAATGTGCCCACTGTTCACGCAACAACAAAGACTGTGTCGGAGTATGTTCATCTCCTCAAAGAATCTGCTTGCAAGCCACTGACACACTGCTAGTGCTCGGCTCGAATTGCAAAGCTTTATCGAAAGCTTTTCCATCTCATCAAGGCTGTCCCCGAAGGCGGTCACTATTATCTTGACGACGTAAGTGCATCTCTGATAAGCCGTGGATACTGAGTTAAGGCGTACAAGACCCCCGTATTAATCGTCTTCGTTACTAGAATCAGGAAGCCTAAGGTTTAGACTAGAGGTCTAGACCTCGCTAGGTCACACCAGTTGAGGCTGATAGTCTCAAGAGCTGAGAATGGCATGGCGACTACTGGTGATTCGGTCACACTTCAACAGTCGCTACGAGAACAATACCCTCCTAATGTCGTAAATAAGGAGGTAGAAACAGGTACTAACGTGGAAATCCGTCAGGGTAAGGGTGAAGCCCTGGCTGCTTACTATTCCCGTGTCCTGAATGTGCTTCGTCGTGCGGGAGGCAGAGACAAGCCAATCACTTCGGATCACCCACTTACCTTGATCGAAAGTCTTTACTTATGCGCCTTTCCTCTCATGTCCACCCTGGAGTTCCCAGATACCATCCTCGAAATGGTTGCGGGTTTTGTGAAAGCGTATCCGATGGACGTTTTTCACACTACAGGGCTCCTCATGGCATTGGTAATTTGGGGAGATTTGGCTAATTCGGCAACTTACTGGACTGAGGATTACATCCGTGTCACTGGAAAGAAAACCAAGAGGCTCATCCCAGATGTTGGGCTCGTCAGGGCTGAGAAATCCCAGGATTCAGCCAGCTGCAACCATCTCGCATGCCTCAAGGCTCTCAGTCAGCGGGTTTCACAATGACAGAAGTGATAAGGATTGCGCTTGGACCGATTCCTTCGCCTTACGCGGAGCCTTCTCTAACCGCACCTCGAATGCCAGGTGACCTGAGTGCGTTGACTGGATACATAGATAATATATTCTATAAGCATACCTCGTTTAAAGAGCAATGGTCTTTTGTTAAAGATTACCTACTGCCCAGACTGCTATGGACTTTGTTAAAGCTGAGTTTCAAAAAGGTGTCCCTGGGAATGAGTTCAATTATCGCGGTTGGCTGGGTTCATGAGATTGACACCTACGCACATCAATGGGTCATTAGGAGAGCGAAATCAAGGACAGTAGACTCGTTTCATAGACTTTCAATATTTTCGACTCGGTCAGGAGAACCGCATACTTGTGCAAACTCGATTTTTCAACCCCCGTCATAAGTCATAGTCGCTTGTACACCAGGAATCCTTTCCTTGTCCATTCCGACCCTGAACCAAACCCCAAAACACCTTTTCCGGTACACCAGATGCAAGACTTTGCAAACCAAACATCGTTCCAGTACGTACGATATGATTTATGATCCAGGCAGCTTCTGAGGAAAATGATCCGAGTTCCCTCCTGCAAATGAAATGGCAATTCAGATGCACAGAATGTAGCAAGTTTTCCGAAAACATTCAGACGGACAATTCCAATTGGGCGGCTGCCTCGCTCTCCATGGCCACGTCGCCGTCGTTATCGAGGCTGGCCAGGTCGAGCGTTTCGTCCATCAATTTTGTGATGCTCGTATCGTTGTTGTGGAAGACTTTGGCCGTCAGACCGTCGTCGCCTGCTTTGGAACTGTCGCTGCCTTTGGCATTGCTGCCATCACCGGGGAACTGGAGCCACTGGTCGACATCGAATTCGGTACCGGCAACGGCGTTCCAGTCAAACTCGTCATGGCCTTGCATAAAGTCAAGATCTAAACTGTCCAGATCCACGAGCTGCGTCTCTTCGGATTGGCCACTGGCGCTGGGAGTAAGCTCGGCCGAGTCAAAGTCGGTTTGTGGAGGAGAATCGTTGGACAGCTCCAGCGCCGCAGCATTGACCGTGTTGGGGGGGAGCATGGGCATGTTGATGACCAGGACTGGCTTGGGATTCTGGTTGTTGTTGCTGTTGTTGAAGAGCCCTTCCGAGCCCGTCATACACAACACGTTCTCAGGAGGTGGCGTATGCGCATCGAATCCGGCGGGCAGATCTTGCGTAATGGCCGACACGGTCCGTTGTCCGAAATTTGTATTGATGTCAATGGCCGCCTTCCGCAAGGCCGCGTCCAGGAATCCAGTGGCGTAGTCGGCCGCGGCGTAGATCTCCCTGAGCTTCTCCATGACACGCATGCATTGGCGGAAGCCTCTGGTGGCGCCTTCGCGTGCTTGCGGTGCGGGATTCTTCATTTCCAGCAGGTGAATGATCATGGCAGGGAGAATCACGGTGACTCCTGTCGTGGGCAAGTATCTTTCCAAGCGCAAATGGTGCAGCTCTGAAGCCATGCGAGTGATTTGCGCAGCAGCATCGCGAACACGCAACCTCGACATTTCCTGGACCTGGCGGGAAGCGGTAGGGGCCTGCGTAGGGGATGAGGGCAGGAATTGCGGCCGGTGCAGTGCTGATACCGTCGTGTGGTAGACCATGTGCAGAATGGTTCGCTGAACAGCCACGGTAGATCGGCCAGCTTTGATATCCAAGGGATTGAGAGGTCTGTACCGGCACACATCGGGCAGCGACGCGGCCCATGCGCTTAGCTCCATGTCAACCGAGTTTACGCTGCCCACATTTTCCACCTGCTTGTTGGGGAACAGCATCATGGTGCTGTTGGTCGTGTTCTCGGGCTTCATCTTGTCACGGATGAGGACTGAGTACTGGGTCTTGAGCATATGGCTGATGCACAGGCACAGTTTGGCTTTCGATATGCACATGGCGGCAAGTTCGCGCTGCATGCTGACGTCTCGGATCAATGTGCACTCGTGCGGCACGACGCTGATGCCCTCTTGCAAAGGTTGTATGTCGAAATCGCTCTCAATGAGCATGGGGACATCAAAGTCCTCGTCCTTGATGCGGGTTGGACGTCGCATGCCGAGAGCAATCAGACGATCACGCATGAAGCAAGACCACCATATACGTTTCCAGAGACGCTGCTTGGACAATGACATGGTTGTTGTGCCCGGGTCCCGGTGCAATCCAATGGTATGGGCCAGCGATATGGCAACTCCCATCCAGTGCCAAGTGTCTTTCTGGTCGTCGGGAGTTTCGTACCAGTACGTCATCTGCATGAGGGCCTGGACAAGGACAAGCCTGTCTTGTTCGTAATCAAAATCATAGAGCAGCTGCATTGCGTTAGTTAGAATACACGGGGTTGTCCTGTTCCATAGAGCAGGGCAGGTTCATCGAAATTTGGCGGCTTGCTTACCCTCGTCCTCTGGAAGAATGCTTTCCTGGCGGCCTTGCGACTTGAGAATCCAGCTTCGCGGAGATACTTCATGTCCACAAACGCTGTGGCGGAGAACATGATGGACTGGTATAATAATAGACTTGTCTGTCCATTGACGCCATCTCGTCGGTCAACGATGCTCAAGAAGTGGCGCAAGTCGATCAATGGCATATACGGGTAAACGAATTCAATGTAGCAATGCAGGAGAGCTTTCTGCAGGGAAATGCTTGGCAGCGTCAGGGCGCCCTTGATGGCGAGATACTGGACATCTTCCGGCGCGATCTTGGCTGGCAGAGGTCGAACGAAGGCCGGCAGCTGAGACCCTGCATCAGGAAGCTCGAGCGAGTTGAGAAACTGCGCGGTGCGGCCGTGCCCGAGCGAGGCGGGTTGCTGCTGTGTGGGAATAATGTTAGAACGTGGACCCCCCCATTGCGTGGCAATGACATGTCACATGTACTCCGTACGAACCTGATTGAGCAGATGGTTGTCGTTGTAGTATCCAGCGCAACGTTGATCTGTGATGACATGTGTGTGTGTACATGTATGGTCAGTATGATGTTTGCCAGTATGTATGTACGAACGAACTGGGCCGTGCGTCATGTGTGAAATGACAATTTACATGTGAGAGCAGATGAGACGGGGGCGGAATGAGACCCGTGACGATGAATCATGTGGGGCAGGAAAGACGGGGGAAAAGGACGGCCCATTATTGGCGGAGAAGTCGGCAGCGGAGGAGCTTTCCATCCGTCCGTCCGTTGTCACGAGATGCACGAGATGCACCAAGCAGTTGGCAAGCACTTACAAAGCATGTGGGGTACATGACCGTCGACGCTGCTCCTGGGCAGCAGAGGAGCAGCGGCGTCGGGACTGTTTGTCGAAAAGGCGGAGACGCTTGCACTGCTGATGGACAAGGGAGGCGTTGCCAAAGCCGCAGATGTCGAGGTCGAGGTCGAGGTCGACGGGGCCGTGGAGGCCACCGTGGTGGTGGTGGTGGTCTTGCTGCATCGCAGTTGTGCCTCGGGCGATGCGTCAGATGCGCTCGGGGGTACAAGATTCTTTCTAGAAGTCCGTGTCAGTGCCACGGCAACTTCAGCAACAACGAAGGCCCCCGGGTTGGTGTCTGGTATATACATGTACATGTACATGCAGGGCGCGGGGTCCGCTGTGGAAACAAGCCCGGAGGCATCAGGGGGCCGGGATTTAAATTTATTGTCGTGATTTCTCATTGAAGAGCCTTCCAGCAAAGAAAAGAAATCGCCAAGGTCTGGTCTGGTCCGGTCCGTTCTAGACGAGATCGATTCTATCGCGATAACGGCTCGATGGTCGCTCAAGTGACGCAATTCTGTAAGTAGTAGCCAAGCGGTGGTCTCAAAAGCTCCGTTTGATCGAGGCGTGTTGCGAGTCGTCCAATCGTGGGCAATAAGCTGATTGGGCCTGGCAGATGGGGATGATGAGAGAGCTTCACTAGCAATGAAACAATCAACCAAATAACCAAACAACCAAGAGGGGAGATGGTCCAGCAAGGTCGGAAGACGTTGGAGAAACCGTCCAGAAACAACTGTTCTGTTCTTGTTCACGAACCGTGAACCAAGAAGAGTCCGGGGGTGGGCTTCGTAGCCCCCAGGGCGTGAAATCCTATTATATTCCCGTCTATTTCAACGACCCAGCATGACCCATCCATGGGCCATAACCATGAAAGCATTCATTCTCACTCGCCGGCCCCGTACCATGACGATGACAACGCTAATAAGCCGCCTGGACCTGTTCCAGTACCGGAGGCCCGCAGGCAGACTTTACGGGGACCGTTCGAGGTGGCTCACGTGTCTCCAGACGGCTTGCCACGTCCAGCCAAGCAATAGGGGGGTGTGTGTCAGGTGTTGTGTTGTCTTCATCTCGGGTGGAAAGAAAAGACCCAACAAGCCGTCGTTGATTTCAGTCCACTGTGGTGCTTCCCTGCACTTTAGCGTACGGAGAACACCGCTAATAACTATGTACTATCTTCATGGCACCGGCGACTTGGCCGGCTGATAGAGCTTGTCCCCCAGATCCAACTTTTTTGCCGTCAATTCGGTCCGTTACCAAAAAAGAGATGGATTACCCCATGGTTCAATATTCAAGGCCTCCTCCGCGATCTCGGGGCAGCAAATACCCTTACCCCTAAATCAAGGGCGTGGGTAAAAGGCAACCCTAGAGCAGGAAGCAGGAACCATCCACGCCACACGCCACTCGCCATCGCACGCTCGCCTTGACCCAGCACCCCAACAAGTTGGCACTTTGACACCCCCTCGAACAGAAAATCGCGTACAATGCTGCGAGTCCGAGTACGAACTCTTTACTTTTCTTCTTTTGCCTTGCGTGCGAAGATTATTCCTGGTCTCCGATCCCCATTCTTGCTGCCAAGTACTACGGACTACATGCACGGCAGATGCAGCGAGTAATACCTGTACTCCGTACGACTGAATAATATTCGTATCGAGTTATTCCACGTTGTCATATAAATACATGATGGCCTAACGGCTGGGATATTTACCCAGAGTACGGATTACTTTGTACGATGATGGGTATTAATAGTCGACATCTGGACTTGCCGGGGGAGGAATATCGCGAGACGATGCTCGTTTCATCAACCAAAAAGGGCAACTGCTCCATCAGTCGCGAAGTAGTCCGTACATAGGCTGCGAATACCTTGAAATAATAGCGCCAGCATGGAGAAGCGCAGCGGTTGGTCAATGGTAATATCCCGGTAAAGGTAACCTCACATGCGTCTTTTCTTTTCTTGTCTGTCCTCTGTTCTCTTCTCTCTCCCAGCCTCTCGCTCGGCCGGTCATCATATGTCTGCACCCTTGGCCGACCGACCGATTTCGGTATCGTTGGAAATACTCTGTACTCTCTGATTCTCAAGAGGCCTTTAATCTTACATCACTCGGGTGAAGCCCCCCCGAACCTGGACACTGAATCAAGTTCAAACTTGTAGTCAAGATTAAAGGGAGCTCGACGACGACGACCTTGTGCGTACCCTTGCAGACCCCGTGGTTCATGACCAATTTTGTTTCCTTGGCTTGGGCGGGTCTGTCATGTATCCACCGTCTGTGTTGTACCTCGCGGGAAAAGGTAGGAATTACGGATTCAGCATTATCGCATTGATTGTTATAGCAAGGTGAAGACACGAAGTCATAAGCCAGGCCAAGTGTAGGATTGCTGTGAGCGTCCCACAGCATAAAAGGATTCATGCCCATGACCAAACAGTTGAGCATTCAAAGCCGTGACGGCGTTGCCGCGAGTAGGATTTCCTAGTGCTAATCGCATACGGATTAATGCCCGCCATAACAAACTCACATCTTACATGTAGGCATCACTCTCTTCGTGATACCTTGCGGCCTTGCCTCTCCGCGGCTGATTACGAGACCTTGGCACTTGGGGCAAAGAGGATCTTTGCCCTCGTTATATGGCCTCCTTTTGCCACGTGTGGATAGCCTAGATGGCTGAATTCATCATCATCACTTTCCACATCGTCTCACAACACTTGCGTCTACACCCACAATGAGGCCGGAAAGTGAAATAAAATGACACTCAATGGTGCCGCATCCGATCACGAACGGGACTGACTATATAACAGATCTGTCCATGTCCATCCACCTCCAGACCCCTTCCAGGCCCTTCCAGGCATGCGAAAACCAGTCCAGAATATCATGTACGGAATTACTCCGTAGAATGGGGGTGGACATGGGCATGATGTCGTTCATTTCGGGTTCCGCGACTCCCATGTCCGTCAGGCCATTCTTTCGTAACGGAGAGAGCGTGAGGGTGAGGGTGAGGGAATTTGGCGTCTTCCTGCAAGCTGCCAGGGCCCAGGGAGAGAGATTGGCCAGCGAGAGCGAACGATTCCACGGAGCATGTATTAATACAGTGGGTGTAGTTGGATTTTTTTTCTTTTTGCCCCGGACGGGATGCCGACCTGATGAACCTTTTTCTCCAAGATTTAGCAAAACCGGGTTAACATTGTACAGAGCAGGTGCAGGTCGTGCAAAGTCGCACAATTAATGTGTTTCGCTTTGCATTCATGCATTTTGGAAAGGACTAAATCTTCCCAACGGCGCCCTCTCGAACCAGCTTTTTTAACCACGGTCAACTTGTAGCAACTTGCCGGGCCCCAAACACCCTTGCTTTGTACTGTTGCGTTGCGTTGCTGGCAAGATCTCCTTGACAGCTTAGCGATGGAGTAGAGGATTCTACCGTTTTACACATGTAGCGACTTGGCGGAAGCCATGCTACAGTGGCATTGAGCAGCCTGAGTAATGTCGGCAACGCCCCGTCAGAGTCAATTCGCACCTGAACTCGACGATGGAAATAAAGACTTTGTGTCGGAGGAACCAGGCCGTTTGTCGAATCCCAGGATTGCACTAGAGGTGCAGGGTAGGACTGTTGGCCAAGATGTCACTAGACAATGCGCCTAGACTTGGAGTACGGAATCCCGTCAACACAAGGACAAATCGGAGAAGCGTCAGCTCGGAGAAGCATCTGCTCGAAGAAGCATCTGCTTGCAGGCTGGCAGCGAGGCTGACTGCTCCCAGGGAGAGTTTCATGACGAGGTTTGGTACGTGGGTATATATAGAGACTCATGAACGGACTACTCCGTACTATCTGTCGTGTGGTACACATAATATATATATCGAGTGACTGTGGTTCTGGAAGCACGCTCATGGCCACAAACACAACACCTTCTCTCACCCCGTCCCAATGGCTTAATGGCCAAGAATCCGGGAATGCGCAACCCCGTGGGGATCTACATCTACCAGGGCCAGTTAGATCTGAAGCAGTCTACATACATGCGCATACTACTACGCATGCGGGACAGGCCGAGCACGAGCAATCTGTGGTGGAGGTGCTGTTCGGCTTCATCAGAGATGCCAGATGGTGGCTTGTTGGCCCGGGTGGTCAGACGCTCGATTCCATTTCCCAACTTTCCGTCCCTGGCAAAATAGTCTATGGAAACCCCAAGTCTGGCCATTCCATCTCGTCACGGACCAGCCAATCAATCCATAGTACCACGAGGCTCTCGTCGTACTTGTCCATCCGCTGTTCAAGCCTGGTGAAAGACCTCCTCCAACGGCTTCCACCAACTCGGCGTCCCGGCCTCGGAGCTCACGGCCCCAGGAACCAGACTCTCCTGATAACTGTCCGTCATTTTCCACCACTCCCTGACCCTGGGGTTCTCGGCCATGCGTTGCATATCGCCGACGTAGTCGTAGCCAACGTACTTGTAGGACCCAAAGAGAAGGCCCGTGCCGCCGTCATAATATATACTGTCTGTGAACCACCATCAAGTTAGTCCGGGATCATCCGCTCCACCCCTTCGAATAAAACTTCAAAAACAGAAAAAAAAGTGCCATATCCGTCTCGTTGCACACGGGGAAAACGAACTACTCACAATCTACAATTCCACAATCCTTGATCTGCCTAGCGACCTCGGGCCAAATATTGGCGTGGCACGCCTTGTACTCGTCCACACACCCCCTCTTGAGTCTGACGACGTGCGCGAACCGCCGGCCCGGATTCCTCGTTTTGCCCGTCGACGTCGACGTCGACGCGGCAGCCGAGTCTGTGTCGGGCGGCGACTGCCGGACTTGCCGTTGGGTTGGAGATGACGCCTTCCACATGTCTTACCGAACGCGACCCGAAAGAAAAAACACGATGCGGGTTTGAGCACGAGTGCGTTACGGACCAGGGGGCGAGGAAATGGAGAACGGAAACTCTGGAACGGGGAACGGTGAACGGTGGACGATGAAGGATGAAGGATGAACGATGAACGATGAACGGTGGACGGAGATGGTCTGATTCGATTCTCTTCTCGTTCAATCACGACGGCTGACCCAACCACCGACCCCCCCACTCGCGTTGGCATGCAGGCGCTTTTTACATAATGTTGACAAACTCACTGATCCCGGTGTGCGCGTCCCTGGTGCTTGACCAACAAGGCCGCATCGGAGATTCACGAAACGGTCAGCCATCATGGACGGTTTGCAGAGGATTCACGAAACGGTCAGCCATCATGGACGAGCTTGTGAGGTCAAGTCCAAGTGCTTGTCGACAAACAAGGCAGGGAGGAGCTTTAGTCTGCACGCACGGCGAGCTTCGATAATGCATGCCCGTCGTGAGTGAAGTGGAAATGGATGAGAAAAGGAGCGTCTGATTGGGTATATATGCGATAAGCCAGAAGTAAACCATGACACGCTGCCATCTTGCGAGACAGAAAACGCCAAAAGAAGAAAAGACAGAAAATTGTATGGCTAACAAAGGACTGGACGCGACAACTTGTCTGCCGCTCGAAGCTCGAAGCCACCACCCCCAAATGCCCGTGACAGAAGCCGTCGTGGCTTGAAAACAAAAAAACGCCAAAGTCGTATCCCTCCAATGCAGTGCATCGTTTTGCATTCGTTCGTTGAACCCACTTCTATCTTCATCCATCCCCGCCACACCCTCGAGTTCCCGTCTAGACTTGAGCGTCTCCAGACATGTCCACGCAGCCTGAGTCGAGTTGGACATCTGCCGCTCCTACCGTTTCTCATTTCAGCGCTTGGAGTCTTCGTTTTGTGGAAGCTCAGCCTCTTCCATCAATCGAGCCTCCTCGGACGCGGAAGCTTCTTCACGCACGCCTAGAGCGGCCAAACGCCTGACGCGCCTGCCTCGTACCGAGGCCGCGAGTCGGAAAAAGAGGCTGCGAAGGCCCATGACGAGCCTGGTGAAGTTGGCATTAGTTTTAGTTTAGAGCGTAGTACAGTAAGGATTGGCTCCACACAGCGCGGGAGAAACACATACAAAGCAACGCCAGCACCAGCAGTGATGCCCATGAGAACAGGCAAAAGGATCTGCGCGGCAATGCCGTCGAGCAGTCGGTCCAGTTCCCGATCATGTCTGAGAAGATCGTGCGGATGAGAAGGAGGCTGCTGATTTCCATCACCCACAGCCTGGTCTTGTGACTGAGGGCGGTTCCATGTGCCCCCATGCCCATGCGGCAGATCCTCGTCCTTGTCCTGGCCGTGATACGGGCGACCATGACAGTTCTTGTGAGGTCTCAATCCCTTGAAAGCCTTGAGTGCATCAGCCATCACCTCCTTTGCATGGCACGCCATGGAATTGCACCCGGAGACCTTTGACGGCGCCGTGTCCACATCGGCGATGATGATCTCCTTGGAAGGCGCCTTGAACAGCTTCACATTGACAGCGGGGACGCGATCCACAAACCTGTCGCCCACTTCAATCACTCTGAGTTCGACATCCAACAGCTGCAGACTCGACCCCTTGCCCATGACTTCGGGAACGACAGCCAAGCTGTACCCCAACTTCTGTCGACTCGTCTCGCCGTCGGCGCTGGCCACCGGCGCTGCCAAGTCGCCGTGCCACGGATCGGCGTGCGGGTACAGCTCGAACCCATTGAGCAGCAATCTCGTGTCGTCGACAATGCTGAAATTCAAGTGCAAATTGGTGTCTGCACCCTCGCATTGCTTGCACGGGACGATGATGACGTGCGAATCAGCTAGTATTGGCTGCGAGGAAGCTTCGTCGAAGAAGGGATGTGCTTTGAGCAGGGACTCGTCTGGCTCGGATAGCTCGGGAATGACGACCAAGGCAGCGGCCGTGGCCGTGGCCGCTAAAGCAAAAGCAAGCGACGTCAGCTGCATTTCTATGGTGGAGATTTGGGTTTGGGGGGTTTTCTTTATTTGCGGTCGCTTTCGGGTTTCTCGCCGATGTAGAAGAAAAAGAATTGGAATGAGGAAACCTCACATGAAAGATGAGATAGGGAGGAAAGTGAGAGGGAGGGAGGAGAAACGAAGCGGAGAGTGGCGTTTTGATGATTCAAACTTGATCAAAGTCAGTGAAGTCCAACGGACTCGTAGCTGTTGCCGCGACCGCGTCAGCACCATCAATTCCGACACTGACGGCAGTGCGACTACTGTACAGTGGCTACTTGTGCACACTGTGTGCAGTGGTGCCACTGGAGAGTCGAGCGGACTGATTGTGCCCCCAGGCCCCCCCAGGCCCCCCCCACCCCACCACCTTTGCAAGTGCCCTGCGCTATGTAAACGCCGCGGACTTTAATCGGCCCTCCGGCGTCTACGGAATTTGGCATTGGGCACAGGCCGTTTCCGGCCCACATCGCCCCACGACTCTTTGTCCTGAGTCGGCATTTTCACAAGCCCAAGTTCCCCAATATCCAGTATCGCGTCGTGCTCCATCCCCACACTGTGTGCCTGCACCCAAACGTCATCCATTGCTTCTCTTTTTTGAGAGGCGCCTGAAACAATACGAAGAAGTTAGGGGGTGAATGACGCCACTCTCGATGACCTAATCCGTTTTCCACCCCAGCAGGCTGCTGTCTTGTCCCGATGCCGCGATGCGATATCACGAGGCTCCCTTGACCGCGATATGCATGACCTTATTCTTGGTCTCACTTCTACCAATAGAGTATATATAGTATGCACGCAAACCTTTCAATTGTCCTACAAACATATGAATGACCAGTCTGAGATAATGCCCTACAGGCCACTTGAGTTAACCACAACAACCAACTATAAAAATAAAGCATCCATCAGTTGCCTTGCAGATAGCTACCTGCTTGGAACTGCACCTGTCGTCCAAGTCATCGCCAGTTTCGACACAGAGACAATCGCTACTTGCTTTTCCTTAGAGTCGTACGAATCGCGTCTTATTTCTGATCTTGTTCGTCCATCTTGTCTAAAGACTTCCCCTCGGTAAGCCTGCGCCAAGCGCAGCAACACTTTGGTGTCGATGAATAGGCGAATCACCACCCCATGGGAAATTGGGATTATTGGGTAGCTCTGGTGGTGTCTGGGGCCTCTTCGTAGGAGTAGGTGCGGGATCATTAGAAGCTTGTGGCTGCGAGGTGCCCATTTCAGTCGAGATCAAGGTCTTCAATGTGGTGAGTACAGCGTGCGAATCTGCGCATGTCAGTCAGGTTCTTTCCCATGATGCGAGGCTCTAGATTTGCGCAACCTACTCGTTGTTGTGCCCGGTTGCGTTTTCAACCCTGATGAGCGCTTGTTCGTTTTATGTGCACACCTTGTTGAATGCGTCGACGTGGTCAATGGTGCACTACTCGCAGCCGTAGTAGACGTCATAGAATCCGAGTGATCTGTTCTCGTGATTTCTGAACCAGTCTGCGTGCTCACAGGCTGCGACGACCAAGTTTGATCGGGATCATGCGTCTTATTGGTTGACGTTATCGTAGTTGGCCATAAGGTTGTCTCGCGAGTCGTGTCTGGTGCAGAACCTGTTGCTGTTGTCCCTCCGGAGGTAGTGTTCAAATTTGTCGTAACACTAGACACGACATCACTGGTTGGCCGTGTGGTGACGGGTGTTTGGGTCACCATAGATTCATTAAAGGTCCTACTTGTCGCTGGAATCGTTGAGCCTGGATCCTCACTCATGGTAGAATTGACCCATCTCGAAGTGATCAGGCTGGTGGTTTGCTGCGCGCTGGTCTCGCTCCAGAAGGTCGATGTAGATGGCACGTAAGAGGTATTAGTCACGATTCTTGAGCTAGGTGAACTGGAGGACGTATCAGCGCTCGGTGCGGAGGAAATACTTGAGGACCGACTTGGTTGCAATGAAAACGTCGAGTTTGGCCATTGTCGCATAGTAGATGTCAACGTCCTGACCGACGTCTGGACAGTTGATGAATTAAGCATCGTTGTAACGCCGGGGTCTAAGGTCTTGGACGACAGGGAATGGCCTGATGATATGTTAGGACGTACGGAAGAGAGACTCGACTTGAATGTCGTTGGCCAATGGTAAGTAGAATTAGGTGCGGTTGATGTCGTTAGGACCCCTGACGTGAAACCTGTCGATGGTGGAACTGAACTGGATTGGTAAGTGAACCGGGTTCTCTGAGTCGAGGTCGACTTGTGAGAAAGATCGGTGCTCCGAACACTACTGTCTGATGAATTCTGCTGGGTAGATTGCGGTAGACTCGAGCTCCGGATATTACTGGTGATGGTTGTCAATGGAGTCGTAGAGGGAGTCCACGGAGTATGGTAGGTCGTGTTTCCTGCTGGAGATTTGGAGGAGGAACCTGTTCCGGGGAGGATCACTGTGGTCGTTGAGTTCTGGTATGGAGGAAAAGAAGGACTCGCACCGGTCCTGCTGGTCCATCTTGAGCTTTGAGTGGGTGCGCTCACAGTTGGTCTTGAATTGGTCAAGGAAATATCGGTGCCCAAAATTGACGATCTTATCCATGTGGATCCAGAGGAAAGGGTTGGGAGTGGCGGACTGAGAGAGCTTTGTGAAGCGGTACTCCGATTGATGCCAGAAGAAAGAGAGATTGTATGGGGTTTTTTAGTTGCGGGCACCGACGTCGATTCATTTGAAGCAGGATACCGGGTTGTCAGTGGAATCGAAGTCGGGAAGGAAAACGTCGAGGTGTAGCTTGTCAAGATCTGTGTAGGGCCGGGAAACGAACCATCCTGAGTACTGACCGATGTATCATTGGTCCATTGAGAAGAAAAATATGTTCTCGTCCTCGGGTTGCCATCGGAAATTGTTTGAGATTGAACAGATGATGTTGCAGAGCTCATAGTTTGTGAACTGTTGCCCCACGTATTTGTCTGACTATACCTAGTGGGCCCTCCAGTAGTTCCCGTGTCAGAACTCGTAGTTGTTCGGATTCCAGAGGATAAATGAACTGTGCTTGCAATCGGCGAGGTCGGGGCTGAGGACGTCGTATTGGATACCGGATGCCACGTCACCGTAGATTGACTCGGTAATGGCTTCGAACTGGTTGCTGAAACTTTTCTGGTGACCGTCATGGTCCGTGTCAACGTTTTGTTAACATGGGATGTCGAGGAGGCAATGACGCTGCTATTTGTTGACGGATATCCTGTGGAAATTAGGGGACTTGATGAGAACCCGATACTGCTTGCAGACTTTGAGAACGCCGATGTGTTGGCAGTTGAGTAAGTCGTGCCCACAGAGGTCGTCCGAGATGATGTTCCTGTGATACCCAAAACCGAGCTATCAACCCAACTTTTGGATGATGACGATGTTGAATCGTCTCTACTCTGAGAGGTATGCGAGGAAGTCACAGTGTGACTGTCGGTGGTTGAAATGATTGTGTTGGAAGAATACGGAGATTGATCAATCGTCGTCACAATAGCTGTATTGGTGACTGTGCTTGAAAGAGATTCCGACGCTGAGAAATTGTCAGTAGCAAAAAGGGGAAGCATCTCCTGTTGGCTGACTTACAACTTGCAATAACTGAGAGACTGGCCGAAGTTGAGGTGCCGTACTGATAAGGTGGCGGATAATCGTAACCATAGGTAGGCGCCTCATAATCTGGAGGCGGTTCACGAGGAACAACATGGGAAAGCTGCCGAACTGTGCCAAAATCGACATCGTCGTTCCAAGCGTCGTGAGATGCCTTGATACAGGATAACAGACACCCCAAGATGATTGTTGGTATAAAACCAACTAACAGGCTGCGCAGCATCATCGTGCAGATAGCGGAAGAAACGAATGCGGGTTTGGGTATGATTAAGCTTGCCTATATCGGCAAGGTGTTAGGTATCTCGAGACCGAGAGACTATCCGAGGAAGTACCCAAGAACTATTTTAAAATAGGGGAGAGGTAACGAGAGTGTAGTGGTCTGAGAAGCTGTGACACTGACGGTCTAGGAAAGGGATAATCTCAGGACAGAAAAGAATGAAAGGCAACGAGGTAATGTCCCAAACGTCGCGACACACGACTACCAAAAAAAAAAAGTTATAGGGGCGCCAACGATGATGGCGGATGAGAGAGAAAAGAGACAGGGAGAGGAGGGAGGAGAGAGGAGGGAGGAGGGAGGAACGGATATACACGAGGTTGATAGCAGAAAAGAAAAGCGGACAATTTAAGACGGAAAAATGATTCCGACATTCAAGTAAAGACGCCAAGAAGCGCGCAGTCCGTATCAGCTGTCAGCGGGACGCGAATATCGTCTACAGCCGTCTACAGCCGTTTACGGCAGGCACGAGCCACCAGGGTTGACCAAACCGGTCATGGAAAATACACGAGGGGAAGCACAGCAGCTTTCGACAGGCATGGTTGGTATCCAGATTGTTGGCTTGTCGACCGAGTCTTGCCTCCTCTGGAGTCACTTTTGAGCATGACACCGTCCGACGGTCCTTGCACAAGGCTCTTTTGCACCTCAACGAGTTTCAACCATCTCCACGACCCGATCATGGTAACACGAGGCAAAGTGCGGCGCGTTGTGATGATTTGCGAATGAGGCAAACTGCCCAGTTACTCGGCTCATCGGCATTACGCATTCTCCAAGCCGGCTGAAGATTCCCCATCAGAATAAAGACACTTACTTGGAAAGGACGAAGCCATCCATAAGTCAAGGCTTCCCTCCGCTGGCTGTTCGTATCGGGAGGCATACCTTATGGCTCATGACGTTGGCTGCGAAACTTTGAACTGACTGAATGCCTGCAACACAATCGATGGGGACCATGTCCACCACCCTCTGGCTGCATTGCAGAGTCTCACGACCTTGACGTGCCCTTGCAGTTCGCGGTGTAACGATCTACAACGGCGAGTATCACAATGCGCAAACAGTCATGAAGAGCGATGGACGGGTACACAAGGCGATGGAGTACCTGCATACGGCTGATAGTCGCGGCGCACTACCGTAAATTCGCCTCTCATTGTTTCACAGTGGGAGCTCTCCTCAGCGTCACGACGGACGCCGAAGGTTCCATCATTCATCCATTCGTTGTACATGCGAGACGAACCTGTTAATGTTCTGGAAAGACACACGTTGTGCAAGCCCAACAACGGGTTGCGGTCTGAATCGTGCATACACGGCCATGAACAAATGTCTATGGCTTCCTCACTTTGGGCCAACGATTGAACAGACAGTAATTAATTGAGATCACGGACGACGGGATGTATTGTAACAGGCTAAGACAAACTGCAACGATGTTCCTCTTTCAATACGATACAAGTCAAATTAAGTTGGTCTATACTCTCACCAACACTGTATCACAATACAAATGGAATAGGAATCCTTAGCCTCGCTTAATTGGACAAACTCGTTCGACATGGCAGCGTGGTTTGAGCAACATGACTAGACAACAGAGAGGTCAAGGCGGCTGAAAGATGCTGCGCTTTGGCTTCGTGGCTCAAGAATTCGCCTACTGAACCTTCTTGGCAGCTTCCCTCAGTGTAGGTGCCGTTTCATCCGTCATGGTTGAATTGATCTCTTCAATATCCGCAGCCCACAGCGCAGCCCCAACTGTAAAGGTCAGACGGAGAAATCAAGACATTGAAGCCAACGTATCTCACTCACCTGTATTTGTGTATGTGAAGAAGATATTGGCTACAGGGATCATTTCCAATAGCGTTGCGACCATGCCGAACCTGTAGACAATGGGTTAATGGAGTGGACCACAAAAGTGCCACCCATCGTCGCAACCGAGTGTGAGTGACGACGAATGACGACTTACGCTGTATAAGCCCCGGTGTGCTTTTCCAGCCATTCTTGTTTCTGAGAGGCGGACAACTTCTTGAGTTGGAAGTACTAGAGTGGTATTATTAATACGCGAATTACCTTTTCTCGCCAAAATTGACACATCACAAAAGGCCAACTTACTCGACCATGGACCATCTGCCCTCTGCTTCGAGCTGTCGAGGCCATTAGTAACCAGTGGAGAATCAGAATCTCGACACGGGCAGTAGAAAAAGCCTGAACATACCCTGGAGAAACAAAAACGCGGCCGTGCCAAAAACAGGTATAAAGTTGAGTGGCAAATACATGACGTATCTGACGAGAGCCGTAGGGCTGAACTTTGAGAAAGGGCTCTTCAGCGTCTTGCCGAGTCTCGAAATAGGATCGCTCCCAGAGCTGACCTCGCGGCCCTCGCGAACCATGGTTGTGGCGTTTCTAGAGATGAGAGTGCCGTCAAAGGTGTCCAGAATAGCCTGCTGCAGAATCCAGTTTCTCGAAATGATGTTGACAATGGTCGAGCTTTCGTTGAGGACAAGTAAAGCCGTCGTGACAGGGGCGAGGGGACCGCTCGTGAAGACAAGGACAGCTAATTGTGGGAGATATGTGAGGGCGAACATGCCGCCCACGACGGCGGCAGACACTGCAAGGTATGGGCCGATCTTGGATGTGAATGGTTTCCATAATGACCTGTGCGATAGGAAGTAGAAGATGCCCTGTCATGTTGCACTGCCTGTTAGGGAAGACAACATGGGGACTGACGGCCCATTACGAGATCATGTAAGTAAGCTTACCTTGAGTGGATAAAGGTATGCTTTGCTCTTGAGTGCGTCGTACGCAACGCCCTTGGCCTTGCCCAGGTCTTCTTTGCTACATGAAGCTCAGTATGAAGCGCACAGATTGCACAGATTGCACAGCTCTCGTTGCAAGACTTACAGAATTCCTTGCGCCTTCTCATTGATCGACCGAACAGCTCGATTTGCTGCGGATTTCGTGTCCTGGGATGAATCGGCCATGGTGTTTGTTGTGTGTCGAAACTGGAATTGTGGCAAAATGTGCGAGATTGTATGGGCGAAAAGTGTATGGCAAGATGGTGAAGACCTGGAGAAAGCCCGCAACGGAATCAAGGAACTGATTTTGAGTAACAAGAGACAATGTGCAAAGCTGAGCTTAGGTTGAGCTCATGGGCTCTAAACGTTGAGTCCATGTCGTCATATGCGCGTTGTGGGCGTCGTGGGCGTCGTGGGCGTGGAGACGAACTAGCCGCTTGTAGTGAGTGACCCAGTCCCCTGTTTGGAAGCGTCACGTTTTACCAGGTTAACCTACAGGGGGTCTTCAATGCCTTCAGCGTCAATTTTATCATCTCCAAGACCTCTGGCATCGAATTCATCAATTTGAAGAACCTTCAGCATTAAGGTCAGAAGATAAGTCATATACGGTCGGCCATCAGATTCGTCAGAAATTCAACGGCCATCACACATTATAGTAGATATTATCTGTCAATGTCATATCGTCGAATTCGTCAGATTCATCAATTCCGTAAGCTTCAATGAAGCCACGAGACCTTCAAATCATCGAATTTCAACGGATTCAACGAGGGCCTCGGACTCCACTCCCCGGAAGGTCACACAACGGCCCCATAGCTCGATTACGATACATGTACATTCCTCCCCCCTGACGAGACCTGTGGATTCGGGTCCAATCACCCCCTACAGACCTGTACGCAAACAGAACTTGTCGTTGACCAGACCGGCCTGCAAGTTCAGATAAGTTGTTGATGGAGGCTGACGGGACAATGTGGTGGCCCTGACACAATAACAATCTCAAGATGAGCTGTGTGGTGTTGACCACAACTGCACGCCAGGATTGCTTCTTCGTCACGAAATTGCCTGCTCCCATCATTCTCATTGACATGGCTCCTGAACCTTCATATTCCGCCTTGCGACTTGCACGCCCGCTCATTCTTCCTATTCACTGCCACTAGAACAAACAGCCTCTGCGGATTCAGATCGGAGGCCCGCTGACTTTGATCAAAAAGCTTCCTTCCGGCATTGCCGCGATACCGTGGCACATCGACACGTTTTCCCCGAAAATCCCGCAGCCAGCGGGCCCAGAGCCTGCGAGATTGGCATACCCCAGGCCATATACGGACAGCAAATGCGCCCAGAGTACTCCGTAGTCCCGGAGATTTATTATCAGTGGTGCAAGATGAGTACTTGTGGGCTGGGTGAGGGAAAACTACGACCACTACGGTATTACGCAACGGCAAATTCTACATTTAAGAAAAGCACTGGGTGTTTCCCGGCCTGCGAACTCGGCAGCTAACATCTTCTGCCTGCGTCGAGCCAGGGCACGTTACGTTTGATCATCTCGTTCACGCTGATGACGTGGATCCAGACGTTCTTGCAAATTAAGCAGACACTTGACGTGGGCTGAGGATCAGGCTGTGATGCATGCACATCGTCACGAGCATCATTGACGTCATTTGGGGGCCTGGGGACGTCTTGGACGTCAACGGTGGGCGAAAAAGTCCGTGGGAGTTTGGCGGCCAAGAGGGCTGAGTTGAATCGAGTTTCGATATGAGGTCGACAGACAGATCAACCGACTTCCTTGGTGGTCTGTCTCTGCGTGTTTCCGAGCTTCCGAGGCTCTTGATAAGCAGTGCATTCATGTAAAATCACCCACGTACTATGAAGACCGTCATTTCTGTCCCGGCAAGTGACGCCAGACCAACAGTTTTTCAGTTTTACACCGGCTTGGAAACGCGGGATGTCAATCTCTTTGGGCCGAAGTGCGAGAAAAGCCCGGCGAGGCCCGAAGTCTCGCCTCGCGGAAGACACCTCATCCGCAGCCAGTACCTCCAGAAGCGCGCGCAAGCAGAGGAACACATCCGGACTTTCTTCAATCCGTTCGGGATATGTTTCTGATGACGGTTTCGCGTCTCGGTGCCGAGACTGGTTCCCGGAGAGCACAGCACGTCGGCTTCAGTAATTGCCTCACCTGGGGTGGGGGAACCCTGCCTGATTCGTCGGTGCCATCCTGCTCTGCGCGGACATGGGCGGACATGGGCGGACATGGGCGGACATGGGCCGTGATGCGCCGTGATGCGCCGTCCATGGCACAATGGTTCGTGCGGAGGGTTGTTCAGACGATCTCCTCGGATCCCATAAGGCTACATTTGCATACCAAGGATCCCCCAGTGCCCTTGTTGGCAGTGAGGACCTGTGAGTGATTGCAGGGATATATTTATAGAACCAGCACCTCTACCTACCGATTGATCGAGCTCCGGGATTGTAGTTTTCCCAGCGGGATAACATGGAAAAAAAAAAAACTAAAAACTTTCCATGTAAAAATTGACAGGAGCGTGGAGTGAAACAGGTTTGGGCTCTGCGGCAGTTCTTTCTGGGTCTAGTGCCTTGGCGTCAAAGGAAGAAGGAAGGTGAGGCGAGCCAACGAATGAAGTGGACTATTAGACGAGCTCAAGCCTTCATCCCGTCGTTTATAATGAGTTACAGACACGAACCCCAGCCGCGCCTTGCGAATGCAACTGCGCTCCACCGCATGCATCGCGCTAGAGCTACGGAAGATGGCCTATTATTACGGAGGAGCGTCCAGGAGGATGGGCGTGGGCTTGCCAATCTCCCAATCTCCCAATCTTCGCCCGCATGGGTGGCCTTGCAAGGTCAACGGGGTGATGATGCGATGCCCAGCCTTTTGACAAGAACAGCACCACATTGCAGATCGCCTGGCATGCATTGACGCTTCATCTTGCAGGGTCTGATCAGTTGGTGAGAGAAGGAGAGAGAGAGAGAGAGAGCGAGCATGATGGCCGATATCCCTAGGTTTTGCTTACTATTCCCGGCTGGCTGACTTCACATCGAGTACGACCCGGGAATGCGTTGACGAAGAAACAATCCCAAGGCTGTGCTGGCCAAAAGACTTGTTTGCAACGTGCTGAGCAGTCCGTAGATGATTTGCAAGACGAGAGCAATCAAAATCTTACATGAAACCCGTGGACAAACGGTGTACGGGGTAACAGGCAACACGGATTGGACCGTCCGGATTGCAGATTACATGGGTCGCTTCCTCCGCCACAACTTACAAGTCGGGCACGGTTGTTACCGAAGGCCTTTGAGCCTGAATAAGACGAGCCGACGAGCCGACGAACAAGAAGGAAAACTCGTCTTTGCCTGGCCCGAACCGAAAGCGCGTCCACAAGTCCTATTGGCTTGGATTGGATGAATCGGTTCGTGTCCTTGCTTCCATTGTTAGACGCGGCTGCAGATGATCAGCCAGCAACCAGCCAGCATACATATTACCCCAGCGCAGCTTTATTATCCCTTTGACAAGGAGCAAGGGAAAGACCCCATTCTATTTTTTTCAATGTTTGGGGTAATACGTCCGTACTCCGTACATGACAGGCAAGGCACCTACCTAAATTTAGCAGAGAAGCTGGGCTTGGCGAGATACTCGGTACGGAGTACATCATGGCTTTTTCTATGCAAAAAGATGCCATACATACTCCGGAAACTTGTCCTATTTACCGTGCGATTCACACACCACTCAGAAGTACATGTACCCCTTTTCTATCTTTGTTCTGATTGGCCCCCCTCCGGTGGTGTCCCCCCGAGACATCAACTGCCGGATGGGGGCTATACTCCGTGTTTTGTTGTAGCCCGCATGTATGTACATAGGCGGTCGGGACTCGGGAGACAATATTGGCTTATTCCTATTCCTAATATTATTGGGGGGCGAAAAAGTCCTCCCCTCCCCCCCTCCCCTATGTATTCAACGTCCGCGGACATTGTCAATCGGGGTCGGCTTGTTAGAAATCTCCGGGCAGCCCCCGCCGCCATCTCACAGCGATCTATACATGTAACAAACCACGGGCCCCGGACCGTGTCGAATATGTAAACGTCGACATGCACCGCGGAGAACAAGATGCCAGGGAACTGAGAGGTGTTGCTGGAATCGCCCGTCACTGTCGTCGTTGTATGTGCTTGTCATGACAGTGAGATATCGAGAGAATGTCACGGTCCACGCGGCCACCCGAGAAGCACGCGGAGAAGTAGTTTAAATAAGCCATGCGAGACCCGACCTGCGTCTTGCCAATGGCCAGCTGCTGTCTCACCAATTGGTCGGTCTGTCTCACTGGGCTGCGGCACTGGGCTGAGGAACCCCGGCGAGAAGTTGGCGCCGTAGGGTCGCAAAACGCTGTCACATTGCGAAATCAAGAAACCCCCGCGTTATTAGTCAACATGTTAAATCGACACGTTGATTGTTATATCGGTAGCATTAAGCAGTAATGGCAACGTGCGGACGTATGTACATACGGATCCGTACGGAGTACCCTCTAATAATAAACCCTGTCTGATTTTACACGAGTACATGACTAGGGGCAGCAGCTCACGGCTTCTCCCTTTGTAGCCACTAACAGCTCTTATTAGTGGCTACCCCACGTGACGCTTGTCGTGTACAAGCAGGTCAAGCCAATCACGCCCAGGGTGGCTGGGAGGTACTTTGATCTAGGTGGGAATCTCCCTATACTATAAGTCCTGGCGAGGTCCGTCAGTACAACGAGGTACATCGCAGCCTCATTGCGACTGTGGCCATTTAGAGGTACTGGTGAAGTGTCCAGAATGTGGGTCCCGCGACCACCTGGCTGTTGCCTTACCGCACTCAAAGGGATGCTGTAAGGCCGTTTTCGAGTCGTCAACGGGTAAAGTCCAAGGGGTCCCGCCACGAAGCGAGACTATAATTAACATGCGTATGTATGTGACCGTATTAGGCAGGCTGAAGATGCGCGTAGCTAAACGCGATGACGCACACAAATTATCATACGACTTTCACTTTGACTGCTCTCTCCATATTAAAAGAGGAGCTTTTATCCTTCCATTTGTAAGGGAGAAGATAGCTTCAAGTCAACCTTTTCTCTTCCATCATCCCGCTAGGGGACATCTTTTACCGACGTCACGTGCCCCACGTGCGATTAGTCCCATTGAATTGTGGGGCTCATCTTGGGGAGGAGGTTGTCGACTTCACACATCATGAAGGGGTTTGAAACCCCAAGGCAGCAATGGACTTATCCTTGCAAGAGAAGCGAGAAGGTGGATTCAAGTAGCGTCTAATGAAGGAGGCAGTCGTGAACCTCTACATAGACTGGTGATTCCATTGATTGTTCGCGCCAGACTACCAAGAAAGGGGGAGGAAGACGAAAGTAGGTTGCATTTGCAGGTGGATCTCTGGCCAATGGAAATATAATGCGAATAATGGCATGGCATCATGTGAATAGACACGACGTATATTGTCACGATAGTGCTTGTGTCGTCAAGGCAGCAGGAGGTCAAAGCCGAGCACTTTTGTAAACAAGATGAAGACACCAAAGAAAAATACATGACAAGCATCATTGGCTCAACAGCAGAGACATGAATAAGCTGGTGGCGGTGGGCGGTGGTCTGTTGACGGGCCGCTGTATAATAAGCGAGTTTGCCGTGATCCGATAATGGACTTTCATGGCATTGGCATTAGCTTATCGAGTGAGGAGGTCCGCGAGAGGTTGGGGTCCTGAGATCGGCGGGCTCCTATCCTACTTACTCCGTGCTCGGTAGGTAGTATGTATCTATCAAATCGCATGTCCGGGACTGGCAGATCGAGTCTGGTTGAAAGCTCGGAGCCCAGGAATGCCGCGATAATGACGAGGCTGGTGTAGGGGGGCTCACTAGTAATAGTAACTGCTGTTCAATCTTCGTGTCGAGACTCCGTGTACGGTCACGAGTGACAGCCACAAGTGGTGCTTGGCCTGGCCGCTATCATGACGGCAAAAAAGGGCAAAGGGCAAAGGGCGAAGGGCACTACTAGTTACTATTTCGCGTCGAGAATGATCCATGCATGGGCGGGTCGGCCACGGATGTCGGCATTGGGCGCTGGAGGGAAGTTTGGGGGTGACATCACATCATATCATTCTCGGGGAGGTTTTATTTTTATTTTTCCTATCGCAAAACACGCACCGAGGACACGAGATTGTGCGAGGCGATGAAGCAATCATCTGTCAATGTTGAGACGAATGCCGCAGTTGCTTTCCGTCCCCCCCCTTCTTGTCGACGAGCCATTCCCGGGAACCGAGCCGACGTGAAGTTCGCTCATGCGTCGGGCGGTGCGGACTTGTTTGGGGGGCGCCCCCAGCACGCTCTTGCTTAGAGCTGGCCTAGGGCTAATAATCGTGCCACGCCCCAGCACGTGAAGCTGCACCTTGCACCATGCAAGATGCCATGCTCCATGCTCCATGCTCCATGCTCCATGCTCCGTGAACTGAGCCCTGCTCGCCTCCTCGCCTCCTCGCCTCTTCGCCTGCTCGCCTGCTCGCCTCGCTATTTCGGACATGCACCGCGCGCCGACGACGACGAAATGGCTTCCCAAACACACCCCCTTCAACTTTGGTCGGCTCTCGCTCCGGGGTAACGAAACCAGCCAGAAGCTTGGTCCATAGGGCAAGCCATCCCGGCCTTACACAATCGCCAGGGTTCACGTACCTACCTGGGCAGTCTGGCTAATACTTTGCTCCTTTCATTAATCAACCCCCGTCACTTCGACTCATCCTGATCGTTGCCCACACAGACCAGACAGAGAAACACACACCCCTTCCCCATTATACATGTTCGCATTGCCTCTTTGTATATATTCCGCCTCGTGGCACCTTCATCCCCCTCTTGCAAGTCCCATCGCCGTCTCATCACAAAAAAGTACTCGAACCAGTTCCCTCTTACTCATCCAAGGGCTGCTGGACATAATCCAAATTGATTGTCTTCAAGGGACCTTCAAACCACCAAGCGAGTAGCAGTCCGCCCCACCATAACCATAACCATAACCATAACCACTACCACGACCGCCTCTGTCCGTCATGGGTTCCCACAGCTTGCCCTCATCTCCTGCGGAAACGAGCAAGTCGGGTGCTCCGAGGAAATCATCTGCTTCCAAGTCCGCAAAGACAATGAGCCGAGTTGCCAAGAGAGCCAGTGCTAGTGCTGCACACCATCATGACCATGTGCCCCACGTCGCTGGCATGGATGGCCGACACAAACGAGTGTGGAAGGCTTGTGAGAGATGTAGAATGAAGAAGACAAAGGTACGTTGAACTCTAGTCTGGTGTTGTAGCTGTACGGGGGAAACATATACCCCCCCTCCCAAAAAAAAAAAAAAATTATTGGCACTAGTTCTCATTTTGCTGACTTTAACTACCCTCCGCGTTCATAGTGTGACGGCGAATTCCCCTGCAAAAGATGCAAGGACGATGGCCTTGTCTGCACAGCTGGTGTGCGCAAGAAGATTGAGTATAAGCAGCTGCCTCGAGGGTATGTTCCAGTGTCCCCAGATGAACTTCGCACGTCAACGCACGGAATCGTGGCATTCGCTGACAGCAAACGTGACTAGATACGCAGAAGTTCTCGAAAACACCCAATTCGCCCTCATTGCCACGGTTCACAAATTGTACAAAATGGTGCGCAACTCACAATCCTGGGAGCTGGGCGAGCCCGACCTCAACGACCGGGGTTTGCCTGTTATCCACGACATTGCCCAGAAGCTCGGCTGCATCCGACCCAACAGCGACATCGACCTTCCCATTCATTCCGTCTTCCCCGAGGACGAAGCTGGTATGGTGGCGCTCGCCCGCCGACTCGAAGAGCAGCAGAGCAGAGACGGCTCGGATAGCCACAAAGACAGTAGGGATGAGATTCCACGCAATGAACGCGCTTCCTCGTCTGAGCTCGACCACTCCGATTTCGAGGATTACAGGAGAGCGGCCTTTGGCGGCGGCGGCGGCTGCCGCCGCCGCCGCAGTAATTGCGTTACACTATCCCCCCAAAGCTTCGCTGGCAGCAACGACTTCGACTTCGACTTCAGCCCCCCGGTCCCCGACATTGATCCCAGTGTCGTGTATGCCTCGCAAGCGCAGTCGATGCCTGACTACGCCGCCTGGCATATGCCCAAGACGCAAGCGATGGCCATGTCGATGCAGTACTTGCAACATACTGATGCCTTGCAAAACATGGACTTGATGAGTCACGGCATGATTGGAAATCAATTCGGCGACATCAAGCCTGACATCCTGTCTTGCCCCAACACAGACGCCATGATGGGCATGGCCGATCCCATGATCTACTCCGGCTATGACGGCGAGACAATGGGGTTGTAGAGAATTTTCGGACGAACTGGTTCGCAAAATAAACCCCAATGCGCTTTGTAAACTTCTCAGCTGGGACTAGTCTCCCCACGGATGGATGTACATGACTCAGGCTACGCCAGTACAAATGGTTCATGGATACGGGGTCTTTTTTTTTTTTCTCCCGCTATGATGGCGTTATACTAGGGACAGGATTGAGGGTTTCTTTCTTTTTCCTCACACGAGCATTTGGCCGGCGTTTTTGTGAGCAAAACCTGAGTTAAAGGTTCATAGAAGACGGGCAGTAGCACTACCAGCAGCTCATCAACGATGATTTCCCCGCGAAGACGGGGCGAGTTGTAATAGACGAGCGCGCAAATGACGATGTGCCACCGGCAAGTGCTGCCATGTAATGGAAAAAAAACCCCCATGTCTATCTATGTATAAAATCACAGGGGTGCAGAATACTGGGCCGGCACTTGAGCGCATGGGTGCCGAACAAGGCCAAATCTCAAATCTCAAATAGGGGGAGGGGGCATGGTCCTGTAGATGCTGCAAAGATACAGGGCCAGACCGCCAGACCAAATTGCATTTGCACCGCCCCTTGCCAAAGACGGAGCATCTTCCAGGCACGGGCAATGGGGATTGATGTTCTACCAGGTTGCCAGGGCCCATGGGGCTCGCTTCGCCACAAAATGCATGCAACAACCTTGGGCGACGGAGCCTGACTTGTGGCCGCGAGTACTACATGTACATATGTATGTATATATGATATATGTATAGGGGCATCCCTCCCCATGTATACATTATTACCTGGACCACGCAGCCTGCCTTGTGTCTGTCAAATCGGGACCTTTGATTTCCGGGTGTTGCGTGTCCATCGGCAAGGCTTGTAGGGCAGTGCTTGATGATGCGTCTACAAACATGCATACATACATGTGTATTCATGCCGTCACCGCACTTTGATGAGTTACCTGTGACGGGGATCCCATCCTGTTGGAGGGGGGCAGGCGGACTTTTTCCTTGCCAAGACGGCAGGGCGCCCTTCTTCAACCCGATTCTTGATTCATGCCCATGGAGGGAGTTGCGCATCTCTCTAACGTCCGTACATGCAATTTAATCTGGTGGACCAGGACCGGGACCAGGAGCGCAAACTCCGGCGGAGCTCTCCCGCCTTTCCTTGCACATCCTTACATGTACACATGGAATTACTGCAGAGTCCGGACACTTACACTGGTACGCACTCACCACCCCCCGGGCTTCGGGCTCCTGCGAAGCTCCGCGCGGAGATTGCTTCTACTTGATTCTTGCTCTGGGGCGGGGCGGGGCGGGGCGGGGCGGGGCGAGGGGAGGGGGGGGTGCTCTTAGCAAGTCCACCTTGACGGCGCATTGCCAAATTGGGTAATTGGCGGGTGGTTCGTTCAAGACATTCGCCTACGGCAATTGGCCATTCGCCCAAGCAACAACCCATGTTTAAGCAAACGCATGTTTGCGTTTGGCGAATGCAAAATCGTGATTGGCCGGCTCAACATGACAAAGTCCACATGGTGCGACAAACCCTAGCAGGCAAGCAGAACTCGAGAAAGGGGGGGGTCGGTGCCACGATGAAGAAGTTTCTCGTAGGGCTGGCTGTCTGTTCGTCCACGGCAGCCACAACAACAACAAAGCCAACTGCGTTATTACACAGAATCTCGAAGGACTGTTGTAACTTGCACATGACAAATCTCGCGAACCCCCAACCCCCACCCCTCCCCACCCCCCGACGGGTCAACGGCAAGTCCACGACGACGTAACCGACCCGCCTCATTAGGGTTGCATTCATGCAGCCTGAGAAACTCTGCCGTTCTACGGATTAGGGGGCCACGAGATTCGACAACTTTTTTTTTCATCACGAGGCACGAGGCTGTGCGATCCGATCACGACGTCTCCCCTCCCGCAACGTGGCTTGCGCCCATTTAGAATTCATCCAACGGCTTCTTCCTCAACTTCGGCAGCGTGGCTTGGTTAACTCTCAGAGGTAACCGTACATGTATGTACATGTACTCCAGCGGCAGTTCAGGCTCGGGTCGTAGCGTCGTCTCAAAAGGCGTGCACGTCCTAGAACTTTTCCTTGTTTTGGCGTGCACGGGAAAAGCAGCACGTGCCGACGTGGGATCGGCGGCGGGTTATGCCGACTGGAAAGTTGCCAGACCGTTTTGAACGTTGGACTTTTGGAAAGGAACAAGACGCAGAAGATGCCGTGAGTAATGGGGGATTTTTTCAAAGTTGCACTTTTCCATGTTGGTGCAAACAGTTGCACACCAGAGGCTGCCCCGTTATCAAGAAGTAGCATCGCCCGTACTCCCTCTCCCGACAACGTGGTCATGTTCACATACACAAGCCCGCCTGCATTGCAACAATCTTCCCCCCCCCCCCCTTCGCCAGGTGCGAGGCTTTAGCCCCCAATCCGCCGGGGTTGTTGTGTGTGTGTGTGTGTGTGCAGGGGGGACAGGGTACAATTATGACGATCATTATTGGAAATGCCAAGGAAAAGCTCATTGCCCTCATACAATACAGCCTGGGATTGCTATATGAGGCCGTGTACCCCGTATGTACGGTGTGCGTCGCGGTTAATCTTGAATGTTTTATGTTGTAAAAAGGACGAGGCGAAGCGAGAGAGACCCCCCCATGCCAAGCAGGCTGTGATGCGGGAAAGGATGAATAACATGTACATAAACGACACACGCAGATGCGGCAAGGGGGTTTAAAATTAGGACCTCCCTCGATGCCATCGCTGCGCTGGCAAATCCCATCTGCCTGCTTTCGTCGTGGCATCGGGTACTTAATTTAGAAAGAGGATCAGATGGGCTCGACAACCCCTGTAGGTGGGTGCTTTTGCATAAGGCGGGAGAAGGCCTGGTAATTGTACGGAGCACCGAGTACCTATCTTTCATTCGAATCATGATTTAATACCATGCCCTCTTGCCTTCGCCAGAACCTGGGCTGAGGTGTCAATGTCATGCACCCCATCTGACGCCCTCTGCATCGGCTCTCGGGGGCGGCCTCATTCCGCGTGTTCTGTCCCAAAGCTTCTGCTCTGCTCGAGGGGATCAACGCCCCCTGCAAGCAACAATGAATGTCTCAGACGTCTGTCTGTCCAGACTCTGTCCCCTTCCAAAATGGGCCAAGGCGTTGGCGTCGAGACCCGACGGGTAAAACCTGTTGTCTCTCTCCGGCCGTGTGTGGAAACGAATTCGGTGCTGTGACGAGGCAAGGTAATAATAGCCTTCAACTCATCCAATGTTTTTTTTCTCTTTGTTTCTACTCCGTATGTATGTGTATGTATGGCAATTCACTCTTGATGCACGGAAATGACCCAGGTGCCCATCCCAATCGAATTGACCTTCCCTTGCTGCGTTGATAGGGCAGTCGTGTGCCACCACCTCCAAGAACACACCATCCATGTCATTTCAATTGCTCCAATATGCATGCATGAGAGAAGAACAATTAATTGTCCAGAGTCATAGCACAAGAACTCATGACTGGGGCAAGAGACAGCTCAAGTCTTCAGAGACAAAACTTGTTTGAGCACCTCCTCGCTTGCTTTCCACCATCGCGCTCGCTGTTCCAAGTCGTCTGCAACGCCGCCAAGAGCAGCAGCCTCTTTTCTCCGCTGGGCCTCACGCGCAGCCGCCGAACTTGTGTGAAGCTTGGCCTCCAATGACCCCAGTTCCGCTTGCAAGCGTTCTGCCTCTTTGCGTTTCCTCGGCACCTTGGCTTGGAGGGCTTCGATTTCTCGAGCCAGTTCTTGATGCTCCGCTTTGCGTCGTGCTACTAGGCCAAGAGTCTTGGCTAGTGGTAAATTGAGGTTGGGGTTGGCGTCGGATTTCTCCTGGAGAGACCGCAGCTTCTCGATGCGTGCTCTTAATTGCTGTGTTTTTTCTGGAAGATCCTGCAGCTTGACAGTGTCAAGCTGTATGGATTCGTAGCGCTGGCAGAGTTCACGCCCTCTCCGCTCGAGCTCCGTCACCATCAAGGCCACCTCTTGCTTGAGGGACTTGAGCTCTGCCTTGGCTTCTGCGTTGTCCTTTTCCAATTCCGAGTTTTCCTGCGTAGTGACGATCAGAGGTGGATCGCCAACGATGGCGCGTATGAATTTCTCCTTGGTGACCTGTTCGACGTAGGAGAATCTGAGCTTGGCAAAGAGCTCTGTGTAATGCGCCAGGTCGGCTTCGAGGCTGACCGGCGTAGGTCCATCGAGAAGAGAGTTGGAGGCATCTGATGCGCGCTGTCGTGCGCCTTGTTCTTCTGGATCGGTAATAGTTTCACTGAGTTTGATGATCGATAGTTCTTGTTTTGATTGCAAGCGCCGGAGCGTCTCTAGTGCTTGTGTCGCGTCGGTAGTTGGCATATCCGCGGCCCGTCCGTCGCGTAAGTCTGATACCGGTCGATTGTATTATATCTTGGAAGAGGAAAAGTACAGGTACTTTATCGACTGTTTGCCTCTAAGTTTGCATAGGAATTTGATAATGGCTCATTGTTTGCGGATGTGAGGATGCAATGAAATGCGGGTGGGATGATGTTGTTTACTTTGGACCCAAACGGGCTAGCACGACGTTATTGCTTATCGGACCCCGACCATGAGGTTCCATAACCGGCCAGCCAGCTTCCCTAACAGTAACTAACCTACAGTACATTCGTCGTGTCTTTCTCCTTCTCTCCACTTTGCACAGTAATATCTTCAACGACACAACTTTTGGGCGCCGGGCGTGATCGGGCCTGGGCTCGATCAAAGCTGTTCGCTGCTGGTAGCTTTAGAGCATCGTATTGCTACCCCCAATATCGACATGTCCAACCATGAGCTTCTCACGGACGATTATGTCGCTGGATTGCTGGCGCAAGATGCCAAAGACTGTTCGCTGAAGTACTCAGCCATGGGCATGGAAGCCTTCCGCGACAACAAAAAGTATGTCGGCAACTGGCTAGCTCATGTCTGTGCCGTCTCGGACTGCTGCTAATATGATCCAAAGACCATCTTCTATGCTAAAACCAAACACTCGGTTCCTCCGCCACATTATCAAGGACACGGATACCCACAACAAAGCGCTTCTTGCGAAAGAAGCCGCCGAGTCAAAAGCACGGTTAAAGGATCTCGAATATGCTGAGGGCCTCAAGAGGAGGAAGTCGAACCCCAATTCGCGCGACATAAGAACAAGGCAACTGGGTGCTATCCAGGCAATCGTAGGTAGCAAGAAGCGACCAAGAGGAGATGAGGACCGCGAGACTCCACGGCCAAGGACTGCAGACGATGGCAAAGACGGGCACGAGAGCCGAGGTTCCAAAAGAGGGAGTGATTTGTTCAGACGTGGTGGCGACAAAAGGCATCACGGCCGTCTTTCGGAGCGCGACTATGACCAAAAAGACACAGCATTCGACCGAGAAAAGGAGAAAAAGTCGCGGAGACGTAGACATGCCGCATCAGATGATGATAATGTTGATGACAAGGATAGGCGCCGAAAGTCGAGGAGAGACAGGTCCAGATCACCTCGGTGGCATCGGTCATCACGCTCCCCCGATGAGCGCAGACGAAAGCACAGGCATCGCTCTCGTGGCCAGTTCCAGACCCGCCATGCCTCGCCCGGTGCAGAACCGAAGCCCACTTCATCTCGAGAGAGGGAGGACTCAGACCCCCTGGAAGATTTCATAGGACCGCCGCCGCCGCCGAAATATCGTGGTCGAGGAATGATTGGCGGTGCCGCTGCGCTCGACCGACGATTCTCAGAGTCATATGATCCCAAGCTAGACGTACGAATGGAAGACGAAGGTGATCCCTGGGACGATGCAGTGGAATCATTCAGAGATCGGCAAAAAATGCTGCTGAACCAGGATCAGCGGATGAAAGACGCAGGTTTTACCGTTGAACAAATACAACGGGCCAAAGGGTCAGATGAAAAGAAGGAGCTAGACGTTGTATGGTCAAAAGCCGGTGAAAAACGGGAATGGGATGAGGGAAAGGGTATTGCGGTTGAAAGTGATGACGATGACGATGGCGACGGCGAAATTTCCTTGGCAAAGCAACCAACATTATTCTCAGAGGAACTCTAAGATGTTTGTTCTGGCAATCTCTCCGCCCCCTTTCGTTGTTTGATACGACTTGGCTAGTATTGCGAGTTGACTGTTTTGTACAGCATGTTTCTCGCGGAATTCATCCGCCGATTGCGACCATACTCGGGGCATTTGGCTGATTGCAGTAGCTTATAGAGGGCCTTGTCTTCGTCAAATGCAAGCCAGACGGGGGCGGCGGCTGCCACTTGTTGCTCTTACCCTTCAAGGGGAACAAACATTTCATCGATGCATGTTGCAACTTCCCCGAACCATGCCTTTCCTCCACCTAGATATTCGATGATGCACTCCTCGTCGTCTGTCCATGTGCTGTGCCACAGCAGATGTGGTGCCCAAATATTGACGGGCTTGAATAGCTTGCTTCGGGCATGGACTTTTAACATCCCTTATCGCAATTGATCCAGGATCTCTGTCGATACATTCGCGTCGGAGCGATATCCACAATCAGTTCCCGCCTCTCGTCAACTGTGTCACAGTCCGAAAGAATGACATCCTGGTCTCAACTGCCGCTGGCCGTGCGGAGAAGAATCGTCCAAGGTGTTCCAAATGACAACCATGTGCTCCCTAAACTGGCCACCGTGTGCCTAGAATGGTCGCGATTCATCGAAAAAATAACCTTCAAACACCTGGTAGTAAAGTCTGATCAACTTGATATTTTCCAGATGTTGGTCCATAGCCGCCCCCACCGACACCTCTGTTTACGATCTCTGAAGTTCGTCATCAGAGTCCCCTTCTGGGCGGATGGACTGAAGTTTCTCCGGGAGGAGGACGCACAGCATGAGAGCGCGGATGACATAACTATACGTATCATTATGAAGAGCATTTGGAAACTCTTGCACTACTTGAGCTTCTGGAACCACGGCCCGATCAAGACGTTTCAACCAGAATTTCAAGGAGTGACGTTGGAGCTTGCCGTGCAACGTTTTCAAGTCAAGAATCGACCGATTTATGACAAGCTGGCACGACCAGCATCGAGACCGGACTGGCACCGAACATGTGGCCAACCTCGAAACGTCTTTGTTATCACTAAACTGTATCTTCTTCAACAAAGCGGCTTGGAGATCCCCCCGCCCGCAGTTTTCGAGATATGTGACAGACTGCCTTGGTTATCAGACATCCGCTACGAACCAAGTCGGCTACGTGGAAAGTTAGGGGATGTAGAGACTATGCGTGCGTGCGCGTGACTTCCATCTTATGCACCTTGGCTCGCATAACAAAGCTGATGTGATACTAGGATGTGGTCTCGCCGCGCTCACAGCATCCCGGAGATCGAATTTTGTCCGGAAAATACACATTCTACAACTAGAGAAGCATCCTCCGAATGCCACTCGTAAGCGACAACAACTTACATGCTGGGCGACGAACCCGAACATTGTTTTCGCCCCTGGAAGCATCCTAGAACTAGAGTACCGTTCACTGGCTGCCATGTTTGCTCGTGCAAGTTTAACACTGGAAGAACTATTCGTTTGCAATATGGTCGAGGCCCAGGCATTTCTGGAACACATGCTATTTCTGCGGGTACCATCGGCCTAGGAGCCTTGGGGATTACTGAGACACGTTACGCTGACGACGAAATGGTTCACCCCTGCCAGCTGGCAACGTGCAGATGTGATGATTCATCAGGCAGCGCTTGTGGCAAGACGATTGCCAGCACTGAAAGCCATGGAGCTCTTTCGAGTTGATACAGGTTCTGGGGCTTTGCTCCAGTATACGAGGCGGGATCCAGAAACACGGACACGCCCACGCTTTTACTGGCTAGGCACTTGGCAGCTGTGGATGGCACAGAGCGTTATCGACGAATGGTGCAAAACAGGCGTTGCACACAATGATGTTGAGCCCGAGTTCCGGGGTGTGCATATACAGAGTGGAACGGATCACGTAGCGGCCATTTACGCCGCGATGAAGACATTGCCGCTGTTCGAGACTGGAGCTGTTCCGCAGGATCACCTGATGAACCCCCCGTGGTAAGAATAGAGTTGGACTTGTTTGCTTTTATTTAGCGTTTGAGTGCGGAGGTGAAAAGGCAAGCGAGTTGTTAGCGAGCATATGTAGAACTAGCCAGGCATTTTCAAGGTCTGATGAAAAAAGAAGGTATTTTCAGCTCTGCCTGCTTTCGAACGACTGTAAAGGTAGATGGCTTGTCGTACATACAAGATGGACAATGTGGCCATGTCCATCGTTGCAAAGGGACATTTGGAGTATTTGATTTAGCCAATAAAAAGAGCTAGCGCGTCCTTGTACGTACTTTGCGACCGGATTATACACGCGCAAAGTTTGCGCGGCTTTCGTGGATCACACGCTAATTAATAGTACATAAAGGAAAAGGGGGTTTCCCCTCCACCGTTATTTAATTATAGCTTTGGCACTAACCAAAAGCACATGCATCACCTGACCACCCAATCACCTACCTCCACCCACCAAGACACAACCGGCGCTACCTCATCACCATCCAAGACTCTTTGACCATGTACCGACTTCAGCTACAACAAGCTCGTCTTCCTCTCCATCTCGGCCGAGTCTTGTCCAGCAGAAGCATTCACAGCACCACACGAAACATGGCCCAAGCTACACGAACCGAGAGCGACGCCTTTGGCGAGATCCAGGTCCCTGGTGACAAGTACTGGGGCGCCCAGACGGAGCGATCCCTCGAGAACTTCCGCATTAACCAGCCCCAGGATCGCATGCCTCCTCCCATCATCCAGGCCTTTGGTATCTTGAAGGGAGCTGCTGCCACCGTCAACATGTGATTTGGTCTTGGTGAGTTTCCAGTTCACCTTCACCCACCGCCCGCTGTCGGAGACCAAGTGCCGTCGTGGCCCTCCGCAAATCGCGAATCGCGAGTCGCCAATCGCCAATCGCGGCCAAGGCTGGCGGCGCCGTGTTGCGGGCACGAGTCCCAATGCACTTGTACATACTCGCTGTGAGCATAAGCGAATTTTGTCTCACTAACACTCGTCTCCTTGTTTCCAAATCACAGACGCCAAGATTGGTGAGGCCATCCAGCAAGCTGCTAAAGAGGTCGCCGATGGCAAGCTCATGAACCACTTCCCTCTCGTTGTCTGGCAGACCGGCTCCGGCACCCAGTCCAACATGAACGCCAACGAGGTCATCTCCAACCGAGCCATTGAGATCCTCGGCGGACAGATGGGAAGCAAGAAGCCCGTCCACCCCAACGACCACGTCAACCGCAGCGCCTCCTCCAACGACACCTTCCCCACCGTCATGCACATTGCTGCTGTCCTTGACCTGGAGAACGAGCTGCTCCCCTCCTTGCGCAGCCTCCGCGCCGCTCTCCAGGCCAGGGTGGACGACTTTGAGGCCAAGAAGATCATCAAGATTGGACGAACTCACCTGCAGGATGCCACGCCTCTGACTCTTGCCCAGGAATTCTCTGGCTACGTCGCCCAGCTCGACTTTAGCATCAAGCGTGTGGAGAGCTGTCTGCCCGATCTGCGGCTCCTCGCACAGGGCGGCACCGCCGTCGGCACCGGCATCAACACCTTTGAGGGCTTCGCCGAGGCCATTGCCGAAGAGGTCTCGAAGATGACAGGTACCGAGTTCAAGACGGCCCCCAATAAATTCGAGGCCCTCGCTGCCCACGACGCCATTGTCCAGGCTCACGGCAGCCTCAACACCCTCGCCACTTCTCTCACCAAGATCGCCCAGGACATTCGCTACCTCGGCAGCGGTCCTCGTTGCGGTCTCGGCGAGCTCGCTCTGCCCGAGAACGAGCCCGGCAGTAGCATCATGCCCGGCAAAGTCAACCCCACGCAGTGTGAGGCCCTCACCATGGTTTGCGCCCAAGTCATGGGCAACAACGTCGCCACCACCATTGGCGGCATGAACGGCCAGTTTGAGCTCAACGTCTACAAGCCCCTCATCATTCGCAACCTCCTGCACAGCTCGCGCATTCTCGCCGATGGCATGTGCTCCTTTGAAAAGAACCTCGTCGCCGGTCTGCAGGCCAACGAGGAGAGGATCGCCCAAATCATGAAGGAGTCGTAAGTGCTATATACTTCTCCCCTCTCCATACTCAACGACCACCGCTCTATCGGTGAATGACGAGCAGAATACTCATCATGCCCTCTCCCTACATAGTCTCATGCTTGTCACCTGCCTCAACCCCAAAATCGGCTACGACATGGCCTCCAAGGTTGCCAAGAACGCACACAAAAAGGGCCTCACTCTCAAGGACAGCGCTATGGAGCTCCAGGCCCTCACGTCTGATGAATTTGATGCTCTTGTCAAGCCTGAGCTCATGATCGGTCCTGCTCCTTACAGAAAGTAAACATGCTTCGGATGGACAACGCTGAAACACAGCATGACGAAACGGCCCACAAGAGCATGATTGCTGAAAATCAAAACATTTCATCACGGCATAGATGCATGCCAGGGGAGTGATGCACGAAAACTCTTGCGAAATGTCGCAGGGACGACGCACGGTACGGGTTGTGTGTGGATCATTATGAGGGCGGTTACTTTGTACACTTTGTACTATCTAGATTGAAAACCTTTCGCGAATCTTTCCGCACTGCCCTATTAGAATTGCCTCTGACTAAGAACTAAGCTAATATTCAAAATTCTTACCTTTAACTACCCCTCATGGTAATGTTGTATTGATTTTATAATTTTTTGGGGTCATTGGTTGTGGCCAATGCGTTTAATTTATAAGTGACATGATAATTACTTGCAATACCTAGCTAGTTCAATAATTAACATACTAATATTCATGACCACAGTAATAAATAAACTTTATAACTCGTAGGAATAAGCTTAAAGTTATAAATATAAGGGACTATATGTCACGACTTTAGTCGGTAGGAAGATGAACAGAGTAAATGTTACGTGGCACAACGAGCTTAGTCACAAGCGACTCTTATAGGGCCAGATTTGGCACTCTAGTTAGAGGAATCAACTTACTTCTAACATCACACACTGCACCTAATAGTAGCTTTTATAAGTAAAACTAGTACAACTTACGATCTGTTAAATCCGTTGGCCCCTCTGACGGATTCGACCTTACATCGTGCAAAGCTAGCACGTAACAAGTGGTAGCAATTGCTCTTCGATCGTTACGCACCTCTAGCGCTTTTACTGCTTGATAAAAGCCATCAAACCGACTAATTCGTCAACCAATACACCAAGCCCGTCAAATCTATCCCTTTCACTAGGCCTGATAGCTCCCTTAGGCATCGCTCCCATTGTCAGATTCTTCGATCTTCGAAGACCTTCGACCTTCGATCTCTTCAACCTTCAATCCGTCGATCTGAAGATCTTCAACTTTTAATCTGTTGATTTGAAGACCTTCGACCTTTGAATCAATTGATCGTGCGAATTCAATCAACCCAAAGACCTTCGACCTTCGACCTTCGACCTTCGACCTTCGACCTTCGACCTTCGACTTGCTTCGATCCGTTGATTTGAAGACCTTAGATCTTTGAAGACCTTCGACCTTTGACCCGAAGACCTTCAACCTTCGATTTGAAGACCTTCGACCTTCGACCCAACTGTCAAATCTGACAAATTCGTTAATCAATCTAATAAAGCCGCTACAATGCTTCCCTTACACCAGCTAGATCAGTGTGAGCAACAGCGATTACAGCGACTTTACAAGCAAGATCATCAACGCCAAACCTGTGATATCTGTAGGGAGACCTTCCCTTCAAGAAATCAGGTCTTGTAATATCTCAAGGACCTATGCCTAGCTAGTCAGCAATATCTACAGATTTAACAGCAGCCAGTTCAGCAATTCCAGTGGCAGCAAGAATAGCATCAGCGGGACCTTCAGGACCCAAGGACCCGATATTAGTGGCAGCAGCAGTAATTACAGCAGCAAATTCAGTGGCAGCAGCAGCAAATACAGGACCTTTAACGGAAGCCAGCGATAGAAGAGGATGACTTCCAACAACTTGAAGACCTCGTCAAGGAAGTCTTTGAACAACGCGATGACCTTCAAAGGCAGCTAGCCTGTCAGTAGATTCGCCAGCCAATTCAACAGCCGGCCTGACACCTTAGGATGTGGCCTGCCGTGCCGAGGATATGGCCTGCACGTGACCTAGAACCCCGATATTAGACGATAGCTCTGACCTCTAGCTAGTTGAATCGAACAACAACCTTAACACTCTTTTACATTGCATTTTATATCGTAACATCCACCCAATAGTTGCAACACCTAGGGAATAAGTATAATTTATCTATTCTAAGCTATAGAAAAGAGAAAAAAAAGAGATTAAATAGAATGGATACTAGTAAGCGATTTATTAAGGAAAAGTGAGCTATTAGAAGCCACGTAATAAGAGGCTACGCTAACTGTGGCGCTAACCGCGGCGCGGTTAGGATCGCAGCTGCCGACCCGTAATTGAAGGCGCGCGGCACGATTAATATCATGCTTGTTCCAACAGAAATAGTAAATTAGAAAGATTAAGTAAGATAAAGCATTAAAAGGAGAATATGGTGTAAGGGTTAATCCTATTATTCAAAAGTAGGTAGCTCACGTAATCAGAGGTAACTTATCATAGAGGACACAACAGGTAGCTTAGATAATCATTAACTTACTTTTGCCATTACCTAATACTTTTTGCTTTGACTTCAGCACCAAGCACTAAAGCACCTAGGGTCTGATCCACGAGCCGGTGCAAACTTTGCACGAGTGCAAAATGCACATAAGCGGACGTGCTAGCTATTTTTATTAGCTAAGATCTATAGAAATTTATAGAACTTTATCTAAATTATATAAATACTATAGCCTCTCTTATTTATAATATATCTTTTTAACTAGGGCTATATAAATACCTATAATAGGCTTAAATACTAAGAAAAAAGCAAATTTTACTATTTTCTAGGTATAAACTATATACTTTATATTATACTTATATAAAGTTTACACTAATATAAAGTTTATACCTAGCTATAAGCTATAATAATATTTCTTAGGGTTTATAACCTCTTAATTAATTAATTTATTATAGATAAAAATACTAATAATAACCTTTAGCTTATAATATTAATTTTATAGTGTTTTTAAAAGCTAGGCTTTCTATAAAAAGCCTTATATAAGCTATATTACCTTTATAAGTATATTAACTATAATAATAATACTTATAATACCCTTCTTAGCCTTAGAGGTGCCTAGGTATTACTAATAGTATTATAAGAGCTTTATAAATATATTCTTTAATTTATATTAAAAAAGGAATTTAAAATCCTTTATTAAATACTAAGGGAGATTTTTCTTAAGCTTTATAACTAGCTTTATATTAATACCTTAGTAAGCTTTTTATAATATTAATTAATTAAGTAAAAGGTAATAATTTTCTTATAGATTTATATATATAATAAGCTATAAAGAAATATAAGGTCTTAATTTTTACTATCCTAAGTATTAGTATTTTAAATTTTTTATAAGCTTATTAATCTAATAAGGTATTTATATATAGTCTTTATTTATTAGCTAAAGCTATAGTTAGTTTTACTATTTATAAAGCTAAATAAGAAGTTTCTTTAATTTAATAATATAATTAGTGCTATTAATAGTATATATATACTAGTATTTATTTTACTAAATTAGTAATAAAGATACTAGTTAAGGAAGAATAATATCTTATAAAATATACTAGTAGCTATAAGCTTTAAGGAATTATTTCTCTATATACTAGTAAGTACTAAAGGTTTTATTAATAATAGTACCTTATTATAAATAGTATTCTTAAAGTTCTTTATAATCCCTTAAGGCTAATTTTATCTTAGTAATATAGGATTTAGCTTATATTATAGCCTTATTATACTATTTTTAAGGGTTTAATATTATTTATAAAACTAAAGAGAAGCTTATAAGTACTTTAATAATAAGAAAGAGCTTTTTAACTTCTAGTATATATAATTATAAGCAGTTATAAAGTATTATTTTAGGTAATATAAGTAAAAGTAAAAGTAAAAGATAATTTATTATAGTATTACTAAGTATAAATTTCTTATATAAATTAAAATAATCTATACTATTATAGCTCTCTTTAACTTTATTAAGTTATAAGAAAAGAAGCTATATAACTTTAAAGTAAGAGAGAAAGAATTATTACTTAGAGATAAGTATAAAGCACTTAAAATAGCTATTATATAGGTATTATTACTTCTTATAGGCCTTATAGGCTATAAAATTTAGAAAAAGATAGTATAATAGCTTTAAAGGCTTTAGTAAAGTAGTAATATAAATAAAAAGATATATATTTAATAAATTTAATAGTATTATTAATAAAATTCTAACTAATATAATAATAATATTATAGGTTAAAAAGTAATAAATATATATAGCTTATAAATCTTAATAAAAAGCCTTACTTCTACTAGTAAATAGTATTAATACTAAAATTTAACTTAATTTATACTTTCTTTACCTTTTTTAATAATAATAAGTTCTAAATTAAAGGATTTAGTTAATCTTACTTTAACTATAATATAACTCTAATAATTATACTTATTCTAAACTCTTTACTATATAATTAATAGTTCTTAACTACTTTCTTAATATTATTAGCCCTTATAGCTCTTTAGGTAATAATATACCTCTTTAAGCCTTATATTTAAGACCTAAGAATATTAGATATTACCTCTGTGAGAACAAAGGGATAGCTAGGCAAGAGGTATAGGGGCACTTGTATATTAACTAAAGCTTGCTAGGTCTAAGTGTATTATACGTGCGAGTCACTGGCTTATAGCTAGTGGCTTGCTAGTATTACATAGACCTAGCCCTAGGGCATAGTGTACCTACCTAGTAATACGCTAACGTATAGGTGTTATAAGTAAGGCCTTATAATTACCCCCTTATTTTTAGCTAGGCTTCTAAATAGCTCTTACTAGCTAGTATATAGCTATTTGCTAAGTAGTAGCTATATTAAAATAATAATAAATAATAGCTAGTACTTAAGTATAAATTTACCTATAACTCCCTTTTATATTATACCCTCTTCCCTTCTATAACTATAGTAATTTTTTCTTAGATTTTATTATATTATTAGTTACTATTACTTTACCTTTATTATTTATTATATTATTACTATAAATTCTAATAAGAAAAGTATTATTATTATTCCTAATATTTATTTAAAGGAGTATTCTTATATATATTATTTATATACTAGTTATATAGAGTTTAAGAAAAATCCCCTAGCTAAGCCTAAAGTCCCTTAGATTAACTATTAATTCCCTAGCTTTATAAGTATTACTACTAAGGGGAAATATTTAAAGTATTATATCTAGTGTGTAAAATATAGTAATACTTATAAAATAGTAAGTATATTATTCTTTCTAGGTTTTTAGTACTTAATTACCTATATTTCTTTAGGTAATACTTACTATAAAGGGGGATTTCCTTAATCTTCTAGCTATCCTTAACTAGGTATAGGAGTTAATAAATACCTTAAGTAATTAGGTTCTTAATAACCCTAAAGACTATATATTTTTAGAGATAACTTACTACTATTTTAGTAAGAATTATTTAAACCTTATTTTAGGGTTTAACTATACTAATACTATATACTATATTTCCTTTAGTTTAACTAGGGTTACTAAGGTTTATTAGGTTTATTTCCCTGTATATTTACTAAGCCTTTACTTACTCCTTAGGTAAGCTATATTAGCCTTATATAACTAGTATATTATCTTATACTAGTAACTTTTAGTTACTATATTTCCTAGCCTTATCCCTAGGATAGTAAGTTAGTACTCCTCCTTTACTACTTATTTACTAACTTTTTATAGCTAAACTATCTTATATATTATAATACCTAGAAGGCAAAAATAACTTTATATTTATAGCATTATAATCTAGAATTTATGCCCTAGGGGGTAGTAAAGCACTGCTTTTTCTAGGTAATATAGTAAGTAGTCTAGGAGAATAAGAGTAAGACTACTAAATACCTTTTTTATAATAGTATTATTTTAATATATAAGAGAGTAATTATAAAAGGGTTTCCCTTAAAACTCCTCTTCTTATAAGGATCTTTTCTTTTATTATTTAGTAAATAGTTTAATAGGTTTTTAATTAAAGTGTAATAGTAGCTAATAAGGCTAGGCCTTTTTTATAATTACCTTATCCCTTATTACCTATAACTTACTTATATCTTACTATACTTTCTCCTTATTTTAATTTAATAAAAGGCCTAAATTATATATTAAGTACTTTTTATATCTTTTACTACTACTTATTAATTATATTTACTTAGCTAACCCTTTTATTTTACTAGGTATTTATTACCTTTATAAGTTTTCCTATAATCCTTAACTTCTTTAACTTTAAATTTATTATCTTTATCTTTAAGGTCTAGTATTAGTATTTCTTTATCTATAGTGTCTTCCTAGTAATTTTATAGCTCTAATAGGCTAATATAAAACATATTATATAGTTAACTATACTTATTAGGTAATACTAGTTAGTATGCTTATTTACTTACTATATTAAGTATATAAAATAGCCTAATAAATCTAGGGATTAGCTTTTATTTTATATTCTTAAGTCTAATATTCTTTGCTAATAGTAGTATAAAGTCTTCTTTTTTTAGGGTTAGTAACTAGTATTATTAGTTATAGTACTTTACCTATGCTTTAGTAGCTTTTACCTAGTTATATACTAGTTTCTCCCTAACCTTATATAGCTTTTAGATATATATATAAGCTTCTAAGACCTTCCCTTCCTTACTCTTACCCTTAAGAGCTAGGTAAAACTTAGGTAAATAGCCTATAAGAGTATAGTTTAGGAAGTAACTTATTATTCTATTAATAGTATTATTATATATAAATTAAGCTATTAGGAGTAATTTTAGCTATAGCTACTAGTTTTCTTTAATAAAATACTATAGGTAATACTCTAGTACTTAGTTTATCCTTTCTATTTACTTATTAGTTTAGGGGTAAAATACTATTAAGAGCCTTTACTTTATATATAATAGGTAATATATATCTAACTAAAATTAGCTTATAAACACTAAGCCTCTATTAGATATAATACCCTCTAGTACCCTAAATTAAAGCTTAATTTCCTTATAAAATAACTTTACTAATTTAGCTATATTAATTATAGTCTTTATAGGGAGGAAGATAAAGTACTTAGTAAATTAGTCTATAATTACTAGGATTATATTAGTTTCCTACTTACTTAGCTATACTAGTAGTAATCCTATAATAAAGTCTATTAAGATCTTTACCTATAGTTACTTTAGTATTAGTAGTAATTTAAGGGTTTTATATAGGCAGTGCCTCCTAGCTACTATACGCTAGTATACTCTATAGCTAGATATATAGTCTAAAATAGCTTTACTTATTACTAGCTACTAATAGTAATATTTTAATAGCTTAAGAGTGTGTTTAGTCCTAAAGTAACTTACTAGTAAATTATTATAGTATAGCTATAGAAGCTTTTATTATAAGATAGGCTTCTATAGAATAATTACCTAGGCTTTATATATTAGGAGGCCCCTTATACTATATAACTATAAACTAGCTTTTTCTTTTCCTTTTACTTAGGAGTTAACCTTACTTTTATATTTTTATAAATCTAGATCTTAGTCCTATGCCTTTTATAGTAGTTATACTAATAGTTTATTTACTATAGATTAGTAAGGATTTAGTAATATAATAGCCCCTTAAATTACTTATATTATGCTAATATCTTAGATATATATTACCTTCTCCTTAAAATTACCCTTATTTAGCTAACCTATTACTAGATTTATAGTAGCTAACTAGCCTTTTACCTAGGCTACTATTAGCTTAGTAAGCTCTAAGACTAGCGCTATACTATAACTTCTTTAATATATTAGTATTTTTTCTTTTACTATATAGGTAGCTTCTTTTACTATATAGGTAGCTATTATTTTCCTTTAAAGCTTTAGTAAAAGCGCCTTATTTAATATAGGTTTGCCTTTATAATTAGACTTTCTTAATAGTGTGTTTATAGGGTTACTCTTCCTTAGTCTATACTTAATTATAAAATAGAATAAGTAAAGAAATATATACTATTATACTTATTTTTTATTTAGCTTTTACTACCTTATAAAGGTCTATAGGTTATAGTAGTCTAATAGGACCTCTATAGGTATCTCTATGCCTTTAATATAGTATTACTAGTGTTTAAATAACTTTACTATAGTAAGTAACTCTTAGTTAGCTATACTATAGTTATATTTAGTATTTATAAACTTCCTTAACTAAAAGGCTACTAAATACTAATAGCCCTTATTATCCTACTAAGATAGGATTCCTATTATTATAAAAATTAAGGTATTTATCTTAATATATACCGCTTAACTTAGGTTATAATATTAAAGTAAAGGCGCTTACTAAAAGGTATCTTTTAGCTAGTTAAATACTAGCTACTCCTTTTCTCTAAATATAAACCTTCTAGTCTAAATACTATTTTAACTACCTTTTATTAATATATAAAGAGGTACTATAATCCTAGAGTATTTATAGATAAACTATTAGTAAAAGTTATAAAATCTAAGAAATAACTATATATCCTTAAAACTTATAAGCTCTTTCTATTCTTTAATTATATTAACTTAGTAAGTATTTATTAATATCCTATTAATAAAGAGAATAAACCCTAGGAATTTTACTAATTCCTTATAAAAAGAGTACTTAAAAGGTTTTATATATAACTTTACTAACCTTATATATTCTAGAACTTACTTAATATATATAGTGTGCTTCTTCTTTATCTTAGAGAAGATTAAGATATTATTTAGATATACTATATAAATAGTATTGACTAGCCTATAAAGTGCCTTATAGATATAGCTTTAAAAGGTAGCTAAGGTATTAGTTAACCTAAAAGGTATTATAAGGTACTTATAGTGCTTATAATATATATAAAAAGCTATTTTTTACTTATTACTCTCTTTAATATAAATTCTATAGTATATATTCTTAATATTAATCTTTAAGAAGAAATAAGCCCCTTAGTATTAGTTAAGAATCTATAAAATTAAGGGAAGAGTGTAGTAATTCTTTTATATTACCTTATTAAGTCCTTAATAGTTTATATATAATTAAAGCGTCCTATTCTTCTTTAGTATAAATAGGATAGGCATACTTATAGGGCTCTTTAAGAGTCTTATTTAGCCTTTCCTTAGGTTATTATTAATATATTTCTAGAGCTTTTTAAGTTTACTTTAGGAAAGAGAGTAAATTAGTTTATATAGGGGTATTACTTCTAGTATAAGATTAATTATATAGTTAGTTAACTTCTTTAATAGGAGACTCCTTACCTTATCTAATATAAATATATTTTTAAACTTATATAGCTTCTTAGGAATATTTTTAATAGTTTTATATACTTTTACCTTCTCTTTATCTTTAAGAGGGATAAACTTATCTTCTATTATACTTATAATAGTATATATAATTATCTTATTATATATTACCTTTATAAACTTATAGGGAGTTAGTAGTAAAAAGGCTACCTTTCTCTTCTTAAATTACTATTCTTATAAGTATAAATAAAGGTATATATATTTTTCTATAAGTATATATATTCTAATTAATATAAGGCTTCTCTTTGCTCTTAGGTCCCTATTAATAGCTATATATAGTAGTTTAAGGTCCTTCTTTTTACCCCTTAAGTCTTAGATTATAATAAGTACCTTATAGACACTATATTAGGGAACTATAAGAGCCTTTATTACCTTTAGGATAGGCACTATAGCCTTAGCCTAATTAAGCTTATAGATTTATGTAAACTAGGCACTAATAATGTTAATCTTAGTGTAACTATTAAGATCTACTACTATTTTAATGTCTTTTTGCCTATAAATAGTAACTAGTGTATAGAATTAATATCCTACTAGTACCTTAGTGTCTAAGGTAAAGGTAAAGGTATTTACTTTTACCTTTAGGAGTTTCCTTAACTTTCTTACTAGTCTTTTCTTAGCTTATTATAATTATAAATAAGGTACTCTATACTACTATAATTAAAGTAATGCTTTTTTCCTTATAGTTTATTATTATTTAGGTAGGTAGCTAGGGTCTTTTCTTTATCCTTATCCCTATCCTTTTAGTCCTTATTTAGCTAATAGCCTTATAGAGAGTTATATCTTTAATATTAAGGGGCCTTATATAAGCCTTTCTTTTCTAAATTACTTAGCTTTTGCTTATTTCTAGATATTACTTCCTAGAATTACTAGGTAAGTTATATAATCTCTTCTTAAGTTATTCTAGTAATATTTATATATAAGTTAATATAGTCTTATAAGTTAGGAACTAATTTTATAAAGAATATAAAGGTATAGGTTTTTTCTAGAGCTTATTTAAGGTATTTCTCTAGTAAATCTAAGTAAATACTAAACTTAATAAGGCTTTAGCTTTCCTTTTACTTTATATTCTCTAGCTAAGTAGCTATCTATATATTATAGCTTATAAAGTCCTTAAGTAATATAAGGGTCTAGTCCTAGAACTTATCCTAGTTATCCTTAGGGTAATTCTAGCTATTAGCTAGTTATTCTTTAATATATTAGTCCTATCTTACCTAATAGTTTATATATATATAGTTAAGTATAAAGAGGATTTTTTAGTTATCCTAATAATACTTCTTCTTTACCCCCTTAAAGGTATAGTTAAGGTTATTAAGCTATATCTTATACTTCTATAGGTTTATAAGGTATTAGAGTTTTATAATATTTTAGACCTTAATTTCTTAGCTACTAAGACTTAAGGATATACTAGCCTTTTAGCCCTTTTTTATTAGTACTTTTTCTTTATAAAGTTATAGTAAGTTAGTAAGTTTTTATTCTTACTCCTATAGTTCCTTAAGTTACTTAAGCTAGGTAATTTACCTTTTAACTACTATCTTTTCTTTCCTTATAGTAAAAGGTATAGTATTAAATAAGATTATAAAATATAGTATATCTTTAGCTATAGTATTACTATTATTTAGTAAATCCTAAGTAGTATATAGTATTATTTTAGTAAATTAGGTTATTCTCCCCCTTATATTACTTTTAGGTAACTAGTAAGAAAAGCTTTAGAATTATAAGAATAAAGGGATAGCTAGGTAAGAGATATAGGGGTACTTATATATTAACTAAAGCTTACTAGGTCTAAGTATATTATATATATAAGTTACTAGCTTATAGCTAGTGGCTTGCTAGTGTTACGTAAACCTAGCCCTAGGGCGCGGTGTGCCCGCTAGGTGGTGCGCTAGCGTACGGGTGTTATGAGTGGGGCCTTACACTTTTATAATAGATTTATTTATAATAAAAGGCTTTATTATAATATATTTACTAAACCTTTTATATATTTAATTAATAAAATTAGTAGTTTACTTACTTATATAAAGCTACTTATTTTATTTATTATATATTATACTAGTTTTTTTCTTTATAATATAAAAAGTATACTAAATACTCTTAAGTTACTTATATTAGTTCTTAATAGTCTTTAAAGTTTACTAATATCTTAGGAATTTTCTTATAAGTATAGGAATAAAGCCTTTAAGAATATCTTAGATAATACTAATCTTACTACTATTAAGCTAATACTTATAGTAAGCTTTAAGAAGTAATTTAAGTAAGAAAAGGGTTTAATTATTAGTCTAGTAAATTTAAGAGAATTTAAATACCTATAACTAAGTACTTTAGGATATAGTTATAATTTATATTAAAATTATATAATATTTACTAGTAAAATAAAATAATTTTATTATATTAAAGCTATAAAAAAAAGATTTACTATTATAATAGGCCCCTTATATAAAGGTAGTGAAAAAAAGCTATAGAAGTAAGCTATAATAGTATAAAGTAAGCGCCCTATATAACTCTATATATAATTTGTACCCTGTAATGTCAGTGCAAAGTTTGCACTAGCTCGTGGATCAGACCCCTAGCCGTTTAACCACCACCTCCGCCACCTCCACCACCGCCGCCATTCCCTGAAGCCTATGACAAAAGTGACCCTCTTTCTCGTTTCTCATCATCCCTCCTCCCCTCTGCGTTTGTTTGCCCTTCAGTCAGTTTGTTTCCAGTTTGCATTTCCCTCCACCTGCGTGCAAGCTCATTTGCTTTGCTTCCCATCTCTTTCGGAACTCAACCTGGCCTCTCTCTCCTGTTGTCCCGTACACCGCGGGCTCGCAGATGACTGGCTGACCGGATCGTCGTCGACTGGACGGCGGACGGCGGACGGCGGAGACAACGACGACGAGGACGACTGAGACTTCTGCGTCCTGCGAACAAAGCACGATTGCTTTTCCCTGCTACGAGTACTTGACGACGACCCTGGCTTCTTTCCTCAAAATATCTCCTCCACCTTCGCCCTTCCACGATATAGTATAGACACAGACTTTTTCCCCCAGGGTACAAACGACATAGGACCATCATGCGGCCGCCCCGGATCGCGATACTTGTCTTCTCTATCGCTGCATTTCTTTTCATCTTATACCGCGGCTTAACGACCACTCGTACGAATGCTGTCGCTTCTTATCCATCTACCGCTCGAGCGTCCACGTCGGTCTTTGGCTTCATGTACTACAACACGCCGTTCTCTCTATTCCCACCAAATGCTGCCATCAGCTTGACCGATGATAATAGTACATCGTTCGCTGCCCGGCCCGCCGCTTTTGGCCCTAAACTGGCCTCTAGGGGCTTAAGTGCGCAGCTCTGGGTGGGCAGCGGCTTTGGAGAAGACGGATTGGATACAGATGGGGAACTTGGGTGCAGCGACTTGCCCGGCTGGGGTAGTTCGAACACGCGGGCATCGCTCAGGAACTCGTTCAAGGCTGGATCAACGAGGATTACTTCGGTGAAATCAAAGGTGCCGAAGAACGGTGGTGGCCTCCTCGGCCCGGATGACCGTCGTGACTCCGTCGCCAAGGCTAAAGCGCGGCCGAAAAATGACAAGCATGATAACACAGATGACTATTTAACTGAAGAGGTTTCGGGCACACTCTCCCGGCTAGATGCTTCAAGCGGTTCCTCCGCCCATGCCGATATCCAGTCCATTCAGGAAGCTGCGGAAATCGAGGGCAAGGTTGTCCTGCTGAAGCGTGGGGGGTGTGGTTTTCTCGAAAAAGTCATGTGGGCGCAGCGCAGGGGGGCCATTGCTGTCATCGTAGGCGATAACCAGAAGGGTGGCCCGTTGATTCAAATGTTTGCGCACGGTGTTGAAGTCGACAACGTCACTGTACCCTCGGTCTTTACAGCCCGCACAACCGCACAGCTTCTGTCGTCGTTGACGCAGCCGGGGAGTTTCATCGAGGACACGATTGATGACAATGGAAATCCGGTGCTGAAAGTGCAACAATCTGCGCCGGCAAAACATCAGAAGCGATCGCCTGCTGATTCCAATGCTGCTGCTGTTTCTAAAAATGCTGGAGATTTGAAAGCCAAACCAAGTACCGACGAAAAGAAGAAGCAGCCGTTGAAGCCGTCGTTGGCGAAGTCGAAATTTGGACAAGGCCGCGGAGTTCTTCAAGGCGTTTACAAGAGTAACTTGGCTCACCATGTCAGTTCGGAGAGCCGGCCTCCAA